>JANAVB010034417.1:31234143-31514143 GCA_029216955.1 Iris pallida
CCCCTATTTGATGGGACTAACTACACATATTAGAAAACAAGGATGAGCTTCTATCTTAAGTCTCTAGACTTTGACCTGTGGACTGTCGTCACTGACGGTTACAAAAAGCCCGCCAGGATAGTTGTCGATGGTGACCTCATTGAGAAACTACACGACAAATATTCTGTCGAGGAGAAGAAACAGGCAAGTCTAGATGCTAGGGCTATTAATGCTTTATTCTGTGCTATAGACAGGAACGAGTTTAACAGGGTCTCTACATGCACCACTGCTCATGAAGTATGGAGACTTCTGGAAGTGACGCATGAAGGAACCACTCAAGTCAAGGAATCTAAGATAAGCCGTCTCACTCAAGAGTACGAAGCCTTCAAGATGAAGCCAAATGAGACGATCACTCAAATGTTTACAAGATTCCTCGACATCATCAACCCGTTATCCTCACTTGGTAAGCAGTACTCAAACCATGAGAAGATCCGCAAGCTACTCAGAGGGCTACCAAAGATTTGGAACCCTAAGGTGACAGCCATCATAGAAGGAAATGATCTCACAAGTATGTCTATGGAGACTTTGATGGGCAAGCTCATGACTCACGAGCTTGACCTCAAGGACTTCGAAGAGCCTGCTCCGAAGATCAGGGAGATCGCACTCAAAGTTCATCGACGAAAGATTGATCACGATGAGACTGAAGACGATATCTCAGATGATGAAGACCAAGCTCTCATGGTACGTAACTTCAAGAAATTCCTTCGCTTCAATCAAAGAAAGAAGGAACCACAAGAAGACGATGAAGAAGAACCAATCTGCTATGGTTGCAAAAAGACTGGACACGTCAGAAGAGACTGTCCGCTCTTAAAGAAAAGCAACCGGTATGAAAAGCCCTACAAGAAGAACTCATCAAAAAGGTATGCCAACACAAGCATTTGTCATGAAAGCGAAGCAAGTGACTCCGAGGAAGAAAAGAACTCTCCTCAAGACAAAGCAAATGTGTGCCTCATGGCAAATTCCACCAAGGTATCAAACGAAACTTTAGATGACTTCTCTTTTGATGAACTTGGCGATGCTTTCACCGATTTACTTGATGATCACAAAAAGGTTATCGGTAAATATAAACATGCCAAGGACAAAATCAAAAGTCTAGAAGATGAGATACAAAGAATTTCTTTACTTCTTGATAATGTTAGAAACACATCACCCACTAATGACACTGATGAAGTATCCAAGCTTAAATTAAGCTTACATGATGCTGAAGCACGTATTGAGCAACAAACTCAAGAAATCACTACTCTCAACACATTGCTTGCTGAAGAAAAGAGTAGACACAAGATTTCCATGACTAAGATTTATGGCTTAAATATTAAGGTTGATGAACTGCAAGCTGTTTCTAAAAGATTAGAAACCAAATTGGGTAAACAGGTTGTTCAACCTCAAACCCAATCACATGGGCACAACACCACTCATGCTAGTCAACCACGTCAATCTCATGCAGCACATAACCATGCATTTATATACACAAACTTTCACAAACCACGTGCACGTAAGAACAATTCTCACTCAGTACACACTCATCATGCACAAAGACACAATCAACATCACTCCACACATAAAAAGCACCATGCCATGCCATATAGACAAAATCATCATGCAATGCCATATAGACAAGATCCTCATATTCCATATAGACAAAATCATCATGCCATGCCATCTAGACAATATCAGCATGTCACACATCATAGACAATACCATCATTCTATGCCTCAAAGACACCATCACCATGCCACTTATTCCATGCATAATCATCCTCACCATGCTAACTCTTCACATCATGTCCATCCTCATCCTGTTGCTTATAAATATCATTCTCATACTCCTAGTATAAACAAGAATGCTATCTGTACTTATTGTGGATTACATGGACACATCTCACCACAGTGCAGAGTTAGAAGACTTGTAGATAAAAGGATATATGCTTGGTTCCCAAAGACTAACTTTTCAGGACCCTCAAGAACTCGGGTACCAAAGGTCACATCTACTCTTGATGTAGGTGGACCTTCCCTCCTCAACTGAAAGTAAGTGGATTCTCGATAGTGGATGCTCGCGACATATGACGGGAGACGCAAACCTTTTTGCATCACTATCGATGAAGAGAGAAGGATACGTATCCTTCGGTAACAATCTCAAAGGGCACATTATAGGTAATGGTATCATTGGTCATCCTCCCTCTCCTGTAATAAAGGATGTCTGCCTAGTGACCGAGTTAAAGCATAACCTGCTCAGCATTAGTCATCTTGCTGATCATGGATATGACATTAACTTTGGACAAAACAGTTGCTACATCTATGATAGATCAACAGGAGACATTGCTTTTGAAGGGAAAAGAGAGGATAACATCTATATTTTCTATCTTTCTATAAATACTAACAATGCAGGTAGATGTTTATATGCCCACAAAGACGAACGACTACTTTGGCACCAGCGTCTTGGTCATGCCAACATGGATGCTATATCCAGGCTTTCTACCAAGAAGCTAGTGAGAGGATTGCCTGACATCACATTCAAAAAGGATACGGTATGTGCCGAATGTGAACTAAACAAGGCAACAAAATCCTCGTTTCATTCCATCAACTCTGTAAGTACTACTAGACCCTTGCAACTACTTCATATGGATTTATTTGGTCCTAGTAGAATAGCTAGCCTTGGTGGCAAACTGTATGCATTTGTTATTGTTGATGATTTTTCGAGATTTACTTGGGTTTTCTTTCTCGCTAATAAGAGCGATGCTATTTCTGCTTTCAAAGTTTTTGTAAAGAAAGTTCAAAACGAAAAAGGCTACATGATTACTCGAATCCGAAGTGATCATGGAGGCGAATTCGTAAATTATGATTTTGAAAGTTTTTGTAATGCAAATGGTTTTGATCATGAATTTTCTTGTCCTAGAACTCCTCAACAAAATGGTGTTGTGGAGCGGAAGAATAGAACTCTCGGCGATATGGCCAGAGTCATGTTGAATAAATTTTCACTTCCTAAATACTTTTGGGCAGAAGCTGTTAGTACAGCATGCCATATTTTGAATAGGGTGCTGATTCGTCCCATTACGAAGAAAACACCCTATGAGCTTTGGTTTGGGAGAACCCCCAATGTTTCTTATTTTAAAGTTTTTGGTTGTAGATGTTTTATCCTTAACACCAAAGACAACTTAGGCAAATTTGATGCCAAAGCTGACGATGGTATCTTTCTTGGTTATGCCGCCAAGAGTAAGGGATATAGAGTTTTCAATAAACGCTCACTTATTGTGGAAGAGTCAACAAATATGACTTTTGATGAAGACAACAGTGCAACAAGTACTCTTGATGATGACGTTGAGCCATCAACTTCTACTCCAATGAATACTTCAACCGAAACTAATTCTCTGGAGGGTTTGCCTAAGAAATTCTCTTTCAAACCTTCTCATCCAGAAAATTTAGTTATAGGAGAAGTTTCACGTGGAGTAACTACTAGATCATCACTAAGAGACTCTGTTGCTAGCACTGCCTTCATTTCACAAGTAGAGCCTAAAAACTTTTCTGAAGCTTTTAATGATGAATTTTGGATTTCTGCTATGCAAGAAGAACTCAACCAATTCGAGAGAAGCCAAGTATGGGAACTCGTTCCTAGACCGGTTAATCACTCTATAATTGGTACTAAATGGGTTTTTAGAAACAAAGTAAATGAAGATGGTTCAGTCACACGTAACAAAGCTCGTCTAGTAGCTCAAGGATACAACCAAGAGGAAGGTATCGACTACGATGAGACGTATGCTCCTGTTGCTAGACTAGAATCCATTCGGATGCTTTGTGCTTTTGCTAATTTTCAAAACTTTAAATTATTTCAAATGGATGTAAAAAGTGCTTTTCTGAATGGTTTTATTAAGGAAGAAGTTTATGTGAAACAACCTCCTGGCTTTGAAAATCACAAATTTCCCGACCACGTGTTCAAGCTAAAGAAAGCACTTTATGGCCTCAAGCAAGCCCCCAGAGCTTGGTATGAAAGGCTAAGTAGCTTCTTACTTGAGAAAGGTTTTTCAAAAGGGAAAATTGACACTACACTGTTTATAAAATCTTTTAAAGACACTATTCTGTTGATTCAAATTTATGTTGATGATATTATTTTTGGGTCTACTGATGAAACTCTTTGTCAAGAATTTGCCAAGTGTATGCAGACAGAATTTGAGATGAGCATGATGGGAGAGCTCAACTACTTTCTTGGCCTGCAAGTAAAGCAACTGGCAAATAGAACTTTCATCTGTCAATCGAAGTATACCAAGGACATGCTGAAGAAGTTCGACCTTGACAACGTCAAACCAATTAGCACGCCAATGGCTACTTCAACCAAACTCGAACCAGATGAGAGCGGCAAACCCGTTGATCAACGTAAGTATCGAGGTATGATAGGCAGCTTACTTTATTTAACTGCTAGTCGCCCCGATATCATGTTTAGTGTTTGCCTATGTGCTAGATATCAAGCAAATCCTAAGGAATCTCACATGACCGCGGTTAAGCGTATCTTTCGATACCTTAAGGGTACGGTTACAGTGGGCCTATGGTATCCCAAGTCAACATTATTTGACCTCATCGGTTACTCTGATGCTGACTTTGCTGGATGCAAGGTCGACCGTAAAAGTACGAGCGACACGTGTCATTTGTTAGGAAAGGCTTTAGTCTCATGGTTTAGCAAGAAACAGAACTCTGTTGCACTATCCACAACAGAAGCTGAATACATAGCAGCTGGGCGTTGTTGTGCACAAATTCTGTGGATGAAGCAAACCCTGGAAGACTATAAGTTATCTTTCATGCATATTCCTATATTCTGTGACAATACTAGTGCCATCAATTTGACTAAGAACCCTGTATGCCACTCACGCACTAAACACATTGAGATCAGACACTACTTTTTGCGTGATCATCAGCAAAATGGCACGATTAACTTAGAATTTATTGACACTGATCATCAGCTGGCAGATTTCTTTACTAAGCCACTATCCGAAGAGCGTTTCAATTTTCTTTGTCGTGAACTTGGAATCTTAGATGAAGCAGTCATAAATTGAAACTCACCTGCGTAAATATCGAGTATATTGTAATTCTTTTACGAAGAATTTGGTATGGGTACAAGCCGAAAGGGTCCTTCTGACAACAAGGCGTAAAAGCCTAAGCGACACGGTGCACTAGTCCTCAGGACTACCGCTAGCTGGGATCCGGCCCCTGCAGCTAACCCATGGCAAATTTGGACTATTGAACCACAATATATATCCTTATTTATTATATGGCTCGTTTCGATTTAATATTGCCTAATTGATATTTTCTAAAAAGTTAATTCTGTTTTCTGTGTACCTCTCCTTCTCTATCTATTCTATTCTCTTTGGTGTCCTCAACTTTCTTTTGTTTAACTCTTAAATCTTTTTCTTTGTTATCATTTCTTGTTATTCTTCAACTTTTGTTTTCATTTTAGCTTTTGTTCTGTTCTGGACCAATGATCCAGAACTCGGGCCGAACTCTGCTCCTATCCGAGTTCGGGCCGAGTTCGGTCCCTTGGTTCCAGGGTCGGGATCTGGCTCTGCCGTTGGATCTATTCTAATCCAATGGTCAATTTTTCACCCGACCAAAGACAAAACCCTACTTTATGTCGGGATTCTTTCTCTCCCCTTTACTATTACCACCTTTTCTCACCTATACACACTCTTTCCTTGAAACCCTAACCCTAGTTTTTGATCTAGAGTGCCTCATTGCTTCTCAAATCAAGAAAAAGGTGTCTCCTCTCCATTCTCCTCCATTGTTCTTTACCTGTTTGAGGTACCATTTTTTTTTAAATCTTTTAATGGCTCCTTGCTTGTTCAATCGCGGGAAGAGGATTCGAGTTGAGAGTATTTCCTCTTCGGATTCTCCTCCATCAATTAAACAAATCATTGAACAACTTCAACCACCTCACCCTTTGTTCAATCCACCTCGTCCTCAACATCCTTCCACTTTTGACAATAGACTTTTTGTCTCACTTGATGCATCAAACAACTGGTTTAGTGACTTTCGGAATCGTCAGGTATTCACAGGACATCCTATCAATTTTTCCATATTCTCTCAATATGATTCTTTATTTCATGACCTCTATTTTGATGAACTAGTCACTACATCTTCTGCTATTTATCGTCATGCCGTTCAAATGTTCTACTGCAACTTAACCTTTGATGACCTTCGTATTTATTCACGAGTTGCTGGTATCGATATCTCGTTTGATGACTTTGAACTAGCCGAATATCTTGATCTTCTTGAGCCAAGTTCTTGGGAAAGGCTTGTTGATGCTCGCTCGTTCCGTTTTCCCAACGGACTTTCACTTGAAAGCTTCAAGGACGATTTGTGCACTCCATACACACGTCCTCGAAAGCTCATGACGAAATATCTCAACCCATATTTTTCTGATCTTCATTGGATCATCTCTAATACCATTCTACCCAAGATCGGTTCCCCTGATGAAATCACTTATCTTGACATTTCTGCTCTTTATCATCTTCACTTTGGAATTCATTTCAATCTTCCACGTACTATGATGGACTGGATGATTCGCTGTAGGAGGAAACCACGAGCTTTGGTTTATCCTCTGTATCTTCCTATAATCTTTCGTGCTTTTCGTATACCACTTGATGCTTGTCCGTTCCTGCCGGCACCTACCTTTCTATCTAAGGTACGACGCCTTCAGCCTGTTGCTATTACTGAGTTGTCTGCTGATGAGGAGCCTGACGCCCCTCCGCTCGGTCAGACTGCACCTCCTGCCAACCTGGATTCGCTTCAGACTATGCTTCGCGATTGTTTTGCTATTGAGGATGATCGCTGGACGCAGCAGGATTACCGTACCACTCTGCAGATTAGTGCCCTTGGGAACTCTCTGCATGATATACGGTATTCGCTTGCTCGTCATCCTGATTTGCATGTGCCTATTGAGCGGGATCCACATCGCTCGGGTCATCGTCTAGATGATCCGTGGGTCATGCAGTATATGGATCCAGATGATACTTTTGTGGATCTTCAGATGTTCCAGGATCTTTTCGTTGGCTCTTTCCCTGGTCCTTCAGATGTTCCAGGACCTTCTGGTGCTCCGTGATGGAGACTGGCTTGTTATGCTGCTGCCACTGCTGATGGTCTTAGTTGCTTTATGTTTTTAGTTATTTAGTTATGGATTTATGTACTGGATTTTTATCTTAGAACCCTGATGATGTGTTTGACATTCTGGTTGGTGGATATCATTTTATGCTATTTCTCGTAGTTTCTTTTATGCCAATGCACTCTCTTGTCTAGTATTATACTATTTTTTTCTCTTGGTGTGGTTGCATTACTATTCTTTGCTTATTTATATTGCTAACTGCCAAAAGGGGGAGAAACATATGTATTTTTTTGTGCTGGCTTGTTTTGGGAAACTATTACAGGTTCTATGCAGGTTCTATGCATTCATCTGTGTATATCTGTGCTCGTTCTGGGAATATGTTATCTATCAGGTTACAGGGTATATGCACTGTTTACGGGGGAGAGCTACTACTTCTAGCTCGGAACCGTTCACTGATTACGGGGGAGCTATCCGATTCTAGCTCTGCATCAGTTATGGGGGAGCTATATTGTAATCAACTGTGTCAAGGTATGAATATTGAAATATACATATATTATTTTGTCAATTATCAATATGGGGGAGATTGTTGACACAAAGTCACAGTCAACCAAATATTGACTACATTGACTAAATAATATCTGTATAAATTCAATACGACACACGACGTCTGCTTTCAGTTCGGGACAAACGACAGCTCAGTTTCCGACTCTCAGTATATTTTCGAGTCTGTACTTTTTCATTTCATTGAGTCTAGAAGTATGTACTCTGAGTTATGCTGAGCTCTTGGAACTTAGTCTACAAGCCTACCCAAAATCATAAGCTCCACCAAAACAAAATTGCCCACAAGTCCCACTTAGAATCACTCTGTGCTCTGGAGACAGAGTTCGGGCCGAACTCTGCCTCCACACAGAGTTCGGGCCGAACTCTGTCCCCTAGAAATCAGGAACCCTAATTTTAGGGATAGCTGGTTGCTAGCTGTCCAACGGCCAAATTTTTGAATTCTCCTATCCGAATTCTGGCCGAATTCTGCCTCAAAAATCAGTATAAATAGGGCATGAATTCTCTCATTTTGAATCACTCAATCTTCTCTTCTCTTCTCTCCTACAAGCTCTATAAGCCATACCCTTCCCATCTACTAGCCACAAGCCTCCTAAGTCTCGAGTGCTCAGCATCTCTCAGTTAGGATTCTTGTGCAAGAGTGAAGAAATCGCTTGGACAATTCCAAGCAATCGCCACTGCGATTCTCTGTAAGAAGTTGACGTGCTCTTCTGAAGTAAAGGCACGGGTTGTAAGCTACTATTTCACAAATAGTGGATTTAATCCTGAGCTAGAGTTCTCAGGCCTGGACTAGTCCTCCACGAGGGAAACCAGGTTAAAATTGCTGTGTTTGCGTATGCTCTCTTATCTTTCATTTACATTCCGCATTTTACTCTGATTATTCATTGTTCGTGAAAGAGTAATTTTTTAATTGGTCATTATATATATATACTCTATTCACCCCCCTCTAGAGTTGCCAAACTGTTCTTCAGCGTGTGTCTTGCATACGCTACCTTTTGGAAGCGTATATCGTATGGAGTTCATACGCTACCTTTTGGGAGCGTATGACTTGCATACGCTGACTTGAATGGTCAGGAGTCGTATGGAGTTCATACGCTACCTTTTGGGAGCGTATGACTTACATACGCTGACTTGGATGGTCAGGAGTCGTATGGAGTCCATACGCTGCCTTTTGGGAGCGTATGACTTGCATACGCTGACTTGAATGGTTAGGAGTCGTATGGAGTTCATACGCTACCTTTTGGGAGCGTATGACTTGCATACGCTGACTTGGATGGTCAGGAGTCGTATGGAGTCCATACGCTGCCTTTTGGGAGCGTATGACTTGCGTACGCTCACTTGGATGGTGAGGAGTCGTATGGAGCCCATACGCTGCCTCTTTGACCTGAGCGTACGCTGACTTGAGCGTAGCCTGACTTGAGCGTACGCTGACCTTACTTACCCTGATCTTCTATAGCCCTGTATATTGATATTTTATTAGATATTTAACGTCCATTTTATATCCTTACGCCTTTTTGGCATAAACTCGATAAAATCATGATATGATAATATTGTTAATATCAATTGTTATGTGGAATGTGCCTTGTGTCCCGATTGATTTTTGGGATACCCAGTATGACTGGGACTTGACCATGAGAGTTATAGACTCGACCCCCGTTTAATGCTAATTGACTTTCATGCCTTGTCACCATTGATAATAATGGTTATCTTGACTAAATTAATCATGCGTTCCTAGTCGGAACTAAGAGACTGGCGAGTCGTCTTATTGAATTGAATGAATGAGACACGTTCATGTTATGAACTATTGTAATCGACTGGCTGATTCTGAATATTGACATGCATGCACATACAGGCTTCAATCTATTTATTTATTTATTTACTTATTTATTTTCTACAAAAGAAGCATGTGTACTTTATGGTCAAGGCATGATTACCGTGGTTAGATTTGATTGTTGCATTACGCTATGTAAGACCTGCAACCTAACCACATTGGTATCGTTGTAGAGTTGTGCATATCGTACCCCGTACGAAAGTACTCATTTGAATGACCATGATCCACGGCATGGGATTTCACTCAACGTAGGGACTAATAAGTTAAATAAAATAATGATTGCATGGAGAGAATGGATTCCCGAGTTCTTACATGGCAGCCCCCTTGGGACAAGTAGTACCCGACGGGCCGGCTGGTTCCCACAGATACTGTAAAATTGCCACACGGACAGGAAACAGTATCTGCTTATATTATTATTGTATATTGTATATTGATGACGGGCGTCCTGCTAGGACTCGTCTAATTCATGTATGGCGCACATGATTGACTGGATAGACTAGCCTTGCTTGCACATAGTAAGAACTACGGAATCCCTAATTGCATTATTCCAGGATAACTTGGGACTCACAATAGCAAGCCGTAGTAGTTGAATGGCCGTTTAAATTGATTTGTTTGTGCACTGTACCTACTCTGTTACCTAACCGGGGTGATCAGAATGTCAGGACATGACGGGCCAACTTCTGTCCTTGTTTGGTTGGGAGGTTGGTTCGAAGTATCGTGATGTGATGTGAATCCTAGTAGCAAGCAGAGATTTATTAGTATTATTCTCTTACATTACTGGTTTTAGTTCTCATGTCGTGCTTCCTTGTGGTACTTGCTATTAGAGGTCTAACCTCTCTGGTTTTGCATGGCCAGATTTAGAGCCGGTCCCCGAGGATCCAGCTTACTTCTACCTCCAAGTTGGTCAACACTAGAGGAATGATCGTAGGAGGACTCGAGTGGGTTTCTTACTTCCCCGCTTATTTTGTTATCTACTTTATACCTTAGCCGTTTGGCACCGACATGTTAGTCGGATTTTCTTGTACTTACTTTTAGATAATTGTAATTAAAGTCAGACTGCAGCTAATAACAATTGTGTATACTTTTGCTACATCAATCTGACTATGTTTTGTAAAGCCAGATATCAAGAACATTTTGACAGAGCGTTTGGGACGCCTTACTGCTTTATCTTACATGTTCTCTATTACTGTTTCTTGTTTGAATGATTGAGACAATAGATGTGAAGTGACCATAGTGAGACTTTCATGTAGTATGCACCCCCTCGTCTTTTAGACAGCATTGATCGTATTATACGGTATTCATCTACCCGTAATACGTAGCTGGCGGAGTCATTCCCCCGCTCTCCAGTATTCTGGTTCTGGGGCGTGATAAGGTTTTAGTGGTAGCCCATGCAGGTCTGATTTCAGACTTGTGGGGTGTTTTGATTTATAGGATGTCTCAATCACACATGTTCCTCCTTGATCTCATGATTTGTTGATTCTCAACTCCAGCTTGACATTCCAGTATCCCTTGACTTCATTGATCCTTCATGTCCGGTCGTTTGATTGTTCTCTTGTCCCTTTTCTTAGGGGCACCTCGTCCGTATCTGTCAGAGCTGGACAACAACAACATGGACAGCAGCATGGACAACCTGACCAGGTTGGTCAGCAACAAGAGTCATAACCACTTCATGAGGCTATTCAAGAAGAGGTGATAGTGGAACCAGCGGTCGGACCGCAGTATCCGGAGGTTCCAACACCACCAATAGTTCCACCTACCCTTGTGGAATTGGACACACCAGCCCTTCTGGAGATCATGACAGGGATGATGGCTACTCAACAACACCAGATGTTAGCCCAGCAGCGCATGCACGCTCAGTTACAAGAGCAGAATGTACTACTCAACCAAGGATTACAGACGGCATTGGAAAGAGGGGCGAGGCCAGATTCAGGAGTGTCAGCCCAATTTTGCAAGTACAACCCCCGTCGTTTCGAGGGCACGGAGGATGCCATCTCAGCAGATGCATAGCTTAAGGACAGTGAGGCTGTTCTAACAGCCGCTAAGGTGCCGGCAGAAGAACGTGTGGATCTAGTAAAGTTGTTACTTCAGGATCTCGTACGTGATTGGTGGGAAGCAGAGGAAGTAGGCATCAGACGTCCTGTTGCATGGGACGATTTTACTGCAAGGTTCAAGACGAAGTATTATGGAGTTGTGGCGCAGTTTGAGCTACAACAGAAGTTTATCAACCTCAGACAGGCTGGCAAGACTGTAGATGCTTATGCAGCAGAGTTCTGCAGATTGAGTAGGTTTGCCCCAGAGATGGTGGCGACGGAGCGCCAGAGGGCGATGAGGTTCCAGCAAGGGTTTCATCTTGAGCTCTTGCAATTGATAGAGGGGCACAATTACCAGACTTTTGATGAGATATTGATGGCAACCCACAGGCATGAGATCACCATTCAAAGGCTTGCGGCAAGGACTGGGGGTCAGAAGAGATCCCACAGTCAGATTGAAGGAGGAGGGGGAGCAGCATCCCGAACAACAGCACCATCCCCTGGCATTCGTATCCACGATGTGGCGATACGGGGAGCAGCACTACCCAGGCAGCAGCAGCAACAGCAATAGCAACAGCAATAGAAGAAGAACCAGCAACCCCCGGCGGGCTGCACTTATTGTGGAAAGATGGGATACACTAGAGATGTGTGTCGGACATTGAATAGACTATGTCTGATATGTGGAAATCCAGACCATCGGATTACCACATGTTCCATGAATTCGAGGTCAGGAGGACCAGTGCAGCAGTTTTCTGCTCTGCCAGCACCAGGGACAGGACAGTATCGAGGACCAGCGGTAGCAGTGAGGTCGTTGGCACAGCGTCCGTTAGTACCGCAGGCTCAGATGTTTCGGCAGCAGGGACCGCCGATGCAGTAACACCAGCATAGACCACCCCAGCATCATCAAGGAAGGGGCCAGCAGCAGCACCAGGCTAGGCCGCAACATGGAAGCCAACAAGGACGTCGAGGACAGGCATTCACTCTGTCCTTGGAAGAGGCATTAGCATCGGGAGATGTTGTGGCAGGTAACATTCTCGTCGCCTCATATCCCGCAGTAGCATTGTTTGATTTGGGAGCATCGCACTTATTTATATCTGCACGATTTACGACACGGCTAGGAATGGAGTTCGAGGCATTGCCAGGGAGGTTGAATATACTCACTGGCAATGGGCTCGTAGGAGTTAGTAGAGTTATTCTAGCATGTAGTGTTGTAGTTTGCGGGCATTCCTTACCCGCCTAGTTGATAGAATTTTCTGTTAGAAATTTCGACGTTATCTTAGGCATGGACTGGTTGAAAGACAGTCATGCGACAATAGATTGTCGTAGTGGGAGTGTATCTTTTGATATTCCAGGCATGAAGAAATTCACCTTAGTCAGATCAGAGGCAACTCAGCAAGAGCAGGAAGTAGTAACGACAATGGAAGAAGTTCAAGTTCCGAAGGTAGTTGAAGAATTTCTAGATGTATTTCCTGAAGAACTTCCAGGTCTACCACCGGTTAGAGATATTGAGTTCAGTATAGAATTGGCACCTGGGACTAAACCGATATCAGATCGGGTTTACAGAATGGCGGATTCGGAGCAGGCCAAGGTATATCAACATATATAGGAACTGAAGGAGAAGAAGTTCATCCAAGCTAGCGTATCGCCATGGGCAGCACCAGTGGTACTTGTGGGAAAGAAGGATGGATCATCCAGATTATGCATTGACTACAGGAAGCTTAACGCGGCAACAGTAAAGAACAAGTACCCATTACCCAGGATCGACGACTTATTTGATCAGTTGAGCAAGGCTAGAGTTTTCTCCAAGATAGAACTTCGTTCAGGGTACCATCAAGTGAGGGTTCGAAAGGAAGACATTCCCAAGACAGCATTCAGGTCGAAGTATGGGCATTATTAATTCTTGGTAATGCCGTTTGGTTTGACCAATGCTCCAGCAATATTCATGGATTTGATGAACCGCATCTTTATGCCGTATTTAGATCAATTTGTCGTAGTATTTCTCGACAACATTCTTGTGTACTCTGCTAGTGAAGAGGAGCTGGAAGACCACCTCAGGAAAGTGTTACAGGTTCTAAGAGAGAACCAGTTGTATGCCAAGCTCAGCAAGTATGAATTCTGGATGGACCATATTTCATTTTTGGGTCATATCGTATCAGGAGCTGGAGTAGCAGTGGATCCCAAGAAGGTAGAAGCAGTAGAGAGTTGGCCAGTACCCAAGACCGTAGCTGATGTACAGAGTTTCTTAGGATTGGCAGGATATTACAGAAGATTTGTGTCAGATTTTGCAAGACTTTCAGCACCCATGACCCGCTTGACACAGAAGGATGTGCCATTTGTTTGGTCGACAGAATGTCAGGCATTATTTGAGAATTTGAAGCAGAAGTTGATATCAGCGCCTATTCTTACATTGCCAGTCGGACCCGGAGGTTTTACAGTATATTGTGATGCGTCAGGTAAAGGACTTGGATGTGTCCTCATGCAGCACGGGAAGGTGATAGCATATGCATCTAGGCAGCTTCGGGACCACGAGAAGAATTATCCAACTCATGATTTAGAGTTGGCGGCAGTAGTATTTGCTTTGAATCTATGGAGGCATTACTTATATGGTGATCGAGTAGACATGTACACAGACCACAAAAGTCTGAAGTACATCTTTACTCAGAAGGAGCTGAACATGAGGCAGAGAAGATGGTTAGAACTGATCAAGGATTATGATGTGGAGCTTCAGTATCATCCAGGTAAGGCTAATGTGGTAGCAAACGCTCTTAGCAGAAGAGGCGGCACATTTATGTTAACAACGCAGAAGCATATCTTAGAAGACCATCAGGAGATGGGCATCGAAGTTATACTTCCTAGCGATGTAGGAGTTCTGGCAAGTCTACAAGTCTAATCTGACTTGGTAGATAGGATCAAGACAGCTCAGGCACAAGACCCAAGGATTCAGAAGCTTAGGGCAGAATGTGAGTCAGGGCACAGAAAGGAGTTAAAAATTCATGAAGATGGTACACTTAGGTTTGGATCACGTCTATGTGTGCCTAGTGGAGATATCAGACAGGAAGTTATGGCAGAAGCTCACAGTTCCCAGTATTCTATACATCTGGAGGGACCAAGATGTACCAAGATATCAAGCAGCACTTCTGGTGGAACGGAATGAAGAGGGAGATAGCTAGGTTTGTTTCCCGTTGCTTGGTATGTCAGCAAGTCAAGGCAGAACAGCAAAGGCCAGCTGGATTATTGCAACCGCTTCCTATTCCGGAATAGAAATAGGAGCATATTACAATGGACTTTGTGACCGGTTTACCGAGATCACCAAGTGGTAAAGATGCTATTTGGGTGATAGTAGATCGGCTTACAAAGGTAGCATACTTTCTTCCTTTCAGAGTAGGGCAATCTACAGAAAAGTTGGCAGAGTTGTACATGCAACAGATAGTCAGGCAGCATGGAGTCCCTGTCAGTATTGTGTCAGACAGAGATACCCGTTTTACATCACATTTCTGGAAGAGCTTGCATCGTAGTATGGGCACCAAGTTAAGATTTAGCACGGCTTACCATCCGCAGACGGATGGGCAATCAGAAAGAATAATTCAGACTTTGGAAGATATGTTGCGAGCTTGCACTCTGGATTTTGGAGGATCTTGGAAAAGCCACCTGTACTTAGTTGAGTTCTCATACAACAACAGTTATCAAGCCAGTATCCAGATGGCGCCATTTGAGGCACTATATGGTAAGAAGTGTAGATCGCCACTAGCATGAGATGATATCGGGGAAAGGAAGATGTTAGGCCCAGAAATGATTATTCAGACGGTTGAAGTGATTAAGGGAATTAGAGAGCGACTTCGTGTTGCGCAGGATCGACATCGTCATTGGGCGGACCAGCATCGTAGGCCGCTAGAGTTTTCTGTTGGAGACCACGTGCTCTTGCGGATCTCACCTACCCGTGGGGTCATTAGATTTGGCGTTCGCGGGAAGTTGAGTCCGCGATACGTAGGCCCATTTGCTATTCTTGATAGTGTAGGCGTTGTTGCTTATCGTTTATCCCTTCCACCTTCGTTACGAGAGGTGCATGACGTGTTTCATGTATCTCAATTGCGAAGGTATGTATCGGACCCCAGCCATATCCTCGATCATTCAGAACTGGTTGTTGGTACCAACCTGTCTTACGAGAAACAGCCTGTATCCATCTTGGACCGAAGAGAGAAGATACTCAAGAACCGAACAATTAACCTTGTCCGGGTTGCTTGGGGTCATCACTCTTTGGGAGAGTCAACGTGGGAACGTGAGGATGATATCCGATCACGGTATCCACACCTGTTTGACTCACAAGGTATATCTTTTTCTGTGTACCTGATTGTCTTGATTCCTCATGCTTATCACCTTATGGGTAGAATTGCTTGATATCGTAGATTGATGGATTCACATATATGTTACTTGCTATGGACATTGTAAAATGATTGCTTGATTAAATTGTTTGTACTTAGATTAGTTTAGCCCTGATGTTTCTATCCTGCTTGGATTTGAAATTCCGAGGATGAAATTTTTCTAAGGAGGGTAGAGATGTCACTCCCCGTTCCCAGAATGCGTATTTTTATACATGTACAACTCATGTGTATTTATTTAGTATTTATCATGTATTTATTTAATATTTATCATGTATTATCCTGTATTTAAATTTCTTTAATTTTATGTTAATCAATTAATCTGCTCTTTAAATTTTTATGTTAATTTATTTCCTGCAATTATATTTCTGCAATTTTTTTTTTGCACTTTATTTTCTGTTTTTATTCTCTGCTTTAACTAGGCTTTGGGTTCGGGTTGGCTTTGGTTGGATCCCCTACAACCCGACCCATTGGACCCATTGGACCCGGCCCAACTCCCACCTACCACCCCCTTTTCTATTTAAAGCATACATCTCTTTCTCTCTCCTCATAAACTCACATTCTCACCATTACTCCTCTTCTTTTTCTTCATTACTCTCTCCACCTACCAAACCGTAGGCAAGTACAACTTGCTCCACATGAGAACCCATGTTTTTATGGTTCATTTATCTTCCTCTCGTGATCCAAAGAGAGTTTAGAACTTGGCATTTTTCATTTCGAAGTCTTAATTTTTGTAGATCTAGAAATGAGTTATTTTCGTAGTTTGGTGGTTTTGATCAATCAAACTTCTTTGTTTTCAAGTTTTGATGGTTCTATGTTGTAGAGAGTTTTATTCTACCCAATTTTGACCTTTGGAAAGTTGTATTTGGACTTGTTTTGACCAAGTTATAGACCTTTGAAGCTTTGGGGGTGCAACCATGGAGTTCTTGCTGTTTGGAGAAGACAGTGAGCAGTGTACACTAGGTTTTTAGCTTGCGTCACTGAGCTGTGCGCGCTCTTTAGTGCAGCACAGTCTGGAGTCCATACGCTACCTTTTTAGGAAGCGTGTGTCTTGCATACGCTACCTTTTGGAAGCGTATATCGTATGGAGTTCATACGCTACCTTTTGGGAGCGTATGACTTGCATATGCTGACTTGAATGGTCAGGAGTCGTATGGAGTTTATACGTTACCTTTTGGGAGCGTATGACTTGCATACGCTGACTTGGATGGTCAGGAGTCGTATGGAGTCCATACGCTGCCTTTTGGGAGTGTATGACTTGCATACGCTGACTTGAATGGTCAGGAGTCGTATGGAGTTCATACGCTACCTTTTGGGAGCGTATGACTTGCATATGCTGACTTGGATGGTCAGGGGTCGTATGGAGTCCATACGCTGCCTTTTGGGAGCGTATGACTTGCGTACGCTCACTTGGATGGTGAGGAGTCGTATGGAGCCCATACGCTGCCTCTTTGACCTGAGCGTACGCTGACTTGAGCGTAGCCTGACTTGAGCGTACGCTGACCTTACTTACCCTGATCTTCTATAGCCCTGTATATTGATATTTTATTAGATATTTAATGTCCATTTTATATCCTTACGCCTTTTTGGCATAAACTCGATAAAATCATGATATGATAATATTGTTAATATCAATTGTTATGTGGAATGTGCCTTGTGTCCCGATTGATTTTTGGGATACCCAGTATGACTGGGACTTGACCATGAGAGTTATAGACTCGACCCCCGTTTAATGCTAATTGACTTTCATGCCTTGTTACCATTGATAATAATGGTTATCTTGACTAAATTAATCATGCGTTCCTAGTCGGAACTAAGAGACTGGCTAGTCGTCTTATTGAATTGAATGAATGAGACACGTTCATGTTATGAACTATTGTAATAGACTGGCTGATCCCGAATATTGACATGCATGCACATGTAGGCTTCAATCTATTTATTTATTTATTTACTTATTTATTTTCTACAAAAGAAGCATGTGTACTTTATGGTCAAGGCTTGATTACCGTGGTTAGATTTGATTGTTGTATTACGCTATGTAAGACATGCAACCTAACCGCACTGGTATCGTTGTAGAGTTGTGCATATCGTACCCCATACGAAAGTACTCATTTGAATGACCATGATCCACGGCATGGGATTTCACTCAACGTAGGGACTATTAAGTTAAATAAAATAATGATTGCATGGAGAGAATGGATTCCCGAGTTCTTACATGGCAGCCCCCTTGGGACAAGTAGTACCCGACGGGCCGGCTGGTTCCCACAGATACTGTAAAACTGCCACACGGGCAGGGAACAGTATCTGCTTATATTATTATTGTATATTGTATATTAATGACGGGCGTCCTGCTAGGACTCGTCTAATTCATGTATGGCGCACATGATTGACTGGATAGACTAGCCTTGCTTGCACATAGTAAGAACTACGGAATCCCTAATTGCATTATTCCAGGATAACTTGGGACTCACAATAGCAAGCCGTAGTAGTTGAATGACCGTTTAAATTGATTTGTTTGTGCACTGTACCTACTCTGTTACCTAACCGGGATGATCAGAATGTCAGGACATGACGGGCCAACTTCTGTCCTTGTTTGGTTGGGAGGTTGGTTCGAAGTGTCGTGATGTGATGTGAATCCTAGTAGCAAGCAGAGATTTATTAGTATTATTCTCTTACATTACTGGTTTTAGTTCTCATGTCGTGCTTCCTTGTGGTACTTGCTATTAGAGGTCTAACCTCTCTGGTTTTGCATGGCCAGATTTAGAGCCGGTCCCCGAGGATCCAGCTTACTTCTACCTCCAAGATGGTCAACACTAGAGGAATGATCGTAGGAGGACTCGAGTGGGTTTCTTACTTCCCCGCTCATTTTGTTATCTACTTTATACCTTAGCCGTTTGGCACCGACATGTTAGTCGGATTGTCTTGTACTTACTTTTACATAATTGTAATTAAAGTCAGACTGCAGCTGATAACAATTGTGTATACTTTTGCTACATCAATCTGGCTATATTTTGTAAAGCCAGATATCAAGGACATTTTTACAGAGCGTTTGGGACGCCTTACTGCTTTATCTTACATGTTCTCTATTACTGTTTCTTGTTTGAATGATTGAGACAATAGATGTGAAGTGACCATAGTGAGACTTTCATGTAGTATATACCCCCTCGTCTTTTAGACAGCATTGATCGTATTATACGGTATTCATCTACCCGTAATACGTAGCTGGCTGAGTCATTCCCCCGCTCTCTAATATTCTGGTTCTGGGGCGTGACACGTCATGTTCGCGAACGAAGGCCGTGTCAGCGGCAATTTCTAGCCGCGTGCACAATGTTGGCTAAACTGTGCGCATTGGATTTCTCCGTGCACGCTCCATGAAATGTCGTGAAATTTTAGAAGCACATGGGACAAAATTGCCCCCATGCGTTCATGAAATTTAATGTGAAACGGAGTCCTGTGCATCGAGTTATGGCACTCGGACAGAAGGGCATGCACGGGACCGTGCATGGGCTTCGTGCACGCGTGTCCATGTCCGATTTGACACTAAAAACGTGTCAAATCGAGATCCGTATTCACAAAACTTATTTGAAATAATCACAATAATAAATTCGTGAAAACAGAATCACAAACTACCAACTTTCAGTTCTAAGCGGCATTTCGTCGAACACGTGTTCCAATGAACCGATACGTGTCCGATACGTCTATCAAACGAATACAAAAACCTACCAAACTTCATGCACAGGTCTGGAGTACCTATAGGGATGAATCTACGAATAAAAATTAGGATTAACAAGTGTTTATATGGGTTTACCTATTGAGAGTCAATATCTCAATGAAACGAGCCTCCAAACATGTCGATGCCGATTTCCTCCAGTCCAATGCCCGGGATCCCTCGCTAAGAAGTCTCCAGCAGGTTCCTCTCCTCCCAACTATCGCAATGCACTTTGTTTGGAAGGATTTGGATGAAAAACGAGAAAAATAGGCTATTTGGAGGAGAAGGCAATTTTTAGGGTTTTTGCAAATAGGTGGCTACTACTCATATGCACATGAAGAGGGAGGGTGCTGTTTGGGCGGCCAATGGGTGTATCTAGGGTTAGGTTAGGGTTTGGGATGGGCCACCATGCAACTAAAGTCCAAGGAAAGCCCAATAGTAAAAATGCCAAAAGCTATGTATTAAAATAGCCTAAAAATAAGTCAATTTGTTTCCTAATTAGGACTAATGCTCCAAATTAAAATCTAATTAGCCAAATAAGTTTCTAATCACATGGTTAGTCTTCTAATCAAGGTTATCTATGGTTAAACCATCTACTACTACCAAAAACACTAATTAAGGACTAAACACCAATCAATTTAATAATAAAATAATAAAAATTCAAAATATCACACAAATACTAAAATACCCTAATCTAGAAAAGTGGTGGTGACAAAAGCAATAAAAAAAACTATATGCTTTGGATACAAGAAGTCAGGGCATATGAAGGACTGTCCAGTGACAAAGAAAAGCAGTCCATATGATAGATCAAGATCAAGCATGAAAGCTACAATAGGTCGAAAGTATGCAAACACAAGCATATGGCACGAAAGTGATGCCAGTGAATCAGAGGAAGAAGATAGACCCTGCAGCACTGCCCATGTTTATCTTATGGCATTTGATAATCAAACACTTGTTTGGATACCTAAGACTAATCAAAATGGACCCTCAAAGAAATAAGTACCAAAGGTTTCATCTACTCGTTTTGTAGGTGGACCCTCAACCCTCTCATGCTATAAGCAAGTGCATTCTCGATAGCAGATGTTCGTGGCACATGACTGGTGATGCATCTTTGTTCGCTACGCTATCGATGAAGAAAGAAAGATACATTTTCCTTCAAAAATAACTTGAGAGGTGATATAATTGGAAATGGCATACCCAGTAATAAAAGATGTTTGTCTAGTTACGGAGTTGAAACATAACCTAATGAGCATAAGTCACTTGGCAGATAATGGTTACGGTATCAACTTTGTAAAAGACAAATGCTCTATATATGAAATGTGATCTGGTAATCCCGAATATGAAGGGATTAGGAAAGACAACATTTATGTTTTCTTTTTAGAAATTACTAATAATACAGGAAGGTAACTAGTAGCAAATCAAGTTGAAAGCTGGCTATGGCACATGAGGCGAGGGCATACCAATATGGATACTATCTCACGACTATGCACCAAAAAGTTGGTAAAAGGACTCCCCAAAATTTTATTCAAGAAAGACATGGTATGTGTTGACTGTGAAAAGAACAAGGCAACTAGGTCAACTTTTAAATCCATTAACATTGTCAGTACTTTTAGACCCTTGCAGTTAATTTACATGGATTTGTTTGGTCCTAGTAGAGTTGCTGGTCTTGGTGGTAAGCCCTACGCCTTTGTGATTGTTGATGATTTCTCTCCCTATACATGGGTTTATTTTTTATCAAATAGAAGTGATGCTATTTTTGAATTTCAACTATTTTGTAAAAGGTACAAAACGAAAAAGGCTTCATAATTACTCGTATCCAATGTGATCATGGTGGCGAATTCGTAAATGTTGATTTCAAAAAGTTTTGTGATGATAGTAGATATTATGTGAGGATCCTGATTTTTGGGAATTATTTTTTATTTATTTTATAGTATTTCTATTTATTAGGTTATATATTATATTTAATTAGGATTATATGTGTACTTTTTCGTGTCTTTGATTTTTCGAGCATAAGGCATGCCTATCCCACGAAATACCCTTATTATTTTTGTAGTAGACAGGATGACCTTCAATTTGATATATCACGTCCCATCTAAACTTGTCCCCTAGCATTCTTTTGACTTTGCACAACTTTGGGTCAATTTTGGCCATTTGATTATTTACCGTAATTCTAGACCTAACTTCCAACTTGAGTTCATGACTCGACATTGAGACCAAATATACATGCCAAGGGTGTGCCACTTAATCGAGTCCCCATGTGCTATTTATTTACGAATGACACAAGAGACTCATTCATTGACTTTTTCGAGTTTGGTTTGACTAGAAAATGTGTTTGGATCCTAACCCAACCAACCTCACTTGATAGAGCCATATTAGGTTGCCATCACTTAATAGAATTATTATGGATTCATTTTGAGATGTTATACAGTCAAATAGATTTAAATACAATTTTGTATATATATATATATATATGATTATACTTATAATAGCCTAATACTATATACATGGCCTTAGTCACAATTAAATTTTGAGATGCATATCGACCAAGAATTTTGGTATGGATAGTGTACGTGTGTGCTTTGACTAGTATTTTAGCCATGCTAGGGAAGGCTGGGCCATAGGTGTGTTGTAACTAGAAAAACCAGTCAAAGTGTGATTTGACCCCTATAAATAATTTAATTATTTATTTATTAAGATTATGACTTTTAGGAGACTCGGCTATGCTAATCTAGACAAACTGGGCTCGAATTAAACCGAAACCCATGTAGAGAGGCAGTACGTCCAAAGACGTCCATGTAGGTGTACATTTATTATATATGTAAATATTTTGATATAAATTTATATTGGTGATAGTTGATTTATTATTATGAAAATACTTCTCGGTTTATTAGTAGTATTGATATAAAAACTAGGATAATTTTTAAATCCTAGATAAGTAATTATCTGGATAAGAAGTACTAACTGGATTTAATAATGTGAATACGGTTACCTTTGTCAATCCTTAGGAACCCTATTAATAATTCTAAAGCCATATATTATTCCTTCTCTTAAAACAAACTCAGCCCAACCCAACTCTATCATCCAAATAAATTATTAGGCAAGTAAGCCCAGACATGAAGTATCCCACATAGCAAGCCCAATCTAGGACAATTCTCCCTCTATATATATTAGTTGTAGTATGTCCCGACGAAAGAAAAGAAAAAAAAACCTATTCGCCCGTTTGCTTTCTTCTCCCCATCTCCTTCTTCATCCTTCCCTCCATCTCCTCCTTCTACAACGACCTTGACGGCACCACTGTACCGCCTCCCTTCTTATGACGTCATCATCGGGCTGTCACCACCGCCGGCAGGCGTACTAGCAATACGCGGCCAATAGCGACGCACACACGTGCATGCAACGCGCATAAGCAACAGCAGTGCGTACAGTGCACAGCAACGACCGCCGAGAAGTTGCTGCCACTATGGCTATCATAATGCCTATGCCCCGACCTCCATCGGTCCTGGCCTTCTTGTCGGACACGATGTGTGCATGCACTATCTGCTCTTTACCCGCTGCCGAGCCGATCTGAGAAGACGCCACGCACTTGTGGGTTCAGTCGAGCAGAGCCGCGGCCTTCCCGGTCGAGCGACAATACCTCCATGCGCAACCCTGGCGACCTCTCCACCACCGAACGGCTGCCGGAGAAAGCCGTCGGTGGCCACAAAATGCGCTCACAGTAGCAGTGATAAACAAAGGAACTCTATTTTGTAAGGTGAGGTACCGTACTTCTCAATCATATTTCTTCTTAAATACTCGATTAATTATCAATCAATTAATTCGTTTAGAAGACAACCTAACCAACCCGACACTCTGTCTAATAGTTTAGGCAGAACAAAATAAGATTCGACAAGAAATCGAATCAAATCCATGAAAAAAATAGTTTTATGAAATATTGAAACAAGAAAAAAAATAGCTTTCTTTCTGTTTTAGAAGGCTGTTTATTTGCAACCGATTAGAAATTCTTCAAATTTATTTAAATAAGTTTTTAGTCAACATGTACAGCTTCAAAACACTTTTTTGTAGTTTTTACTTTCATTAAGTTTTCAGGAAGAAATCTGTTTCTAAAAATCAGGAAAATCCATGAAAAACTGTTTTGAAATTTAAAAAATTCCCCAATACGGCGTACGTCCCACCAAATTGGACCACTTCATCATGTACCAATTGTATTGAATAATGCATATGGTATACTCAGACTTGCGGGCTTTCACGGAAGTTGATTTGGATGTGTGTGCACGCCGGAACCAACCCATATCCGTCGAAAGTCCCCGTATCTGCCTCTTTGCAAACTAGCCAACTACTTTGTGCACGTTCGTCAACTCGATTCAAAACTTGCGCCAACATGACTGTATCATTTTTTGGTCCTGTATGTCAAGTTTGGTCCGATTCTAAGAATGTCGAATGGAACGCTACTTTGGCGGACCCGCGGCCCAATACAATGGGCAAATTTGTGCACGGCACACCGTAATCCAACTTTGGATATACTTTTGGGTTTATCTCATCAAACTGACCCACAGATATGTAGTTTGATGACTTTAGAGACCATAGGCTCTGGCATGCTTTTCGGTGCAAAGCAGGTCCAACGGCGGACACCATTTTGATCCAAAATTATTATTTTGCCCCTGTGTCCAGAATTGGACTTATGGGTAGCCTATCCTTACTATTTTATTTATTTCGGGAATGTTGGCAATGTCTATTTCAGTATCTGGAGTCGTTTGTAGGAGTTAAACTTTTGGTGACTCGTTGATTGGTTAGTTATTATGGTTCTACGCGCTACACCAGGAAAGTACACATTGCCAAACTTTACAGTACTTACATGCTTTTCTATACTGCCATTCTTTTATGTCTCACTTGGTACATATTTCTCTGCTACTTTATATCATGGGTAATTCCTAGATTTATGTGCATGTAGATTATTACTCTTTCTTTTCTCATGTTACTCGCCATATTTTTCTATCGTGTTCATGTCTAGTGATAGTATTGCTTAGCCTCTATCATATCCCTTTAACCTGATTGAGCTGGACTTTACCTGTTGACTTGTTGACCTGACTTGCCTTGACTTGACTCGTAGTTCTAGGCGAGGACCTTGTGATAGACGATGACTATACTTGACTACTCGCTGTTGTGAGTCCCACTGAGCTGTGATACAGACTTATTATAGGTTGTGAGCCCCCACTGAGCTGTGATCTATTGGGCCATGATTCCCCACTGAGCTGCAATTTTTCCCGATTTACTCTTAGTCATATTTATCATCATGATTCTCGACGGCATGCCACTTCATTATATATTTCATTCTTATACTACTCTGCAATCTTTATTTCTTCTATAATTTTATACCATTTCCTTGCATGTTATTACTGTACAGTAGGCATGTATATTATGTATCTTGCTAGTCCCCCGAGGACCTAGTTATCTCTCTAGGTTATAGTCGAACTGTTAGAATCGATGGATGGTTATGATTTACGTCTGCAGGATTAAAGTATCATTGTTGCATGGTTTGATTCTATTATTCTCTTGTGCTGCATATTCTTATCTTCATATATTCTGCTTATTAGCCTAGTTTAATAGACTCGTGTTTTCTTTTGAGTCTATTCGGACATGTATGCTAGTAGGCTGCAGACCACGAACCATATTGTTTATTCTTGATGTTTTATTATTTTATGTGGACTGAGATTAGTTTTGACTTGCCATGATTAGACCTAATGCCATAGTCCATACAGCTTATACGTATTCGAGCGGGGCTGGAGTCATCTCGATGCGTAGCTGGCATGTATACGTATCTTGATCCTATACATATTTTGGGACTGGGACGTTACTTATTACCACGAGTTTTCTTGTCCTAGAACTCCCCCATAGAATAGTGTTGTGGAGCGAAAGAATCGTACTCTAAGCGAAATGGCTAGAGTAATACTGAATCATCATAATCTTCCTAAATATTTTTGGACAGAACCTGTTAGTACAGCCTATAATATTTTAAATAGGATGTTGATTCGAGCTAACTTGAAGAAAACACCAAAAAGAGAAATTATGTAGCTCTATCAACAACTGAGGCTGAGTATATTGTCGCAAACACTGTTGTGCTCAAATTTTATGGATGAAGCAAACCTTAGAAGACTACAATCTGCATTACTTTAGGATTCCGGTATATTGTGATAACACTAGCATGATTAATTTGACTAAGAATCATGTTTTGTCATTCATGCACGAAGCACACAGAGGTTCGTCATCACTTTTTACGTGATCACCAACACGACGAGGATATTTTCTTAGAATTTTTTGACACAGATCATCGATTAGCAGATATTTTCACAAAACCGCTGGCTGAAGACCATTTTAATTATCTACGATATGAACTAGGCATATTTGAATTTTTAGATTCATAATGCATTATGTTTAATAAAAATTCTTACAACTTGATATTTTGATATTTATTAATTGAAGTTATTTTGGGTACAAACCGAAAGGACCCTTTTGTTAAAAAGACATAAAAGTCTAAGCGATATGATGCCAAGTGTCTTCGGACTACCTGTAACACCCACTTTTCAGAAATAAGGATAATTTTGAACTTTGTAATTATAATTATTTATTAATGATATTTAAACCATGTTATGATTTTTGGGGATTTTTAATCAATTTAAAACTATTTAAATAATTGACTTGTGATTTTGATGTTTTGCTAGTGTAACCCTAGAGACTGCATGACCTAGAGACCAACCATGACCAATGAGGCCTAAGCATGTGATTAGGATGACTAATTGCAACTTTTTAGCCTAGGGGTATTTTGGCCATTTTTAACTTATTGGTGAAAATGAATTTTGATTGATTATTATGGCGCTAATTATTTATTAGAGACTAACCTAGAAGTTAACCTAATCTAGATATTAGTCATGAGCCTAGATATTAGCTTAGAAGCTTCCATCATGACAAGGTTAGTAATATCTAGATATTATTGTAGTGGGATATTTTCCTTAAGATATTTGTAGAAAGAAAGCCTTGGGACAAAATTGGACCAATGAATGGACTTGAATTTATGTGGAGAAGCCTTAGCCACCCATCTACATCTAAACCTAACCTTAACTTCTATTTTGGCAGCCACAACATAGTATCTCCCTCCTATAAGTATCACATTTAATAGCTCTTGCCTCTTTTTAACACCTACAAAGAACCCTAACTTGTTCTTCCCTAAATTCCTTCCCCTTTATCCAAATTGATCCTAAATTGAGGCTACTCTTGCATAGAGGTTCACAACAGTAGAGGAGGCTAGTGGACACTTGCTAGCAAGGTTTAAGGACATTTGAACCATAGCAAATCACTACAACAAAAAGACCTATTAATGACGCTCGACAAGGAGTTTTAATGAAGGCTGATACATAAGCGTTATCAAGTTGAAAAGTACATTTTTTCTATGACGATTTGGGCTAATTCTGGGCTTTTTATAACGTTTATAAAACAAAGCGTTATTAATAGTTTAGAGCGGTGGCAAACTTGTAATTAATAAATTTCCAACAAAACCCTTCACACCCGATCATTTTCAGAACTTCCCTCCTCCCCCTCTTCCCTCCTCTTCCTGAACCCTAAAATTTTCCAAAGCTCGTTCAGTTTCTTGCTCATTTCCATCTCCCTGAACCCTAAAATTTTTCTAAACTCTAATCTTCTCCTTCTCCTCCTTCTTTCTACCTCCTAAATCGAATAGAAAGAGAACCCCTAAATCAAAAATTACAGAGAGGGAAGGAAATGGAAGGACGGGAGTACGTACTGTGGCGACGGCTACGGCGGAGGAGTGCCAGTGCCCACCGGTGGCGGCGTGGCTCGCACCTCAGCGTGGCTCGCAGTGGTAGTCCTCGACGACATTAGCCGCAGCCCTCGGATGCAGTACCACGCCCTCTCTTTCGCTCAATCGGTAACCATCGATCCCCAATTTCTCCAATCTCTTGGAAAAACCCTAATTTTTTTCCTCCGAACTTAGGGTTTCTGTGATCTGATTGTGTTGGATTTTATTCCAGGCGAATTCATATGGCTGTTAAAGAAAACCCGTCCATCCATCTTCACACTATGGTGAGGATTCTACATTGTTATGTCTCGTTGATATAAATTTGTTCAAGTATTCCGATGTAAGGAAATCTAATATATTAGCATCTAATAGCGCATCCGATGTTATTGTTTTCCAGAAATCGGTGGACTTTCAGGGACTATCAAAGATATTAAAAGTGTTGACACTTCTACTCAAGGCAGCGGTGCAGTTTGTCATCTTAGTTTGGTTTCTTTGTGTTAAGATTCCCCGTCCGAATATTTTTATTGTCCAGGTGAGGCTGAATCTTATGCGTATCATCAGATTTTCTATGTAAAAATGGTTCACGGTAATTTGATAATGATTGGAGACCCCCCTCAGCATCCGCAAATAAAATTCAGGCCTAGCTGTCATTTACATGTTAGTTTAGTGTATGACTGCTTCTAGCAGATCCTTAAATGCTCAGCGAAGTTCTCATCTAAATTCAATATTTTCAACTTAGTTGACTATTTTTGGGGAATGAGATATTTCCTATTTTACTTTTGTGGGTTTTCAACTTTGTCGGCTACATTGTTTTAATTTTTTTTTGCTGGATGTAGAAACAACTTGTGCAAAATATGCATGCTTTCTTGTCATTCCCCTTGGCTCCATTGGCACCAATACATCTCCTTATGTAGAAGAGTCACATGAAGATGGCTTGAAGGCTCAACCATCTGCATTGGGGCAACAAGTTGCTGCTTCTGTTAGCCAAAATTTTGATGCCGGAATGAATCGGACTTCTGAACCTGATTTTCGTACAACTCCCTTGTATATGAATGGAAAGGGAGGGGATGTTACATCTTTGAGGGATGATGCTAAGAACTCATCTTCTTCTGTAAGAACTTCCCATCAGTATCTCGCTGGAAATCGGTGGGTGATTTCTTACTCTCTCTTTTCTGTTTTGGTTTGTTTTTTGGTATTAAGTATAGCCTTCTGCTTGTGTACTCTTGGTCATTTAATTTCTGAATGCTTTCATTGGTTCAGAAGATTGCAGGAGATCCAAGTGGGTGCCTCTTCCATGCGGAGAACTGATGTTGGGCTGTGCTCGGTAGTGATTTATTCTTTGAAATATGTACTAAAATTTGTTGTTCAAGTATTCTGAGCTTTAGAGATAATGTATTTCTATTTCTTTCAGCTTGGTTCTGCTCCAGTGGAACATGATTTGCAATCTGTCAAGCAAAAACTAGAGAGTGGTACAACACATTATATTAGTCAGAAAGGTAGCTATTCACATATTGAATAAAACATTTTACATGTGATGCAGCATAGGATGCTCTTTTTATGTGTGGATTTTTGTATTCCTCTGATCATTCAATTACTTTGATTTTTTTATTAGAAACAACTCCTGTTATGTGGCCTGGATTGCTTTCACGATCCGCACCCACTGTGAGGGTTCGAGAACGTAACAATGTCCAGCCTACGCCGCAGTGTCGGCGGTAGAACGCTGTCCCAGGTCTCATGCATCTAATAGTATAAGGCTAAGCAGTCTATACTCCCGAAATGGGGGTGACATAGAAGAATGTAAACTCAATCACATCTAAGGTAGAGCATAATGGAAGATAGATAAAATATGAAATCCAAAAGAGATACAGCAGATAGAAGTCTAAGTGTCTAAGATACATAAACCCAGAAATATATCTCAAAGCTCAAATACAGTAATCCATAAATACAACTCAAGACAACTGAAAATAAACTATGAGCAAAACCTTAGATATCTATACAACCTCTACTGTGTCTCCTCTAGGCTAGCAGGCAACCTCTAGGCTATCTGTAAAATTTATCAACAGGTCCAGTCAGGACAGGAGCGAGCACAGTACATCTCAACAAATCATAGCAGGTTAGAAAATATAATCATGCAGTAAAGTAAGATATAGATACTGAAGAAATGCAGTATGTAAACAGAGAGAGAGAACTGTAATAGAAATATCTACTATAAGTAAAGAGCTAACAGTGGCTAGTGAGAGAGTATAATATAGACATAAAAATAGCATAGGATGATTCTGATGCTACACTATAGAAGGATTCTGATGCTACACTACTTGGATATTATTTACATGTCTACTTCTACTCCCCCGTACCCCCAATTAATACACAAGGATCCAACCAGGTTATGTTATGATTCTATGTAACGGCCCCCGAAGGGTGGTACATAGTAGTCCCATAAATGGGGATTCTGGAAAACCCAATAAATGGGATAAGGATTCAAAGAAGACTCTGTGATCATAAGAGTATATGTCACAAGTGATCAAAGAACCAAAGAAGCATAGTGATACGCCATGTAAGTGAAACGCACAGAACATAGAGTACCCGATGCTCCCTGAAGGGATAACATCTCAAGAAGGGATCCATATAGTACTAATCCGTGTGACCAACGTGACAGTATCAAGTAAAGTAATTTAATGCAGGAAAATAATTCTAAGCAGGATATGAAATGATCAGAGAATGTACTCGCCTGATAACCTGAACAGCTGATAAGTATAGGGGGTCCAACTGAAGCCACAGAGTCCTATTTAAAGCAACACAGGTTACAAGGTGTTCAAGTTGTAATAAATGAATCTCTACAAGCAATATATATTATCCTAGGTTCTTCTAAGTCAAAACAACTCTAGGTCAACTCCGGCCAATAATCTAGTCAAACTAGGTCAAGTGTTGACTTACAGTTGACTTTGGGTCAACTGGTCAACTCTGGTCAAACAGGGTCAATTCTAGTCTAATTATTAAAGATATAAAGTGCACTTCGTTATTGGTACGTCGAAACTTACGACACGTAAATCGAGATGAGATGATCAATGGTAAGGTTGATAATCTTATTATAGTGATCCACGTGTTCATCTTATCAATTTCAGCGATGTGAGATCACTGGAATTGACTGATCTCAGTTTCGTTGTACTAACCCCGAAATACGAACATTATAAGAATTAATTATTAATTAATTATAAAAAGGTTAAACTCAGAGAAATTATCAACAAATATTGTCGGATGATAAAATAAACATCGCCAACGTGTCCAGAATAGTCAAATTAGCTAGGATAGCCTACCCATCGGTCTAATTTGGACACAAGGGCAAAAAGGTAATTTCGGATCAAAATGGTGTCTGTGTCGGAGCCGTTTTGCACCGAAAAACGTGCAAGAAAATAGGTCTATAAAATATAACAAATTATATGTCCACAAAACCAGAATGACGATACGAACCCAACGGTATCTCCAGAATTGGATTCCGTTGACCCGATCTCAATTTGGTCCGTTTACTAGAACTTGAAATTCCAGTTTGCACAGAAATGCGTACCGGAGCCAAAGTTCTCAAAACTCAGCAAACTACATGTCAACGAGTCCAGAATGACAATACGAACTCAACGGTATATAAGGAATTGGATTCCGATGAGCCGATCTCAAAATGACCCGTTGAGCCGGATATTCGTATACGACTTGCACCGAAATACGTGCCGGATCCAATGTCCACCAAAACCTAGCAAATTATATGTCAACTAGTCCATAATGACGATACAAACTCAACGGTATATCCGGAATTGGATTCCAATGAGCCGGCGTCAAAAAGTCCCGTTGACCCGAACTGTGGGATCCACTTTGTACCGAAAAATGTGCCAGGGCCCACGTCCTCCAAATCTAACAAATTTTATATGAAAACATGCCAGAACGATGCCACGAGTCTAATGGTGGTGTCAGAAATGAAATCTGGAGTCCCGTGTTCAAAAATGGAATTTTATAAATCGAAAATTACGAATTCGGATGGCCAACTTTGGCGTCAAATTCAACCAATCAAACAAGCTCACAATGAAACGAAACTGGAGGGGTAGCAAGAGGGTTATACCTGCTTCGTATAGGAACTGGTAGCACGCCAAACAGAGCTGCGGTGGAGGAGGTACAAGCTGACGAAGTTGACCCCGCAAAACTGTCTAAAATTAATACAATTTAAACGGTCAACTTGGTGGCCGGTTTTGATGTATCAAACGATAAAATCAACGGCTGAAAATTAACAGGAGTGAAGGTGGATATACCGAGATTGTGACGGAGTGAAGAAATCACCGATCCAACGGTCGGATTTCCAGGAAAATGCGCACAAAGTTGCTGCGACGGAGCGCCAAAATAGACTTGATTCCGCGCGCGTCATGACGGAACTTCGTACGAAACGCAAGAATCGTCTCGACGGCGCGTCCCGGAGGACGGTGGCCGCCAGGGGAGAGCTTACCGGAGTGGGGCGCACCCGTGGAGGGGGTCGGCCACGCCGGTGTGCGACCGGCGGTGGTGCTGCACTGCCCGTGCGCGCGCGGCCTGCGGCTCCCGGACGGCTGCTGCCCCCGCTGCGTGCGGAGCTGCGCGCGGGGCTGCGCGCGAGGCTGCGCGACGGAGGTGCGGCGAGGGTGGCGTAGCCATGGCGGGATGGAGGTGGTGGTGCGGTGGCTAAGGAGGTGGTGGTCGAGATGTTGATAGTTGATGTGGTGGTGGTGGTAAGTGAAAAGGAGGAGGAGGGAAGGAGTTGGTCGTGCGACCGACGGCCGACCAGGGTGGCCGGCGACGAGGCTGGGCCGAGCTCGGCCTAGGTAGGGGAGGTCGGGCTCGGCCACAGGCTGCTGGCTGTGTGTGTGAGGATAAATTAGAGTGGGAGAGAGAGAGAGGTGAGAATTATTAATAAATGTGTGTACAATAAATGGGTAAGAGAGGAAAAAGAATAAAAGATAGAGAGAGGGGACTACTCCAAAAGCTAGGGCCGGCCAAGGCTTATGAGAGTGAGTGTTAGAAACATTGTGTGGTTGGATGGGAAGTGAAATCAAGGGTTAGGATTAAGGTAGGAATATATCATTCCTAGGGATTTAATTCAACATAAATTTACACTCAATATTGGGAATAGAAAACTAGGTGTTGAATATTATTTTTGGGCACGGAAAAAAATGAGGGTGTCTCGATGGAGGGTAGCACGAAGCTGGGCTGGACTTGGTGGAGCCGGATTGGATCAAAATCGGACATTATGCAAAAATTGAATAAAAATAGGTGTTGATGATCATGGGTAAATAAGTAGCACATGGGGATTCCAATAAATGGCACACAAGTGGCATACGGATAGTAGGCTCAATGTGGGCCATGTGCATATTTGGGGTTGACAGGTTTTGGTCGACAGGGTACCCACAAATCAAGTTGGAAAAAGAATGTGACACCGTATGGTGAAATAAAATCGGGTCACGTGTCAGGGAACTTGTGTGAAGCAAATGGAGCACAAAATGACGTGTCTGAGTGGGACACGAAGGTCATGGGTGAAGAGCGTCTCGAGTAGATCATGCATGATGAGTTGGTTTCAAGAGAATAACTGGTCTTGTGCTCCCAAATTAAAAGTCACGGAAACGTACTAAAAATGATCAAGGAGAAGAGTGGGAAAATAATTAATAATCAAATGGTCTAAATCGATCCGAAGTTGTGCGAAGCAAAAAGAGTATAAAAGAACAAGTATGGATGGGACACTATATACCGTCATGAAGGCAATCATGTCTAATACAAAACTCATGAAGAAGATTTCCAGAGTTGAACATCCCTGACACTCCAAATATCAAAGGCACGAAAAAGCACATTTACAGATAAGTAAACAGAATAAATTATTTATTGAAACTAAACATTCAGAAAAAAAAATAGCCCGAAATTTAGGGTGCTCACATCCTACCCACGTTATAAAAATTTCATCCTCGAAATTAAAATTGTTCATACTCCTTCTAGGTCAAACCCCCACAATCAAAGTCCCAGAACTCAAACAAATCAAGTGATTAAAAAGGACGACATACAAGGTCATGGCATACGGTGGTAGTGAAAGTCTCATCTAGGTATACTAGTCATGCTAACCGAAACGGTCATAGGGTATCAACACTCACAAGCAATCTAGGGTGCTAAACTAGAAAAAGTTACAGAAATAACAAATCATCAAAACTATAAGGCAGTCTACCATACTATGTGAAAACTGGTACTTATCATAAAGATAAAGAAAGGTAACTACCAATTATCAATAAAGTGTTCAGAAAAATCAAAATCACAAGTTAAAGAATGAAAGTCAATTGCATGGAAATCCAATCAAAATATATATTAAGTATATTTAGTCTCGATACGACCTAAGTTGATCAAATTGGGAAAATCAAGATTTGGGCAATATGGAGGACATGTTCAACAAAGTCTGAGAACGAGCATACAAGGATGGAGATTCAGGTCACAATCAAATTTAATTCAATTGAGTACAACCCAAGATATTAATATGATAAGAAAAGATAATCGAAGTCGATTTGGTCGTGATTAAGGAAACTAGGATTTAATGACATTGAAAACCTTTTAGGGAACAAGAAAAGATTTCATAAGAAGTCAAGCTAATCATCTCTCTCTAATACCATCAAGTTTATCATTTGCCAAATCATATTTTTATCTCACAAGTCCCAATATGAAAATCAACCGTAATATGACTACCCTCAATTTTTTTTTACTTCAGTCATCTAACCTTTACCCAAATCACCATAGACAAAATTCCAAACTTCTAAAACATTTTCCACAAAGCATACCCTTTTTATTTAGGTATCAACACTTATCCATTTAATCAAGTGTCCAAATTCTTTGACCTCGTTCTAAATTTAGATCCGAAACCTCTAAATCCAGTTTATGAAATTCTTGAACTTGTTTAAATCGAGTCTCGTATTTACTAAACTCCAATACCACTATGTCACACAAAATTTATATTTATTTATAAATCAACCTTCATATTTTCTTCAACGTTCACCTTCAAGTATTATCCTTTTTGAATTCTATAATTTTCCCCAATCATCAAAAATAATTCCTATAGCTTAAAATCCTTGTGTTCTCTCTGTCTCTAGTCACCCTCTTACAATATCTAGTTCAATTTCGCATAATCATTGAATAAAATAATTTTTTTTTTCATTTCTAAATTTCTACATAGCCTCAGAGTAAAAGTTTCCCAGAATCAATAACCAAGATTTTCTAAGTTCTCAAAACTAGGTTGACCTTGAATATCCTCATTAGTTTTGAAATACATCCCTGAATTATTCATAACCAACTTTCTGGGATTGTTTCTAAATTTATAATATTTATCCCTCGATTTTATTTTAGACCTTTACCACATCTTCATTTCAAATTTTTTATATTTGACATCCAACATTTTGATTCCTACAAAATCATCATATGATAACCAATTACGTCATTTTTGACCTAGATGATTCACATCACTTCCTCAACATTTCTTAGATAAAAATGATATAAAGATTCAAGGGTTCAAGGTACAGCTGGCAGAATCAGATACGAGAGAGAATTGATGTAAACAGGACAGTTATATAAGACAAAGATTGATGGGAATAAAAATATTGGCAGGAAGAGAATGATAAAAGAATCTGTTCTGCTTATCTGTTTAAAAGAAGGAACCATTTTGAAATCAGAGCTATAATATCAAATCCAAGATAAGGTCTAGCAAAATCATCGATTCATTATATTAAGAAGAAATTCGTAAGAAGTAACACAAAGGTTTATAAAAGCAGCTAAGCTACTCATAAGTTAAATAATGAGAAACAAAACAAAACAACAAGTAATAATTTTTTTTGAAGGACTGAAACAAAAGTAAAGAAAATATGTTCAAAAACATTTAAGGTACAATCTGATAATTATATGCGTCTATCCAAAATTATGGTACTCTAAATCCTCGTCATACTAGTAAGCAAGGCTACGATAATCACAAAGTCCTCGACTTAGGTACATACCTCTAGAATCATGGTATTTAACATTTTCGCGATGCCGCTAGCTTGGCTGCGAAAACCTTAAATTCCCACACCCAAGAAATATATCCAAAATCAGACTATATGTCCTCACCATGCTGGCTAATATGACTATAGAAGACTAGATTCCAAAACTCAGATGACCTAGCCCATATAATTTCATTTTGACAAAAATTAAATTAAATCAACAATGAATACCCAAAAATCAAATTTATCACGAACATCAAGATTCAAAAATGAACAAAAATTCTTCCAATCATATAAATACAAACTCGGATGCTACAGCTAACATCAAGATTCAAAAATGAACAATCATCCCTCAAAATCAATAAATATAAACTCAAATTCAACAATAATCCATCAAAATCAAATTCAACAACAGAAAATAAAGATAAATCAAATCAAGGAAAAAGAGTTTTCAAATCGAAGTTAAAATAAGATTCTCAAGGGTCGTCCGAGGAATCTCTCAGGGGATCCTAACTGTGATTGAGTACCTTCAAAATATATCCTAATCCTACTGCAGGCTGTAGTGGTACTCTAGTTCGAATACCACTACACAAACTCGACCTGCATGGGCCACCACTAAAAACGTGTCACGACCCGCACCCACTGTGAGGATACGAGAACGTAACAACATCCAGCCTACGCCGCAGTGTCGGCGGCAGAACGCTGTCCTAGGTCTCATGCATCTAACAGTATAAGGCTAAGCAGTCTATACTCCCCGAATGGGGGTGACATAGCAGAATGTAAACTCAATCACATCTAAGGTAGAGCATAATGGAAGATAGATAAAACATGAAATCCAAAAGAGATACAGCAGATAGAAGTCTAAGTGTCTAAGATACATAAACCCAGAAATACATCTCAAAGCTCAAATAAAGTAATCCATAAATACAACTCAAGACAACTGAAAATAAACCATGAGCAAAACCCTAGCTATCTATACAACCTCTATTGTGTCTCCTCTAGGCTAGCAGGTAACCTCCAGGCTATCTGTAAAATTTATCAACAGGTCCAGTCAGGACAGGAGCGAGCACAGTACATCTCAACAAATCATAGCAGGTTAGAAAATATAATCATGCAGTAAAGTAAGATATAGATACTGAAGAAATACAGTATGTAAACAGAGAGAGAGAACTGTAATAGAAATATCTACTATAAATAAAGAACTAATAGTGGCTAGTGAGTCAGAGTATAATATAGACATGTAAATGGCATAGGATGATTCTGATGCTACACTATGGAAGGATTCTGATGCTACACTACTTGGATATTATTCACATGTCTACTTCTACTCCCCCGTACCCCCAATTAATACACAAGGATCCAACCAGGTTATGTTATGATTCTATGTAACGGCCCCCGAAGGATGGTACATAGTAGTCCCATAAATGGGGATTTTGGAAAACCCAATAAATGGGATAAGGATTCAAAGAAGACTCTGTGATCATAAGAGTATATGTCACAAGTGATCAAAGAACCAAAGAAGCATAATGATACACCATGTAAGTGAAACGCAGAGAACATAGAGTACCCGATGCTTCCTGAAGGGATAACATCTCAAGAAGGGATCCATATAGTACTAATCCGTGTGACCAACGTGACAGTATCAAGTAAAGTAATTTAATGCAAGAAAATAATTCTAAGCAGGATATAAAATGATCAGAGAATGTACTCGTTTGATAACCTGAACAGCTGATAAGTATAGGGGGTCCAACTGAAGCCACATAGTTCTATTTAAAGCAACACAGGTGACAAGGTGTTCAAGTTATAATAAATGAATCTCTACAAGCAATCTATATTATCCTAGGTTCTTCTAAGTCAAAACAACTCTAGGTCAACTCCGGCCAATAATCTAGTCAAACTAGGTCAAGTGTTGACTTACAGTTGACTTTGGGTCAACTGGTCAACTATGGTAAAACAGGGTCAATTCTAGTCTAATTATTAAAGATATAAAGTGTACTTCGTTATTGGTACGTCGAAACTTACGACACGCAAATCGAGATGAGATGATCAATGGTAAGGTTGATAATCTTATTATAGTGATCCACGTGTTTATCTTGTCAATTTTAGCGATGTGAGATCACTGGAATTGACTGATCTCAGTTTCGTTGTACTAATCCCGAAATACGAACATTATAAGAATTAATTATTAATTAATTATAAAAAGGTTAAACTCAGAGAAATTATCAACAAACATTGTTGGATGATGAAACAAACATCGTCAACATGTCCAGAATAGTCAAATTAGCTAGGATAGCCTACCCATCGGTCCAATTTGGACACAAGGGCAAAAAGATAATTTCGGGTCAAAACGGTGTCCGTGTCGGAGCCGTTTTGCACCGAAAAACGTGCAAGAAAATAGGTCTATAAAATATAACAAATTATATGTCCACAAAACCAGAATGACGATGCGAACCCAACGGTATCTCCAGAATTGGATTCCGTTGACCCGATCTCAATTTGGTCCGTTAACCAGAACTTAAAATTCCGATTTGTACGGAAATGCGTGCCGGAGCCAAAGTTCTCAAAACTCAGCAAACTACATGTCAACGAGTCCAGAATGACGATACGAACTCAACGGTATATATGGAATTTGATTTCGATGAGCTGATCTCAAAATGATCCGTTGACCCGGATATTGGTATCCGACTTGCACCGAAATACGTGTCGGATCCAATGTCCACTAAAATCTAGCAAATTATATGTCAACGAGTCCAGAATGATGATACGAACTCAACGATATATCCAGAATTGGATTCCGATGAGCCGGCATCAAAAAGTCCCGTTCACCCGGATTGTAGGACCCACTTTGCACCGAAAAATATGCCAGGGCCCACGTCCTCCAAATCTAACAAATTTTATAAGAAAACATACCAGAACGACGCCACGAGTCTAATGGTGGTGTAAAAAATGAAATCAGGAGTCCCGTGTTCAAAAATAGAATTTTACAAGTTGGAAATTACGAATTCGGACGGCCAACTTTGGCGTCGAATTCAACCAATCAAACAAGCTCACAATGAAACAAAACTGGAGGGGTAGAAAGAGGGTTATACCAGCTTCGTACAGGAACTAGTAGTATGCCAAACGGAGCTGCGGTAGAGGAGGTACAAGCTGACGAAGTTGACCCCGCAAAACTGTCCAAAATTAATACAATTTAAACGGTCAACTTGGTGGCCGGTTTTGATGTATCAAACGATAAAATTAACGGCTGAAATTTGACAGAAGTAAAGGTGGATATACCGATATTGTGATGGAGCGAATAAATTTCCGATCCAACGGTCGGATTCTCGAGAAAATACGTGCGAAGTTGCTGCAATGGAGCGCCAAAATAGACTTGATTTCGCGCGCGTCACGACGGAACATCGTGCGAAACGCACGAATCGTCTCGACGGCGCATCCTGGAGGACGGTGGCCGCCAGGGGAGAGCTCGTCGGAGTGGGGCGTACCCGTGGAGGGGTCGGCCATGCCGATGTGCGGCCGGCGGTGGCGCTGCACCGCCTGTGCGCACGCGGCCTGCGGCTCCCGGTCGGCTGCTGCCCCTGCTGCGTACGAAGCTGCGCGCGGGGCTGTACGCGAGGGTGCGCGGCGGAGGTATGGCGAGGGCGGCATATCCATGGCGGGATGGAGGTGGTGGTGCGGTTGCTAAGGAGGTGGTGGTCGAGATGTTGATAGTTGATGTGGTGGTGGTAAGTGAAAAGGAGGAGGAGGGAAGGAGTTGGTCGTGCGACCGACGGCCGACCAGGGTTGTCGGCGGCGAGGCTGGGCCGAGCTCGGCCTAGGTAGGGGAGGTCGGGCTCGGCCACAGGTTGCTGGCTGTGTGTGTGAGGATAAATTAGAGTGGGAGAGAGAGAGGTGAGAATTATTAATAAATATGTGTGCAATAAATGGGTGAGAGAGGGAAAAAAAATAAAAGTTAGAGAGAGGGGACTACTCCAAAAGCTAGGGCCGACCAAGGCTTATGGGAGTGAGTGTTAGAAACATTGTGTGGTTGTATGGGGAGTGAAATCAAGGGTTAGGATTAAAGTAGGAATATATCATTCCTAGGGATTTAATTCAACAGAAATTTACACTTAATATTGGGAATAGAAAACTAGGTATTGAATATTATTTTTGGACACGGAAAAAAATGAGGGTGTCTCGTTGGAGAGTAGCACGAAGCTGGGCTGGACTTGGTGGAGCCAGATTAGATCAAAATCGGACATTGTGCAAAAATTGAATAAAAATAGGTGTTTATGATCATGGGTAAATAAGTAGCACATGGGGATTCCAATAAATGGCACACAAGTGGCATGCAGATAGTAGGCTCAATATGGGCCATGTCCATATTTGGGGTTGACAGGTTTTGGTCGACAGGGTACCCACAAATCAAGTTGGAAAAAGAATATGACACCGTAGGGTGAAATAAAATCGGATCACGTGTCAGGGAACTTGTGTGAAGCAAATGGAGCACAAAATGACGTGTCTGAGTGGGACACGAAGGTCATGGGTGAAGAGCGTCTCGAGTAGATCATGTATGATGAGTCGGTTTCAAGAGAATGACTGGTCTTGTGCTCCCAAATTAAAAGTCACGGTAACGTGCTAAAAATGATCAAGGAGAAGAGTGGGAAAATAATTAATAATCAAATGGTCTAAATCGACCCGAGGTTGTGCGGAGCAAGAAGAGTACAAGGGAACAAGTTTGGATGGGACACTATATACCGTCATAAAGGCAATCATGTCCACTACAAAACTCATGAAGAAGATTTCCAGAGTTGAACATCCCCGACACTCCAAATATCAAAGGCACGAAAAAGCACATTTACAGATAAGTAAACAGAATAAATTATTTATTGAAACTAAAGAATCAGAAAAATAAAATAAAAATAAAAAAATCAGCCCAAAATTTATGGTGCTCACAATTGCCTAGCAGCTCTCATGGGCATTTTATGTATTCCTTCCTGAACTCCCTGTCTCCTCTATTGAGCTCTTACAACATAAGTAATCATGGTTTGTTCTCTGTTATGTTATCTTTGAACGATAACTAACTATAGTCTGCACTATCAGTCCTTCAAGTAAAACTACCGGATGCCCAAAATCAGTTTCTGCTTCAGCTACACGCAGTTCAACTACGAATGATCCCCCAACTGAAATGGTGAGTCATCGTGCTTTATCAAGAAATTTTGCTTTCTACTATTTATTGGAATAGATTTCAAGTTGTGAAAGACATTCTCCGGTCTTTTCTTTACTGTGTGTGAGCCATATGTATAAAAAGAAATTATTGACGTTTGTTATATCGACAGTTAATTATTGACTTTGAATCTTTTTATTTTAATGATGCTTCGATTGTTTAGAAAGGTTACTGCATGTTCTCAGTACTTTTTTAGCTGTTATGTCATCTTTATAAGGGATTGTTTAGAAAGGTTACTGCATGTTCTTAGTGCTTTTTTACCTGTTTTTCGAACTCTCTAACTACATAAAAATAATTTCATGTATACTCATGTTTCCTATTGTTTTATATGTACTCATGTTACTTGTTTTTTTTAATTAGGAAGACTAATATTTTTTTTTCTTCTAATGGTCCAAACCATGAAGCTGATATGAGGACGGGAAAAGCTACCTACTGGGAACTTACAAGTCTTCAAACCATCTGGCCTGGACTTCAGGTGGTTGTTTAGACAAATAGGTATGGTTTTATAGGTATGGTTTCTATGGAGATGTTATCAAGGAAAGTGATATATGTTAATAGTAAGTTTTTTATGTCCTATGTATAAATAGGACATTTGATTGCATTCTTTGACTGGCATGTTTCTTTCACATTTGATTGCATTCTTTGAGTGGCCTGTTTCTTTCACTCTTTGAATGGACTGTTTATCACTACAGGTAGGTATTTTAATGCATTCTTAGATTCAATGTATATGAAAGTATTTTATTACATGATCCTCAATTGCTAGTTTCTTATTGGAAACTTGGTACCAACTTTTAAGACATGAGGTGGTCTTTTGGTAATATTTTTTTTATCTTTTTCAGGGTTTTGCTACGTGATGCCGATAGTGTTGATGTGCTTAAAGTTGAAGCCAATGTACTAATAGTTTTGAGGGTCTACTTACTAGTAGTAGTTGTAAATATATGTATTTTGATGTCCTATTTTGAAAAAATGTATTGAAGATGGTGATATATATTATGTATATATTTGTAAATGGATTAAATGGTACTCTATAACATTTAGATGTTTTCTTGTGAATATGGTTCAAAATGAATGTTTTGAAATTGAATTTAGCAACATTGAGCATTGATCTATAATTTTTTGGAAAGTAATATATAAATGTGCAGAATTGAGCGTTATAAATGTGCTGAATTGAGTCTATATAGATTATCTATTCATAACGCTTTCAAACTACGCTGAAAATAAGTGTAGCAGAAACTCATTATATTCATGACATTTTTATTTATGACGCTTTTAAAAACATTTATAACACCCGTTTTCATCACGCTTGCTTTGAAAAAAAAGCGTCATGGCTTGTCATTAATGACGGTTTTTAGCCGTCATTAAAAGGTATTTCTGTTGTAGTGAATCGAGGAAGACATCAATTATAGTTTCTTTACATTGAGATTCTAACTCTTAATAGGTAAACCCCTTTAAACCCATTAAAACTATAATTTTTCTTCATAGATGCATACATCTAGGTACTATAACCCTGTAGACCAAGTTTGGTAGGATTTCGTGTCCTTTAGTATGTGTATCGAACAAGTATCGGTGTTTTTAAAAGTGTTTGGTGAAATGCCACATAGGAATTTATTTTAGTAATTTTCAAAAGTTACATGGGTTTGTAGCTAATTTGGTGTATATTGCATATCAAATTGACTAAGTCGTGTCCAAACGGACACGACATGGACACTGTGCAGGGTGATGAATCACTAGCCCTATGACCCCTCTAGCACTGTACACGTGCACATGGTGTCTCGAGCACTGAGTCGTGTCCAAACAGACACGACATGGCTGCACGAGGCAGCCTCTACTGCTAGTTCTGTCACTGTTGGTATTTTGAATTCTTGGACACATTATGTCCTATTTATTGGACACAATTGGCTCCCTAGACACGTGGGATATGTCCCTAATCTTTGTACACCTAGTTTTCCAAATTTATTTCGTATTTTATATTGACTTTGGATTCGAAACAGTGGGTTCATTCATTTAACTGACAGTTCTCAGTTGAGGTTTTGTATTTGGGAATTTATTTATTTATTTGAGATTCGAATATATTCTGATGACGTAATCCACTCCCAGTGTTTATGTTGATGTTGTGTTTTAAATTGAGTTTTCAAAAGGAAATGTTTTGTTATCAAATTGAATTAATGGGTTGGCTTTTCAGAATTATCTCTATTTGATAAACTATTTTTTTTTCATATTTTGAATTGTTTGGTATCTCGAGTTGTCATTAACTGTTGCTTTGAGTTGTTGATGTATGCTAGGAACAATGTGTGTGTGTTCTTGTTAGTTGAGTATCAGTTTTGTTTTGGTATTTCGAATACCTGTGATTGGGTTTAGATGTTGGTTTGATATTGATAAGGATACCTGAGATTTCATTGGTATGCTTGGAGTTTGTACTGTTCAGTCCATTTTTGTTGTTTTAATATATAGGATGTTGGGATTTGAATTAGCAGCAGTAGCAGCAGAGCATGGGGGCAGCCACAGTGCCCCATTGCTAGTTCAATATTGACCCCCCCCTTTTCAACTTTCAAATACCATATATATATATGTATTGTATGTATTTATATAGATAGTTTATAATTGAATGTTCATATGTTATAGTTGTGTGTTAGAGTTTTGTATATATCTATATAGATATTCTATAAGGTTGGTTGAGTTGAGGGTAATCTCATTGGTATGATTGTGAGAGGATGTAGATTTAGGTCAAGAGGATGCCTTGTATATAGTTGACAAATGGTATATGACATGATCTAGGTATAGGGTATAGGGTATCATATAGATGTTTGTATAGGATGTTAACTTTGTGTGGTAGGTAATGACCAAACCCTAGACTACACTAACTAAAACCAAGATAACCAAAAGCCTAAATATGACCAATTGACGTAGCTTGACTAGAGTTTGACTTAGTAGACTAAGATTAACCTAGTGGACCAAATTGACCCTTGATAGCCTAAGTTTGACCAGTTGACCAAGATAGTCTTATTGTTGACATAGTTTGACTAGATGTTGACTTGGGTTGACCTAGAGTTGACCAAGTTTGACTTTGACCTAGATTGGCTTAGAAATCATGTAGATTGCATCGTAAAATTCATTTTTCTTATATTGAATACATTATAACCTGTACTACCCTAAATAGGACATTGTGACTCCGGTTCAGACGTCTGATGTACATAAGTCATTCACGATATCATGCGAGTACATTCTCTGATAGTTCTTTCATTTACTTGTCGATTACTGTATTTCAGTTCTAGTTAGTTCTATTTGATTCTCTGTCAACACGGATTGATATTACTGGACCCATTGCATGCGACACTCACCTATTATATGTCTGGACTCTATTACTGGAACTATTACTGGAATTACCACTAGAATTACTTACTAGTATCATTCATGTGCTGGCTGGACTTATACCAATTTTCGTGTCGGGTTATGCATTCATTTGTACTTGTTGGGCGGGGAAATATTGGAGTAGACATGTGAACATTCCCAATACTGGAACCACTCCTTTGGAATTATACTGGAACGATAGCCATCCCACACTTGGCCGAGTGTGCGATGTGCCGTATTACCTACAGCCGTTTACATGTCGATCTCGATATTTTAAAACACACTGTTAGTATATAGTCTGGACTCACCCTGGAATCATTGATCACTGACGGGACTCATCTTATACTGGATTCATCTTGTACTGGATTCATCTGGTATTAGATTTATATTGTCTGGACTCACATTGGGATTATACTTGACTCATATTATACTGTTTGGACGTATAACATGTTACTCTAATTTAGCTAGATCTTATTTTACAGTCTTTATTGCCATGTTTCTCCACTTGTTTAAATAGCTTACTTTTCTTGTACCTTCACTGTTTCTCTATATCATTACTCGTATAAACAGCCATGTTCATCAATATAACTGTCTATAACTGCTTTATAGTTCTTTGTCATTTACTTGGGATTTCTAGATGAGTTGTGCTCGTTCCTGTCCTGACTGGACCTGTTGAAAATATTACAGATGCTTGCCCCGAGGACACTTGCCCTACTTACTATGGACCAGGAGATGGTTTAGCTACCTTTGGCCCCGACACTCAGGAGTGATTAGAAGACTAGCTAGTAGACTTGCTTTAGATTCATGTTTAGAACTTGAATTGTAATAAATGGAGATATTGAGCCTGTATTTGAGTTTGTTTCAGATATTATTATTTAGTATTTTATATTTGTTGCTGTTGTTTAGTCTTTAGTTATAAACTTCTGTGTTATCTTATCGTTCTTAGACGGTGATTGAGATTTTATTATATCTATACTTGTCCTCCGTTCGAAGTTGAGATTTGGCAAGTACATTATATAATTGCGTGAGTTGTTGATTAGATAGTAACCTAGAATATCGTTCTACCGTCGACACTGTGGCGTAGGCTGGACGTACCCACTTCTCGTGCCCCTACAATGGGTACGGGCTGTGACACATTTTTAGTGGTGGCCCATGCAGGTCGAGAGTCGCATTAGTGCGACATCGTTGTAGTATAACGACTTTGTTGTACTCCTGCAAGCCTGCGATAGGATTTGAGAGATAGGCTTAAACGGAGATGTACTAATCACAGTTAGGAAAATTCTGCTTTAATTCCTGCCATCTACACATCTTGCTGAATTGTCTTCCTTAAAATAAACTGTCCTCCTTTGATTATATCGATTCTCGCTCAGTATTGACTTCCTTATTTTGATCTGTCTTCGGGATGGTGGAGACACGATCACATCGCCCCGGCCCTGCAGATGCTAGTGAAAGGTCTGCCACCTCTCGTTCGGTGCAGCAGGATATTGGGACCGTAGCACCTTTCGTTCTTGTTCAGGCAGGGACAACTGCAACCTTTGGTGGTACGCCTCTACCTGTTCGGAGGATGACCCTAGTTATTCCTAAGGTATTTCAACAGCACCAGCACCAGCCACCTGCGAGATTGGTTGACGCTGCATACCTCTTTTTCCTTCGTGGAGCAGATCTTCGAGTCCCACCGGCAGCAGCAGCAGCTCCAAACTGCGGACTTCCGACATGGCATAGATGAGGCCCACCAGCTGGTAGGACGACAGTAGAGATGGTTACCACACAGCTGTAGGGAGGACAGATACATCAGTGCCATCAGAGGACTCCGAATATCCAAGATTTTTAGTACATGAGGCCTCCAAACTTTCTTGGTTCGGAGGGGATTTTGTATGCAGATGACTGGATAGAGCATATCGAAGAGATATTCCGATTGGCACAGATACCAGTCGGGTTAAAGATCGATGCTGCGGGCAGCCAGATGCAGGACTTGGCCCGCACATGGTACCAGATAGACCCTAGGGTGGGAACCGAGGGACAGATATGGGCAGCCTTCAAGGAGCTATTCAAGGAGCAATTTTTCCCAGACGTGGCACTTGGAGGCTTAGAGGCACAGTTTGAGAGCCTGGTTCAGGGGAACCAGACAGTCGGAGAATATGCCGAAGAGTTCTTCCGGCTGAGCAGATTCATTGATGACATGAGTGAGAAGATGAAGGGAAGAAAGTTCCACAGAGGTTTGATTAGAGAGGTCCGATTATTGACCAAGAGTGACAGGGGTGCTTCTTTCACGGAGATCTTAGCAGGAGCTATTGCAGTAGAGGATGATCTAGGGTTGAAACTAAAGAGGGGTCGAGATGCTTATGTAGCCAATAGCAGTGGAGGTCCGATCAAGAGGCCTCACGTACAGATTCAGCAGATGCATGCACCAGTGAGAGTACAGCAGGCACAACATCAGTGTAGAGGACAGGACCGCAGGGTGCAGACTTGTGCCTACTGCAGAAAGGTAGGGCATATTTGGGAGTCTTGTAGGATGAGGCTGAATGTTTGTCTATTCTGTGTGTCTGATGCTCACAAGATGATAGATTGTCCCGCTGCACATCCTTATGAGGGAGCTAGGCCACCTGTGGTGCCGTACCATGCCCAACACCAGAGGGTTGGGGCTTTTGTGCTGGCGGTCGAGGAGACCGACGCTGCAGGTGATGGGTTAGCAGGTTTGTCCTTTTTGTTCTTCTTTTCCATCTTCATGTGTGATTTCCGTTAGTACCTGTCAGGATATTCTTATGATATGCTAGATAGCATAGTTAACCTATTCAAGACTGTGGAATCACGACCAGTAGGACTATGATTGCATGTTATCTATTGACCTTGTTTGTTGGGGGTTTGACCTAGAAGGGGTACGATCATCTTAATTTCAAGGATGAAATTCTTCTAAGGAGGGTAGACTTGTAACACCCACTTTTCAGAAATGAGAATAATTTTGAACTTTTATAATTATAATTATTTATTAATGATATTTAAACCATGTTATAATTTTTGGTGATTTTTAATCAATTTAAAATTATATAAATCATTGACTTGTGATTTTAATGTTTTGCTAGTGTAACCCTAGAGACTGCATGACCTAGAGACAAACCATGACCAAGAAGGCCTAACCATGTGATTAGGATGACTAATTGTAACTTTTTAGCCTAGGCGTATTTTGGTCATTTTTGACTTATTGGTGAAAATGAATTTTGATTGATTATTATGGTGCTAATTATTTATTAGAGACTAACCTAGAAGATAACGTAATCTAGATATTAGTCATGAGCCTAGAAATTAGATTAGAAGCTTCCATCATGACAAGGTTAGCAATATCTAGATATTATTGTAGTACGATATTTCCCTTAAGATATTTGTAGAAAGAAAGCCTTAGGACTAAATTGGACCATTGAATGGACTTAAATTTATATGGAGAAGCCTTAGCCACCCATCTACATCTAAACCTAATCCTAATTTCTATTTCGGCAGCCATAACATAGTATCCCCCTCCTATACGTATCACATTTAATAGCCCTTGCCTCTTTTTAACACCTACAAAGAACCCTAACTTGTTCTTCCCTAAATTCCTCCCCCTTTATCCAAATTGATCCCAAATTGAGGCTACTCTATTGCATAGAGATTCACAATAGTAGATGAAGCTAGTGGATACTTTCTAGCAAGGTTTAAGGACAATTGAACCATGGCAAATGAAGGAAGACATCAATTCTAGGCTCTTTACCTTGAGATTCCAACTCTCAATAGGTAAACCCATTAAAACCCTAATTTTTCTAAATAGATGCATACATCTAAGTACCATACCCCTGTAGACCAAGTTTGGTAGGATCTCGTGTCCATTTAGTATGCGTATCGGACACGTATCGATGTTTTCAAATAAGTGTTTGGTGAAATATAGAAATTTATTTTATTAACTTTTAAAACTAATTACATGGGTTTGTAGCTAATTAGGTGTATATTGCATATCAAATCGACTGAGTCAATTTTGGTGGGGTTTTTGAATCCAAAATGGACATGGGGATGCTGCACGATATAGCGTGCGGCTCCCCTGCTGCTCGAGTGTCCTAGCGGATACGACACGACACCATCTGTGATGAAACTTCATGGACACATGGGGTCACCCACTGACATCATGTCCATGAAGTTTCATGTGTCCTCGATCAGTGTGCACGAAGAAATGGCATGCGCACTGATTCTTGTCTGTCACTGTGCACACGTGAAAATGTGCCCTGATACACACTTCGTGCGTGGACACGTAGACACTGTACATGATGATGAATCACTAGCCCTATGACCTCTCTAGTACTGTACACGTGCACATGTTGTCTCGAGCTCTGAGTCGTGTCCAAATGTATACGACATGGCTGCACGAGGCAGTCTCCACTGCCAGTTCTGTCACTGTTGGCATTTCGAATTCTTGGACACATTGTGGCCTGTTTATTGGACACAATTGGCTCCCTAGACACGTGAGATATGTTCCTAATCTCTGTACACCTAGTTTTCCAAATTTATTTCAAATTTTACCTTGAATTTGGTTTCAAAACCGTAGGTTCATTCGTTTAACTGACAGTTCTCAGTTTAGGTTTTGTATTTGGGAATTTATTTGTTTATTTGAGATTCAAATATATTCTGATAATGTAATCCACTCCCAGTGTTTATGTTGATGTTGTATTTTAAATTAAGTTTTCAAAAGGAAATGTTTTGGTATCAAATTGAATTAATGGGTTGGCTTTTCGGAATTATCTCTATTTGATAAACTATTTTTTCATATTTTGAATTGTTTGGTATCTCGAGTTGTCATTAACTGTTGCTTTGAGCTGTTGATGTATGTTAGGATCGATGTGTGTGTGTTATAGTTAGTTGAATATCAGTTTTGTTTTTTTGTATTTCGAATACCTGTGATTGGGTTTAGATGTTGGGTTTGATATTGATGAGGATACCTGAGATTTCACTGCTATGCTTGGAGTTTGTATTATTCAGTCCATGTTTTGTTGTTTTAATATATAGGATGTTGGGATTTGAATTAGCAGCAGAGCATGGGGGCAGCCACAGTGCCCCATTGCTAGTTCAATTTTGACCCCCCTTTTCCAACATTCAAATACCATATATATGTATTCTATGTATTTATATAGATAGTTTATAATTGAATGTTCATATGTTATAGGTGTGTGTTAGAGTTTTGTATATATATATATATATATAGATATTACATAAGGTTGGTTGAGTTGAGGGTAATCTCATTGGTATATGATTATGAGAGGATGTAGATTGAGGTCAAGAGGATACCTTGTATATAGTTGACAAATGGTATATGACATTTTATAGCTATAGGGTATAGAGTATAATCTAGAGGTTTGTACAGGATGTTAACTATGTGTGGTAGGTAGTGGCCAAACCCGAGACTAGACTAACTAAAACCAAGATGACCAATAGTCTAAATGTGACCAATTGACCTAACTTGACTATAGTTTGACTTAGTTGACTAAGATTGACCTAGTTGACCAAATTAACCCTTGATAGCCTAAGTTTGACCAGTTGACCGAGATAGTCTTGTTGTTGACCTAGTTTGATTAGATGTTGACTTGGGTTGACCCAGAGTTGACCAAGTTTGACTTTGACCTAGATTGGCTTAGAAATTATGTAGATTGTATCGTAAACTTCGTTTACTTTATATTGAATACATTATAACCTGTACTTCTCTAAATAGGATATTGTGAATCCGGTTCAGACATCTGAAATACATCAGTCATTTAGGGTATCGGGCGAGTACATTTTCTGATAGTCTTTCATTACTTGTCGATTACTGTATTTTAGTTCTAGTTAGCAACACAATCACAGTATATAATCACAGTTGAAATAATGTAAAGGCAGAGTTCAGAAAGCAAACGCAAAGACAGTGATGTATACTGGTATCCCTCTGTTGAGGACTAATCCAGTCGGTAGAACTCTTGCTACCAGTTGAATCCACTATAGGAAAAACTGCAAGTTTTCTTACGAAGTCCTTGCAACTTCTACAACGCGAGCTTTGATACGAAGAACTCGTCCAACTTCAAATGTGAAGAGGTATTCTTCAATCAAGCCTTCTGATTACAATCTCTCAGAAATTTCTAGACCGTACCGTACTGGCAAATCGACTAGAGGATTGTAACTGGCTTGGGATCTGAAAATGAAAGCTCTAGAAAACTCTTTGGAAGGCAGAAAGATTTTTAGATAGAGAGAAGATTGAAAGTGAATGAGTGAATTGAAATGATCGAAATCCATCTCTATTTATAGGAATTCCAAAGGGAGAACTCTGTCAGAATTCGGGCAAAATTCGGACAGAACTCGATGAGCAAATCTCGGTCAAATCCGCAACTGCAGGAGGACCAAGTTCCAGAGAATTCAAAAATCAAACGGCCACCAACCGAACTCTGGCCGAACTCTGGCCGAGTTCTGTTAGGGTTAGGTTAGGGTTTTAAAATAGATTTTTGGTGATTTTTGAAAACCTTTTTGAAAACCTTTTTGTAAACATTTTGATAGGTCATTTTAAAAACATTTTGAACTATTTTGGGGATAGCCTATTTGCCAGTACGACTCGGTGTACAATGTATTCCTAGACTCAAATAATGTAAAAAATTACATTGTATAGGAAGTACAGACTCAAGTAGGCAAACAGATCTTCAGTCTTGAACGGAGTGAATATCCAATCTTGCTTATGTCCAAGAAGCTGAGATGTCCCAACAAGTTTCGTATATCCAGACAGAGTTTTGATCAATTATTAAAATCAGGTTGACCATATGACCAATGGGCCAACAATCTCCCCCATTTTGATAATTGACAAACTATGAATGATATAACATTATGCATGTTCAAGCTTGTTCAAAAAAATCAAAAAGTAGAAATTGTTCATAACCTGTATTTAACTCAAAAAAAATGTTAGATCATTTTTAATTTTCTCCCCCTTTGTCACTTAGAAAAATAATTGCACAAGAGAAGGCTCCCCCGCATTAAATGCAGAAGACTCCCCCGCAATCAATGCATAAGTAACAAATAGCGAGAAAACAAATAAAAGAAATATAGTATTAGAGATATAGCATGTAATGTTATATCTCTAATAGAATACAGTAAAGAATTAGGGATATAGCATCACAGGCATGTAATGTTTCTACAAATTATCATCACAGGCATGTATTGCTTCAAAAACATAAAAAAATCTCAGGCATGCTATTTCACAGGCAGTTTAAAATGGAGAAGCAGTATAAAGAGATAGTGCTTAAACAAAATGCTGAAATAAACTGAGATATCATAAATTAAACATCATAAACATGTCCATGAAGATAAAAAGTACTGATAGCAAACTACAAAGTACTGATAAAAAGTAAATGATAAAAACTTGGAATGTCGGAGCATTTCCAAGTATACAATAGAATATCACTAATAATCAAATCAGATCTCATCATCACTATCCTCATCAATATCATCAGCAGTGTGGCCAGCATGACCGGAAGTACCAGCACCAGAAGTACCAGCGCCAGTAGGATGAGTAGGGGCGCCAGCATAGAACTCACCAACGTAATCTCGAGGTGCACGATACCAGTCATAGGCGTTACCTGGCTGGAAGTAGGCATGAACAGCATCATCCTCACAGCGGTAACCCGAAAAAGTTGGATCTCGAGGGATGAAACCGGCTGAATAACCAGTCTGAGCGAATCGAAGATCAGCCAAGGAGTTTGCCATCGCCTGATAACGGGTGACATCGCGGAACTCACGCTCGCGAGCCATGTCCGTCATCGAGACGTGCAAAGATGATAAATGCTGATGTATGCCCTCAAAAGTTATGGCATACGGCTGATGTGGTGAAGATGGTGCAGTAGGAGGAGCAGGAGGTGGAGCTGAAGCAGTCCGGCTGCGACGAGAAAGCTGGAGTAACTTGGGCTCAGAGTCCTGAGTACAAGTCGATAGATCGATCTCGAATCGCTGAAAGATACGAGGGAGAATCATCGTGTAAGAGAGATTTCGATCTCTACCACGACAACGTCCCATCATCTGAATAATAGTCTTAGGGGCGGAAAAAGGAATCCCCTTGATAAGATGGTATATGGCGGACAGCTCAAGCAAAGTCACATCATCCTTAGAAGTGGATTTTGGAAGAAGAGTAGAGTAGATGATGTGATACAATTCGTAGTTAAACAAGTTCAGGTTGTTAGCCTTGAACTTTCCAGAACGTACTCTGTCAGGTGCACAGAGTTCCGTTTTGAAACTCGTGAGTGTAGTACCTTTGGGGAAATTGAATTCCGTGATATCAACTAGCGGTTCACCTTCATTGGGAATACCAAGAATCTCCGCTAGGAGGACATCATTGAACTTAATGTCTATGCCTCCAACACGTGTGCTCACGTCAAAAGTGTTAACTACGAGATTGCAATAGAACAATCTAATGGCATTAGTAACTATTGGGAAGCACAGTTTAACAAGTAAGTGCAACCCTAATGCCTCAAATAAGTGACGATGATCAGGGAATACCGTCCATTTAACCGGAGCGCCGCTACATATGGATCGGGTGGAAAAGTCACCGTACCATAATAAAGCTTGATCGAGGGTTTGAAAAAAGAACCCATCGAAAGTGCCGTCGCTCTTTTGGACCGGCAAAAACAAAGAATCCGTGTGAGGATTCGAAGAGGACCCTTCCTCACTAGGAGTGGTCTTCTTCCTCTTAGACGGATTAAATCTAGGTGCTATTGAAATAAAAAGTACTAATTTGAAAGGTGGAGAGAGAGGGAGTTATACATCACAAAAATTGGATATGTTGTAGAGAAGAACGATCTCCGCACGATTCCAAAATTTGGAAGGATTTCACCAAGTAGATAGGAAGCAATGGGTTGGTGAATACCTAGGGTTTGGAGGAGTTTCGGGCGGCTGGAGCTGCTGTTTGAAAGTTTGGAAGCAATGGAAGAGAAGAAGCTCTCGGGTTCTGTATATATATATACACAGACATCCTTAATCGAACTCGGGCCGAATTCGGTCAGATCTCTGGCCGAATTTGCCTAGGGTTCTTTCAGGTTGATTTTTGCTACTTCTTTTTTATTGACTCGTTGCAAATATTTAATTCAAAGATTAGTTATTTTAGTCTTCAAATAACATAATTAATAATATTTTATGAATTAAATGTCATTATACAGTGACTGTCTCAGATTAGCTGTAGGAGTACTGTCCCAGCTGGCGGAGGTTCACCGGGGAACTCTTAAGTACCGCTTCGCTTCAACCGTAGTTGTGGTGACAGACAGACTCTTTATTAGCTTGTCTCTAACACAGTTTTTGCATAATGATATATAATCATAAAATAAAATCAATTAATATTATTGACGTCCAAAATTCCTAATTTTCGACATAAATAATTGAAACGATCTTCCGCTAGAGGTTTAGTGAAGATGTCAGCTAATTGATTTTCAGTATCTATGTACACAAGGTTTATATCTCCATTTTGATGATGATCTCTAAGAAAATGATGTCTAATCTCGATATGTTTAGTACGAGAATGACATACAGGATTCTTAGTCAAATTAATGGTGCTCGTGTTATCACAGAAAATGGGAATATGTGTGAAAAATAAATCAAAGTCTTCTAGAGTTTATTTCATCCACAAAATCTGAGCGCAACAACGTCCCGCGGCGATATACTCAGCCTCTGTTGTTGATAAGGCTACAGAATTTTGCTTTTTACTAAACCAAGAGACTAGAGCCTTGCCTAAGAAATGACATGTACCGCTAGTACTTTTTCTATCAACCTTGCATCCAGCAAAATTTGCATCCGAATAACCAATAAGGTCAAAGGATTTAGTTTTGGGATACCACAAGCCGACAGAAGAAGTGCCCTTAAGGTATCGGAAGATACGCTTAACTGCGGTCAGATGTGATTCCTTTGGGTTAGCTTGAAAACGTGCACACAGGCAAACACTAAACATTATATCTGGCGACTAGCAGTTAAGTAAAGTAAACTACCAATCATACCTCGATACTTACGTGTGTCGACTGGCTTGCCTTGTTCGTCAGAATCAAGCTTTGTTGAAGTTGCCATCGGAGTGCCAATAGGTTTGACATTGTCCAGATCGAACTTTTTTAGCAAATCTTTTGTGTACTTGGCTTGATTAATGAACGTCCCATTGTCGGTTTGTTTGATTTACAATCCGAGAAAGAACTTCAGCTCTCCCATCATGCTCATCTCAAACTCATTCTGCATACACTTAGAAAATTCTTGACAAAAAGATTCATCAGTGGATCCAAATATGATATCATCAACATAGATTTGAATTAAAAGCAGCTTGCCATTAAAAGATTTAATAAATAGTGTAGTGTCAACCTTTCCTTTTGAAAAACCGTTGTCAAGTAGAAAAGAGCTTAGACGGTCATACCAAGCACGAGGGGCTTGTTTCAAACCATATAAGGCTTTCTTCAACTTGAAAACATGGTCAGGATTTTTAAAATCCGTGAAACCCAGAGGTTGTGCTACAAAAACTTCTTCTTTTATAAAGCCATTTAGAATAGCACTTTTTTCATACATTTGAAAAAGTTTGAAATCATGAAAACATGCAAACGCACATAACATTCGAATGGATTCTAATCTTGCAACTGGGGCATAAGTCTCATCGTAGTCGATACCCTCTTCTTGATTGTATCCTTGAGCTACGAGTCGAGCCTTGTTACGAGTTACTAAACCATCCTCATTTAGTTTGTTTCGGAATACCCAACGGGTGCCAATGACCGGATGATCAATAGGCTTGGGAACAAGTTCCCAAACTTGATTCCGTTCGAATTGGTTCAATTCCTCTTGCATGGCATCTATCCAGAAACTATCACTACATGCTTCATCAATAGATTTAGGTTCTAGCTGTGAAATAAATACAACACTAGAAACAATATCTCTACTGGATGATCGAGTACTTACTCCTTTGGTAATGTCACCAATTACCAAATCTTGTGGATGATCAGCTGTGAATTTTAACCTCTTCGGTAGTCTCTGTAGGTAGCTGGTTCCTGGATCTCCTCTAGGGGGTTCAGCTAGTGCAGAGCTTGGTTCAGGTTTAGCTGATGTTGAACTTGATGTAGACAGATCTTCATCACTATCATCGTGAGTCATTTGGTTCATTTCATCAAAAGTGACGTTGATTGATTCTTCGATGATCATGGTACGTTTGTTGAAGACTCTGTACCCTTTGCTCTTGGCCGCATAACCTAGAAATATACCTTCATCGGCCTTTTCGTCAAACTTTCCCAAGTTGTCTTTAGTATTAAGAATAAAGCACTTACAGCCAAAAATCTTAAAGTATGAAACTGAAGGAATTCTATCAAACCATAACTCAAATGGAGTCTTCTTCGATTTGGGTCGAATTAGAACTCTATTGAGCACAAAGCAAGCTGTATTGACAGCTTCAGCCCAGAAGTATTTGGGTAGGCTAAATTGATTTAACATCACTCTGGCCATTTCGGTTAGAGTTCTGTTCTTACGTTCCACAACTCCATTTTGTTGTGGAGTTCTAGGGCGGGAGAACTCATGTATGAAACCGTGTGTGTCATAAAATTGCTCGAAATCAGCATTCTCGAATTCGCCTCCATGATCGCTTCTAATTCGAGTGATCATGTAACCTTTTTTATTTTGTACTTTCTTGTAAAAGGCGACAAATTCGGATAATGCGTCATTCTTGCGTGTCAAGAAATATACCCACGTGTATCTAGAAAAATCATCTACAATAACAAATGCATATAATTTACCTTCGAGGCTAGCAACTCTACTAGGATCGAATAAATCCATGTGTAGCAATTGTAGAGGTCTAGTAGTACATACTGCGTTTACAGACTTGAATGTGGATCTGGTAGCCTTGTTCTTTTTACATTGGCTGCATACCGAATCCTTCTTGAATGTTATGTCTGGTAAATCGCGTACTATCTTCTTTGTGGATAATCTTGAAATTGTATCCATGTTTGCATGACCGAGTCTCATGTGCCATAGATGACTCTCATTACTTTTGGCCATTAAGCATCTACCTGAAATGTTAGCTTCTTCTAGCAGATAGAAAACATATATATTGTCTTCCCTGATTCCTTCAAAGATAGTACTACCAGTTGAGCTATCAACTATAGTATATTTGTCTTTGCCAAAGTTGATACCATAACCATGATCAGCTAGATGACTTATGCTGAGCAGATTATGTTTCAACTCAGTAACCAGACAGACATCTTTAATCACGGGATAGGCAGACTTACCAACATCACCGATACCAATAATATACCCTTTCAAATTATTACCGAAGGAAACATAACCTTCCTTCTTCTTCTTCGACAGTGTTGCAAATAGGGTAGCGTCACCGGTCATATGCCGTGAGCAACCGCTGTCGAGGATCCATTTGCTTCTAGCATGTGAAGGGTGTTCCACCTACAAAACAGTTTGCAGATGATACCTTTGGTACCCATTTCTTGTAGGGTCCTAAATTGTTAGCTTTAGGTATCCAAGCATAAACATTTAAATCTACAAGCTTTCTCATTCTACATACAGATGATATATGACCAATGAGGCCACAATAATGACATTGTGCATGTCGAGTGTTGAAAGCTGAGTGGTGTGCATGGTTGGTATGTTTGGGTTTTCTAGTATAGAAGAATGCATACCTATGATCATGTTTGGGCTTAACCTTTTGGGGTAAAGGTTTTATATGGTTTGGTCTGACAGTGTTTGGCTTGGAAATGTTCTGAATTCTCGGTAGGTGATACGTGTTAGGATTGGAAGTAGCAGGCTCAGGCTGTTTTCCTAACCTAATTTCCAACCTTTTGGAAGTGTCATATAACTTAGTATAATCAGAAGTGAGTGATTCCATTCTGATTTGTGCAGATTGAAGACTTTTCTTTTCTCTAGAAAGATCTTCTCTCAATTGGTCTATAATCTTGTCTTTCTCTTCGGATGACTGTTTAGTCTCGTGTAATAAGAGCTTTATAGAGAAAAGCTCACCAGACTCACTAACATTAGCTCTAACCTCAGCTAGTAGGTCGGTAAGTCTTTCTATTTCTCCTTTGTACTCTTTGAGTACCTTCTTAGCGGTCTGATATTTACTATGCAGTTTCCTGTAGTCAAGTATCAGGTCACTGAAGGCATCTCCTAATTGCTCAAAGGTGAAGTCATCATATGTTTCTACAGGTTCAGTAGGTACCTGATCGATTGCCATGAAGCAGATGTTTGCAGCGTCCTCTGAAAGTTCATCTTCTGAGTCGCTAGCTTCACTCTCATGCCATATGCTGGTGTTGGCATATTTTCGAGACGTTGATCTTTTCAGGTAGCCTTTTTCATTCCAGTTGTTCTTCTTGCTCGATGATGATTTGATGGAACAGTCCTTCTTCATATGTCCCTTCTTCTTACAGCCATAGCAGACAGCATCTTCTTGATACCAGTTGTTGCTGTTGTTCTCTTTGACTCTCTTCTCATGTCTCATGAATCTTTTGAACTTCCTTGCTAGGAGAGCTTGATCTTCAGCGTCAGATCCACTGCTGTCTGAGTCATCATTAGCAGCTTTTCTGTGCTGAGCCTTGAGGGCGATAGTCTTCTCCTTTGGAGCAGGCTCTTCAAAATCTTGTAGCTCCAGTTCATGAGTGAGTAGTTTATCCATGAGTACTTCAAGTGACATTGTGGTGAGGTCGTTTCCTTCAATGATAGCTGTAGCCTTTGGAATCCAGTTCTTGGTGAGAGCTCGCAGGAGTTTGTGAATCTTTTCGTGGTTACTGTAATCTTTGCCTAAGGAGGACAAAGGGTTTACAATATCCAAGAACCTCTCGAACATTTGTGTGACTGTTTTATTTGGCTTCATTTTGAATGCCTCGTACTCTTGAGTAAGTCTGCTGACTTTTGACTCTTTGACTTGAGTCGTGCCTTCATGTGTAACTTCGAGAAGCTTCCACACACCATTTGCCGTTGTGCATGTAGATACCCTGTTAAATTCTGTTATGTCTAAGGCACAAAAAAGAGCATAAATGGCACGTGCGTCAAGATTGGCCTTTTTTTTTCTTCCTCTGTATAACTGCTTTGGGGTTTTTCAACCAAAACTTCCTCGACATTTATACGAGGTGGCTTCTGATAGCCATCAAGAACAATAGCCCATAAGTCAAAATCAAGAGATTTCAAGAAGAAACTCATCCGTGTTTTCCAATAAGTGTAGTTAGTACCATCAAACAGTGGGGGTCTGTTTGTGGCATGACCTTCACTTGTGAATTTCATAGTAGCCATGTGATGTGCTGTGATCTAATAAATAATGAATAAATAACAGCACTGTTACCTCGCTTTACCTATAACACCCGCTCTGATACCAATTGTAGAAGCGATATAGTAAAGCGTAATACTCTAGAGGGGGGGTGAATAGAGTTGGCAGCGGAATAATGCTAATTAAAAAAGTTAGCAACACAATCACAGTATATAATCACAGTTGAAATAATGTAAAGGCAGAGTTCAGAAAGCAAACGCAAAGACACCGATGTATACTGGTATCCCTCTGTTGAGGACTAATCCAGTCGGTAGAACTCTTGCTACCAGTTGAATCCACTATAGAAAAAACCGCAAGTTTTCTTACGAAGCCCTTGCAACTTCTACAACGCGAGCTTTAATACGAAGAACTCGTCCAACTTCAAATATGAAGAGGTATTCTTCAATCAAGCCTTCTGATTACAATCTCTCAGAAACTTCTAGACCGTACCGCACTGGCAAATCGACTAGAGGATTGTAACTGGTTTGGGATCTGAAAATGAAAGCTCTAGAAAACTCTTTGAAAGGCAGAAAGCTTTTTAGATAGAGAGAAAATTGAAAGTGAATGAGTGAATTAAAATGATCGAAATCCATCTCTATTTATAGGAATTCCAAAGGGAGAACTCTGTCAGAATTCGGGCAGAATTTGGGCAGAACTCGATGAGCAAATCTCGGTCAAATTCGCAACTGCAGGAGGACCAAGTTCCAGAGAATTCAAAAATCAAACGGCCACCAACCGAACTCTGGCCGAACTTTGGCCGAGTTCTGTCAGGGTTAGGTTAGGGTTTTAAAATAGATTTTTGGTGATTTTTGAAAACCTTTTTGAAAACCATTTTGTAAACATTTTGATAGGTCATTTTAAAAACATTTTGAACTATTTTGGGGATAGCCTATTTGCCAGTACGACTCGGTGTACGATGTATTCCTAGACTCAAATAAAGTGAAAAATTACATTGCATAGGAAGTACAGACTCAAGTAGGCAAATAGATCTTCAGTCTTGAACGGAGTGAATATCCAATCTTACTTATGTCCAAGAAGCTGAGATGTCCCAACAAGCTTCGTATATCCAGACAGAGTTTTGATCAATTATTAAAATCAGGTTGACCATATGACCAATGGGCCAACAATTAGTTCTATTTGATTCTCTGTCAACCCAGATTGATATCACTGGATCTATTGCATGCGACACTCACCTTTTACATGTCTGGCCTCTATTACTAAAACTATTACTGGAATCACCACTGGAATCACTTACTGATTTCATTCATGTGCTGGCTGGACTTGTACTAATTTTCGTGTCGGGTTATGGATTCATTTGTACTTGTTGGGCGGGAAAGTATTGGAGTAGACATCTGAATATTTCCAATACTGGAACGACTCCCTTGGAATTATACTAGAAAGATAGCCATCCCACACTTGGCCAAGTGTGCGATGTGTCGTATTAACTACAACTGTTTACATGTCGAGCTCGGTATTTGAAAACACACTGTTAGTATATAGTCTGGACTCACCCTGGAATCATTGATCACTAACGGGACTTATCTTATACCGGACTCATCTTGTACTCGATTCATCTGGTATTAGATTTACATTGTCGGGACTCACATTGGGATTACACTTGACTCATATTATACTGTCTGGACTTATATCAAGTTACTCTAGTTCAGCTAGATCTTACTTTACATTCTTCATTTCCATGCTTCTCCTCTTGTTTAGTTAGCTTACTTTCCTTGTACCTTAACTGTTTCTCTACATCATTACTCGTATAAACTGCCATGTTCATCAATATAATTGTCTATAACTGCTTTATAGTTCTTTGTCATTTACTTGGGATTTCTAAATGAGGTGTGCTCATTCCTTTCCTGACTGAAGATGTGGAAAATATTATAGATGCTTACCCCGAGTACACTTGCCCTACTTACTATGGACCAGGAGATGGTTTAGCTACCATTGGCCCCGACACTCAGGAGTGATCAGGAGACTAGCTAGTAGACTTGCATTAGATTCTTGTTTAGAACTTGAATTGTAATAACTTTAGGTATTGAGCTTGTATTTGAGTTTGTTTGAGATATTATTATTTAGTAGTTTATATTTGTTGTCGTTGTTTAGTCTTTAGTTATAAACTTCTGTGTTATCTTATTGTTCTTAGACTGTGATTGAGATTTCATTATATCTATACTTGTCCTCCGTTCGGAGTTGAGATTTGACAAGTACATTGTATAATTGCGTGAGTTGTTGATTAGATAGTAACCTAGAACAACGTTCTACTACCGATACTGCGGCGTAGGCTGGACGTACCCACTTCTCGTGCCCCTACCCTGGGTGCGGGTCGTGACACTACCGCTAGTTGGGATCCGGCCACTACAGCTAACCCAAAGTAATAAATATTATTTAATTAAAGAATTAAAGGTTATTAAGACTATTTACTATGCATAAAATGAAATAGAAATACAAATAGCTAAACTCTGTCGGAACTCAGACCGAGTTCGATTGGCGTCGGTTAGAATTTCCAGAACAGCACAGCCGGCCCTAGCCCTTTTATAAACCCTTCCTCTTCCTCCTATTTCTTCCATCCGAGTACCGAAAACTCCACAAAACCACCATCCTTCATCTCCTCCAAGCTTCCTTTCTCCTTTCTCCTTAGTCTACGAAGCTCAAGAAGGTGACATTTTCTATTTTTTTAATTATCATTAAGGTATATCTTCGTCCTTCTCCTTTGTCAATTATGTGGCTCCTAAAATCTTCAAAAGGAAGAAAGTAGACTCCCCGGCGGGTTCATCTTCTACTTCTGAGTACGAACCCAAAAACTTGTTCAGTCCTACTCGCCCTACTGGCGAAGAGGAATATGACGCGACTTTATTTCCATGTTTAGAAATATCGGAGTCTTGGTTTGACACGTTCCGCTATGGAGAAATTTGTCTCGGGCGATCCCTCAACTTTACCATTTTTTTGGAGTACGCCTCAAATTTTGAAAACTTAAGTCTCCGAGATTCCTTTGAAACTTTTGATAATCTCTTTGATAATGTCGTTCGTATGTTTTACTGCAACATGTAAATAAAATCCGACGGTAGTATCTATTCTTGCGTCAGCGAGAAAGAACTTGGATTTAACTCGACTGACTATAGTGAATATTTTTATATACCCGACGTCGGCGAAACTTTAGTTGAAATTCACAAAGATTAATTTCCCAAAGAAGTTACTCTTGATTCTATTAAGCATGCAATGTGTCATTCTAACCCAGTCACTCGGGATGGTAGGTTGTTTGCAAAACACCTTAATCAAAACTTTTATGTGTTGCATCGTTTTATCTATTCTGCCTTGCTTCCTAAAAAGGATCTACCCATGAGATTACCTTTTTTAAGATGTCTGCCATGTACCACATTGACTTCGGTGTTGCTTTCTCTGTTCCTAAGACATTTATGGCTTGGATCATTGGTTCTAGGATAGTGGATCGTAACCTTCTGTACCCTATGCATCTAGCAGTTATCTTTAAGAGATTTGAAATCAACCTTGATTCCTGTCCTAGTTTTGGGTCATCTTCTGAGCTGACTAGGTCTAGGAAATATCATTTACCTCCATCTCCACCTCCACCCGGTACTGCTACTGCTGATGCTCAGGCTGATCCAGACGCTCATGTTCCTGTCCCTGCTGCTCATGCTCCAGGATTTTATCAGCAGTTCTATCAGCGCTTTGATGACTTTGTCACTCTCTTTGGACAACGTCATCAAATTTATGTTGATGCTGAGTTCCTCCATACCTCACAGGGTCAGGTCTTGAGGAACACCATTGTTAATCTGTACTGGAGTTTGGCGCATCACCCTTCAGCTCCTATAGCGATGATCCATCATCCTGGCTTCGACGGACCGAGGTTTGAAGATCTGACCATTTTCGGATATTTTGATCCGACTACTGCTTACTTCGATCCTCAGTCGCCTACTCCTCCAGTCGATGATGATGCTCAGATGTGATATGAGATTTCTGTTTAGAGTTTTGAGATTTTATTTCTCTAGTGATGATCTATGTAGTTGCACTCTGTAGCAAGTCCAAACTTCCACAGTTGGACTTTTTATATAGTAGTTTTAGCAGTCATAAACTCATTTAGTTATGACTTTATGCTTTTGGACTTTAGTTGTATTTACTTTATATTCTAGTTGATGTTATCTGATTTTTTTAGTTCATTTACACTGCTACTAGTTCTACTGTGTTATGACTTGTTTACTATGGATATTACTCTTTTTCTTTCTTGGTCTGTGTAAAACTGTTGGCTTCACATATTGCGGGGGAGCTACTCATTTTGCGTACATGACAAAAGGGAGAATAGATATACACAGAATTAAAATGACAACATTCAAAATTCCATATTTTTGCGACAAGTCATGAAATTATTTTAAAGTTACATCTTAGTTATATTTTGGTATAGACTAAAGTTTGTCAATTACCAAAATAGGGGAGATTATTGGCCATTGCCTAAATGGTCACACCTGATTTTGATAATCAACAACAACTTAAGTCGATACGCAAAATATAGGATATGATACAGGTGTTACAGGTTACTAAAATCAATATCAAAGAATGTACTACGTCTACATCATGTGTCTATGAAGAGCAATCAAATCATCATCCAATAGTAATTGCATAGGAATCCAGATCCAGTCTTCTTATACTTTCTTCTATAATTTTTACTTTATTGACTCTAGGAAATATAAAATGTGAGATCGATCGGGATATTACTGGCTTAGGTTTTCTTAGTCCACAAGATCCAAAAAGCCTACCCAATCCCACAAAAATTCTACATATCCTTTTAACCAAAAATCCTATTCAATTGGGACCACAAAAATCCTATTCTGTCTAGACATAATTCGGCTAGAACTCTGACCGAGTTCGGTCCAAGTTCGGACCAAGTTCGGTCATAGGATTTTCGAAATTATGTTCCCACCAAATTTGCAGGCCACGTTCATTTGCGAGATCTTAGCATCCGAACTCAGCTCGAGTTCGGAAAGGAAAAATACTATAAATAGAGAAGGACTTTCATATTTCTAATCACTCATTCACTATTCTCTCTATCTCTTCCTAAGTGTTTTTTATCGTTCTAAAGCTTTCATATTTCGCCTATACCACTCTTAGCCAAAGCCACTAATATTCTGTTTGATTTAGAGCCTTTGGTCTACAGAGTTGTAAAGAGGTCGAAGTTAGAAAATTTCTCAATTTTCGTACTCAAGTTTATTGGAGTTGGTCGTGCGCTCGTCACCAAGCACGGTATTGTGAAGTCGGTCGTGCACTTGTCACCAACACGGTGTTATAAAGAGACGGCAAGCTGTCATTTAGCTTACAAATAAGGGATTAATAGCGGGCAAGAGTACTCATGACTGGATTAGTCCTCTCAGAGGGAAACCAGTATATATCGCGGTGTTCACTGAGTTTGATCTTGTATCTCTTGATTACTGAATTTAATTTGTTGTCTCTTATATTTGCCATAGTTTATAATATGTTAATTTTATTAAGTAGTGATTATTTTCGCTGCACACGCACACACTCTATTCACCCCTTCCCCTCGAGAGGTGCTCAATGGTTCTACACATTGCTGCAGGTGCTCCGGGGGAGGACTTAAGGATCCTCGGGTGTAATCATCAGTGGTTATGAATGTCCACCCGTACGGCTTGATAACAGGTGACCTAGCACATGCAAATGTTTAGGATAACTTGTTGTTTGAATGGGGCAGTTATGTAACATGCATGCCATATACAGGAGATTTAAATTAGGGTGCATGTCATGACCCGCTTCCACTTTTGGGATACGGGTACGTAGTTAAGTCTATCCTACACCGCAGTATCGACGGTAGTATGCTCTCTATGATAACATGGTCAAAAACAATAATAATATGCATATATCATCCATATCTAGACCATCAAAGAATAATATCTTGCAGTCTTAACAATAAACTAAAGAAAATTGTCAAAATAATCCACTATAACTCAGATAGTCTCGGGAACAGATAAACTAGAATCCAAAACTATGACTACTATCTAATGGAAAAGCATATGAAAAAATATGCTAATTCGCATCAGTGCCAGAATCTGGTATGTCAGTAACGCTAGTGTCGCCAATATATGCATTATAGGCCTCAAGACGGATGACGTCGTCTATAGCTGAAGAATAGTTATCTAGTCATGATTGGAACAAAATCACCATAATACTACATTATATAATATAATATACAAGCATGAAAAAACAACAGTAAAGGAAGATGGACTGTAAACATGATACGATATGACAAGAAGAGATCAACTATGGCATGTTAATACTATGAAAGTATACTCAGAAGAGACAGACATCTAATAATATAGCAACAAGAATAAAAAACGTGTGTCCAATGTGTTTTAGAATACCAACCTTCAACATGTGATTGGGATAGAAATCGGACAGTCAACACGTGAGGTGTATTGACTGAACAAACTTTGTAAGCTGGTCCCCTAACCAAATAAACTCTGGGCTACACTGGGTACCACAAGTCTACTAGTAGTATTCTCCCACCCGATTGTCTCACAAGTATATGTCCAACACGGTAAACATTAACAATACGATAAATAGTAAACATGATAAATAAAAAATAAGGCATAAACATGTACGTATACTCTAACGATTCTAACTCTCGTTTACAAGCAGTAATTATGATAAATTTAGAATGACAAAAACAATAAGTAATAGTGAAAAGACAATGTAAAAATACATGCACTACAAAATAAAGATAATATAATGTCATAGAGAAACTTACCTGATTTCCAACGCAAACCAATTTTATAAGTCGAGGACGAGAGGGACTCCTGCCTAGAAGCTACCAACCCATGTCATACCAATGCACCAAGAACCGTGTACGAAAACTACAAGTCAGTTCTAAGATTCTTAATCTAAAAATCATGGGAAAATGGCTAATAAGTTAACCGAATTAATATTATTTAGTTCTGAAATATATTACTTAAAAGTCTAATTTAACCTAATTATAATATGAATTATAATGAAAACAAGAAATTTTGGCTATAGAAAGTCACGGTTACAATTTTGAAATATATGGCACGCAAATCGAGATATATTACTAACTTGTCAAATATTATGAACTCAATAATTTGAGTACGCATCCTAGTAGATTTTAGTGCCATGAGTTCACTCGAATCGACGATGCTACTAAATCAAGATTTGGTTAAAAGTTGTCACCGTTATGGCTAACCATGACCAAATCAGTGAATCACCAATCGAAACTGAGTTTAATGAATTAAATAAAATACTAAATAATCATATATATAAGCACCCTAATTTTTTTGGAAATTATTTTTATTTAATTTTCTAATTATTAAATTATATTATATTTTAATTATGAATATAGATGTACTTTTTCGTAGCTTTGATTTTTTGGGCACAAGAAATGCCAATCTTTCGAAATGTCCTGCATGAGTTTTGAAGTAAACATATTTACCTTCAAGTTGATATATCATGTCCCATCCAAACTTGTTTCTAAATATTCTTTTGACTTAGCACAACTTCGGGTCAATTTAAGTCATTTGACCTTTTACCGTAATTCTAGACCTAATTTTCAACTTGAGTTCGGGACTCAACAACGATCAAAACCATTTGATCCAGTATATGGTTTTGATCCATTTTGACGTTAACGACACACATACCAAGGGTGTGCCAATAAATCGAGTTCCTATGACTATTTATTTGTGAAGGGCAAAAGAGACTCATGGTTGACTTTTTGGGTTTGATTTGACTAGAAAATATGTTCGGATCCTAACGTAGCCAACCCCACTTGGTAGATCCATGTTTGGTAGCCATGATCCAGTAGAATTATTTTGAATTTATTTTTGGATGTTGTATATCCAAATAGGCTTGGCGTCCCATTCTGCATGGTCGTTCTCTTATAGAAACAATGATTCGCCTTAGATTGGGTGTAGGAGAATCAGCTCTATTACTAGAAAGATGGATGGGAGACAACCTTATTCCTCAACTTCCGGCTGCCCCAGCGACAGGCAAGATCAAAGAATTATGGAACAACGGTGACAATTGGAATTGGCAGAAATCTCGAGATTGGAGTAGTGAAGAGTTCGTGACTGCTCTGCGGAATTCCGGGTTGAAGATAGACACGGATGAAGATAAGCTATGGTGGGCGGAGAGCTCCAACGGTACATTCAATATCGCCTCCGCGAGAAGGGTTGTTCGCGACACCGGACCTCATGTCCCTATTCTGAGCCCCGTTTGGCACACATGTATTCCAAAGAACTGGTCATTCCTGGTCTGGCACGCCGTCCATAAGATACTCCCCATAGACGACACCCTCAACACCATCGGATTCAGCCTAGCTTCAGCTTGTCACTGCTGTGTAGAGAGACAACCGGAGATGATTGACCACATCCTCCTTAACAGATTATTCTCGAACACCGTCTGGGCATCTATATCCTAACGTTGCAACTTGACTATTATTGGTGGGGGCTTCAATGATCTCTTACAATCTGGGCTAATGCGTGGCATTGCCACCAGATCGTTGCAGCCGCCACTACGTGGCTTATTTGGAGGACCCACAATAAAGCCAGATACGAAGGACGCCAATTGTCCGCTGCTCAGCTCACTAAAGAGGTCATACGCTAGAATTTGAAGACTGGACGTCTTTGTTCCCATTGCCAGCAAGCATTCTAGGATTTTTTGTCCTCCTAACTTTGTCACGATCTGATACCCAAATTGTTAAGCCGGGCCAAGTCATGTCCAGCATACGCTTGAGATAAAGCATAGTAAGCTGTTCTAAAGAAAAATATGATAAGATCAAAGTGTGCTAACAGTTCCATATGTAATAATGAGTCAGAATATATCCAAACACAAAATCATCTCGTATATAAATATGGTCAAAGTATATGGCCAAAAGTAAAACTGGATACAGGTTCAGTTACAAAATACATAGTCAACAACATGACTATGTTTGCCATTGATTATCAAAGAACAAAACAGTTTTATGGGAGGACTGAACTTTAATTCATAATTACAAACTCGCTTGTACAAAGAAAGCCTAGGAACAAAACCTAGGAAAAGCAATCTAAGTAAAATTGTTTAATTTGGATTCTGGGAAATGACGGTAGAGGCTCGGAAAAGTGCTATCAACTCTGCCTTACTCCTTGGACGATCGAACGCAACCTCGGCTCCGGTAAAAAAAATGCTCTATGTATGTATCTCTGTGTCCCTCTGTGTGTGTGCAAAGGAATAATCCTATGCTATTTATAGGAATTTGTGATGAGTAGGATGTACAGCCCCGTGGCCACATCCTTGTAACTGTGCCTTGAGAAGTGGGCGGTTGGGGATTGGTTAAGATTAATCTTTATCTTTTTGTTGCAATAAATCTGGACCATTATGTTGGTTGAAATAAATCTGAACTGCTATGATCTGTTGGTTGCAATAAATTTGAGTTGTTAAGACTTAGTCAACTTCTGTCACGTGTCTCAACTGCCACTATGCTGTGAGCCGTATGAGGGTGGCCTCATAACCGAGCCGCATGAGGGTGGCCTCATAACCGAGCCGCATGAGGGTGACCTCATGTCTGAGCCGCATGAAGGCCACACAGGCGATCCGCATAGAGAACTTTCTTTGGACTTTGTGAACTGTGTCCGATATCATAAAGATTCTTTCTTCTTTTTATGAGCATGTCGCGTCTCTTCTTTATTTCAGAGCCATCATGTCAGAGCTGTCACTTTGTGTCAGAGCATTAATGGCCAACTGCACGGTGTAATTATGGCCAGCTGTATAGGACTATTTTGAACCGCATAAGGCCACATGGCTTTTTCTGAGCCGCATGAAACTATCTGAGCCGCATGAAGCTCTCGAGGATTTTTGAGCCGCATGAAACTTTCCAAGTTTTGAGCCGCATGGAGTTTCATGTTGATTCTGGGCCGCATAAGAATTATTATTCTTTTCCATGCTTCTACAATATCTCCTTCAAAGTTTTCAATTTGTAAAATTGAAATACTTTGAATAAGAAGCATGGGTATATCCGCATAAGCTCTTCATGCCGCATAAACTTCTCTGGCCGCATGGGATTCTCTGGCCGCATAGGCTTCTCTGGCCGCATAGTCTTCTCTGGCCGCATGCTGGTCTTTGTGCCACGTAGGCGTCTCATTAATTGCTCTTGATTTGTTAAGATTTTAAAGCCGTCTTTTGGATAGGATCCCAAGAGTCGGCATTAAATATTTAGATTTGCCTTGATGATTCTAAGCATTCTTTTTTGCATAAAAGAAGATAGAATCCCAAGGGTCGACCTTATCTTCTAGGCAGCACGAAATCCGAAGCGCCTATCGGTTCAGATGCCCCTGTCAGCCTATAAATATGAGCAATTTTTGAAGATATAGATTCCTTACTCTCTTCTTTTTTCAAGCTTTCTTGCCCTAGTCGCCGTCTCTTCTTTATCTTCGGTTATCAATGGCTTCCAAGGCTTCCTCCAGTGCGGCGACGAAAGGCAAAGGAGTTGCCTCCTCGTCAGCGATCCCAGTTCACCCCGACGTTCATCCTGTCATTGACGGTAAGAATATTGGAAGAAAACTGCATGGATTCAAATCCTAACCATAATGGCTATGTCGCATGTTTTTATGCGCGAGCCTTTCTCTTTGGCATATTCTTCGTCTTCATTGAACTGTTTAAGTTCGGTGTGATGAATCCGCATATGCTGTGTTGTATGGGCCGCATGAACGTCTCATGTCCGAGCCGCATGGGGTATGCCTCATGTTCGAGCCGTATGAGAGTTGCTTTATGCCCGAGCCGCATGAGAGTTGCCTCATAGCCTAGCCGCATGAGAGTTGCCTCATGACTGTGCCGCATGAGAGTTATCTTGTGGCCACATAAGCACCCTATGAACTGGGCCGCATAAAGACCCACCAAATAGAGCCGCATAAGCTCCTTATAAACTGGGCCGCATGAAGCCCCACCAAACAGAGCCGTATGAACTCCTTTAAACTGTGCCGCATAAAGACCCACCTAATCAAATCTGTATAAGCTCCTTTAAACTGGGCCGCATAAAAACCCACCTAATCAGAGCCGCATAAGCTCCTTTAAACTGGGCCGCATAAAGACCCACCTAAACAGAGCTGCATAAGCTCCTTTAAAATAGACCGTATGCAGCCCCACCAAACTGAGCTGCATAAGCTCAGAACACACTAAGTGATTTTCTTTGGCCATCTTCTAATTTGTTTCTTTTGTCTTTTTTCAGTGAACTTGCCAGTCAATCCTGCGGAAGAATTCTTGGTAGGTCGAGCCCAATCTGCTGTGGGTGTGAGGTTCGACCATTTAGTTGATTATGTGTCGAACCAGTTTTCCAAAGATGAACCTGAGAAGAGGCTATGGGATATCAAAAACCAGTCCTTCTATTTTCTCTCGAACATGATGGATTCGGGGAAATTGGGGGGCCAACACCTGAAACCTGCGTTCCTCTTTGGGGATGCCCTGACTGTAAAGAACTCCAACGTTTTAGATATATTTGAAAGTTAGAGTTTTTTTCTAACGGGATGGCGATCCACATTCTTCAGATGGAGCGTCACTTCCCGCTGTCGTGGTTCAACATACTGCCAATAGACAGACAAATGGTGGACTCCTTGACTCTGAGCCGGCAAGGGATGTTCGTAGGTGATATTCACTATAACAAAAACTTGGGGTCGGTGGTTGCGAGCAAGACACCAATCAGCTGCTACGTGATAGGGTTGGCCCCGGGTAGCTTCTTAAATGTGCAGGTTCCTAACTTCCAGTTCTCTCAAGCTGACACCTTTATGAACCAGCTTGCTCAGAAGGGATCCTACCCCATTGGTCGGTTGGCGCTGCTAAACTGGATGAACCCCATCCCTTCGTGAATTAACTTGACCACGTAGATTTTTCGGACATACGAGAATCTCCTACACGAGATTGGCCTCTATCATGCCATTCGGGGCACCTGTTACGGTCTGCCCATAAACAAAAAATTGTTTATGGCTCTGCTTGAGATGTACAATCGTCGTACGAGGACCTTCTTTACACCTGGAGGGAAGATGGGACTCGCTCTCCACGAGATTCGTGAAGTCTCCAGGCTGCCATGGGGAAATGAAGTCTTTGAAGTGTATACCCCTACGAACGAAGAGTTCGAGAAGTTGGAGCAGCAGTTCCCGGGCTTTATGGCTGTCTATCGGGAACTACTATGTCACCATAGTACATGCCAATAGACGTCGAAGAAAAAGGACGATAGCTCGAAAGGGAACCTTCCTCATACAAAAACATAGCCTAGTTACCTTTTTAAGCTAGGCGCCTCAGGCCGGGTTTCTCCCCGAAGTCCCCGAACCCGGAAGAAAGTACAGAACCAGTGTCAACCGCCAAGAGGGTAAAAACCACGGGCGACAGATTTGGGAGTCAAACTGACTCCTTTAATTATTTTTATCAGGATACCCAGTAGATGTCTGAGAAGGCTCTCTTGGCATGATTTCTGATGGTATGGTTGCGGAACTGCGTAGTTTCGAGAGGGACTGGTTTTATTGAGAGGATCAGTCGTAACTATATCCTTCCCGCTGTGAAGCTGGTCTTTGGGGCCAGACTAGCTCTTCTTCCGGCCATGGTATGCAGCATACATCGTGGCCTCTGCACTTTCTCGTCCAAGGTCATTGCCCATGATACGGTGAAGGACTTTGAACGAATTGAGATGCCCTATCATTATCTGATGGGGTGGGTGTTGATGTATTACCAGTCTTTGATGAGGCATGGCCCAGAAGACAACGTAACTGCCGATGATGCTTTCATCTTCCAGTATTGTCGTATGCCCTAGGAGTGCGATACCATGCACGCCTGTCGGATGGTGCTGGCGAGAGTGGACATATACACCTTTTTCGTGTCTGTTCCTCATTTTACTTATGAAGAAGTAAACGACGTACATCTTGATGGTACTGGGCCTCCTCACCTCTTATCCGATAAGATGCTCCTCTGGTTGCAGAACATCCGTCCTGCACACCTGGTATATCGCAACCGTAACTCCATCTTCTTGGAGCCTTACTTGCCCAGTAGGTTCTCCCGACAGTTTGGGTACAGTCAGATATTTTTGGACAATCCCAGCTCCTGCCTGGGTTTTGAAGGAAGCGTTCTCGATGACATACGAGCTTGGCACTACTATAACTCGGTTCACACCTGCACCAGCTTCTCTGTACCTGATACTAGGGAGTCAAGGCAAATATTGTACTTGGCGGCTCTGTACCATGTTATGGTGAACAAGCCCCCTCAAGATTTTGACCCAAGTACCAGTTTTATTGTTGGTACCGGCTTGGAGGAGAAGCCAAAAGGGTCCAAGACGAAGAAAAAGAAGGAGAACACAGTTGACGTGTTAGACTCGGAGTCCACTAATGCGGACGAAGAGGATGACCCCGATAACTTGCCTCCTCCTCCAGCAGATGATGTGGTGGCGAATCAGCCCCCTGTTGTGCCTGGTCCTTCACGTAAGCGAAGCAGGCGTGGGTCCGCTGTTGGCGACATAACTTACTCTCAGAAACGGGCTGCGGTCAAGCCTCGCGGGCCAATCGTTAGGAAGAGAAGCGAGGATGTTGATGCCGCTTCGGAGGTGAATCGAATTATAACCATCTTTTTTAGCTCTTCTTTTCTGTACTATGATCTGATCATTCTCCTTTTCTTTGTAGGCTTCAGGAGAAGTGGACTCTCGAGAGCCGGCTACTGTCTCTGAGGTCGACCCGGCTCTAGCCACTTAAATTAGTGATATGAGTGCCGAGCTTATTTCTACCAGGGTTCTCCCGGCGACGGCTGAGGTTCCTTCAGTTGCTGATGTCTCAACTCAGGGCGACATGGGCTCTACTGAACCCATCCCTGAGGTTGCTGAATTCCAGCCGGGTGATGCTGACCCAATTGCGTCCACCTCCGGGGCGGCTGGGGCAGAGAAACCTGTGGCATTCGGCTCAGATGTTGCTGGTGAAGAGGACACGGTGGCTGTGAGTGAGCCTCCGCCTCAGTAACCCTCCCCTGGTAAGCTAAGTTATGTCTTGAATAGTGAGGAGGTTCATTTGCTCTATCTTCACATCCTTCGGGTTAAGCTGATCGATGGTTGCTCCGGACAAACAAGTTCTGCTCCTTTACTGCCAACGACGAACATCATCGGGGGAGAAGTCACCAGAGGGGATCTGATGGAAGAAAGTATGCCTCATCCTCTAACTCATAACGAGGGGCCTCCTTCTGGTTCGAGTTCAGGAGAACAGGTAGTAGAACGGCCGGGGCGGAGAGAAATGGTCCCTGCGCCCTTCTTAGTTCATGTGGCTCCGGAGGTCGACCTTTTCACCCTGACAAGTCTCCGGATCCTTCGGGATGCGGAGGAGGAGATGGCCGCTATTCAAGCGTCCTATCGCTCGGAACTTGTTTTCCTAGTGGCAGGGGCGTCAAGTTTCGGTGTTTCTTCTTCAACTCTGCCAGCTACTCTTCCTTTGACGCCGTCTTCCTTGGAAGTTCTGGATGATTCGTCGAAGGATGTGGTTGACAGTTTCTACCACCACTTGAAGCGAGGGGTTGAAGCTGCTGTGGAGAGGGGGACATTTTTTGCATTGGCCCGTCAATGTGCCCGTGGCCATATTGAAATCCTCAGAACTCTCTCCGGTGGGGCAGGGATGGTCGAGCTTTTGGAGCCCAAATTACTAGAAGCTGATCAGCTCGTGGCCCAGTTTCAAGGACTGCGGTAAGTTGATCTGTCTTTAGCAATAGATCAGGAGCGTTCCTTCCTTATAGCAGCCGTGGAAAAGGTAATGGCGGTACGGGAGACGTTCGAGCCTGTTCTAATGAAGGACCTTCGAGATTTATCTCTGCAGTATGATCAGCTAAGCCGCCGGGGAGAGGATTGCATTGCCCGGGAAGAGGCCGCCTCTCATGAGATAATCGACACGAAGGAGAAGATCCTCCAGCTTCAGAGGAAATTGGCCTCCTTGGAATCTGAGCTCCAAGCTTCTCGCCAAGATAAGGAGCTAATTCTCCAGGAAGCTGACCGGGTCACCCGAGCATCTACTGCCTTGGAGCGTGCCCTGAAGAGACTTGAAGATGGCTGGCAGTTACATAAGCATCTGGAGGATGCAGAGAGGTTGACTCAGGAGGTGGAGCGTCGGGCCAAGCGGAGGATTGAGCAGTCGACGGCCCAACTGAAAGACCGGCTCAAAGAGTTATGTGTCGCCGAACCATAATCGGCTTTTTTTTTCTTTCTTGATGATATTCTTTCATTTTAACTGGGACGTGGTCCCCGAAAATGTAGTACTTTTGATTTTCAATGAATGCCTATGTTTACATCATCCATTATCTGTTGTGTTTATATCGTATTTGTGGTATTATGATGTTTGCCCCACTGGAGGACTTTCTATGGACCTATTATCCTTGGCATACCTTGGTTTTAGGTATGGATAACAAGTTTGATAGAGATACCTAGAACGACCCCATTGGTAAGGCGGACATAGAATTTCTTGGTATTGGGCCAAAGAATGCCAAAGAACAGATGGGCTCCAAGGGCATGTGTTGATGTGAGAAGAAGCGCATGTGCTAGGGGACTTAGTACAACATTTGTGGTCAGTTGTGGACATTTGTGGTCAACTGTGGACATTTGTGGTCAACTGTGGAAATTTGTGGACCTATTATCCTTGGCGTACCCTGGTTTTGGGTACGGATAATAAGTTGAGAGAAAACCAACATACTTACTCAGAGGTAATGAGGACGGCGTAAGCGTGAGGGTTTTACAATGAAGTCTTCCTACTCAGAGGTAATGAGAACGTAGAAGGAGTGGACTCCATGAAGGGTACATAGAACAACTCAGAGGTGACTTCGACGTGGAAGTTCTATGTAAGGGGCTGTTTGTTTTTGATGGAAGTGAAACAACTCAGAGGTGATATCGACGTGGTTGTTTCAAAAATTTTGTAGATCTATTACCCTTTTTTATGCACTGAAAGTGCGGGTAATAGATTATGAAAAAAATGCTCTTTTAGGAAGGAAGTTCAGAGGTGTGATCATACATGACTTACTACCCAGAAGATACGATATAGATTCATTTGGAATGACCGGAGTGTAAGTTCAGCGGTACCTAAGGGTACATAACTTAACAATTCAGTTGATTTGGAGGGTGTCGTTTAGACATATTACTTCTTCAGGAACTTGCCGTTGATGGGCATCATGAGCAAGTCTCCGTTTTGCTTTGCGAGACGGTATGCGCCATTGGAGAATACAACCTCGATGATAAATGGGCCCTTCCACTTTGGTTGGAACTTGCCGACGGTTTTGTGAGTCATAACCATCGGCCTCCGAACTGCTAAAACAAGATGGCCCACTTAGAATGTTCTGAGTTTAACCTTCTTGTTTAAGGCTCTAGAGATGCGTTCTTGATAAAGCTCGATTCGTTGTTGAGCTAACAGGCGCTTCTCATCTAAGGCCTCCAACTCTTGTAGCCGACGACGGTAATTATCATCCGTCGTCAATCGATAAGTGAGTGCAATGCGGAGCATGGGAATTTGAGTCTCCAATGGGAGGACTGCCTTATTTCCGTACACCAGAGAGAATGGTGCATTCCCAATGGCCGTCCGGACTGTAGTATGGTACGCCCATAAGCATTCGCCGAGCTTTTTATTTCAGTCGCGTTTGTTTGAGGACACGAACTTCGTGAGAAGCTTGATTATAGTTTTTTTGAATGATTTCGCCAAACCATTAGCCGCCAGGTTGTATGGTGTTGAAGCAACGTTCTGGATCCGGTGTTTGTCGCAAAACCGATAGAAGGCGTGGCTTGCAAACTGCGAACCATTGTCGTGGATGCTCTTTCGGGGTAGTCCAAAGCGATAGATGATGTGATGCTTGAGAAAGCTGATCACGTTTGATGTCTTTACTTCTACAAGCAGAACAACTTTCGTCCACTTGGAGAAGTAATCCGTAATTTTTAGTGTGAAACGGTGTCCTCTGGAAAAATGTGGGGTGATTGGACCAATGATATCCATCCTCCACACCTCAAATAGCCAGGATGCCACCGTCGGATGTAGGAATTCGGATGGTTGATGTATGAAATCTGTGTGGACCTGAAAAGCTTTACACTTTCTTGCATAGTCTATCGCATCTGCTACCATCTTGGGCCAGTAATAGCCCATCCCGCGAAGGCAGTCTTGCAGCTTCGGGCCTGGTTGATGGGCCCCACAAACGCCATCGTGAGCTTCGTGTACTGCTTCTTTGGCTTCTGTATTTGACAAAAACCAAAGCAGTAGTCCATCGTAAGATCGTCGATACAGCATCTTTGTCTCTATATTGTAGAAGAATCTGAGAGAACGTCTTCTAATAGAGGTGGCTTCTTTCGGGTTTTTCGGTAGGATGCCATAGACTACGAAGTCGATAAATGGGAGTCTCCAGTCCTGTGTCTCATCGACCGTCAGGGTAGAATAACTCTCAACAAATTGGACATTGTTCTTAGGACAGACCAATTCATGGCCTATTACGTCCACCAAGTGGTGAGTATGATTTAGAACCGCTAGAGAAGCGGCCAGTCCTGCTGAGGCGTCGGCTTCAATGTTCCGGAGTCTGGGAACATGTTCTATGAAGAATCTTTTCTGGGACGTAATAATAGTGATTGCTATTTGATGATAGGGGATCATGTCTTCATGACGAACTTCGTAAGAACCCCGGATCTTATTGATGATTAACTGTGAATCGACATATGCTTCCAAGTATTCTACCCCCAGTTTCTTTGCAAGTCGGAGGCCGATGACCAAGGCGTTATACTCGGCCACGTTGTTTGAGCAGGGTTCTGTAAGGGAATATGCCCGATTGATCACCAAGCCCAAGGGAGAAATTAGTACCACTCCGACCCCGATGACGATATTGCCCTTGGGTCCGGTTCTTGAAGTACCATCGAAGAACATTCGCCAGACGGTATCACGGGAAGCCATATTCAAATTGGCGACCTCGTCTGGGATCTCTTCATATATTATAGTTGACCCCGATCTTGGATAGGCAACTAAAAAGTCTGCCAGAGCTTGACCTTTAACAACCTTCTGTGGGACGAAGATCATGTCGTAGGGAGACAATAATATCGCCCAGGTAGCGAGGCGAGAGCTGAGTGCACCCGGCTTGGTCATGAGGACCCCGAGGGGGTTAACTCGTAATATGAAATAGATGGTTTGTCCTGTAACATAGTATCGCATCTTCTGGATAACGAATACTAATGCAAGACATTCCTTCTCCACAGCGGTGTACCTATACTCAGGTCCTATCATCATTCGACTGATGTAATAGATAGCTTGTTCATTCCTTCTCCACGGCGGTGTACCTATACTCAGGTCCTATCATCTTTCGACTGAGGTAATAGATAGCTTATTCATGCCCCAAGGGAATGCTCCATCGCTCGCATATAAAGCAAGAACGACTTTCTAACAATCGGGGCCACCAGGACTGGAGGGTTTGACACATATTCTTTAATGTTGTCGAAGGCACGTTGGCACTCTTCATCCCATACGAAGGATATGCCCTTCTTCATAAGGTAGGTGAATGGTTGACATCGCCTGGAGAGGTTAGAGATAAACCTCCTGATATAAGCTAGCCTTCCTTGAAGGCCTCTGAGTTCTCAGAGATTTCTCGGAGGACCCATCTCCATGATTGCCTTTGTCTTCTCAGGGTCTACATGGATTCCCTGGGCCGTAATGATAAAACCCAAGAATTTTTTGCTAGATACGCCTAAGAAGAATTTGGTGGGATTCATCTTCAAGTTGCGCGCTCGCATCAGGTCGAAGACTGTCCTCAGATCTTGTAGATGATCTTCCTTAGAGCGGCTTTTGACGACAATATTATCGACATAACATTACAGTGTCTTACGCAAGTGGTCCCTGAAGATAACACTCATAGCCCATTGATATGTGGCACCGACATTCTTTAAACCAAAGGGCATGACTGTGTAATAGTACACGCCAATCGGCGTTCGAAATGATGTATGTTTTTTATCATCAGGAAACATCTTGATTTGGTTGTATCCTGAGAAGCCATCCATGAACGACATGTGCTCAAAGCCACATGTGTTGTCAATCATTATGTCCGTAATAGAAAGAGGGAACTCATCCTTAGGACATGCTTCGTTCAGATTTTGGAAGTCGATACAAATTCGAATCTTTCCATTCTTCTTGAGGACTGGTACTATGTTGGTGACCCAGTCTGGATGTTGTTTCTCCCGGATGAATCTGCTGGCTATCAGTTTGTTGACCTCTACTTCGATAGAATTCATGATGTCTGGGCAGAACCGTCGTTGCTGCTGCTTGACCGGCTTTGCATCCGGATGAATGTTGAGCTTATGAAGTGCAACCTCGGGGTTTAGCCATGGCATGTCTTCTTAGATCTAGGCGAACACGTCAAAGTACTCTCTGACGAGTTGCAAAAGTGCCTACCGCTCTTCATTTGTCAGGCTTTTGCTGACGAAGATTGGCTTTGGAGAGGATTCATCTCCGAGGTCAATTTGCATGACCTCATCTTCGGTAGGAGGATCTCTCTGTTTGAAACACTTCTCCCACTGCGCATCTAGCTGTTTAACCCAAGGCTCTAACTCGAGAAGCTCGAGTACATCTTCGTCTTCTTCATAGGCGTCAGCAAATGCCATATTGACAGGCAAAACTTGCCTAAATACATCCTCGATGTTGACATCTGAATCAGAAGTGGGTGATCCGGTTGAATGTGAATGCCAGTCACATTCCTCATCTGAGCTTTCAGGAGTTGTTTGCATGTGTAACATAGCCTAGACCACGTCTAGTCTTGTTGTAGTAATCCCGTGGTTTTCCAACCGGGACTGGCAACTACAAAGGTAATCGTCGGCCAGTGTCGTAGTTCAAGCCTGGCGTAGCCTCCATATCATACTCTTGTTTTTGTATAAGGTACTTGGATTGGGAGCTATACAGATAAAGGGGCAGTCTTCTATTGTCGGGTTCGAGATCAACTTCTTCTATTCTGAAGGGCTGTGGATCATTCTTTCGACCGAAGATGATTGGATGATCCTCTCCCTCGACTACGAAGCAAGCGCCTTCTACGGGAGTAAGTTGGTTTGCGGTATAGACATTTGTCACTTGTGTGTGTAAGTTGGTGCCTATACCGTGTTCCATAGCATACATTATACAAAGCTTGTTAAGCTCGAAGTAGTTCAAAGATAGCCCTTTATTGATGAAGTAAGGTATCTTTTCGGGTAGAATTACATCGTCAGCAGAAGGAACATCAGTGTGAGCAGCCACATACTTGGCTAGATCTAACTCCTCTTCGACTACCTCATATATTAATGAAGACTGGGAGGATGACCTGGGCAGCTTGATCATCAGGGGCTCCATTGGTGGTGCTGAACGTGGAGTCGTTGGCACACTAGCGACCCTCGGCTTAGTACTTGGTACTGGATGGGGAGTTGTTGGCTCACTAGCTGTCCCCGGCTTAGCACTCGGCTGTCGACTTGTCCTGGGAAATCGAATCGTCATTGGCTTAACAGAAGGATTGGACTCTTTTGTTTGTTGTCGATCGACTCTAGGCAGCCTGATTGTCAGCGGCTACGTAATGGGTCTCGGCCCTTGGCCAGACCTTGGCAGTCAGATTATCATCTGCTCCATTTGTGCAGTGAGCACCGGAAGACTAGTTGCTTCTCTACGCAGAGTGGTTGTAAGAGGTGCAGTCCTACCTGATTTGCGGGGTTGAAAATGGATTCTCAAGGGTTCCTCAGGCCCTGCAATGGCCTCCGCCTGCTCTTGACCATCTTCCTTGATCAGATGTCTCTTTGATTTCTTGTACAAGCAGGAATTTGAATAGTAGGATTCGACCCCTTTGAAGGGATCGGTGTCGGTAAATTTTGTCTTTACGAAGCCGTGCTTGTCGACGTACTTGAAATACTGGTGCAATATGGAGGGCATGATCATATAATCATGTATTCATGGACACCTTAGGAGAATATTGTAGGAGGTGTCTACATCGATGACATAGCAAGTTACTTCCGACTGAAGGTCGCCAATTTGGCACTTCAGGCGAATCTTCCCGATGGGATAGCTTCTCTCTGAATTGAAACCGCTGGTGGTGGTGCTGGTAGGAGTCAGCCGATGCATAGGGATAAGCAGATGGTAAAGCAAGCTCTTCGGAGAAATGCTTATCGAAGAACCGGGATCAATGTGCATCCGATCCACCTTGATGTTACCGACGTATCCAGTATAATACAGTGGGCGATCGTGCAGGTTGGTCTTGATAAGCATATCCTACGGAATGAACACAATGTTGGGCATTGCACCTATACAAGCGCTGTCCTGGAGATCTGCCGACGAGCTCTCTCCTATAAGCTTGACCTGAGCCAGGTATGCGTCGGCATTCTGGAGTGCTTCGTTCAGTGTGACGCGAACATCTTTGGAGAGTCTCAAGAGCTCATATAATGACAATTTGGCTGGTGTGTTGGCTAATTGTGCCAAAATATCAAAATTATAGGGCTTCTCTAGCCCCTGTGGCGCGTCCTTATGGAGCGGCTTGTCAAAGCGGGTCTCCTTTGGCTTAGGCTTATCGGCCGACGGAGACTGAGAAGGCCCTGGAGCATCAGCAGCGGCCGGCTGGTGTTCTTCAGTCGAATTACCCAGTATAGGTTGAGATTGTGCACTGGACCGGTTAGCGACAGCTGTAACTTCTTCGACATCGGCCGAGATTGTACGGCAGGTCTTGACTTTCTCGTCCTTATTCTTGCCGGTAGAGGGTGATGCAGACTAATTACTTCAGGTACAAAGTTCGGATGGACCCACATGACCTTCCCTCGTGAAGTGGTGAGGGGCACCAGCCCAGCAGCCTGGTCTCGGGGAGGTAGAAGATTAGCGACCTCCATCGTTGCCCAGGGGATGGGTACTATGTCGTCTTGGGTCCTCGTTGGCGGAAAGCTGCCGAATTGGATTGATACCATATTGGCAGTGACCGTCACCTCCTCGAAATTAATGGCCAGGGCCTTGGAGTCGATAAGGTTCTGGATGTACCGCTTCAATTAGAAGCAGTATTGTGTAGCATGGTGGATGTAGCAATGGTAGTGACAGTACTTGGGGCTCTTCATCTCTGTAAGTCGAGGTTCACGCCTTGGCGGAGGGAGCTGAATTCTGTCTCCTTGTAAGAGCATGTCAAAGATGGGCTTGACATGACTATCCTCGAAAGAGTAAGTCATCTGCGGCCACTGCTTTTCTGCCTGCTTCGGTTCGGGCTTCTGGGCTGTGTCGGCCACCATAGCTTGTTTGCCCTTGTTGTCTCGGTTGTTGGAGGAATTACCGCTATTGTTGTTGTTGGTATTAGGGCATTTGCCCTTGTCCTCCCCATCCGAGATGTGCAGTCCCAGTTGGTGAGCTTTTTTCAACTTGGCTTCTGCGCTAGTGGCGCTTATAATGAAGGTCTTCCAGTCCTTAAATTGACTTTCGCCCATCTAGAGGATAATTGTGGGAAGCAGCCACTTTTGGCAAATTTCAATTAAGGAAGAGTCCGGGTTGCCGGAGGGCAACTTCATCACGGTTTGGCAAAACCGCTCAATGTAGTTCCTTGTCAGCTCCGTTTCTCCTTGGACAATGTCCATGAGGGTTGACATGGTCACATCTTATCCCATCCCATAGAACCTCTCCAAGAACATATATTTGAAGTCAGCGAAGAATGGATGCAGTTGTCCGGCAAGTTACGGTACCAGTCGAATGCGACTCCCTCCAATGCCCCCACGAACAATCGTGTAAGAATGTCATCGTCATGCGACAGATGATCTGTTGCGACCTCAAAGTAGGTCACGTATCGGCTTGCAGATGTCTTTCCGTCATAAGGGTTGATGTTGAATGGTTTGTATCGAAGAGGGAAGGGGACATCTCTCCATGCAGCGAGATACGGCTGTCGTATCCTGAGGTCCTGAGAGTTTTCTCCGGCGTGAAACATTGCCCAGAGCTCCTGGACTTCTCTTCTCGCCTCCCTGGCCTCTTATGCAGCAGTGGAAGCTGACATTCCAGGTGGATTGTCGTCCGGGGTTGGTGCGGTTGTGTTTGAGTCCGCATTGACGGCGGGACCCAAGCTTGTTTGGCCAGGCGTCCTTCCTTGGAGAGCCAGTAGAGCCGCCTTGATCTCGTTTACTGACTTAACCAAGGTATGATGTATGGCCTCAAGAGTGTCGAGGCGTTGTCGATCACTAGGACTGTCCTGGTCATTCTCAGTCATAAATATTGTTCTCACACGAGGAACAGTGGAAGGAACTGTGGAGGATGTGCACTCCGAATCATACCCCCGAATGGAGAAGTCGTCGGGGTATGTAGGAATGTTCTCCTCCGGTTTGGACTCGGAGGAAGTGTTACCCTTGCATAGGAGGTTGCTTCATCTTGGCATCCATAGACGTTTCCAGGGGCGTCTGGTTCTGTTGTATCTGTTGGGGGAACTGTCTCCCCTAATTCATCTACTTGGAACACCGAATTGTCCTGGATGTTCCGGGGAGTGCTACCCCCAGCTTCGGCTACCCCCAGGAGGCGAAAGGAAGCGCCTCGTCTCCCGAGCTTTGTTCTAGGATCGGTCCTGGCTGCTGCAGTCGTTGGAAGACGGACTGTCGGTCCTCTTGTACTGATGTATTGTTGCAGCAGTAGTTGACAATGACTTAAGTGCAGTGATGTCCATGGAAGGACTCTCTGCACACCGATCTTTTTTCTCTTTCCTTGCATTTGTGAAGGATCACATCACGCAAGTCAAGTACATCTCGAGCAACTTTTGCACTCATTTTGTGGGCCCGGGAGTCCCGAGCACACGAGTGTGTTGGTATCATGCTTGCTCCTGATGCAGGGCCAGTAAAAGTACTTACCCTTGATCATTGTTGGGAGACCCTTGAGAACCACCCTGTCCGTTGGCCGCCGGGGGCTGGACACGGGTAGTTTTGTACAACTTTCCATCAGAGGCCCGCATAACAGTCAGCGGGACTCCCTGATGGTCAGAAGTTGGGACAGCTGACTGAGCTCGACGAGCCCGTGCTGTCCTAGACTTCTTCACTCTAGCACCCGAGGGCGCGTAGTAGGAAGAGTCTAAACTGTGCCGTAGAGAGTCTGGCACATCCTCATTGGAGCATCTGAGGTCAGGACCGAATGAGAGGCGGTCGAAGACTAAACCCGAGCCGCATAGGGTGGATGGTCTGCGGCTGGGATTGGATGCCGCATAAGCCATCTCCCTACGGCTGGGCTTGGCGGCCGCATAAGTATTCTGCATGCGGCTGGGATAGGTGGCCGTATGAGCAGTCTACATGCGACTGAGATTTGCGGCCGCATGAGCTTTCTGTATGCGACTGGAGTTCGTGGCCGCATGAGCCTTCTTTATGCGGCTGGGATTGGTAGCCTCATGAGTCTTCTCCATGTGGCTGAGATTGGAGGCCGCATGAGCTTCATGCTGCTGGCACCCTTATGCGGCTTCTTCTTGGACCGCACAGAGTTCCCATTTGCTCCCGCAAGTCTAGCATCGTAGTGCTTTCCTCTGCCAGACTTGGGGACAGCAGGGTCCTCTGCGGCCTGAAGTGTGGCCGCATGTGAGTCTTCTCCGCCGTCTTAGGCAGCAGAGAATACTTCTTCCAGAGCTTGGGGAGGAGCAGCAGTTTTGGGCCTCCACTCCCTGCGGGCCTTCTTCGTGCCGACTCGCTTCTGGATCGGGCTAGCGCTCCCATCGGAGAGCATCTTTCAAACGCTTACTGGTCGAAGCGAACAACAAGCATCTGTTACGTGGAGCCAAGCTTGGCTGCGTCCGATTGCGTCACCAACTTCTCAACAGTGGAGAAGTTAGTCCACAGCAGAGTCGCCATCGTGTTTGCCATTGATTATCAAATAATATAATAGTTGTATGGGAGGACTGAACTTTAATTCACAATTATAAACTCGCTTGTACAAAGAAAGCCTAGGAACAAAATCTAAAAAAAGCAATCTAAGTACAATTATTTAATTTGGATTCTGGGGGTGACGGTAGAGGCTAGGAAAAGTACTATCAACTCTGCCTTACTCCTTGGACGATCGAACGCAACCTCGGCTCCGACGAAGAAAATGCTCTATGTATGTATCTCTGTGTCCCTCTGTGTGTGTACAAAGAAATAATCCTATGGTATTTATAGGAATTTATGATGAGTGGGATGTACAACCATGTGGCCACATCCTTGTAATTGTGCCTTGAGAAGTGGGCGGTTGGGGATTGGTTAAGATTAATCTTTATCTTTTTGTTGCAATAAATCTGGACCGTTATGTTGGTTGAAATAAATCAAAACTGCTATGATTGTTGGTTGCAACAAATCCGAGTGGTTAAGACTTAGTCAACTTCTGCCACGTGTCCCAACTGCCACTATGCTGCAAACCGTATGAAGGACTGTCCCCCATATCTAAGCCGCATGAGGGTGGCCTCATAACCGAGCCGCATGAGGGTGGCCTCAAAACAGGGCCGTATGAGGGTGGCCTCATAGCCGAGCCGCATGAGGGTGGCCTCATGTCTGAGCCACATGAAGGCCACACAGGCGATCCGCATAGAGACTTTCGTTGGACTTTGTGAACTGTGTCCGATATCATGAAGATTCTTTCTTCTTTTTATGAGCATGTCGCGTATCTTCTTTATGTCAGAGCCATCATGTCAGAGTTGTCACTTTGTGTCAGAGCATTAATGGCCAACTGTACGGAGTAATTATGGCCAGCTGTATGGGCCTATTTCGAACAGCATAAGGCCACGTGGCTTTTTCTGAGCCGCATGAAACTATCTGAGCCACATGAAGCTCTCAGGGACTTTTGAGCCACATGAAACTCCCCAAGTTTTGAGCCACGTAGAGTTTCATGTTGATTCTGGGCCGCATAAGAATTATTATTCTTTTCCATGCTTCGATAGACTACTCTCAAAAGTCCCAAGTAAATAAACAAACTAGACGAGTTTTTTCGCAGGTACATCCTCGTAAGGTAAAGTCTGATCCTCGATGGCAACCCCATAATAAGAATCAAAAAGCAACTCCTCCTCGGTAAGTATACCTACAACATTATCCTGTCAGGACGGGAACAAGTACTGATTCTAACAAACTAAATATACGAAACATAAAATGAACAGAAGTGTAGGAATCATGGCATATCATAATCTATCATGCCATCATATGTTTGTTTTAAAATTTAAAACTGTAGCATGTACGTGATCTGTCAATCAGTAAAACAGGATCTACAGTGGCATATATCAATTTTCTGATGTGTACATATGTACACATAACGGCATCGGTGTATATCCATACACAAATGCGGGACTAGAACATACGACAAAGTTACATATAGAATGTAACATTGCTCGGTAAATACATACGGAGAAAGGGGGCATGATCACGTACTCTACTAATAGTTTTTCCCATAACCCTGTTTGTTAAACATATGAGAGATATAAGAACTGTCTAAGCATGGTAGGGACTGAAAGTAATATAACATGGGAAGATTTAACTTGCTACCTCAAGGATCAGCATTTAACATGGTTGGATCACAGTTTATTGTTATAGCAGTATGTAGAATTTGTAGAGGTACTTGCCTCTAGCAAAGCAAGATAGTGAAGAAAATGCTACAGATGTGTGATGTCTCGCCACTGTAAAAATAACCCATAAACTTAGTTTTATACTAAGTTAAACACTAAGACACTAGTTGTGCGACACGACTTTCTGACTGGACACCTAGCCAAATGATGACTTTAGCATAGGTGACCAATATGGGGGACACAAAACCTAAATAACTTTCTAAGGCCTTTACACTATGGTAGGGTGAGGTCCAATACTACAATATCCCAAAATTACACAATACAACGTAAGTCGTAATTATTCAATAATTAAAATAGACTGTACACTATGTTCCAAAAAGTTTTAAGATAGACAAAATGTTCAATTATACATAAAATAAAGCACCAAATGATCCTTGTTAATTATCAAAATTAATACTAATTTTTCTGGAATTTATAAACCCTCGTAGATATTTATTAAAAATCAGTAAACATAAGTATCCTGAAAATGAGTTAGGTTTCCTATTTTTATAAAATGCTAAATATTATTTAAATGCTGAATAAATTATATTAAATTTGATAAATTAACATAGTATTTAAATACAATTTTTTTCATATTTTTACAAAATTAAAAAATATATAAAATTTAAAAACAACAAGTTACAAATTCTGGAAATAATTAATTTTATTTAATATTTTTTCCACGTATTCGAAATTGAACCGAAGTCCAGATACAGGACCCAAAGTCATTCAAGTCCAATATGACTTTACAGACTTGAATGTATTAGACACATTTGGACCCAAACCTATACTAGGTTTGCAGACAAAATGGCCATGATTAATAAAATACAGTAATTCAAAATCTAATATATATAATATATATATAGATATATATATATATATATATATATATATATATATATATATATATTATATATATATTAAATATTTTGATAATAATATATTTAAAGTGGTAACATATACAAGTCATAATTAAATAACTTGTGAATTGACACATAATAACATTTACACAAAATTGTATTTGAGAATATATATACATATACAACAAAAAAAAAAAAAAAAAAAAAATATATAATATATATATATATATAATATATATTTTTTTTTTTTTATGTATATTATATATATATATATATATATATATTAATATATATATATAATATATATATAATATAAATATATATATATATTCTATATATATATATATATTTCATTATATATATAGATAATATATATATATATTTATAATATATATATATATATATATTTATTTATATTTATATACATATATATATTACTATAAAATATATATATATATATATATATATTATATAATATATATATATATAATATAATATATATAAAATATATATATATATATATATTATATATATATAGATATATATATATATATATATATATATATCTATATATATAAAATAATAATAATATAGATATATATATATATATATATATATATATATATTATAAATACTTAATATAAATACATATATCATATACAAATACAGTATATATATTTTTATATACAGTATATATATAATATAAAATACATATATACATATATACATATATACATATATACATATTATATATATATATATATATATATATATATAATCTATATATATATATACGTTTATAAAAAATAAAAATATTTATTATATATATATATATATATATATATATATATATATATATATATATATATATATATATAAATATATAACATATATACATATATATGTAATAAAACAAAAAAAATTAAGCAAAACAAAAAAAAAATAAAAAAAATATACATATAAATATATAACATATATACATATATATGTAATAAAACAAAAAAAAATTAACAAAAAAATTAAGCAAACAAAAAAGGGGGCTCGAACTCGGCCTGTTGGAAAAGGGGGCTTAACATTGCTCGGGCTGGCCAGGGGGTCAGCTCGGGTTAGCTTGATAGGGATAGGACTTAGTTAGTTTTATATTGAATTTAGGTTAATGGGTTTTAAACCCAATAATCAGTCTATTAAACCCGTTAACCCATACTTCTGTGTCTTCGTATCCTGACAGTTAGGGACACGAAGACACACGAGTCCCGTGTCCAGGGCGTGTACGACTCGCATGACATGAGTTTCCCGTGTCTGAGCACACCCGTGGACTCCTCATGTTTAAGCGAGTCCAATGACACCAACACGAGACACTGGACGACACGAAGGGTGAGATGACACGTACGTGTCCGTCGAGCAGTGGCTTTCGGAGGCGTTGTACGGCGGAGGAGACGTCGGGGTGGTTGGGAAAAAATGGCGCTGTGATCGTCTCGTCGAGGCGCGTCGATTGGTGGTGGTTGGAGGCGTCGACGTGGCCTGTAGGGGTGGCGCTCCTAGATCTATGGTTTTGGCGAGTTCGTCGGAGCAGAAAGGGTGTCGGCCGACATTGTGGTGGTCGGAAAATGGTCTAGAGTTAGGGTTTGGGGTCGAGGTGGTTTTATAGGGTCGGGAAGTCGGTCGAATTAGGGACTGGGTTACGAAAAATTAGGGTTTAGATCGGTCAGCCGGTCGTCGGTCGTCGGGCGTAGGTGAGGGAGGAGAGAGAAAATTAGGGGGGGTGACCGATGATTTGCAGTAAGGCCCCCAAAGTTTGGGGTTTAGCAATTAACCCTACAGCCTATCAGTTTGCAAATATAATTTACAAACTAAAATTAAAACAAATCAATAATTTACAAATTGATATTATAATAATTTAACAAATTGCAAATTAATATTTTAAGCTATAAAAATTATTTTAAAAATCATTTAAAATTTTTAGAAATTTCTAATAATTATAATAACTTATTTTAAGGATATAAATGCTTTTTAAAATTTTAAAAAATAATATTTTAAAATCTAGGGGCTTACAAATCTTTTCTCCTTGAAAACTTTCGTCCTCGAAATTCACAAGGATAAAAGACTCTACAAATATTCTTACATAGCAAGCAAGGCAAACAAATAAATAAGGCTATTATTAAGACTAACCTCTAAGGTATCAAGTGGGAACGGATGGTTCCCTCGCGGCTGTTGGGTCGAACAAGTAAGGATATCTCTCCCTCATGTCCGTCTCCCTCTCCCAAGTAGATTCCTCCGGAGAGTGACGGCTCCAAGCTACTCATACCAATGGTATGACTTTGTTCCTCAGCCTCTTCTCCCTCTTGTCCAATATCTCCATTGGCTGCTCAGTAACTGTAAGACTCGGTCCGATCTCCAACTCTGAATGATCTAGCACATGGCTAGGGTCTGGAACGTATCTCCTCAGCTGAGACACATGAAAGACATCGTGAACTCCTGCTAGGTTGGGTGAAAGTGCAACCCTATAAACTACCTCTCCGATGCTGCCAAGTATCTCGAACAGCCCGATATATCTGTGGCTCAACTTGCCGCCTCATCCGAACCAGATCGTCCCTCTAGTAGGTGATATCTTCACCAATACCATATCTCTGTCGGCGAACTCCATCGGTGTGCGACTAGCATCAGCCCAGTGTTTCTGCCTGTCTTGAGCAACTCTGAGCCTGTCTTTGATCATCCTGACCTTCTCTGCAGCATCAGTGATTATCTCTGGCCCAAGCATAACTCTATCCCCAACGTCATCCCAAAAGAGCGGTGTACGGCATCGTCGTCCATATAGTGCCTCGAAAGGAGATATACCGATGATGGCTTGGTAGCAGTTGTTGTATGAAAACTCTACCAAGTGCAGATGGCTCTCCCATGATTCGCCAAAGTCCAGCACACAAGTCCTCAGCATGTCCTCTAGCATCTGTATCGTCCTCTCGGACTGTCTATCTGTCTACAGGTGGTATGCTGTACTGAACTTGAGCCGACTACCCAACTCCTCCTGCAAGCTCCTCTAGTAGTGGGACGTGAATCTTATATCCTGGTCCGATACGATGCTCATTGGTACCCCATGCAAGCGAACTACCTGCTGCATGTATAGCTCTGCTAACTTCTTGGTGGATAGCCCCACCTTGAAGGGTATAGAGTGCGCACACTTCCTCAGCCTGTCAACGATGACCCAAATGGCATCCTTCCCTCCTTGGGAATGAGGAAGCCATGAGACGAAGTCCATCGTAATATGTTCCCACTTCCGCTCAGGAATGGGTAACGGCTGTAATAGACCAGCTGGCCTCCGATGCTCTGTCTCGACCAGCTGGCAAACTAGGGATCTCGAAATGAAATGTGATACATCTCTCTTCATCCCGTGCCACCAAAGATGTTTCCGTAAGTCACGGTACATCTTGTTGGCACCAGGGTGAATAGAATATCGCGATCGATGCGCCTCCTGTAAGACTGCCACTATCATCTCTCCCTTCAGCATGCATAACCGCCTGCCATGCCTCAAGGATCCATCCTCTGCTACGGCGAAGTCATCTAGCAATCCAGCTAAGCCTGGGCCCTAAGTCTGCGGAGGCTCTCATCTGTAGACTGTGCCTCCTTGATCTGCCCTATCAAACCTGACTAAATGTCTAGCACCATCATCTGTATCACTGATCCTGATCGAACTATCTCTATACCGAGCTTCTCCAGATCTTCCCATAAATATCGATCTATCATCAGATACCATGCCATCGAATGCCTGCTCAGCGCATCCGCCACCACATTTGCCTTCCCGGGGTGATACTGTAATTCGATGTCGAAGTCCTTCATCAACTCCAACCATCGTCTTTGCCTCATGTTCAGCTCTTTCTTTAACGCCCCAGTCCCAAAATACGTAGGACTAGGAACGTAGACATGCCAGCCGTATAATAAATATACGTAAGCTGTAAAATGCAGTAGAACCATAATTAATCTCATCCACACAAAAATAAATGAATAAGAGATATCATATAATGATAATGAATTTTCTTGATACAATATGTTGGGCGGAGACAAATCCACTACTAACAAGTAAGGAAAGAATACATGGGAAATAAATAATTTTGGCGAGCGAAGCGAAGACGATCCAAGTGTAATTATCCTCGAAGAAATAGCGATGATCACGACTAGAGCTAGAACACCTGCGAAAGACAACAGCACACACCTGGCGAGATAACCAGGTCCTCAGAGGGACGTAACAAGACACATAATATCATGCCATATAAACTGTGATATATAATAGAAAATAAGGGATGCAGGCAATAGGGTACCTAACCGTACAATAGTGAATATGCAATAAAGAATAATCCTTCACATATGGGCACTCGGGCTGTATAGCAGTGGCATCGTCCCTCTCATCGGGAATCAGTACAATCCGTCCATAACGTTCGGCGAACGTCAGAGGGAACTAGTAAGAAAACGTCCATAACGTTCCATGAACGTCAGAGGAAATCAGTACAATAGGGTGAACCTGCGTCTCCAACGGAGCTTCAGGTACAATAGCAGTATATAAATGTGGCCTATACATCAAGGAACTGTTCTTCCCTTCCAATGTCTAATATGCTGTATCCACAACACAAAACTTCTATTAACCGCTAAGTCAAACTAAGCATGCAACCTCTATTAGCGGTCATTCGTATCGCACGGCTTATACGTACCGGTGGCCAGCCAGTCACGCATGTCCGAGTTCTACATGCGACTCACAACTTCGTGGTAAAAATGTGTCAAGGCCTATGGATGCAACACACAAATGGTGGTCCCTTAAAATCTAAGTTTGAATCACATAATAATAATAATAATAAGTACAAAAAATATAATTACACCGTAAAAATCTATTAAATCATGACGGTATAGTACAGTTTATTTTGCAGAAAATAATTAATGAATAAATTCATGAATATGAGCTAAAGTAAAATAAACAGCTAATGGCAAGGTGTCTTGCCTGGTAGTGTCGCCTGGTGTGCTGCGATGTTCAAGGTGGCACGGAGCATGACTTCGGTGTTACAACTACGTAAGACGGCCTCCAATGATGGCACCGACTGTTCTGTCGGGTCTAGAAGGATCAAGTTAGCCAGGGTTGGCAGGAGGATGTATAGAATTTGGCGAGGGAATATGAAAAGTGGGACTAGTCACGGACACGATAAAATTGAAGGAAATTTAGATAATTAATTTATATATGATTTTTGAAAACTATTCATAATCCTTTTTGAAACTATATTTTTTTTATCTAAAAATATTCGTAGATAGTTATATGTAAAATCTTTTTAGGCCAAATTTTTTTAGTTCACTTAGTAAAAATATATTTGAAAATATATAATAATTTGGAAATAGTAAAAAATAAAATAAATATTCGAGAATCTTGACAAAACTATTTTTGGTTAAAGCTATAATTTAATTTTGAAATAATATATTCAAGTATAAAACCATTTTTACAATACCATATACTATTTTTTTAGTAATATATATATGTTTTTATCATACGCATAAATTTATCAACAACCATAATAATATTTAAAACTAATGATATTAAACAATAAAATAATAATGCACATTATTATACAATTATTTATATATATATATATATAGGTTACCCTAAAAAAATATAGATATATTACATATATACTAATTTTTACCATAGTAATATAATAATTGTAGAAAAAGAAAATATATACATATATAAAAATAGTAATAATACTAATACTTAGTATATATTGTATATATAAAAGTTTAATTTAAATATTGTAGTTGATACAAAATATAAATAATAATAGCAAAAATTTAATAGAAAGAAAAAGATGCAATGAAACAAAAATAACAAACAAAAATAACCCACAACTGAGACAGCTGTTATCCTTCCTCTCCTTTCGAGAGACTTAGGAAGGAATTCCCTTCAGGAGAGTAAAATGAAGTAAAAAGAAACGAAAGGGATGAAGGAAAGGAACACAAGAAAATAAAATTAATTTAAATTAAAATAAAATAATAGTAACTACCAAAAGCAGCCACAGCTGTTCCATTCTCTCCCACCCAAAGAAAAGGAAACCGATTCATGATTGCTCCTTTATGCCGATCCGAGTGGGGTTATGAAAAAACAAAAGGAAAAGTAAATATGCTGGGGAAAGAGAAAGAGGAGAGCGGTGAGAGTGAGCAACGAGGACGAGAAGAAGAGGGAGGAGAGGAAAATATGCAGGGAAGAGGGATGCACAAGAGCGGAGCTTGTCGGCCAGGCGAGTGCCGACGGACGCGGGGAGAGAGTGAAGGCCGAGAAGTGGGGGAGGAGCGGGAGTGGGGGACGGAAGAGAGGAAGCAGGGGCGAAGGTCTTCCGGCGACGGAGGGAGCGGTGGTCACGATGTCGGATCCACCAGGTGGTCGCGGCAAAGCGCGATGGCACACTGGAGGCGAGGGCTCCGGAAGTACGGCGCATGGCGGAGGTTCGGTCGTCCTCGGCAGAGGTGAGGTCGTGCGTGCGTACGATAGGTTCGGATCTGGAGATTGGTTCGAGGAGGGAGAGGTGATGACGACGATTCTATGGTTCCAGAAGGTGGTGACTACAGCGGCCTCATCGGAGGGATATTCCAGCGGCAGTGAGGTAGGCATAGGTGTGTTTATTTAATTTGGGGGTAATAGTGGTGGTGAAGGAAACCGGTGGCGGTGACCATGGCTGTGGTCGGGTCTGGGCTGGTGGATCAGTCATTAGGTCTGGGTCAGCCAGCCGAGTGGTGGTGGCCGCAGTGGTGGTGTGCTGGGTTATTTGAGACTTGCCGTAGGTGGCAGCGGTAGTAGTTGGCCGTGGAGACGGGGGTCGACTGTGGCAGTGGTGGTGAACGGGAGATGGAGATGGTGTGGCAGTGTCGGGGTTCTCATGGAGTTGACGAGGAGGGTGCGTGTCTCGATTAGGTTTATGGTTAGGCTATGGAATTGATTTTGTGTCGGGGGTGTGTCCGACACAGGAGAGATAAATTTGTATATGTAAAAAAAATTGAATAAGATATGGACATGGACACGATGCACGACAATATAGGTGGAGAGAAATTTTTGTGGATGTGAAAAATTTATGGAGGAGTACCTGCCTATTTATAGGATGTAGGAATTTCCAGTTGGACAAGGATTAGGATTATTTAAAACCCAATTAGATAATTCTCTACTTAATTTAAAATCAATCAAATCCAAATCCAAATCAAAATCCAAATTTAAATCTAATTAAATTCCATCTTTTAGTTTAGAATCAAATAAGATAAATCAAATTTCAATTATAGATATTAATTTAACTATTTAAATATATCCATAAAATCAAATAAAGATTTAAATGCCACAATAATTTTAAAATATATTTTCTAAAATACTAATAATAATAATTTCAAAAATTACATTATTATTTAAAAATAAACTAATAAATAATTATAAATATATGTATGCACAAATAATGTTTTCATAATTATGCTTTTCTAGTATACAATAAAAATATTATTTATTATTAATAATTGTGAGAAATGAAAGGCTTTATAAATAAAATAACAAACTTCAGAATTTTGGAACGATAACAAAATAATTATTATGTATATTATTTTTAAACTATAAAAAAATAGAAAAATATTTTCAAAAATATGTACGCTCGCACATATTCGCACTCGAGCAATTACGAAAATAAAATTTTGCACATGACGTACAATGCAACTACGCGACGTACAATATACAAAAAAAAGTCGGTATCAAATTTATAAAAAAATATAGTAGAAATTTAGGGGTTTTTACATCCTACCCAACTTAAAAGAATTTCGTCCTCGAAATTAAGAATTAGTAGGGGTGAGAAGGCACAATGGGGTAGTGATGAGGAAAAATTAATTCACATTGTTCAACGCAAGATGCATTAGGAAAACGTGATTTAGATAAATACGAAAATAATCGTGGATATGGCTAATTAATGCAAGAGTGAAAATGATCATAGGTTAAAGTTTAATCAAGATAACCTGCAATAAGGAATTGTATGGTATCATGAGAAGATAAATTAGAGACCTAAAAGATATGATTTCTTGAGAGTAGGTTGAGGGCACGATTAAGAGAACGAATTAGGCTTATTCCTGAAATAAGCGATTAGAGGTTATGGTAGAAAATATAGGGCCAAGAATAAGGACGAGGAGTTTAGGATGAAGACATAGCAACATCGAGTGGTGATGGTCATAATTGGTAGGATAGCTGGAGGAAATTCAAGTACAAGTGCCTTCGTCCTTCCAAAATCGGTGAAGGCGAAAGCGATATAAGGAGTTCAAATGACGTTATTATCGAATATGAATACGTGGTTCAAGGATGACCAAATATTTTCAAGGGAATTGTCAAGGCAGTCGTGGATGGGGTTCTAAAGGCCAAGTTTAATTATGTTCCATCTACGTGGAATAATAGACAAAAGCGAAACAAAGTGCACTCGGTTGATCAGACTATCAAGCACCGGTTCTGATTAGACAATATGTTAGTGAGCGGCCGCTCAATAGCATATGCCTTGATCAAGCTCAATAAAGAATTAGCTTGCAAATAGTAGGCTATATTTAGCATCATTGTCTAGATAGTAAAATATAGGCACGTGAGATTAAGATTGAAATAAAGTATAATTAGTTCAAACGATTCTAAGTCATATCCTGTGTTGGTCTTCATACAGTCGTCCTACAGTCTGCTTGTCCAAGTCCTTGGTTGACTAGATGGGTTAGGGCCGTCCAAATTCTAGAATCTACGTAAACTTGTAAATATAGGTCACAAGTACAAAGGGATTGCTAGGTCACAAGGCATTCTACCCAACTTAAAAGAAATAAACTAATGGTGTTTTGGGACAAAAAAACACGTCTAACTAGTAGGGGCCACCTTCCTAACCTCTAGCAAGCACGAAGGGGAGATAAGAATAATGATAGAAAGAATCAAGCAAGATGCAGTCGATGAGTCGAACGATAGTTCGAATATGGAATCGATGAAGGAGGTCAAGTATGTGGATAAGATCCTAGACTTCTAATCCTATACGCAGGCTTGCTTGGTACGGTAAGGTAACCAAACAATTTATCTTGACCTGCATGGGCCACCACACTTTTTGCATGAACACATACTTCAAGATCTTATGGTCAGTAAAGATTTCCACTCGCTCTCCGTATAAGTAGTATTTCCATAACTTGAGTGCAAGGATCACCGCAGCTAACTCTAGGTCGTGGGCAGGATAGTTTCACTCATGAGTCCGTAATGCCTAGATGCATAAACAATCACTTTTTCATGCTGCTGTAGGACACATCCTAGCCCTTTCCCGAAGCATCGCTGTATATGGTGAAACCTCCAGATCCTGAAGGTAATGTGAGAACTTGAGCGGTAGTCAGCCTCCTCTTTAGCTCCTCAAATGCTGCCTGGCAGTCCTCTGACCGGATATACTCTGCGTCCTTCTGTGTCAGCTTCGTCAAGGGTTCGGCTATCCTAGCAAAGTCTTGGATGAATTTCCTGTAATTGCCAGCTAAACCCAGAAAACTTATGATCTCCGAAACTGACGTCGGAGCCTTCCATGTCTCAACGGCAGCAATCTTCCTGGGATCCACTGAGATCCCCTCTCCAGTGACTACATGACCGAGAAACTCCATTCGGTCTAAAAAGAACTCGCACTTCGACAATTTGGCATACAACCTCTCCTGCCTCAGAATCCCCAAAACTGTCTGCAAGTGCTCTGCGTGCTCCTCCGGCATCTTCGAGTATATCAGGATGTCGTCGATAAATACTACGACGAACTTATCCAGATACTGGTGAAATATCTTATTCATCAAGTTCATAAAGACAGCTGGCGTATTTGTGAGACCAAATAGCATCACCAAAAACTCGTACTGTCCATGTTTGCCATAAAATATAAAAGAGCAGAACAATTATCGGAGGACTGGACTTTTACTTCACGTTACAAACTCGCTTGTATAAAGAAAGCCTAGGAACGAAAGCCTACGTACAGCAGTCTAAGTACAATTGTTTATTTTAGATTCTGGGTGTGACGATAGAGGCTCGGGAAAGCGACGGCCGCTCTGTCTTACTCCTTGGACGATCGGTATGCAGCCTTGGCTCCAGAAGATTGTTCGGAGTTGAAGAAATGCTCTCTTTGCTCTCTCTCTGTTCTTTCTCTTCAAGTATTCTGGGGCTCTCTCTGATCTCGAAAAGTGCTCCTTTCTGTATGTATGTGTGCGTATGTATATGTTGCAAGGGAATGGTACCCTACTATTTATTAGAATAGGGGGACCTCATTAGGGTTCACAATGATTGCCCCTCAAAGTGGCGACGGCCTGTTGATCGATCAATCTGGGCCATTAATTTTAAGTGTAATGGATCTGGGCCATTGATATGGATTGTGCCAAATCCTCTCAGTATTTAATGCTGATTGGAATAAATCTCCATGATGATGATCTGCTGATGTCTGCAAATCTGAATGAATAAATTTAATTCATTCTCCTGCCACGTGTCCCAGATTATTGGGATTTGACCCAATCTTTGATTGCAGTAAATCTGGTAAATTGATTGGCTTTATAACACGTGTCCTGGGAGTCATTGAGCCGCATAAGGATTAGGCCGCATAAAGTTTGAGCCGCATAAGCCTGGCCACGTGTCAGGGCAGCTTGGGGAGTGGCCTCCGAATCTTCGAACCGCATGATAATCTGGACAACATAACAGATAATGAGCCGTATGGCAATGATCCTTGTGAGCCGCATAGGGCTGTTTCGATCTGGGCCGCATAGGGCAACCTCAGCCTGAGCCGTATAGGGGGATCTCCGCTCGAACCGCATATGGCTGTCCACGTGTCTAGGCTACATGGTGTTTTCTGGATCTCGGGGGGGAGGGGTTGTGTCAGAGATTTTCTTTGATTTCCTAGGATTCTATCATTATGATAGAGTCATAATTGCCTCTTTATGTCAGGCCTGTCGCTTCGTCAGAGTGGTCAGCCGTCCAAGCAATTAATGCAGTAAAGTGTGGAGGGGAAAACTGTTTGCAAGCCACGTATCTTCTCTTCTTGAGCCGCATGGAGATCATAGAGCCGTATAGGCTCGTTGAGCCGCATGGGTCTTCTGAGCCGCATGGGTTTTCTGAACCGCATGAGATTTCCTGGCCGCATGGCTCTTTCTTTATTATTTTTCATGCTTCTACATGACCCCCTTTAAAGTTTTCAATTTGCAAAATTGAAATACTTTGAATAAGAAGCATGGCCGTGTGAAAGTTCTTTCTAGCCGCATAGATGTCTTGGCCGCATGGAAGTTTCATCCGCATGGAAATTTCAGTCGCATGGCTGTTTTGAGTCGCAGAGTTGTTTCAGCCGTATGGATGGCTTAGCCGCAGAGACTTTTAAATCGCAGGGATATCTCAGCCTCATAGTTCTTTGCCACATTATTATGTCATGCGTGCAAATCTTTTTGGGGCAGGATCCCAAGAGTTTCTGATCTTTAATTAGCTAGTCTGTCTCGATAGCCGAAGAGTCGACTATTTTGTACGAGGCGTCGGTCTGTGGTCTTCCTTTCTCTATAAATAGAAGTGTATTTGGAGGGACTTCTCTCTTAGACTCTTCTTGATTAAGATTTCTGTCTTATTTTCTTCTTCTGACCGACAAACAATGATGGCACCTAGGGCTTCCAAGGCGGTGAAAAAGGCTGTGGCGAAGAGTAGGAAGTCGGCTTCGTCTTCAACTGCCGCACCCCCCGTTCGTCTTGACGTTCATGTTACCGTCGAAGGTAAGGACTGTGTGGAAGATTGGGTACTTTAAAACCCTAACAGATACTGCTCTGTTGCATGCTTCGTGCATAATCATTTGATGTGAGCTTTTCAAATTACATGGTCCGCATACACGTCCCATGAGCAGCATGGTGTATATTCCATGTCCGAGCCGCATAAAAGTTGTCTTAAACGGGCCGCATGAACATCTCTGAATATCTTCTGACTGTTTTCATCATTCATCATCATTTTTTTCGTCTTTGGTTCTTGTAGTGTCTCCACCGAATGCTTAGATTGCATTGATAGAGGAGCCGCCGCCCCCTGTCATCAATCAGGGGCCTTCCTCTGTTAAGGAGGAGGCGATGAAAGAAGAACCGGCGCCTGAGAGGGACGACATCCTCCCCACTATCGAGACTGCTGAGGGTGGCAACGCTTGGAATTCTGATTCTCCTATTCTGGACGTGGATCTTCCTCAATTGCATCCTTCATATGTAAGGTGGTTGAGGGAGTTGTATACGCACTTCTGCAACTAAGGTTTTAATGTTTCTCGTAAATGTCTATCTGTAGTCTTTGCTTTGCTTTGCTTTTCTTCTTGTCTGTATGAAGAACTTTCTTGTAATCGCGTGGATGTAACCGATTTCTGAATGAATGGAATATATTTGCTTCACTCTTTTGTTGTGTAATAATTATCTTATTGGGACATTTTGCATGGACCCATTGCCCCTAACGTACGCTGATTTTGGATATTGGCAACAAGTTAAAGGGAACGAACATACTTACTCAGAGGTACTAAGGACATGGTGAGCATGAGAGTTTCTTTGACGGGGCCTTCCTGCTCAGAGGTAATGAGGACATGGCAGGAGTGGGCTCAATGAAGGGGGGGTACATAGAACGACTCAGAGGTGATGAGGACATAGAAGTTCTAAGTAGGGGATGATTTGTTTTTTGGCGGAAGTGAAACGACTCAGAGGTAATGAGGACATGGCCGTTTTGGCAATTTGTGGATCGTTTACCCTTTTTGTGCACTGGGAGTACGGGTATTAGATCATGAGGGAGGATCTCTTCCAGGAAGAAAGTTCAGAGGTATGATCATACATGACTTACTATCTGAAAAAGTGATCGGGATGTGAGTTCAGAGGCACCAGCGGGTACATGACTCAATATTGTGAAAGTGTGAGTTCTGTGGCACCAGCGGGTGCATGACTCGATAATCTGGGATGTTGTGGATGTGAGTTCAGCGGCACGAGAGGGTACATGACTCGAAAATCTGGAGAATGGTGAGTGTGAGTTCAGCTGTACCAGCGGGTACGTGACTCGAAAATCTGGAAAATTGTGAGGGTGAGTTTAGCGGTACCAGCGGGTACGTGACTCGAAAATCTGGAAACTTGTGAGGGTGAGTTCAGCGGTACCAGCGGATACGTGACTCGAAAATCTGGAAAATTGTGAGGGTGAGTTCAGCGGTACCAGCGGGTACGTGACTCGAAAATCTGGAAACTTGTGAGGGTGAGTTCAGCAGTACCAGCGGGTACGTGACTCAAAAATCTGGAAAATTGTGAGGATGAGTTCAGCGGTACCAGCGGGTACGTGACTCGAAAATCTGGAAAATTGTAAGGGTGAGTTCAGCGGTACCAGCGGGTACATGACTCAATGATCTGGAGAATTATGTTTAGACATAATATTTCTTCAGGAACTTGCCGTTGACGGGCAACATGAGCAAATTTCCATTCTATTTTGCGAGGCGGTAAGCACCGTTGGAGAATACAGCCTCGATAAATGGGCCTTCCTATTTTGGCTGGAACTTGCCGGCGGTCTTGTGAGTCATGACCATCGGTCTTCGGACTGCCAGAACAAGATCGCCCACTTGGAATGTTCTGATTTTAACCTTTTTGTTGAAGGCTCCAGAGATGCGTGCTTGGTATAGTTCGATCCTTTGCTGGGCTAGGAGGCGCTTTTCATCTAAGGCCTCCAACTCTTGTAGTCGGCGTCGGTAGTTATCATCCGTCGTCAATTGATGAGTGAGGGTGACACAAAGTGAGGGTATTTGAGTCTCTAATGGGAGAACTGCCTCACTCCCGTATACCAGGGAGAATGGTGTGTTTCCGGTAGCTGTTCAGACTGTAGTACGATACGCCCATAAACATTCACCGAGCTTCTCGTTCTAGTCACATTTATTGGAAGAGACAAACTTCTTGAGGAGTTTGATAATGGTTTTATTGAATGCCTCTGCCAACCCGTTTGCTGCTGGATTGTATGGCATTGAAGCGATATTTTGGATGCGGTGCTTATCGCAAAACCGATAGAAGGCGTGGCTTGCAAATTGCGGACCATTGTCGTGGATGATCCTTCGGGGCAGTCCAAAGCGATAGATAACGTGATGCTTGAGGAAGCTGATCACGTTTGAGGTTTTGACTTCTGCGAGTGGGACAGCTTCCGTCCATTTGGAGAAGTAATCCGTGATCGCAAGTATGAAGCGATATCCACGGGAGAAAGGTGGAGTAACTGGACCGATGATATCCATTCCCCATGCTTTGAAGGGCTAGGATGATACTGTCGGATGTAGAAATTCGGATGGTTGGTGGATGAAGTCCGCGTGGACTTGGCAGGCTTTGCATTTTCTCGCATAGTCTATCACATCTGCCACCATCGTGGGCCAGTAGTAGCCCATTCGGTGGAGACGGTCTTACAATTTAGGGCCAGGCTGATGGGCCCCGCAGGCACCGTCATGAGCTTCTCGTACGGTTTCTTTGGCTTCTGCGTTCGACAGACACCGAAGCAATACTCCATCATAGGATCGACGATATAGCATTTTCGTCTCTGTATCGTAGAAGAATCTGAGGGAACGTCGTTTGATGGAGGTGGCTTCCTTTGGGTTGTCGAGCAGGATGTCATAAACGACAAAGTCGATGAATGGTTGTCTCCAATCGGGGGCATCATCGATCGTCTGGGCGGAATAACTCGCCACGAATTACACGTTGTTCTTGGGGCAGACCAGTTCATGGCCTATCACATCTACGGATTGTTGAGTATGATTTGGCACTGCTAGGGAAGCGGCCAGACCTGCTAAGGCATCGGCTTCGATATTTCAGAGTCTGGGAAAGTGCTCGATGAAGAACCCCTCGAACGATGAGATGATGTTGATTGCTATTTGGTGATAGGGGATCATGTCTTCGTGGCAAACTTCGTATGAGCCCCGGATCTGATTGACGATTAACTAAGAATTGCCGTATGCTTCAAGATATTCTACCCCCAGCTCTCTTGCAAGTTGGAGGCCAATGACCAGAGCGTTGTACTCGGCCACATTGTTAGAGTAGGGTTCCGTGAGGGAGTAAGCGCAGTTAATCACCAATCCGGAAGGAGAGACTAGCACCACCCCAACTCCGACGACGATGTTGCCCTTGGGTCCAGTTTTCGAAGCACCGTCGAAGAATATTCGCCATATATCACCGTGAGAGGTTGTATGCGAGTCGGCGACCTCATCTGGGATTTCTTCGTATATCCTGAATGACTCTGAGCCCGGGTGGGCTGCCAAAAAGTCTGCCAGGGCTTGACCTTTGACAGCCTTTTACGGGACGAAGATCATATGATAAGGGGACAACAATATTGCCCATGTAGCGAGGCGAGAGCTGAGTGCCCCTGGTTTAGTCATGAGGACCCTGAGAGGGTTGACTCGTGAGATCACATGTATTATTTGTCCAGAGACATAGTCCCACGTCTTCTGAATGGCGAACACTAGGGCAAGGCATTCCTTCTCCACAGCGGTGTATCGGTGCTCTGGCCCGATCATCATTCGACTGAGGTAATATATGGCTTGCTCATGGCCTGTATCGTTGTTTTGTGCCAATAGAGCTCCGATGGAGTGCTCTATTGCTCGTACGTAGAACAGGAATGGTTTTCCAGCAACCGGGGCCACCAGGATCGGAGGGTTCGACAAATATTCTTTGATGCTGTCGAAGGCATGCTGACATTCTTTCTCCCATAAGAACGAGACGCCTTTCTTCATGAGGTGGGTGAATGTTCGGCATCGCCCGGAGAGGTTAGAAATGAACCTCCTAATGTAAGCTAGCCTCCCTTGAAGGCCTCTGAGTTCACAGAGATTTCTTGGAGGACCCATCTCCATGATTGCCTTTGTCTTCTCAGGGTCTACATGGATACCCTGGGCGGTGATGATGAAGCCCAAGAACTTCCCGCTGGATACGCCCAGGAAGGACTTTATGGGGTTCATTTTCAAATTTTGTGCTCGCATCAGGTCGAATACCGTCCTCAGGTCATGCAGATGGCCTCCCTTACCGCGACTTTTGATGGCGATGTCATCAATGTAGAACTCCACCGTCTTGCGTAAGTGGTCTCTGAAGATGATACTCATGGCTCTTTGATATGTGGCGCCAGCATTCTTTAAACCGAAAAGCATGACTGTGTAGTAATATATGCCAATCGGGGCTCGGAATGATGTATGCTTTTCGTCGTCAGAAGACATCTTGATTTGGTTGTACCCCAAGAAGCCATCCATGAATGACATACGTTCGAAGCCGCATGTGTTGTCGATCATGATGTCTGTGATAGGGAGAGGGAATTCATCTTTAGGGCATGCCTCGTTCAGATTGCGAAAGTCGATACAGATTCGAATCTTTCTATTTTTTTTGAGGACGGGTACTATGTTGGCGACCCAGTCAGGATGTTGCTCCTCACGAATGAAGCCGCTGGCTATCAGTTTGTTGACTTCGGCCTCGATCGCATCCATGATGCCCGGACGGAAGCGTCGCTGTTGTTGTTTGACTGGCTTTGCATCTGGCCGAATGTTGAGCTTATGAAGAGCAATATCGGGATTTAACCCAGGCATGTCTTCATAGCTCCAGGCGAACACATCAATATATTCTTTGACAAGTTCCAGCAGTGATTCTCGCTCTTCGTCTGTTAAGCTTTTACTGACGAAGATTGGTTTTGGAGAAGACTCGCTGCCGAGATCTACTTGCATGACCTCATCTTCAGTAGGAGGTTCTCTCTGTTCGAACCGCTTTTCCTATTGCACATCCAGCTGCTGGGCCCACGGCTCTAGCTTGAGGATTTCAGGGATGTCTTTATCTTCTTCATAAGCGTCGGTGAATGCCATGTTGACTGACATAACTTGTCTGAATACATCTCCGATGCTGGTGTCTGAGTCAGAACTTGGAGACCCGGTTGAATGTGAATGCCAGTCGCATTCTTCCTCTGAGCATTCAGGGGTTGTCATAGGTGTTACATACCCTAATCCACATCGAGTCTTGCTATAGTAGTCCCGTGGTTTGCCAGCCGGGACTGGTGGCTTCAAAGCTAATCGTCGTCCAGTATCGTAGTTCAAGCCTGGCGTGGTCTCCAGATCATACCCCTGTTTTTGCATCAGATATTTAGATTGGGGGCTATAAAGATATAGAGGCAGTCTTCCGCCATCTGATCCAAGGTCGACTTCTTCTACGGTGAAGAGATGCGGGTCGTCCTTCCGGCCGAAGATGATAGGATGGTCCCTTCCTTCGATTATGCGGTAAGCGACTTCCGCTGGAGTAAGGTGGATTGCGATTTGCACATTTGTCACCTGTGTGTGGAGGTGAGTGCCTATACCGTGTTCTATAGCATACATCGTACAGAGCTTATTAAGCTCGAGGTAGTTCAAAGATAGCCCTTTATTAATGAAGTAAGGTATCTTTTCTAGGGAGATTATATCATCTGCGGAGGGAACATCAGTGTGGGCAGCCACATACTTGGCTAGCTCCGGTTCCTCTTCGGCTACCTCCTGTATAAACGAAGACTGAGAGGACGACCTGGGCAGCTTGATCGTCAATGGTTCGGCTGGTGGAGCAGAGCATGGAGTTGTTGGCAAACTAGCGACCCCCAGCTTGGCACTCGATGCTGGGCAGGGAGTGGCTGGTTCGCTAAAAGTGCCAGACCTTGCATTGGGGTGACGACTCTTCTTGGGAAGGCGTATCGTCATTGGCTTGTCGGAGGGATTGAGCTTCTCCGTTTGTGGCTGGTCGGCTCTCGGCAGCCTGATTGTCAGTGGCTCCGTTGTGGGTCTTGGCATTTGGCCAGACCTTGGCAGCCGGATTATCATCTGCTCTTCTTGTGCCGAGAGGCTAATTGCGTCCATATGCAGAGTGGCGGTAAAGGGTGCAGACTTGCCAGGTTTGCGAGCTTGGAGGTGGATCGTCAGAGGTTCTTCTGATCCTGTGGCTGTCTCGGTACGAGCTTGCATATTTTCTTTACCAAGATGCTTCTTCGACTGTTCGTACAGACAGGAGTCTGAGTAGTAGGATTCGACCCCTTTGAAGGGATCGATATCAGCAAATTCTGTCCTCACAAAGTCGTGTTTGTCGACATACTTGAAGCATTGGTGCAGCATGGAAGGCACGATCATGTAGTCGTGTATCTACGGGTGTCCCAAGAGGATGTTGTAAGAAGTGTCTGCATCTATGACGTAGCAGGTGACCTCTGATTGGAGATCGCCAATTTGACACTTCGGACGAACCTTTCCAATTGGGTAGCTCATGCCCGAATTAAAATCGCTGATGGCGGTGCTTGTAGGCGTCAGGCGATGCATTGGGATGCGGAGATGATGTAGCAGACCTTTCGGGATAATGCCTATGGAAGAGCCAGGATCTATGTGTATTCGATCTACCTTTACGTCACCGATGTATCCAGTGTAGTATAGAGGGAGATCATACAGGTTGGTTTTGATGAGCATGTCCTGTGGAGTGAAGACAATATTGGGCATCGCTCCCGTGCATGCGCTGTCTTGGAGATCTGCAGGTGGGTTTTCTCTCATAAGGTTGACCTGAGCCAGGTATACGTCGGCATTTTGGAGTGCATCGCTCAAAGCCGCACGAACATTCTTGGAGAGTCTTAGGAGCTCGTATAATAACAACTTGGCCGATGTGTTGGCCAATTTTGCCAAGATATCGAAGTTGTAGGGCTTCTCCAGCCCTTGTGCTGCCTCGTTTCGGAGGGATTTGTCAAAGCGAGTCTCCCTCGGCCTAGGCTTGTCGGTCGTCGGAGGCTGAGCCGGTCCCGGAGCATCAGTTGTAGTGGGTTGATGATCTTCAGCTGGATCGTCAGCCACAGGTTGGGATTGCGCCCCAGACCGCGTGACGACGGCTGTAGCTTCTTCGATGTCTGCCGAGATTGTGCGGCAGGTCCTGACTTTTCCACTTTTCTTCTTGCAAGTGGAAGACGATATGGGCCGAGTCACTTCCGATACCAAGTCTGGATGGATCCACATGACCTCCCCTGATGATGTGGTGAGGGGCACTAGACCAATAGCCTGATCTCGGGGAGGTGGAAGATTAGTAATCTCTATTATCGCCAGAGGGATGGGGACCACCCTGTCTTGAGTTTCCGTCGGAGGGAAGCTGCCAAATTTTACTGACACCATATTGGCTGCCACCGTTACCTCTTCGAAATCGATGGCCAGTGCGTTCGAATCGATGAGATTTTGGATGTACCGTTTTAGCTGGTAGCAGTCGTGTGTAGCATGGTGGACGTAGCGATGATAATGGCAGTACTTTGGGTTCTCCATCTCTGCCGGCCGCGGTTCTCGTCTTAGTGGAGGAAGCTGAATTCTGTCTCCTTGTATGAGCATGTCCAGGATGGGCTTGACGTGACCATCTTCGAAGGAGTAAGTGATTTGCGGCCATTGTTTGTCTGCTAGCTTTGGCTCAGGTTTCTGTGCTGTATCGGCCACCATAGCCTGCTTACCCCTGCTGTTCCGATTGTTGGAGGGGCTACCCCCATTGTCGTTGTTGGGACGCTTGCCCTTGTTCTCTCCGTCCGAGATGTGCAGTCCCAATTGGCGCGCCTTCTTCAATCGTTCTTCGGTGCTTGTAGCACTGATGATGAACGTCTTCCAATCCTTGAATTGACTTTCGTCCATCCAGAGACTGACTGTTGGTAGCAATCTCTTTTGGCAAATTTCGATCAAGGAGGAATCGGGATTTCCAGATGGCAGCTTCATTGCGGTTTGGCAAAACCGCTCGATATAGTTTCTTGTCAGCTCTTTCTCCCCTTGGACGACGTCCATGAGGGTAGACATTGTGATGTCCTGTCCTACTTCGTAGAATCTCTCCAAGAACATGCGCTTGAAGCCGGTGAAGGAGTGGATGCAATTGTCTGGCAGGTTGCGGTACCAGTCGAAGGTGACCCCTTCCAATGCCCCGATGAATAATCGTGTGAGAATGGCATCGTTATGGGGCAGATGGTCGATGGTGACCTCGAAGTAAGTGATGTACCGACTTGCTGAGGTCTTGCCATCATAAGGATTGATATTGAACGGCTTATATCTGGGTGGGAATGGAACATCCCTCCATGCGGCAGGGTATGGTTGCCGTATTCTGAGGTCTTGAGAGTTTTCTCGAACGTGAAACATGGCTCGGAGCTCCTGGACCTCTCTTCTCACATCGCGGGCCTCGTCCACAGCGGTGGGGGCCGTTGCTTCAGGAGGATCGTTGCCCGGGTTTGGTGCCGCCGAATTTGAGTCCGCATTGACCGCGGGACCCGCGCTTGTTTGGCAAGACGTCCCTCCTTGCAGAGTTGGAAGGGCCGCTTTAATCTCATCTACAGACTTGACCAAAGCAAGTAATATAGCTTCGAGACTGTCGATGCGTTGGCGATCACTGGAACCTCCTTGGCTGCTGTCTGCCATGAATACCGTTTTCACATGAGGAGAGATGGACGGAGCGGTGCAGGAAGCTCCCTCCGAATCATACCCCTGTAGTGAGAAGTCATCGGGGTATGTGGGTATGTTCTCTTCTGGTTCAGACTCGGAAGGAACAGTACCCCCAGTTTTCGAGTTCGTCTCGTCTTGGAAATTGTGGACGTCCTCGGGGACGTCGGGGTTTGCTACATCTGATGGGAGAGTTGTCTCCCCCGGCTCGTCTTCTTGGAACATCGGATTGTTGTGGAGGCTCAGAGGGGTGCTACCCCCAGTCCCAGCAACCCCCTGCGTCGTGGACGACGAATCTCCCACTGTAGCAGATTTCGTCTTAGAGCGAGTACCTTGGAAAACTCCGGTGGTGGGCACCCGCTTAGACGACAGTCTTTTAGTCAAAGTGGTTGAAATCTTCGGGCTGAGAACATTTGTCTTCTTTCCTCTTCCATCAGCGGGGACTTTTCGAGCAGAGTTGTAGGAGACGACGAGAAATATCTCGTCTTCCGAAGATGGCTATTACAGTCTTTGAAAGACGGACTGCCGGTCTTCTTGCACCGTCGTATTATTGCAGCAGCAGTTGACGATGACTTGGGTGCAGTGACGTCCGTGGGAGGACTTTTTGCACCCCGATGCGTCTTCTCTTTCCTTGCGTTTGTGGAGGATGGCCTCACGTAAGTCAGACTGGTCTGAATCGACTATGCTTGCTCCCGGGATTTTGGAAGACTTTTGTGTACTTTTCTGTCCGTTTGCCACCGGGGGCTGGACTCGAGTGGTTCTGTACAACTTCCCTTCTGAGGCCCGCATAATGGTACGCGGGATGCTCAGATGATCAGAGACAGGATCAGCGGACCGAGCGTGCCAAGCTCGCGCTGCCCTAGACTTCTTCGCTCTAGTGCGTAAAGGCACATAGTAGGAAGAGTCTAGGTGAAGTTGGAGAGAGTCAGACATATCTTCTTGGGAGCACAAGAGATCAGGACCATAAGACAGGCGGTCGAAGACAGAACCGTACGGGGTAGGAGTCATGTCGCCGTCCTCAACAATCTTCATGCGACTGGCAGACGTAGCCGCTTAGGCTTTCTTCATGCGACTGGGAGTCTCGGCCGTACGAGTCTTCTTTATGCGGCTGGATGATCTGGCCGCATAGACTTTCTTCATGCGGCTGGTAGATCCACCCGCATGAGCCTCCTGCATGTGGTTGGCAGATTTGGCCACAGGAGTGCTCGGCTTCTTATTGGGGCGCATAGAGTCACTCTTTGTCCTTGCAAGTCCAGCATCGTAGTGCTTCCCTCTGCCGAACTAGGGGACAGCAGAGTTCTCTACGGCTCGAAGTGGAGCAGTATTAGAGTCGCCTTCGCCGTCTTAGGTAGCAGAGAGTACCTCGTCCAGAGCTTGTGGAGGAGCAAATGATTTTGGCCTCCACTCGCAGCGAGCTTTCTTTGTGCGGGTTCGCTTCTGGATCGGGCCAGCACTTCCTTCAGAGAGCATCTCTTCAAATGCCTGTTGGTCGAAACGGACGACCATCTTCTGTTGTGTGGAGCCAAGCTTGGTTGCATCCGACTGCGTCACCAACTCCTCAGCCATGGAGAATTTTGTCCCCAGCAGAGTCGCCATCGTGTTTGCCATGAAATATAAAAGAGCAAAATAAATGTCGGAGGACTGGACTTTTACTTCACGTTACAAACTCGCTTGTACAAAGAAAGCCTAGGGACGAAAGCCTAGGTACAGCAGTCTAAGTACAATTGTTTATTTTAGATTCTGGGGGGTGACGATAGAGGCTCAGGAAAGCGACGGCCGCTCTGCCTTACTCCATGGACGATCGGTATGCAGCCTTGGCTCCAGAAGATTGCTCGGCGTTGAAGAAATGCTCTCTTTGCACTCTCTCTGCTCTTTCTCTCCAAGTATTCTGGGGCTCTCTCTGATCTCGAAAACTGCTCCTTTCTGTATGTATGTGTGCGTATGTATATGTTGCAAGAGAATGGCACCCTGCTATTTATAAGAATGGGGTGACCTCGTTAGGGTTCATAATGATTGCCCCTCAAAGTGGCGGCGGCCTGTTGATCGATCAATCTGGGCCATTAATTTTGAGTGTAATGGATCTGGGCCATTGATATGGATTGTGCCAAATCCTCTCAGTAATTAATGCTGATTGGAATAAATCTCCATGATGATGATCTGCTGATGTCTGCGAATCTGAATGAATAAATTTAATTCATTCTCCTGCTACGTGTCCCAGATTATTGGGATTTGACCCAATCTTTGATTGCAGTAAATCTGAGAAATTGATTGGCTTTATAACACATGTCCTGGGAGTCACTGAGCCACATAAGGATTGGGCCGCATAAAGTTTGAGCCGCATAAGCCTGGCCACGTGTCAGGACAGCTTTGGGAGTGGCCTCCGAATCTTCGAACCGCATGATAATCTAGACCACATAACGGGTAATGAGCCGCATGGCAATGATCCTTGTGAGCTGCATAGGGCTGTTTCGATCTGGGCCGCATAGGGCAACCTCAGCCTGAGCCGCATAGGGGGATCTCCGCTCGAACCGCATATAGCTGTCCACGTGTCTAGGCTACGTGGTGTTTTCTGGATCTCGAAGAGGGGGGTTGTGTCAGAGATTTTCTTTGACTTTCTAGGATTCTGTCATTATGAAAGAGTCATAATTGCCTCTTTATGTCAGGTCTGTCGCTTCGTCAGAGTGGTCAGCCGTCCAAGCAATTAATGCAGTACAGTGTGGAGGGGAGAACTGTTTCCAAGCCACGTGTCTTCTCTTCTTGAGCCGCATGGAGATCATAGAGCCGCATAGGCTCGTTGAGCCGCATAGGCTCGTTGAGCCGCATGGGTCTTCTGAGCCGCATGGGTTTTCTGAACCGCATGAGATTTCATGGCCGCACGGCTCTTTCTTTATTATTTTCCATGCTTCTACTGTCCATACTTCGTGTTGAACACCGTCTTCTAGATGTCTGCAGCCCTGACTTTTACCTGGTGGTAACCGGATCTCAAATCTATCCTGGAAAATACCTTCGCCCCACTCAACTGGTCGAACAAATCATCTATCCTAGGTAGAAGATATTTGTTCTTAATGGTGATAGTATTCAATGCCCGGTAGTCAATACACAACCGGACTGTACCATCCTTCTTCGGTACAAAGAGTACTGGCGCTCCCTATAGAGAAGCACTAGATCGAATGAAACCCTTTTTAAATAGGTCATCAATCTGCTCATTCATCTCTACGACCTCCTTGGGGTTCACTCTATAGCAAGCCCAGGATACTGGTGATGAACCCGGTACTAAATCAATAGAGAACTCCATATCTCTGTCAGGCAAAAGTCCTGGAAGATCCTCTGGGAATACATCCATAAACTCCCTAATGATAGGGTATGGTGGTGCTAACTCCCTAACTGTCGTACAACAGTTTGGCTCTAGGCTGATCTCCGGCCCTGTCCTCCTAATACTGAATGGTACCATGCCTGGGGGACTGAACAGAATACTACCCTCATGACAGTCTATGGCTGCGTGAGCATACTAAAGCAATCCATCCCCAATACGATATCATACTCGGGAAGTGGCATCACAAAGAATCGTCCCCTAAACTCTCTCCCAGCTATAGCAATAAAGCATCTATAAATAGCTCTAATGGGTACTGGTTCGCCTCCCGTCATTACACTACTCATCTCCTCGGTAGGTGTAGCTACTAAGTGGTATTTATGCATAAACTCTAATGACAGAAAGCTATGTGATGCACCGGAATCAAACAAGTATAGAGCTAGAAAAGTATGTAAATAAACATGACCTTTGATGACATCAGCCAAATAATCTGGCTCCGAAACCTGCTCCGGCTCCGCCTCAAGAGCCAGACTATAAGCCTTCCCCTGTGGTCCCATCTGCTGCTGCAGATGTTGCCGAAACCTCTGCTGGTGAGTCAAAAGCGACGGTCCTTTAGATGGTGGTCCGGCACATGGTACCCTCGCTACTAGGCAGTCTCGAAGCTGATGGGTCATAGACCCACAAGCTAAACTGTCACGCCCCAGAACCAGAATACTGGAGAGCGGGGGCGAACATAGCCAGCTACGTATATTGAAATGAAGTCCATCTCGCCATACGGTCACGGCTGTCTAGATATAAGGGTTTACTACAAGCCAACAGTCTCTTAAGGTCAAGCCTACTGTCTCAATCTCAAGCAAATAATATAATCACAAGATGTTTGACCACCAAATATACAATAAAAGGCATCCCAAATATTACATATCTGCTGATCATAAAGCTAGTCGTACAAAATGCCAGGACTAGCAAGAGTTAAGTCATACATGATCAACCCTAGGATTTGTTAATCATTTTTACAACCCGTAGGCAGACAGTAAGTAAAGGTGCATCGAGCTAACAGGTGCTCGTCGGCTAAATGCCTCAAAAGAATAACTTTACAATAGAGTGAGCGAAACAAAAATAGAAAACCCACTCGTAGCCCGGGTTCCTTCTAGTCGCCACCATCGGGTTGGAGGTTCGGTAGATCCTCGGGTGCTGCTCCGAAATCTGGCCACAAAAAACCAGCCGGGTCAAACCCCAGAAAGAGCAAGTGCCACAAGGGAGGCCACGAAATAAGAACAAAAGCCAGCATATCAGAACATAAGAAAATAAAAGAAAAGTACAAGTAATCAAGAGCACGTAAGGACAATAAACGACTAGGGACGTGAAACCATTCTGGGAGCCAGGTTACAACCCGTAAACCAAACAAGGACCGGGGTTGTAACCCTTCGCCTGAATATCTCCTTGTCCCTACCCAATTATTGTTAAGCAAGTAAAACAATCACGTTCAGGAGTACCAGGGTACAGGGACTAGACAAGACTTAGACAAGGCTGGACTCCATCCATTCACAAGCGGCCAAGCAATTACTACGGCTTACTACTTAACTAACTAGGGTTATCACAAGCCTTAATTAATAACAAGATGCAATGAGAATTTCCCAGTCCCAAGCCCTACAGACCATCCAGTTATCCTTCCGCGGGTTGAGAGTATGGTTGGGTACATCGCCCCGGAGACGATATACCCTTAGGTGACTTAGAGGGTGCAATACATGACAGTGTGCTGGAAGTGTGCTCTACACGTCGGCAAGCTACAAGTCCAATTAAAGCGCCCAGATAACGAGACTGCCTGTGACTGGAAATTCTCCATGAACTATAGTTAGATCTAGTTATTAGCCTAATCCATGTTCAGTGCGAATCCCTGACCATGGGAAACCAAGGAGTCACGTCCAAGACATGATGCAAGACAAGACAAGTGGATTGCACAAGCAAGCAAGCAGGAACACCCACGGTGTCAAGTTGATTATACAAGTCAAGTTAGCCGTCGCAACAACATCAAGATAAATCAGGTCAGGGTACTTGTTAGGAGTGCGCCACGACGGGCCACTATCATGTCAGGTTGGTCATGTCAGGAGTGCACCACTACGGGTCACTGTCGTGTTATGCTAGTTCCTTGTCATACCATGCCATGTACAATAATCATTCCAAACATATTAAGTAAAATCAAGTTCATGACAAAAGGCGTAAGGATATAAAATGGGCATAAAATATCTAATAAAATATCAATATACAGGGCTATAGAAGAGCCAAGCTTAAGGAAATAAAACCAAAACTCTAAGAGCCAATGGATTGCGCAAGGGGTTAGGGGATTGGATTGCGCAGGGTGTCAGCTGCGCAGGCTGCCAAGTGCGCAGGGGCACAGGGCGCAGGGGCAGATGGCGCATGGGTCAAGTGCGCAGGAGTCAAGTGCGCAGGGGCACAGGGCGCAGGGGCAGATGGCGCATGAGCCAAGTGCGCAGGAGTCAAGTGCACAGGGTCCAAACGCGCAGGGTTAGATTGCGCATGAGCAGACTGCACAGGAGTGAACTACGCAGGGGATTAGATTGCGCATGAGCAGACTGCGCAGGAGTGAACTGCGCAGGGGTGAAGTACACAGGAAATGGTTGGCGCAGGAGATAGATGGCGCAGGGTTAGATTGCGTGGGGAGGCAACTACGCAGGGGTGAACTGCGCAGGGTTGGATGGCGCATGGGGCTGAGCGCAGTTTGCCAAGGGGCAAGCAGCGCGGTCGGCGCTGCACTAAAGAGCCCAGGCCGAGAGGAGGATGCGCAGTCCAGCACTGCGCTAAAGAGCGCAGGCTGCAGCCTGCTACTCCAGGCCGAGAAGAACACCAAGAACACCAAGAATTCAAATTTTTATATCTTCGTCAAATCAAAGCCAAATCTAGATTTTCAAAGGTCTAACTTGAGTAAAATTGAATTCTCTTCCATATGGAACATCAAAACCCACAAAAATCCAACCAAAATAGATCAAAACCATATAAATCCAAAAATAGTTAAAACCTAGATCTAGAACAATGGAGACTCCAAATCATAAAATGTCAAGCACTAATGTTGATCACCATGGCCTAATCTAGCTAATGAACAAATAAAATGTGGTTCTCATGTGATGGCAAGGTGCACTTGCCTATGGTGGAGTGAGTTGTGTAGAGGAAGGAAGAAGAAGAAGATGGAGAAAATAAATAAAAGAGTTATGAGGAGAGAGAAAAGGTTGGTAGGGTTTTAATAAGGGTGGTTATGGTGGAATGAGGGTTGAACATAGGCTAAGGTGTTCCAATGCATGCTAAACCAAACCAAACCAAATCAAACCAATTCTCCTCCATAAAATAAACCAAGCCAGGTAAAACCCAATTACGAGAACCAAAATCTGCAAGTCAAGCCAGTTACAAGTACATGCCAAAATCCGATAAAATAGATACAGGTCTAAAATACATGCAAGCTTGACAAAATACGTATTAAGAATATGGGTGTTACAACTCTACCCACCTTAAAAGAATTTCGTCCTCGAAATTTAATTAAGAGGCTAGAGAGACAAGGACAAGCTATATTAATCACAGCAAGCTATAACCAGACAAGCAATCAGACAATCATACATGCAAGCAAGGGATGGAAAACATAAGGCATAAGGAAGACATTATACCTTACGAGTCAAACAGGTAGGGATATCGCGATCGGATATCATCCTCACGCTCCCACGTTGACTCACCTAGAGAGTGATGACCCCAAGCAACACGGACTAAACTAATAGTCTTGTTCTTGAGTATCTTCCCTCTCCGGTCCAATATAGACACGGGCCTCTCCTCATAAGAAAGGTTGGTACCAACAACCAGTTCCGAATGGTCTAGGATATGGCTCGGGTCCGGGACGTACCGTCGTAATTAGGACACATGGAATACATCATGCACCTCACTTAGTGACGGCAAAAAAGCAAGACGATAGGATACATCTCCTACTCGCTCTAGGATATCGAACGACCCTATATACCTAGGACTAAGCTTTCCCCGCATGCCAAAGCGAATGACGCCGCGGTTAGGCAAGATCCTAAGGAATACATGGTCGCCGATAGCAAACTCTAAGGGTCGACGATGAGCATCAGCCCAATGCCGCTGGCGATCTTGGGCAACTCGAAGTCGATCTCTGATCCTTCTGACCACTTCAACTGTCTGGGCAATCATCTCTGGACCAAGCATCTGCCTCTCTCCGACATCATCCCATGCTAGCGGGGATCTGCACTTCCTACCATACAGAGCCTCGAACGGAGCCATCTGGATACTGGCCTGGAAACTATTGTTGTACGAGAATTCCACAAGATGTAGGTGATCTTCCCATGAACCACCGAAGTCGAGGGTGCAAGACCTCAACATGTCTTCAAGAGTCTGGATTGTGCGCTCTGACTGGCCATCTGTCTGCGGATGATAAGCTGAACTGAACTGGAGATGAGTTCCTAAACTCTCTTGCAAGCTACGCCAAAAGTGCGATGTAAACCTTGAATCTTGGTCCGAAGTGATACTCACGGGCACACCGTGAAGCATGACAATCTGTCTGAGGTACATCTCTGCCAACTGAGCCGTAGACTGCCCAACTCTGAATGGGAGAAAATAAGCCACCTTCGTGAGCCGGTCAACTATAACCCAAATAGCATCTCGACCAGCTGGGGATCTGGGCAATCCAGTCACAAAATCCATGGTCACATGCTTCCACTTCCATTCTGGAATCGGCAAGGGCTGAAGAAGTCCAGCGGGCCTCTGATGTTCAGCTTTAACTTGCTGGCAAACCAAACACCGAGAGACAAACCGGGCTATCTCCCTCTTCATGCCATTCCACCAGAAGTGCTGACGGATATCACGGTACATCTTCGTGCCACCGGGATGAATAGAATACTGGGAACTGTGAGCTTCTGCCATGACTTTCTGTCTGATATCTCTACTAGGTACACAAAGACGAGAGCCGTGTCGAAGTGTACCATCTTCATGAATGCATAACTCTGGCCTTCTTCCTGCCTCACACTCTGCTCTGAGCCGCTAAAGCTTGGAATCTGTAGACTGCGCCATCCGGATTCTCTCAACTATGCTGGATTGAACTTGTAGGCTGGCCATCAACGCCACGTTGGTAGGAAGAACCACTTCAATTCCCATCTTCTGAAAATCTGTCAATAACTCTGGTTGCGCCGTTAGGAAATAAACTCCTGCTCTCCGGCTCAACGCATCTGCTACAATGTTGGCCTTCTCTGGGTGATACTGCAAATCCACATCGTAGTCCACCAATAGCTCGAGCCATCTTCTCTGCCGCATATTAAGGTCCTTCTGGGTGAAAACATACTTCAGGCTCTTGTGATCAGTAAATATCTCCACTCTATCTCCGTACAAGTAGTGCCTCCACAACTTAAATGCAAATACTACTGCTGCTAGCTCCAAGTCGTGGGTCGGGTAACTCTTTTCATGATCACGAAGTTGGCATGATGCATAAGATATTACCTTTCCATGCTGCATCAAGACACACCCCAATCCTCTACCTGAAGCGTCGCAATAAAGTGTGAATCCTCCGGTCCCATCTGGAAGCGTGAGAATGGAAGCCGTTATCAAACCTCGCTTCAACTTCTCGAATGATTCCTGACACTCTGCTGTCCAAACAAACGGCACATCCTTCCGAGTCAACTAGGTCATCGGCGCTGAAATCCTTGCAAAATCTTAAACGAATTGCCGGTAGTAGCCGGCCAATCCAAGGAAGCTGCGAACCTCTGCCACTGAGCTGGGTACTGGCCATGACTCGATAGCAACAATCTTCTGGAGATCCACTTCCACTCCTCTTCGGGTAATGATGTGACCCAAGTACGAAATACGATCGAGCCAGAACTCGTATTTACTGTACTTGGCATACAACTGGTGCTCCCTAAGTGTCTAAAGGACGATTCTGAGATGCTGCTCATGCTCAGCTTCGCTCTTGCTGTAGACCAAGATATCATCTAGGAACACGATCACGAACTGATCCAGGTAAGGCATGAAAATGCGATTCATGAGGTCCACGAATACAGCTGGCACATTGGTTGCTCCAAAGGGCATAACAAGGAACTTCCAATGCCCATATCTCGATCTAAAAGCAGTCTTCGGGATGTCCTGCTCTCTGACTCTGATCTGGTGGTATCCTGACCGCAAGTCTATCTTCGAAAACAATGAAGCCCCTTTGAGTTGATCAAACAAGTCATCTATCCTCGGGCGAGGGTATCTGTTCTTGATTGTCACTGAGTTCAAGGTACGATAATCTACACATAACCTGGACGTACCATCCTTCTTTTTCACAAGAAGCATCGGGGCTCCCCAAGGCAATCCACTTGCACGAATGAATCCCTTGGTCCTGAGTTCTTCAATCATCTTGTACAAAATCTCCAACTCTGAAGGTGCCATTCTGTAGACTCACTCTGATACTGGTGCTGTCCCGGGGATTAAGTCTATAATGAACTCGATCTTCCGCTCTGGCGACATCCCTGGAAGCTCTTTTGGGAAGACATCTAGAAATTCTTCAACTATCCTGGGCAACTGTACTGCTGCTACTGCCATCCGCAATACTGGAGAAGATGGCTCCACCGTGCCTCTGGAAAAGGAAAACTCTGGCTCGCCTGGAATGCTAAAAACAACTCTGCCAACATGGCAGTCTATCCTAGCATACTGGTTCTTCAACCAGTCCATGCCTAAGATTACATCATAGTCTGCCATAGGGAACTCTATAAATCTAGCGGGAAACTCTCTACCACTAACTACGATCCGACACGGGGAAAACACTCGATCTACTCCCACAAGACCATTACCAGTAAGTATATTGAGCATCACTGATAATGACTCAGGCTCCAATCCTATCCGTGTCGTGAATCGTGCAGACATGAATGAATGCGATGCACCAGAATCAAATAATACTGAAGCTGGAAAGGAGTTGATGAGAATAGTACCTGCCACTACCTCACCTGGTGAAACTTCTTCTTCCATAGCCATCATCATGGCCTGACCTCTAGCTGCGGGTCCCCTCTGCTTGAAACCTCTCTGCCTGCTCTGCACTGGAGCCTGGACACACTGCTGCTGGAATGCCTGGGCCTGAGGCAACAATGGCCTTGGGTACTGCTGCTGCTGCATGGGTGCTGGTCCCCTGACCGATGGACTGGTTAGGTTGGAAGAGGAAGAACTACCCCTATTCGGGCAGGCTCCTATCTTATGATCTGCCGCTCCGCAAGCTAGGCACAATCCTTGCACCCTACGACAATCTACCACCACAAGGCCCGGCTTCCCGCAATATGAACATCCTATTACGGAAGTCTGCTTCTGCTTCTGCTGCTGCGGGTACGTCGGGGTCGAATGCTGAACCGACGTTACTGAGGCCGCCCGCTTCGGGGTTCCAATGGTCAATCCCCTAGCTGCCGGACTGGAGCTGATGAATGATGCATCTGACTGTGGGACCGCTTCCTACCTCCGGTCCTATCCACGATCCTCTAGGAGGTGTACTCATGCCTCCTAGCTGCTCTTAAAACTGCATCGAACGTCTGATGCTCGAACTGCTCAACAGCCAACAAGATCTCCAAATGCAGTCCCTGCTGGAACCGCTGGGCCCTATCAAACTCGGTCGCCACCAAGGTGGGGGCAAACCTACTAAGCCTAGAAAACTCAGATGCATAACTATCGACTGTTCTGCCTCCTTGCTTCAAGTTGGTAAATCTGGTCTGCAGGTCGTACCGAGCAACAGCATCGAAATACTTCGTCTGGAATCTCTCTCCAAATACTGCCCAAGCAATGGGTGCCACTAATCCCATAGCTTGCGCTGCCCACCAACTGCGAGCTAAGTCCAACAACTGCAGCCGTACCACGGCCACCTTCTCATTCTCAGGTGTCCTAGCTGCTTCCAGAATCACCTCGGTATCCTGAAGCCAAGCGTCGGCGACAATCGCATCTTCACTGCCGTCGAAGAATGGAGGGTTCAAGCGCTTGAAGCTGTTGGCCGTGTTGTTCCCTGGATGACCTCCTCTGGTCAAAGCATCTGCCACTACCTGGTGTAAGGCGTCTCCTCGACGATCCTGGGAAGCTATCAAGGTCCTGATAAGACCTACCAAGGTGCCATCATCCGGTTCGACAGGCTGAATGGGCTGAACTGGGGGCTCTCCTCCAGTAGGCACAACTCTGGAGGTTACTCCGGAATGCTGGGCTTGATCTCCGGGTTGTTGGTCCACGGGAGGTGCTCCTCCTTGCTGATCGGCAGGGTCAGGTATAGTACCGCTGAAGAAGACGACACAGGGAAACAATAAGGAAGGACCAGGACAGATCAACGATACAAGCATGTAATCAGGGCAAGAATTCCAGGGATTTGAAAATACGGGCGAAGATCAAAGGCGAATACTGATTGAGACATCTATTTGGTAAACTCTCACATTTCTTGATTGACAAGACCTGCATGGGCCACCAATAAAACCATGTCACGCCCCAGAACCAGAATACTGGAAAGCGGGGGTGAACATAGCTAGCTACGTATATTGAAATGAAGTACATCTCGCCATACGGTCACGGCTGTCTAGATATGAGGGTTTACTACAAGCAAACAGTCTCTTAAGGTCAAGCCTACTGTCTCAATCTCAAGCAAATAATATAATCACAAGATGTTTGACCACCAAATATACAATAAAAGGCGTCCCAAATATTACATATCAGCTGATCATGAAGCTAGTCGTATAAAATGCCAGGACTAGCTAGAGTTAAGTCATATATGATCAACCCTAGGATTTGTTAATCATGTTTACAGCCCGTAGGCAGACAGTAAGTAAAGGTGCATCGAGCTAACAGGTGCTCGTCGGCTAAACGCCTTAAAAGAATAACTTTATAATAGAGTGAGCGAAACAAAAATAGAAAATCCACTCGTAGCCCGGGTTCCTTCTAGTCGCCACCATCGAGTTGGAGGTTCGGTAGATCCTCGGGTGCTGCTCCGAAATCTGGCCACACAAAACCAGCTGGGTCAAACCCCAGAAAGAGCAAGTGCCACAAGGAAGGCCACGAAATAAGAACAAAAGCCAGCATATCAGAACATAAGAAAATGAAAGAAAAGTACAAGTAATCAAGAGCACGTCAGGACAATAAACGACTAGGGACGTGGAACCATTCTGGGAGTCAGGTTACAACCCGTAAACCAAACAAGGACCGGGGTTGTAACCCTTCGCCTGAATATCTCCTTGTCCCTACCCAATTATTGTTAAGCAAGTAAAACAATCACGTTCAGGAGTACCAGGGTACAGGGACTAGACAAGACTTAGACAAGGCTGGACTCCATCCATTCACAAGCGGCCAAGCAATTACTACGGCTTACTACTTAACTAACTAGGGTTATCACAAGCCTTAATTACTAACAAGATTCAATGAGAATTTTCCAGTCCCAAGCCCTGCAGACCATCCAGTTATCCTTCCGCGGGTTGAGAGTATGGTTGGGTACATCGCCCCGGAGACGATATACCCTTAGGTGACTTAGAGGGTGCAACACATGACAGTGTGCTGGAAGTGTGCTCTACACGTCGGCAAGCTACAAGTCCAATTAAAGCGCCCAGATAACGAGACTGCCTGTGACTGGAAATTCTCCACGAACTATAGTTAGATCTAGTCATTAGCCTAATCCATGTTCAGTACGAATCCCTGACCATAGGAAACCAGGTAGTCACATCCTAGACATGATGCAAGACAAGACAAGTAGATTGCACAAGCAAGCAAGCAGGAACACCCACGGTGTCAAGTTGATTATACGAGTCACGTTAGCCGTCGCAACAACATCAAGATAAACCAGGTCAGGGTACTTGTCAGGAGTGCGCCACGACGGGCCACTATCATGTCAGGTTGGTCATGTCAGGAGTGCACCACTACGGGTCACTGTCGTGTTATGCTAGTTCCTTGTCATACCATGCCATGTACAATAGTCATTCCAAACATATTAAGTAAAATCAAGTTCATGACAAAAGGCGTAAGGATATAAAATGGGCGTAAAATATCTAATAAAAAATCAATATACAGGGCTATAGAAGAGCCAAGCTTAAGGAAATAAAACCAAAACTCCAAGAGCCAATGGATTGCGCAAGGGGTTAGGGGGTTGGATTGTGCAGGGTGTCAGCTGCGCAGGGTGCCAAGTGCGCAGGGGCACAGGGCACAGGGGCAGATGGCGCATGGGTCAAGTGCGGAGGAGTCAAGTGCGCAGGAGAACAGGGCGCAGGGGCAGATGGCGCATGAGCCAAGTGCGCAGGAGTCAAGTGCGCAGGGTCCAAACGTGCAGGATTAGATTGCGCATGAGCAGACTACGCAGGAGTGAACTGCACAGGGGATTAGATTGCGCATGAGCAGACTGCGCAGGAGTGAACTACGCAGGGGTGAAGTGCGCAGGAAATGGCTGGCGTAGGAGATAGATGGTGCAGGGTTAGATTGCGCGGGGAGCCAACTGCGCAGGGGTGAACTGCGCAGGGTTGGATGGCGCATGGGGCTGAGCGCAGTTTGCCAAGGGGCAAGCAGCGCGGTCGGCACTGTGCTAAAGAGCCCAGACAGAGAGGAGGATGCGCAGTCCAGCACTGCGCTAAAGAGCGCAGGCTGCAGCCTGCTACTCCAGGCCGAGAAGAACACCAAGAATTTAAATTTTCATATCTTCGTCAAATCAAAGCAAAATCTAGATTTTCAAAGGTCTAACTTGAGTAAAATTGAATTCTCTTCCACATGGAAGCATCAAAACCCACAAAAATCCAACCAAAATAGATCAAAACTATGTAAATCCAAAAATAGTTAAAACCTAGATCTAGAACAATGGAGACTCCAAATCACAAAATGTCAAGCACTAATGTTGATCACCATGGCCTAATCTAGCTAATGAACAAATAAAATATGGTTCTCATGTGATGGCAAGGTGCACTTGCCTATGGTGGAGTGAGTTGTGTAGAGGAAGGAAGAAGAAGGAGATGGAGAAAATAAATGAAAGAGTTATGAGGAGAGAGAAAAGGTTGGTAGGGTTTTAATAAGGGTGGTTATGGTGGAATGAGGGTTGAACATAGGCTAAGGTGTTCCAATGCATGCTAAACCAAACCAAACCAAATCAAACCAATTCTCCTCCACAAAATAAACCAAGCCAGGTAAAATCCAATTACGAGAACCGAAATCTGCAAGTCAAGCCAGTTACAAGTACATGCCAAAATCCGAGAAAATAGATACAGGTCTGAAATACATGCAAGCTTGACAAAATACGTATTCAAAATATGGGTGTTACATAAATACTGCCCTAACTTCTTCCTACAGATGGAAGCGTCGTGGCCTGGCCTTCTACAGAAAGAACACATACCTCCCTTCTGCTCCGGGGTCCGGGGGCTCTAACTAGCAAGGTCGGGTGATGTGGTACGGGAGGACGGTAAGTCTGCTGGTGTGGCACCGGTGCTCTCGGCTGGAAAGACTGACGCTTGGAAGGTCCCTCATGGTGTACGGGAGCCGACCTCTTGCAAGACTGAAGACGCTTCTCAATGCTCCTGGCTAACTCCAGGCTCTGGTAGTAGTCAGTCGTCCCGTTCGCTACTATGAGAATGCCAATGTCTGGAACTAGACCATGGCAAAACCTACGAATCATCTTCTCTGGGTCTGCAACTAGACTAGGAGCAAAATGACTCAAACGACTAAACTCCACTGCGTTCTCGTCAATAGAACGGTTCTCCTGTTAGATTTTCTGGAATCGTAGCCCCATGGCTACCCTAGCGGTGGTCCAGAAGAATTTTTTCATGAACTGGATCTTAAACTGATCCCTAGTGGCCCTCCCTCTCGTGAATAGTGGCTCATTCCTGAACCAAACTCCTACCAAGTCTGTTAGCAGAAATCCCGCTGCCTCAACCTGGAGATCACCCGGCAACCCAGCTCCAAGGAGCTTTCTCTCTACCGAGTATAGCTAGTCATCTGCTACTATGATGCCCTCAGTCCCCATGAACTCCCTAGGGTTCAAACACATGAATTCTTTAATGTTCTTCGTTCTCTGCCGTGGCTCTACCGGTGGTGGAACAATGGTATGCTCCTCAGAACGCTCCATGCTCTGACGGAGTATGGTGGTCTGCTCTTGATAGGTCGTTAGGAACCCCTAGATCAGAGTGAGCAGTTGGTTCCTATCGAGATTGACGAAAGTATGGGCAAGTATAGTAATAGGTGGTGGTGGGAGTATCGGGTCCTGCTGGGACTGTGATGTAGAAGGTGGTGGAGGCATCTGGGTTGATGGATTTATGGAGTGGGGGAGTATAGTAGGTGGAGGTGGAGGTACATCGGTCAACTGGTCAACCGACTGGATAGGAAGTGTGCCATTCTCAGGTGTGGCATACTGGGATGAGCGGGTGAGCACCATCTAATACATAAAAGAACTTATAAGGACTCTTTTAAGTAAACAATCATAAACAACAAGAAAGTCTAATTTGTAATAGCGAGCATATGATGTGATGCGTTTCCAATGTTACAATCCTAGTAATCCTTTAGGTGTTCTAAGCGTCATTCCTAGTGTTGTCTAGTTACCTTAAGTTCATAATTACAGGCGTGCTTGGTACAATGACGTAACCAAACAATTTAGTCAGGACCTGCATGGGCCACCACTAAAAATTTGTCACGATCCGATACCTAAATTGTTGGACCGGGCCGAGTCATGTCCAGCCTACGCTTGAGATAAAGCGTAGTAAGCTGTTCTAAAGACAAAAAAGATAAGATCAAAGTGTGCTAACAGTTCTATATGTAATAATGAGTCAGAATATATCCAAACACAAAATCATCTCGTATATAATATGGTCCAAGTATACGGCTAAAAGTAAAACTGGATACAGGTCCAGTTATAAAATATATAGTTAACAACATGACTACTCTTAAAAGTCCCAAGCAAATAAATAAACTAGACGAGTTTTCCTGTAGGTACATTCTCGTAAGGTAAAGTCTGATCCTCGATGGCAACCCCATAATAAGAATCACAAAGCAACTCCTCCTCGGTAAGTATACCTACAACGTTATCCTGTCAGGACGGAAGCAAGTATTGATTCTAACAAACTAAATATACGAAACATGAAATGAACAGAAGTGTAGAAATCATGACATATCATAATCTATCATGGCTTTATATGTTTATTTTAAAGTTAAAGCCTGTAGCATGTACGTGATCGGTCAATAGGTAAAATAAGATGTACAGTGGCACATATCAATTTTCTGATGTGTACATATATACACATAACGGCATCGGTGTATATCCATACACAAACGCGGGACCAGAACATACGACAAAGTTACATATAGAATGTAACAATGATCGGTAAATAAATATTGAGAAAGGGGGCATGATCACGTACTCTACTAACAGTTTCCCCATAACCCCATTTGTTAAACTTGTGAGAGATATAAGAACTGTCTAATCAATGTAGGGACTAAAAATAATATAACATGTGAAGATTTAACTTGCTACCCCAAGGATCAGCATTTAACATGGTTGGATCACAGTTTATTGTTATAGCAGTATGTAGAGTTTGTAGAGGTACTTGCCTCTAGTAAAGCAATGTAGTGAAGGAAATGCTACAGATGTCTGATGTCTCGTCACTGTAAAAATAACACATAAACTTATTTTTATACTAAGTTAAACACTATGACACTAGTTGTGCGACACGACTTTCTGACAGGACACCTAGCCAAATGATGACTTTAGCATAGGAGACCAATGTGGGGGACACAAAACCTAAAATAACTTTCTAGGGCCTTTACACTATGGTAGGGTGAGGTCCAATACTACAATTTCCTAAAATTACATAATACAACGTAAGTCGTAATTATTTAATAATTAAAATAGACTGTACACTGCGTTCCAACAATTTTTATGATAGACAAAATGTTCAATTATACATAATTTAAAGTACCAAAAAGATCCTTATTAATTATAGAAATTTATACTAATTTTTCTGGAATTTATAAACCCTTATAGATATTTATTAAAAATCAGTAAACATAAGTATCCTGAAAATGAGTTCTGTTTTCCTTTCTTTATAAAATGCTAAAATTTTATTTAAATGCTCGAAAAATTATATTAAATTATCCAAATTAACATATTTAAATACAATTTTTCTCATATTTTTACAGCATTTAAAATATATATAAAAATTCAAAAACAACAAGTTACAAATTCTGAAAAATAATTAATTAATTATTTAATATTTTGCCCACGTATTCAAAATTGAACCGAAGTCCAGATATGGGACCTAAAGTCATGAATCAAGTCCAAAATAACTTGTACAGACTTGAATGTATTAGACACATTTGGGCCTAAAACCCATGCTAGGTGCACACCAAATGGCCATTATTAATAAAATACAGTAATTCATATATATATATATATATATATATATATTAAAGTATTTTTATAATAATATATTTTAAAGTGGTAAAATATACAAGTCATAATTAAATAACTTGTAAATTTACACATAATGACATTTAGCACAAAATTGTATTTGAGAAATATATATACGTATAGAATAAAAACATTTATATATATACATAAATATATAGATATTTATCTATATATATAATGAATATATATATATATATATATATATATATATATATATATATATATATATATATATATATATATATATATATATATATATACCGTTATATACATAATATATATATTGTATTTGTATATGTATATAAAAGATATATATATATATATATATATATATATATATATATATATATATATATATATATATATATATATATATTTATAAAATATATATATATATATATATATATATATATATATATATTTTTATAAAATATATATATATATATATATATATATATATATATATCTTTTTATAAAATATATATATATATATATATTTTTATAAATATATATATATATATATATATATATATATATATATATATATATTTTATAAAAATATATATATATATATATTTATATACATATACAAATACAATATATATATGATGTATATAATGGTATATATAATAATATATATATATATAAATACATATACATATAACTATACATATATACATATATATATAAATACATATATACATATATATAATAAAACAAAAAAAATAAAACAAAAAGGGGGGCTCGAACTCGGCCTGTTGGAACGGGGGGGCTTGACATTTCTCGGGCTGGCCAGGGGGTCAGCTCGGGTTAGCTTGATAGGGATAGGACTTAGTTAGTTTTATAGTGAATTAGATTAATGGGTTTTAAACCCAATAATCAGTCTATTAAACCCGTTAACCCATTCTTCTGTGTCTTCGTGTCCTGACAGTTAGGGACACGAAGACACACGAGTCCCGTGTCCAAGGCGTATACGACTCGCACGACACGAGTTTCCCTTGTCCGAGCACACCAGTGTGTTAGCCCAATAATTATATCGTGTTTTTGAATATGGCTAATCAATTAAGTTTAACATATCGACGTCACTAATATTCATGTAATCACTATCATGTCGCTACTTAAACTTAGCATTGTCCTAATGTTAGCATTGTCATAAATGTTCTATATCATATTGCTATGCTTGTATCATATTGTTCTGTTTGTCTAACATGTATTTTTAGACATGCAGTAAGCATGATCAAGCTTTGTCAAATATATGCAATAGAGAATTATTGATGGGCCAAAGACGGTGTTATACAAGAAGATTTCTCTGTTTATCTTTGGACGACCGCCATCAAGTAAAAAAGGCGTCTTCAAGTCTGCTCAAATATTTGAAGAAAGGCGTCATCAAAGGGCTCTTGGTTTTCCTATTTTATCAATATATTTTTTCATATTTATTGAGTCTAGAAATACGATGTACACTGCGTCGTACTGGCAAATAGGCTACCCAAGAAACATTTTCAAAATACCCTTTTATTTTGAAAACAAGCCCACTTACAAAAGCCCAAACTACTTTCTAACTGCCTAACTTTTCAAAAAGCCCAAAACCAATTTGCAAAAACCCTGACATAACTCCAACAGAACTCCAGGAGAATTCGGCCAGAGTTCGGCCCGAATTCGGCCAGAGTTCGGCCAGAGTTCGGTTAGTGAACGTTGCTTTTTGAACTTGGTCTTCCTGCAGTTACGGATCCCAACGAGATTTTCTCATAGAGTTCTGTCCGAATTCTGCCCGAATTCTGTCAGAATTCTGCCTTTGGAAAAACTATAAATAGAGAAGGATTTTGATCATTTCAACTCACTCATTCACTTTCATATCTATTCTCTATAAGCCTACTACTTCTTCCAAAGTATTCTGAGCTATTCATTTTCAAATCCCAAGCCAGTTACAATCCTCTAGTCGATTTGCCAGTGCGGTACGGTCTAGAAGTTTCAAGAGCGGTTATAATCGGAGGCTTGATTGAAGTTACACACTTCATAATTGAAGTTGGTCGAGTACTTCGGATCAAAGCTCGCGTTGTAGAAGTTGCAAGAACTTCGGATGAAAACTTGTGATGATTTTCCATAGTGGATTCAACTGGAAGCTAGAGTTCTTCCGACTGGACTAGTCCTCAACAGAGGGAAACCAGTATACATCCTTGTGTTTGCGTTTGCTCTCTACTCTCTACTTTTCACTTACATATCTGTGATATATTATCTGTGATCTTGTTGCTAACATTTTTTAAATAGTTAATTTCCGCTGCCTACTCTATTCATCTCCCCTCTAGAGTATTACGCTTTACAACTTGTTCCTACAATCAGTCCTACACAGTGGACTCCTGATATTTAGGCGAGTCCAGTGACACCAACACGATACACTGGAAGACACGAAGGGTGAGATTACACGTACGTGTCTGTCAAGCTGTGGCTTTTGGGGGCGTTGCACGGCGCAGGAGACGTCAGGGTGGTTGGGAAAAAATAGCACTGTGGTCGTCTTGTCGAGGCGCGTCGATTGGTGCTGGTTGGAGGCATCGATGTGGCCTGTATGGGTGGCGCTCCTAGATCTAAGGTTTTGACGAGTTTGTCGGAGAAGAAAGGGGGTCGGTCGGCGCTGTGGTGGTCGAAAAAATGGTCTAGAGTTAGGGTTTGGGGTCGGGGCGGTTTTATAGGATCGGAAAGTCGGTCGAATTAGGGGCTGGGTTACAGAAAATTAGGGTTTAGGTCGGTCGATCAGTCTTCGATCGTCGGGCGTGGGTGAGGGAGAGAGAGAAAATCGTAGGGGGGGGTGATGGGTGATTTGCAGTAAGGCCCCCAAAGTTTAGGGTTTAGCAATTAACCCTACTGCCTATCAGTTTGCAAATATAATTATAAACTAAAATTAAAACAAATCAATAATTTATAAATTAATATTAAAAAAATTTAACAAATTGTAAATTGATATTTTAAGCTATAAAATTCATTTTAAAAATCATTTAAAAATTCTAGAAAATTTCTAATAATTATAATTACTTCTTTTAAGGATATAAATGCTATTTAAATTTAAAAAAATAATATTTTAAAATCTAGGCGCTTACAAATTTAGTCGAAAGCGGCCCCTAACCCCCTCTGTTTTCTCTCTTTATAGTTTTGCGCTTACTTGTAAACGCTTTGGAATTTTGCGCCTTGCATGAATAAAAGGGGGGTTTTTCCAAAATATATATATTTTTTCCAATATATATATATATATATATATATATATATATATATATATATATATATGTATATATATGGTCTTAGTCATGGTTAAATTTTGAGATGCATATCGACTAGAAATTTTGGCACGGATAGTGTAGTTGTGTGCTTTGACTAGTAAATTAGCCATGGTAGGGAAGGACTAGCCATAGCAGTGACCTACTAGGAAACCCAGTCAAAGTTGTGACTTAACCCCTATAAATAGTTAATTAAATAGTTATTAAGACCATTGTCTTTTCAGGAGATCCGGTTATACCAATTTAGCCCAAACCTGACCTGATCCAAACCCAAACCCATGTGGACATATAGTCTGTCCTGAAACTTCCACGTAGATATATTTGATGTATATGCATATATTTCATAATTTATTTTAATGGCCTAAGAACGTTTTTATAAATGTTTGTTATATAATATATATTTTAACTAATTGGATATTTTATTTTGGAAAAGGTTATAATATTTGCCAAGAATATATTTTTAGATTTTTTATAGAATTTATATGAGTGCATGAGTTTATAGAAATGTATTTAATATTTATATCATGTTTTTTTTGGTTATATATATATATAAAGAACAAAAAGAGAAAAAAAAGTGAATATATCGTGAGATTGCAAAATCTTGCGAGATATATTTTTAAATTTTTCCCGAACTGTGGCCGAGTGCTGCTACAGATTTTTCCATAGCATTTCTATGGATAATATCTCGATAAAATTTCCATTAAATTAAATCAAAATTTCTCCTATGCAAACCTAATCCAATTCTCTACCTGGCTGCTTCAAATCAAATTCAATTTAAATTCAGTTCATAAATTTTGAATCCTATAAATAGGGAATAAACCAATATTCTTCAAAAATCCTTTGAGAACTTTCTCGTGACTGAATTGCTAGCCCCCTTTGATCTCCACGACACCATGCGACCCTTTTGAACCACCGTACGTCGTCGAAGGATCACCATAAGTGTGCCTGAACACGCACAGCAGTCACAACTGCAGTAGCGCAGACAGTAGCCTTGACCCAGTCTTCATGGCAAGTTGGCTTATCGCTTAGTGTATCATTTTTCGATCTACTTCTTCTAGTACAATCATAACCTACACGTCTCTAAATCACTTCAATTAGTTTTTATTCAAATGCCCTAGGTTGTCCGATAAATCGATGCAAACTTGGCAAAAAAAAACTGTTCTTAACAGATCATAAGCTGGCACTCGCACCCTAGTTTGAAAGGCCAATAGATGTCAGGCTTTTGATTATTTTTTAGAACTAATTAAAGAGTAATTTATACAACATAACGAATATCGAAGTCCTATTTTTACTTTTATTTTAGTTTACTGATTAGAGAAAAAAGTTAGAACGAAGGTCAAAAAAATGGAAACTGTTTTAAAAACTTTGAAAATTTCTTTGATACGGGATCCGTCCTGACAAACCGAACTACTTCATCGGAATTCGAGAGCATAGAAAGGTGTGTACGGTTGTTACAGATGTGTGGGCTTTGACGAAATTTGAATTGGTTGCGTTTGCGCGACGAATTCGAGTCGTATAAGTCGAGGAACACCGTATCAGCCACTTTGCAAAAATCCTAATTACTTCGTGCACGTTTGTCATATCGCAAAAAAACTTGCGCTATTGTACTCGTAACATTTTTCTGGTCATATGAGCCATGTTTGGTCTGATTCTGAGACAGTTGACCAGATTATCATTTTGGCGGGCTAACGATCCGACTCAACGGGTGATTTTGTGCACGGCCTATCGGAATCCAAATTGGATATACATTTGGGTTTGTATTGAAAAACTGGACTCGTAGATATATAATTTGTTGAAAAGACTTTAGCGCAGGTTTTGGCATATTTTTTGGTGCAAAGCTGGTCGAACGACGGACACAATTTTGACCCAAAATTGCCATTTTGTCCTTGCATCCAGAATTGGACTTATGTGTAGTCAAATTTAGACATTTTTTGTATGCCAAAAATGTTGGTGATGTCTGTTTCAGCATCCGGTGACATTTGCGAAAGTTCAGCTTTTGTGGCTTATTGATTTGACGAGTTGCTCATTCGGACGTAGTCGATTCTACACCAGGCAAATATACCTTGCCAAACTTATATAGTATTTACATGTTTTCTTCTTTCTATGTTATTTTTTCTTGCTATATGGTTAGATGCTTCTCATATTGTACCAGGTTTGTCATTTACTGTTTTACCTACTTTTTTATTATACGTGCATGTAGAATTGATTTTATTTTCAATTATTATTTGCCATATTAGATTTTCATGTTCTTGTATATTTCTTGAGATTTCCATTGTCCAGTATTATGTCACTGTGCCCTTTATTGACTAGACCTTAGTTTGACTTGACCGTATCTTAAATTCCTTTAGAAAAGAAGATTAATACTATGATTGGCTACTTGACCTTTCTCAATTGGGAGTTACTTGCATTGAACTACAATTGAGACATACTATAGATTGGGAGTATCTTGCATTGTACCACTCTCTATAGAATTTATTTGATTTATTATTAGCCACGTCTAGTATTACATTTCTCTATGACATGTCGCTTCTTATATGTCTTTCTTGTATTGTTCTTGTTTTCCATACATGTTATTTGCTGTTACATTCGGCATGTATATTATGTATCTTACTAATCTCCTGAGGACCTGGTGTTCTCTCCAGCTATTTGCTGAGACTACCAGAATAAAAGGATAGTTTGGTGGACGATTGTATCTCCAGGATTCAGGTATTGCTAGTGGTACTTTTATCGTTCTTTAGTTTTTTATATTTTATGATGACACCTTCATCTGTATAGCTTAGTTTTACCAGCTTTACCTTTTGTTATGAGCTTGTTCAGGTGATTGTATTAAGGTCTGGCCAACTTTATTACAAATTATCTATTCCTATATTTATATTCAAGTTGGATCAAAGTATTATTGTTTGATCATCATTAGGTTCCCACTTGAGATTATATTTAGCGGATTGAGATATAGTTTGCCCGACTTTTTAGACAGTTATACTTGACCTTATAGACAACTTATACATATTTGAGCTGGGCTGGAGTCTACTTGAAACATAGCTGGCATGTTACATATTCCTAGCCCTACGTATTTTAGGACTGGGGTATTACATATTTTTTTGGTGGCCCATGCAGGTCGAGTTAGCCATTTCGGTTACGTTTCTGTACCGAGCGGGCTTGCGAATATGATTAAACTCGTAGGATTCTCAATCCATAACTGCCTTGACAATTCTTTTAGAAATTTTACTACCGTCCTTGAACTTCGTATTTGCTCTTGACTATTCTACTTTTACTTTCTCATGCTATTACTTCCCGTTCCTTCCTATTTCGGAGAGGCGAATGATCGTGCTTTATAGAATGTATCAGAAATTCTCAAGTTATAGTGTAAGTTAGTCTGCTTATTGAATTTTGGTTGCTTGATAGATAGGAGGGGACTAGAGATGCCATATGCCATAGATATATAGTGTTATAGATTTTTGCAGCTAGTTTACAAGGGTTATAAAATTTTAGGGCATTATGCGTTTGATGGAATAGTGTGACGAAAGGTGGGTAGACGTCCTTCGTATAAAAATAAATATATGATAATACTAGGTTACACTACTTATGGTAGTCATTCGATCAAGAATAGAGTGGTAGTTTCAGTATAAAGATTGACCTTCTACAAGAAGAACCTAAACATAGTCTAACCTATTTACTTTTATGCCCTATTAGTTGTATAGTTAGGATTAGACAGGATGGTAGGTATCACTTAGCTTGGTCATAAAAAGATGTCATGACCCGCACCCGTTTTTTCGGATGCAAGTGTGTGCACAAGTCTAGCCTATGCCGCAGTATCGACGGTTAGAACGTTGTCTAGGCCAAAATGCTCAAATTCACAATAATGCTCATAAACAATTCTTTTATTTGCTCATTCACACTAACTAAATAAAATTACAATATCTAAGTTACATTTGATTAAAATATAATATCTCACAGAATAGAAAAGATAACTAACTGAATATTGAACTATCTAACTAGTCTCTAGGTTTTGGCCTTCAAATACACTTGTATCTTCCCTAAGGATCCAACGCATAGGGTACTGCGACTATCAAAAATATGGTTGCCAGTCAAGAATGGAACGAGTATAATTCATTGAGTGTAGTTCTAATTACATGATAACGACTATAAAATCATGAATAGAAATGACATATATGATGAAAAGAATAAATAGTAAACATGATATGAAAAGAGTAAAGCGAAACGACTTGCACGAACAAGTAAGACATGGAACAAGGAAACTTAACCATCTACGTGATTTAAAGTACACCTCTCAATATGTTATTGGGCTGTTCCGCTATACCGAACCGTCTACATAGGATTTGCATCATCATGATCTACATTGCATGAAATATAAAATAAATCATGCTTTACGGGGTTGATCACATATCTACTTAGTACTTTTCCGCCCCGACAAAATGAACATGGATCCATTGATTATGATGACATGGCATACATGTAAGAATGATAATAGGATCCATAAAATATTATCTGTGTAACGAGCGTGTCAAGAATCAAATACGCATCAATAATCATACAATTATAATAATTAACAATATTGAAAAGACACAAGAATTGTACTCGCCTGGGCACTACAAAAATACTGTAATTTACCGACTGATTTACCGACGACAGTCAAAATGTCGCTATTTAGCGATGAAATACCGACTAACTAGCGACTGATTTATTATTATAACTACAGTATAACTAAATGCCGCTAAATTCTTCGGTTATTAGTCGCTAAATGACTAGCGACGTATTAGCAACGGAAAATTCTGTCGCTGAGCTGCTGTAAAAAGTTAGACAAAACCTTTCTTTCCCCATTATCAAATTTTTACCCCTAAAAATTTTCTCCTTAATTTCTTCCTTCCTCCGTTCCCCTCTACTCCTCTAACCTCCTCCACCTGCGACCTCTTACTCCTCCTCCTCGGCGACCACCCCTTATGTTCCCCGTCCTCCTCCTCCTGACCCCCTCCTCTCTGCCCCCTTTACAGCCCCCCTCCGTTCCCCTCTCCTCCTCCCGACCCCCTCCTTCCGACCCACTCCGACCCCCCTACTTCTCTCTGCCCCCTCCACTCTACCCCTCAACTTCTGTCCGACTCGCCTCTCCGCCCCCCCTATTACATAACCCCTCCCCCTTTTTTGCCCCCTCTACAGTCCCCCTTCCAGCCCTCTACGCCCCTCCTCGACCCCCACTCCCCCCTCTCCGGCCCCCTTTTCATCCCCCCTCCTCAGTGCTCCAGTCAGACCCCCTCTCTGCGTGCCCCTTCTCCTTCATCTTCGATAATTCCCCTCTTTGTATATGTTTTTTTAGTGTTTTTATATTTTTAATTTTGGACATGGTTAATGATACATATGTAAACATTAGCTATGGTTTTGGATATGGAACAAACGCAATGGAGATATGGTTTTGGAATCATGGAAATAGCTAGGGTTTTGGGCTTTCGTAAATTATTCAAATTTGTGAAATTGGAATTGGATATCCGATACAGATATGATACAGCCGATACTAATCCGATAAGGTTGATACCAATCTTATACGGCCAATACCAATCCTATACGGCCATACCAATCCTATACGGCCGAGTTATCTATATTCTTTAGAGACTTGTGTTCAAGTAAGTCGACGGTGCAACATATGTTTGAACTTGAGGAGAAGATTGTATTGACATTGTGCAAGTTAGAAAAGGTATTTCCTTCCAGCTTTTTTGATAGTATGGAATATTTGTCGATTCATCTTGCATACGAAGCACGTATCGGTGCTCCTGTCCATTATCGTTGGATGTATCCATTTGAGAGGTATAAATTATTTAATTATCTAGTACTAATAATTATTTTATTCAACAGATCTAATATTGAATATATTATTTATAGATATCTTAATCACCTGAAGAAGAAGGTGGGCAATAAGGCCCATGTAGAAGCTTCGATATACGAAGCATATATTATTGAGGAGGCCTCAAACTTCTGCTCAATCTACTTCGATACTCATGTCAGAACAAACTGGAATAGAGCACCAAGAATTGATGAAGGTGAGTCGATGAACCGAATCGTGGAATCCGCACTATCTTCAATGTTGGTGGCAAGCCTACAAGTGCTTCTAAGTTACGGTGGTTGGAGGACGATGAGTTTGAAGCTGCTCATCGGTATATCTGCCAGAATAGTGGTATGGAGAAGATCGAAGATATAGGGATGTAAGAGACATAATTTTGCTATGTTATACTCCAATTTTGTGATATACTTGTAAAAATTTCACTAACTTTTCTCGTTTCTATCATAGTATTTTTAGAGCTGAGATAAAAATGGAGAGACCTAACATTGATGATGATGATCTTACTAGAGAGGTTGACAGAAAATTTTTGTCGTGGTTCCATAACTATATAAGGATTAGTATCATTTAACTATTCTTAATTCAATTGACTGACGAAAGGGCTTTTGTCCTAATGACGTTTATGATACGTGATGTTTTAGGTTTTTCGTCCTGGCATACAATTGACCGACGAAAGACTTCGAGCACTAGCTATCAGACCAAGCAAGAGGGCAAAATATTCGGATGGATATACCATCAATGGCTTCAAATTTAGAACCACAGATAAGCCTATCAATCACTCATTTGTCGATGAGGAGGCTAATTACACAAAGAATTCTAGAGTTTGTGTATGGGGTTCAGTCTACGACACCGATCCAGAATTCGACTATTACGGTGTTCTAAAAGATATTGTAGAGCTGGATTACTCTTTTGATACCCAAATTGTGTTGTTCAAATGTGATTGGTTAGACACAATACCCAAGAAAGGATGGAGAATTGACAAACAATTTGGATTTATTGATATAAAACACGAAAAAAAATATATAGGTTTCGAACCGTTTGTGTTGGCTAGTAAAACGGTCCAAGTGTACTACAAGAATTATCCTAGTCGACGATGCACGACTCATGATTGGTGGACTGTATACGAAACTAAAGCAAGAAATGTATATAATATTAGAGATCAAGCATACCAGGAGGATAAGGTAGTCATGCCTCAACCAACATATATAAGTTTAGCCAGCATTGATGACATGGAGGTTGACGTTACTGTAGAGGATGATATAGTTGATGAAGAGCTTGACATAGAGGAATTACCTCATATAGATGAGGGGACTGAAATGGACGTATCGGATGAGAAAGAAGAATTTGAAGATGAAGGTGAAAGTGGAAGTAATAGTGAAAATGAAGAAGATAAAAATGAAGAAGATTCGGATTATGAAGAAGATGAAGAAGATTAGTATGTATTACCTATTAGATTTGTATTGATTATACCTATTAGATTTGTATTGATTATTTGTATCAACACACCTTTATTTAATTTCTATTAGATTTGCATTGATTATTTGTATCTTCATATCATTTTTTATTTCTTTCAAATTTACATATGGCGGGACGAGGCCGTACACATCGACTTCGAGGATCAGGGTCGACCCGTCCACCTACTCCTGCTCCTCCTAGTACTCTGGCTACAGATCAAAGAGGAGTTACGTAGGACGATTTGGTTGATAAAGAGGATGGCTTATCTCCGCCATTCACTCGTTTTTCAGTCGATGGAGCTAGCCCTGATATTCCTTCAGCATCTACTCCTACCGGTGCTGGTGCCTCGTCTTCTATGCCGGAGACTACATTTATCGCTCCTACTACGACGAACCTATATCCTGGCCTTTTGGTCGACCGTGGAGTGTACATACGTCAACCAGGATTTGCAGACCCTCCTACTCTGCCAGAGCGGCCAACCAATATCACTCGTACCGAACTGTGGGCCGATGGAACGACGTAAGTATACTAGTGTTAGTAGACACATTTATTCATACTTTATTTATTATCTAATCGTACATTGTTTTGTTTATTCCAGGTTCTTTTTGGTCCAGGCTTGTAGAGATTTGGGAGAGTTGATGCGTCGACAATTCCATGGTCCCTATCTGAACTTCGGGGACATCCCAGTTGATAAACGATTCATTTGGCTCGAGATGCTTGAGGTATGTCTAAATAATATCGTCTTTGTTTACAATATTTCTTAAATATTTGCTCATTTGTTTTTTATTTGTCATTATTTGCAGAAGTCGTACTGGTGGCAAGCGCATAGAGATCAGGCGATCCAGAAGTGCTACAAGTCCGTCGCCAGAAAAAAGTTGAGAGATATGGTCAATGACCAGAAGGCATTGTTTACACTAAGTAGTGATCGACGCAAGTAGTGGTTGGAGGAATTCTGGTAGGAGATAAAGAAGAATATGGACACTCCGGCCTATAAGGCCAAGTGTAGGAAGGCAAAGACTGCCCGTGCTAAGGGTGGTCACCACACGAGTGGATCCATCCCAATTACAGAGCATTATCGACGGCTGGTGAGTATTCGTATTTGTTATTTATTTAATTATTTAAGTTTACTGTTTAGTTATAAATTGATGTTTAATTGTTACAGTGCAAGGAGGTCGCCAAGGTAGGCGGATATCCGAATGCCATGGACTTTTCTAAAGTTTTCGAGCGTACCCATAAGCGAAAGAAGGATGGGAAGCTCGTAGATGATCGGGCGACCAAAGCCTATGTAAGTTTTACGAGTCCTATATCTAATTACATTTCTTCTTCGTCTTTATGTACTTAACTATATTTAGTTTACCGAAATAGTTAGTCTGAACTCTAATATGAATATTAACTCTAAATCATAACCATAAGTAGCATTATAAATCAAAGAATAGTTTAAGAGACTTATGAGAACATAACCATAACAATACTTACATCGAAAATAAAATAACAATATTAACTCTAAATTTATTCACCTATATAAATATAGGAGACTTATGAGACTTTAGAGAGTCGAGTTGGTGAGGGAGGGACTGCCGAGGGGAGAGTTGGGACTAGTCAGCCATCGTCGTTGGCTTGAGGAATGACTTGTGGATACAAGCTGTAGGTAGAGGAAAAGGGGGCAGCATGTACGATACCGGATCGTTGGCATCCCAGCCGTCCATTTATTCTAGAGCTACTCTAACTCCATCACCTCCATCTCCACCTCCACAGACCGACGATACTGCCGATGCCTACACCTTGCGGCAGATTACACAGATTCTGGTGGCCCTCCAAGATCATGTAGGGCAGATGAGTAGAGCTCTGATCACAACAGGTCTGATGCCTGCCCCTACTGCACCGGCTCCTGCTTCGACCACAGCGCCTCCGCCAACGACTGCTCCTCCGACCACAGTGCCTCTGGTCATGCCGTCGAATCTTCCAGACGTCGTTCCTACCCAGGACGTACATCGGATCCTCACTTTGGTCCTAGGGCAGTTATATTAATGCGGACGGGCGGTTATGCCTCCGCCACCTCCTCCACCTCCACCACCATCAGTTTGAGTTTTGTTTATTCTTTGGTTGTATTTGACGATGAGTTTGTATGAACTTTAGGGGTTTGATCGATATTTGTGTATATGTACAATATTGTGACTGTTGGACTATATTGTGACTGTTGGACGTGAGTGTATATGTACTATTGCAACTGTTGGATGAGTTTATGTATGCTTGGGTTTATTTTATATGTATTGGGATTATATTTAATGTGGTATAAATATTAGGTTAATGAGTTTGTGTATGACATCTCTATTCACAGGTTTGAGCAAAGCTGGAATAATTTACTGGTATAAATAAAATGTTTAGCGATTAACCAGCGACGAATTAGCGACGTAAATCTGAAAATTTTGCAGGCTAGCGACTAACCTGCGACAGACTAGCAAGGAAAATCTAGAAAAAATGCAGGTCAGCGACGGCTTAGCGACGAAAATATCCATCGATGAGCTTCTCTATGATACTAAAACCTTATCAGACGAGTCAGCGACAGAAATTTCCGTTGCTGACCTTCTGGAAAATTTGGTATTTTGGCTCACAAAAATATGTCGGTAATCCGTCGCTAATATGTCGCTGTGATTGCCGACGTTTACAATTCGTTGTCAAAATATATTGTTGTCAAAAGCCCAATACTATATTTTCACAAATACAATTTCTTTCAGAAATATTGACTGTATATTTCAATAATCCCTAGTAGATAATAACAACAATACTAATATATTTATATATATTATTGTCAAAATACTGGTTATAACATGCAACTTAAAACCCCTCTACCTGTAAAGGCCCAAAACCAATTTAATCAAACGCCCAATATAAAGCCCATAGAATATTGAAGCAATTTATAATATACAAAGCCCACCATGTCAAGAAATATGCCTATTTTATATTAAGGTTCATTTTAGAAAGTAGCTTTATATACAATTTTTAGAAATACTTTATATATAAAATATAAGCCCAAGGTAAGTTTTGATATTAACTGTATCCCCCAAATCAATTGAATATCCTGCTGGGCTTAAAGCCCAACATATTAATCTTAATGAAATTGTAAAGCCCATTAGGCTCCTCAACTGATCCCCTTGAAAGGAACCCAAACCAAATATAATTATATGTTCCCTCTTCCTGGAGAGAGAAAGACATTCTTGAGAAATGAAGAAAGAAAGAAAGGGTAAGGAAAAGGGGAGAGCTATGGATGTGAGGGGAGAGGGGTTCAAGAGCTCACCAGGGTGGAAGCACTGACGCGGTAGCGCTCGACGCTGGAGAGCTGACGCTGCCGGAGTTGACCCGTTGTCATCAATTTCTGGGGTTGCTAAGGTACGCGAAAATGAAGACCACGAGGTCATGGTCAGTGCTCAAAAGGGCAACAGCACGGAAGAGGGATGCTGCTGCGGTCGACGCCGAAGAGATCAGTGGTTGGCAAGGCCCGCGATGGCTGGATTTTGGTGGCTGCTCACCTGACCTAAATAGCGGGGCACGGTCACGGATAGGGGCTGATCGATTTTAGGGTTGGCAAGAGTTTCCATTGTGGCATAAAAGGCATGGTGAAGAGAAGTACGCTGGGCACAACGGCACGACACCTGGCAGCGGCCACGGTATTGGGTAAGTGTCAGGATTTTGATTACTTTTGTTTCGTTTTGGTGGTGTAGGTTTGTCGGCTGGTGTGGTGATGACGCCAGCGGGTCGGGGGTGGCATTGGCCTGGGGGTCGGTAATAGTGGTGATATGAAGGTGGTCGATAGGAAGTCGATTGGAAGGTGGAAAGACAAGGGCACAACAATGGTTGTTGCAATTATAAAAAACAAATATTGGATGCGACACCCGGGGTCGGACCCGTGGTCGGATGCTCGGCTGTCACACGGCTGATGGTGTTAAATGCAGACACAGACACGAGGACACGATTTTGTTTATTGGCTGTGGTTGTGGAGGTGGACTGACCATGGTGGTGATGGTGGATATGGGAATGAAGTTGGTGGTAATGGTCGTGGTGATGGTATGGTGGTAACGGTGAGAATGGACGATGCAGTGGCTCTCGGACGAAGCATCCTCAGCAGGGCCGGTCTCGATACAGCGGGTGGTCATGGCTAGATGTTGGTTATGGATATTTGTTGGATGTTGGTTTGAGAATATGGGAGGAAACCAAATGGAAGCCTCCTTAAATAGGAGTTGAACTCCTAATCAGATAATGATTAGGATTTCTCAATAGATAAGTTCCCCTCTTTAATTTAAATACATTTAAATCAAAGACCCGTTAGTATATATTAGTATTAGTTTAAATCGATATTTAGTACTTAGCAAATAATTTTAAATTCTAATAGATAAGTATTTAGTTTAAAACAAATATAATTATTTAAAATAATTTATTTCAATCAAAATCTATTAGTGGATGATAATAATAATTAATTTAAACTAGTCATTTATTATTATCCAGTAGCTTATCATACGATTTCAAATCTATATTAAATATCCATAACAAATTAGATAATACTCTATGTCATCAAGATAATATAATTTATATAAATTCAAATCTTTTCCAAATAAAAGTCATCTCGTTTAAAATAACATTAATATAAATTTAAAATATTTTTTTATAAATCTAAATCTTTATTTTAAAAAAATAACAAATATTTCTATTATTCAAAAATAATTACCATTTTCAAATTATTTTTGAAACCACTCTTTTAAAAGTCTAAAAATAATAACAAATATAATATCAATAATAAAATTCAAGAACAAAGTATTTTTATGACAAAAATCTAGTATTTTCATACCATTTATTTTAACATACGAAAAATAGAACAAATATTAAAAAAATTGAAGAAAAATTTGGGAAGAGGAGTTACAAAAGAGACTTATATAATTGTAATAATAATATGGTTAGGAGGATATAGTTAGACGTTTAGACTAGATGTACAATTTATAAGCTTCATAAGCTCTAGCTAGATAATCACAATAACATATGAGGATCCCTAGTAGGTAAATAAGTTGGCAACCTTTCAATTTTGTGAAGGAGTTAGTGGTCATGGATGGTAGAAAAACAATTATAGAAAGTTGAATTATTATTAGCTTACCAGTTGTTTCTTCTAGGCTAGAGTAGCAATCTTTTAAAGTACGTCCCTTAAATATTTGAAGACAAGACGGATCATTTGTTCGATTATTGAAAAGTGCTTTCTCCCTTATCATTATTGAGTTGTTTGATAAATTAAATTTCGAGGACGAAATTCTTTAAGGTAGGTCGATTGTAAGCACCCTAATTTGTTTGGAAATTATTATTTAATTTTTTATTTATTAAATTATATCTTATTCTAATTATGAATAAAGATGTAATTTTTTGTAGCTTTGATTTTTGGAGCACAAGAAATGTCAATCTTTCGATATATCCTTCATGAGTTTTGAAGTAAAAGGGTTTACCTTCAAGTTGATATATCATGTCTCATCCAAACTTGTTCCCAAATATTCTTTTGACTATGCACAACTTCGGATCAATTTAAGCCATTTGACCATTTACCGTAATTCTAGATCTAACTTCCAACTTGAGTTCGGGACTCGACATCGATCAAAACCATTTGACCCAATATATGGTTTTGACCTATTTTTGAGCCTATGACACACATACCGAGGGTGTGCCAATCAATCGAGTTCTCATGTGCTATTTATTTGCGAAGGGCACAAAAGACTCATGGTTGACTTTTCAGGTTCGATTTCACTAGAAAAAATGTTCAGATACTAACCTAGTCAACCCCACTTTGTAGAGCCATGTTAGGTGGCCATTATACAGTAGAAGAATTATTTTGAATTTATTTTTGGATGTGGTACAGTCAAATAGGTTTAAATAAAATTATATATATATATATATATATATATATATATATATATATATATATATATATATATATATATTTTATATATATATATATTATATATATATTATATATATTATATATATATAAAATAATATATATATATATATTTTATATATATTATATATATATTATATATATATTATATATATATATATAATATATATATATATTTTATATATATATATATATATATAACCTAATATATATATATATATATATATATATATATATATATATATATATATATATATATATATATATATAAATACATTTCTATACACTCATGCACTCCTATAAATTCTAAAAAGTCTAAGAATATATTCTTAGCAAATATTATAACATTTTCTAAAATAAAATATCCAATTATTAACAGTTAACACATATATATTATATAAAGCAAACATTTATAAAAAAAAGTTATTAGATTTGGGTTTGGATCGGGTCTTTGGATGCACTACATGTCCCGATCCTGTAGTCGAGCACAATAACAGATTTAAATTTCCATCGAATTAAATAAAATATTCTCTTACGCAAACCTAATCCAATTATCCACCCGACTGCTTTAAACCCCATTTAAAATTGAATCAAATTCGATTTAAATTCAATTCATAATTTTTGAAACGCATAAATAGGGAATAAACTAAAATTCTCCAAAAATCCTTCAAAAAATTTCTCGTGACTGAATTGCTAGGCGCCTTTAGTCTCTACGACACTCTGCGACACTTTTGAACCATCGTGCACCGTCATAGGATCATTGAAAGTGTGTCTAAACGAGCATATCAGTCACAGCTGCAGCAGCGCAGACAACATCCCTGACCTAGTCTTCATGGGAAGTTGGCTTGTCGCCCATTAGATTATTTTTTGATCTACTTTTTCTGGTACAATCACAACTTATATGTCTCTAAATTCCTTCAATTAGTTTTTATTCAAATGCCCTAGATTATCCGTAAGTCGATGCAAACTTGGTGAAAAAAACTCTTCTTAATAGTTCATAAGCTGGCTCTTGCACCCTACTTTGAAAGGCCAATAGATGTCAGGTTTTAGATTATTTTTAGAACTAATTAAATAGTAATTTAGACAATATAACCAACATCAAAGCCCTGTTTTTTACTTTTCTTTTTCGTTTACTGATTAGGAAGAAAATTTAGATCAAAGATCGAAAAAAACATGGAAAACTATTTTAAAAAATTTGAAAATCTTCTACTACGGGGTCTGTCCCGACAAACAGGGCAACTTTATCGCAACCCGAGAGCATTGAAAGGTACGTACAGATGTTGCAAACGTGTGGGCTTTGACAAAACTCGAATTGGTTGCGTGTGCACGACGAATTCGGGGTGTATCGCTCGAGGTGCACCATATAGGCCACTTTGTAAAAATCATAATTAATTCATGAACATTCATCACATCACAACCAAACTTGCATCATTGGACTCATATCATTTTTCTGGTCCTATGAGCCAAGTTTGGTCTGATTCGAAGACAGTTTACTGGATCGTAGTTTTGGCGGGCCTACGATCGGACTAAACGGGTGATTTTGTGCACGACCCATCGGAATCCAAAATTGGACATATCATTGGGTTCGTATCGAAAAACTTCACTCGTAGATATATAATTTGTTGACTTTAGCGACCATAACACATTTTTCGGTACAAAGCGAAGCCAACGACGGATACCGTTTTGACCCAAAATTATCATTTTGCTCCAGTATCCTGAGGTGGACTTATGGGTAGTCAAACTTAGATATTTTCTTATGCCGAAAATGATGGTGATGTTTATTTTAGCATCTGGGGACATTTACAAAAGTTTAGCTTTCGTGGCTTATTGATTTGACGAGTTACTTATTGAGACGTGGTCGACTCTAAACTAGGCAAGTATACCTTGCCAAACTTATATAGTATTTATATGTTTTCCTTCTTTCTATGTTATTTCTTCTTGCCTTATAAATTCTTCTCGTATTGTACCTTGTTTGTCATCTACTGTTTTACCTATTTTTTCGTTATACGTGCACATATAATTGTTCTTATTTTCCATTATTGTTTATCATATTAGATTTTCGTATTCTTGTATATTTCTTGAGATTTCCAATTTCTAGTACTATGTCACTATCCCCTTGATTGACTAGACCTGAGTTTGACTTGACCGAATCTTATATTCCTTAAGGAGAGAAGATTGATACTATGATTGGCTACTTGACCGTTCTCGATTGGGAGTTACTTGCATTAACTACAATTAAGTCATACTATAGATTGGGAATATCTTGCATTGCACTACTCTCTATATGATTTGTTTGATTTATTATTGGCCACGTCTAGTATTACACTTCTCTATGACATGTCGCTTCTTAGATGTTTTTTTTGTAGTGTTCTTATTTTTTGTACATGTTATTTACTGTTACACTCGACATGTATATTATATATCTTACTAGTCCTCTAAGGACCTGGTGATCTCTCCAGGTATTTGTTGAGACTACTAGAATAGAAGGATAGATTGGTGGACGATTGTATCTCCAGGATTCAGGTATCGCTAGTGGTGCTTTCGTTCTTTTATATTTTATGATGACACCTTCAGCTGTATAGCCTAGTTTTACCAGCTTTACCTTTTGTTATGAGCCTGTTCAGATGATTGTATTAAGGTCCGGCCAACTTTATTACAAATGATCTATTCTTGTATTTATATTCAAGTGGCATCTGAGTATTATTGTTTGATCAGCATTAATGCACTGGTTCCCACTTGAGGTTATATTTATTGGATTTAGATATAGTTATCGTGACTTTTTAGACACTTATACTTGACCTTATAGACATATTATCCGCCTGCACATATTCTCACTCGTCGAGCAATTATAAAAAACAAAATTTTGCACACGATGTACAATACGACTACGTGACGTACAACACAAAATTTTAATCAGTACCATATTTAATAATAAATAAAAAATAGTAGAAATTTAGGGGTTTTACAGACGTGGCCTTCATGCCACACTTCTTGAAGAACGTGTATACGTGTTCTCCTTATTTTATTGGATTATGGGATACGTGTCAACATGCGTAGAAGACAATTTCTGTACGTGGGTGACAGTTATTCTGCCAGCCTGCGTAGAGACTCAATATTGATGCTTTTTACGCACAAAAGACAAGCCTATATAAAGACTTTTTTTTAAGAAAGAGAAACAAGATTTTGGAGACCAGATACTCTTAGTGCAAAGTGATTTTCCAGAGTATTTCTCTTCAACTTTTCCTCAAGAATAGTGTAAAACAAAGCAGGAAAGCATTCGACTGTGCCATCAGTGCCAATTGTGTCGATACCTTTCTGGTGACTTAGTTCTTCCAGTTGTTCATCTCCAAGCAGTTTTCTTCATCATCATCGTGTGGTCCAAGGAACAAAGTGATCGCTCTCATATCAGACTTCCATAGCAATACTCTCCAGAATTTACTTGTACTTTTGTACACTTTTTCTCGTTTTCTTTCAAAAGCCTTAAAGGCATTTTGTTAAGTAAAACAAGTGGCTAATGTTGTCCCAGTTATAAAGAAAACATGGAAGGTCCGAGTCTGCATCGACTTTAGAGACCTTAATGAAGCTTGTCTCAAAGATGAGTTCCCTCTTTCGATCACTGATGTCATGATCGACAACAATTGCGGGTTCAAACGAATGTCTTTTATGGACAGATTCTCCAGATATAATCAGATCAGGATGAATCCCAAAGATGAAAAACATATATCTTTCTGCACTCCTTTAGGAGTCTACTGCTACACAGTCATGCCATTTGGTCTTAAGAACACTGGTGCAACCTATCAACGGGCCATCAGCACTATCTTTCGTGAATATTTATGGAAGACATTTGAATGCTATATTGACGATATTACTAACAAAAGTCATCTAAAGGAAGACCACATCCAAGATTTAAGAACCATATTCGATCTAATGTGCCAGCATCAGCTCAAGATGAATTCCATCAAGTCATTCCTGGGAGTCTCTAGTCGCAAATTCCTCAGATTCGTTATTACCTCTAAGGGTATACACGTTGACCCCAAGAAAGTCAAAGCCATTCAAGAGAGAGCTACAAGGATTCAAGGGTCGACTTGCCTACATCAAAAGATTTATCTCAAATCTCTCTGGACGTTGCAGAATGTTCACTCAACTAATAAATAAAGGTGTATCTTTCGTTTGGACTGACGAATGCCAACAAGCATTTGAAGACATAAAAAGATACTTGACGAACCCTCCAATATTGGTTCCTCCGATCATAGGAATACCCTTCCTGATGTATGTTCGAGCAATATATCACTCTCTGGGTGCCCTACTAGCCCAAAAGAACAAGGAAGGTCATGAGCAAGCAATTTATTATCTCAATCGTACAATTATCGGTACTGAACATCGATATAGTCCGATGGAAAAAGAATGTTTAGCCCTGATATTTTCTGTTCGAAAAACACGACATTATATCATGGGCCAGACCATTCATGTTATCTCCAGAGTCAATCCTCGACGGGTTTTAATGAAAAAGCCTAGTACACTCAAGTCCAGACTAGTTTCGTGGGCTATATTGCTAGCACAATATGATATGGTCTATGTCCCTCAAAAGTCTTTTAACAGTTAAGCCCTAGTTGACTTCTTGGCTGCTCATCCAATCCCTAACACTTCTAAACTCTATAACAAATTTTCTGATGAAACTCTGGAATCTAACATGACTTCAGAATGAATACTTGCTTGGCGTCTATTCTTTGATGGTGCATCTAGAATTGGACCCAACGGTATCATTGTCGTTTGAGTTGGGATCGTTCTCGTATCACCAGAAGGACTAGCTATTCAAAGTGCCTATTCGTTGGACGAGCCATGTTCCAACAATGTTGTTGAATACAATGCTCTACTAATCGGTCTCCAATTAGATATCGAATATCTAGAATTATACAAAGACTCTAAACTGATTGTCAACCAGGTTAGAGGTACGTATGAAGTTCGGCATCAAGACCTTATTCTATACCAAGAAGCAACAGTCAAATTTGCTACATCCTTCAAAGGTTTCGTCATTGAACACGTACTCCGAGCATGCAATATAGAAGCTGATGCCTCGCTAATCTAGCAGCAGTGTTAGTAATTCCTGTGAAAAGACAACAATTTATCGTCATCACTAACATGGAATTATTCTTCTTCGAGAATAATTTGAATATTAAAATTTGTAATTCAATTGAAGTTGGTACTACTAGCCAAGACTGGAGGGCTCCTTTCATCGACTTCGCGATACATGATATCTTACCCAAAGATCAAAAAGTAGAAACAACAATCTGTCGACGGTCGCTTTGATTCTATTATAATAACTCATCCAAAACACTATATGGATGTTCATTTGACTGTATGCTCCTACGGTGTCTTGCGAGAGATCAAGCAAAGCAGATATTACGTGAAGCTCACGATGGTGTCCGTGGTGCACATCAACCTGTTCCTAAGCTACAGGATCGGATTCAACGTATGGGATTCTATTGGTCTATCATAGTGTCGGACGTGATTGAGTATACAAGGAAATGCCGAGCATATCAAATTCAAGCGGATTTCATTCATCAACCATCAGAATTTCTACATCATGCCGCACCATCCTGGCCTTTCGAAGCTTGGGGCATAGATGTCATTGGTCCTATCAATCCATCATCATCTCGAAGACATCGATTTATCCTAGCTATAACCGATTACTTCTCAAAATGGGCAGAAGCTATACCCTTAGCAGAAGTCAAGACAAGCAGTGTTACCAACTTTATCAAACATTATGTAATCTATTGATTCAGTGTTCCTTGGTGAATCATCCATGACAATGGACCTCAATTCATCATTCAGAAGTTCACTCGATTCTACGATGACAATCGAATCAACAATGTTGCTTATACAGCGTATAATCCTACAGTTAACGGTTTGGTTTAAGCATTCAATAAAACAATCATTAAGCTTCTCAAGAAGTAAGTTTCTACCAATAAACAGAACTGGAGCAAAAAACTTGGAGAATATTTATGGCCTATCATACTAGCGTACGTACTTCGACTGGCTGCACACCTTTCTCTCTGGTGTACGAATGCTAGGATGTCCTACTACTGGAAATTCAAATTTCATCACTGAGAATAGCTATTGCCAATGAACTCATAATAGAAAATAATGATCATCTTCGACTTCAGGAGCTTGAAGCACTCGACGAAAAATGGTTACTAGCTCAACAACATATCTAGCTATATCAAGCTCGTATCTCAAAAGCCTTCAACCGTAAAGTCAAAGTACGAGCATTTCAAAAAGGTAAGCTGGTCCTTACTGTCAGATGTCACATGACAATGACACACATGAGCAAGGACAAGTTCGAACCAGAGTGGGAAGGTCCCTATGTTGTAAGCAAAGTTTTCCCTAACGGAGCTTATCAACTAACCGGGATGGACGACCGAATTGCTATGATGCCTATCAATGGCAAATTCTTGAAGAAATACCATGTTTGAAAGTGTTTACTATGTATATACCCCAAATCTTCAAAAATCCCAAACGGAGTTTACCTATAACATCTACTTCATCTTAACAAACATCTTCTTTTGAAACCCAGCTATTTTAAGAGATATCCTATTCTTGAGTCCCAGTTGACCCAAGGATAATCAAAAGATGTACGAATTCACGTCCACATTACCTCTGAATTCTGCTATCTTCTTTAAAAATGACTTGTCACATCCACATTACCACTGATTATGTTATCCAAAAAATAAAAATATTTTAAAATTATATTCTGTCATGACCATATTACATCTGAATAGATATAATAATTATTGTTATTTTCAAGAGATACGTCACGTCCAATATCTCTGAACATATGTCTTATTACTATCTATTACTTGTGTCTCGAACAGATGCATAATAAGTAATAGAGCCACAAAAAAGATCATCAATTTTTTATTTCATGTAATAACATGCAAACATCAAAAAAATATTACATTCATCGAAAAGTGTTCAAAGAAAAAATTTATTACATTCTGATAACTTCACTTTGAAGGCTGGGTGCTAAGATCAGTAATCAGCTTCTTCAAAGACTCATCTCGCTCCACCCTGGAGTCAATTACCTTTTTCCTGGCCAAGTCTCTTATGGTCCCTGGTAGCAAAGTTTGCATTGATGTAACTTAACGTTCTACCTCTGCACCATGAACCTGGAGGAAGTCGTTCAGTTGCCGAATTAGATCATCCAGACGACTGGAGGCTACTTGACATAATTCAAGCACTTCTTCCTCATGCTTCTTGGTTGTCGTGATCGTCTCACGAAGCTTGGCCATTTCAGCTTCCAGTTCTTGAAGACGAGCTTGGCCCTTAGCTGCTTCTCTCTCTTTCTCCGCTACCTCGATCTTATAAAGCTCAACGGAAGAGGTAGTATCACGAACCGCACCTATTTTTTTTTAAACGGATACGAGACGTGTCCAAGCCATCCTACGCTGCAGTGTCGACGGTAGAACGCTGTCACGGCCATGAGATCAAAATAAAAAAATAATACTCATTCACAAAATTAATTTAATTTACAATGATCAAAAGTTTTACATTTGCAGAAAATATAAACTTGTACAAATATTGAAATGACTACAACTCCGCTATCTAGCTAGTTTCTAGGCTTTTGTCTGCAAGTACCCCCGTATCTCCCATGCTAGGTGAATCCACGGCTAACCTGAAAAATATTGGTTTCCAGTCAGGAATGGAATGAGCACAATTCACTGAATGCAATTTTAAATAAAGAAAATGACTATACAACAGAGGTTAGACATCAATCATGAGTTTTAAAAATAAACAGTAAATACGGAAAACCAATAGCAATAAATAGACACAAAATACTTTCCCCAACTGTTAGAAATACCTTGATATGTGATCGGTCTGGGGTACTACACCGCACTATCTACAATGTCTACTTGCAGAAAATAAACACGGACTACAATGTCTACTTGCAGAAAACAAATACGGGCTATGGTCAGATCACATATCTTTGGTATTTCTCATTCCCGACGTAATAATTTATAATAGAGTATAAAACTCACATAACCAATGACTAATCAATGAAATATGGTAAAGATCAATATCGAAATACAGATAATAAACTGTACTCGCCTGTGGTCCTGTGTTGGTGAAACCGACAGTCTGAACTACTCAATATGCCACAATAGTCAAAACCCGTACAACAGTCCCCGGAAGCTGAAATAAATATTACCAATGTTCTCAGAATAGTCAAATTAGCTAGGATTGCCTTTCCTTAAGTCTAATTCTGGACACAGGGGCAAAACGATAATTTCGGGTAAAAACGATGTCCGCCGTTGGACCCGCTTTGCACCGAAAAACGTGCCAGAGTCGACGGTCTCTAAAGTCGTCAAACTATATGTCTACGGATCGGTTTTCTGATACGAACCCAACCGTATGTCCAAAGTTGAATTCCGACGGGCCGTGCACAAAATTGCCCGTTGAGTGGTACTGTGGGGCCCGCAAAACGGTAATTTTATCAACGATCTCAGAATCGGACCAAACTTGGTATACAGGACCAGAAAAATAATACAGTTCTGTTGGCACAAGTTTCGTCTCGATCTGACGAGCATGCACAAAATAATTGAGAAATTTGCAACGTGCACGATACGGTGAATTTTGACGGATATGCATCAAATTCGTCGCGCACACGCGACCAATTTGAATTCTGTCAAAGCCCACACGACCACGAAGCCGTTACGCAACTTTTGATGCTTTCGGTTTGCGACCACGTCGCCCGGTTTGGCGGGACGCACGTCGTGTGGAGCAATTTCTAGATTTTTAGAACAGGTTTTCGGTCAACTTCGTTATCGAATAACTTCCTATACTTATCTAAATATCCAAAGGAGGAATTGGATGTGTTATTTGATAGATTTAAGGAGTCTGGCTATACTTATATGCTCAAATGAAGAATTGAAGGCTGTATTCAATGACCATATTAAAAGAAATTATGCTGACTGGATGTGGAATTTGAGAAAACCAATATTTGAAAAGTATAAGAGTACCAGAGAGAGATATGCTAATCGTCCAGAAAATATAGCTGATCATGCAGTATAGAATGCAATAGTTGATGAATGGTTAAATTCCCAATGGCAGGTAAATGAACTTAAACTTTCACATATCAATTTAAATCATTTCTTATAGCATGATATGGACTTTCACATATCAGATGTAGAGTTCTTATATTGAATGGTAGATTAATTTTCCATGTCATGACTAGTATTTTTTGTGTGAATATTTATGAATTATTTATTGAATGGTTGATTAATTCAAAGGAGTAATTATTTTATTTTGCAGGATCAAAGTAATTCAAACAAAACAAACAGGGGAAATCAACAATTGTGCACACCACTGGTTCCGTTTCTTTTGCCAAATACAAAAAAGATGAGGTATAAAAGTAGAATGCTCCCAATTTTTTGTATATTGTATATTATATATTTTTGCATACTTTTGGTTGCTTCGATATGTGTTAAGTAAGATTTTTCTGGTATTAGCTTAATATAATAAGAACAAATAATAATATTTTCTCTTAACAGCTTAATCAAACTGGAATTGAACCCAGTCCAATTGAATGTTTCAAGCAGTTTCACGTAAGGAAAAGAAGGAAGAAGGAGAAATTTGGCGAAGTTAGAAGGCAAAAAGAAATCTATATATGTTGGCCAACTTTTTCATTCTTCATTATGTTCTTTAAATGCATACAATATTCTGTTAATTTAATTAGTGTGTCTTTGTAATATTCTATCGAGATGTTATATAATATTGTAGTAATTTTTATGTGTAGGAAGCGATGGAAAAAAAGTACTACTATAGAGGAAAATCTTATTGTTAATAACTGGGAGATATATAGAGAGGTGATTGTACCTAGTCATGGTTGTGTACTTGGATTGGGGGGTGGTTTGAAAGGTAAAGATTTATACTCATCTGGCCAAAGTTGCAACAAGTGTAGGTGTGTTGAACTTGAAGAAAATCACCAGCAATTAAAAGATGAGCTGAAAGATGTGAAAGGTCAATTAAGCACTCTACAAAAATAAGTTCAAATGTTATTAAACAATATCCAAAATGCTGATCATAGTGCAAGACAATCACCATATGTGATATGTACAATTCTTTACGATTTTATAAGTTGTAAGTTGACTTTAAATTTTAATTTTATTTAAATTACATGAGTCATTATTGAATTTTTGTTGTTGTAATCGGATAATGTTGGAAGTAATGGTTCGGATGCTAATCTTAGCGATGACTTTGAAGAATAATTCAAGCAAGCTTTAGTTTTATAGAATTATTTTGACATTGCTACATGTAGACTTGGAAAAAGATAGATTTGACATTACAAGTTTATTGTACTTAAAATTCAATTTTTTTGAAGTAGTACTTAAAATACATTGGTTTCCTTGTGACACCTTTTTTTTATATCAATGAATAATTAGAAGACTATCTTTTACTTTAGTTGTGAATGTATTCATGCTTTACTATTAATTTAAATTCAAAGAAAAGTTAGCTATTTTACGACAATTATTTATATCGGAATTAGTAATTATCATAACATGTATCATTTTCGACGAAATTTGGACAAACATAGATATTGTAATAACATAATTCTGATGTTATTTTTTATATTTCTAATTACTATTGCTATCAGAAAAAATTTATGACAACCCTCATACATCGAAAATGATATTTAATTATCATTTCCGACAAATAATTTGACAAGACAAATTCTCGCAAAAAATAATTTGATTACACAAACTTTAATTTTTGATGATTTCCTTTCATCGAAAATAATCTCAAACATTTTTGAGGATCTCCTTTCATCGAAAATAACCTTACAATCGTTTTTTTGAGTGGATAAACTTTTTTTTCCTCTATTGCAAATAGTATTTTTGAGAAACACTAATTATCGGAAACATATTGTCGAAAAATAAATTGTTCGTCGTGTTTGCAAACATTTGTGACTACCAACTCATTAATTGTGAAGACGTAGACTTATCGAAAATATCCATCCGTCATATATTCATAAAGCTTATTTTCGATAATAGAAAAACAAATACGAGGGTTAGTTTCTATCGCTAATACTCACATTCCCGACGATTGGTCGAAAAAAATAACTTTTCCGACGCTACCATTTTCGAGGGCATACGACGGCCGTTTACCCTCGGAAAAGACTATTCCCGACGGCAAATAGTCGATTCTGAAAAAGTATTGCCTTCCCAAATAAGGGTTTTTTTGTAGTGACGGGATTCAGAAATACCAATCCATGTAACTACGTGTCAAGAAATCAATGACATCAACACTAAATACAAGAAATATAGAAGATATCATAAACTAGAATTTATCAGAGAATGTACTCACCTGAAAACTGGGGTAAAGTATCAAACTGTATCCGTATCAGTGCCTCGAAGACCTAAATATAGAATAACAATGTCAATTAGTGTTTTGGAGTGATAATCATCGATATCTAATTTGAAATGTGATTTCTAGGTCAATTATAGGTCATGGAAGTCAAACTAGATCATACCTTACTAAACTAGGTCAACCTAGGTCATTTTTAGGTTTCTAGGTCAATATCTTGCCAAACCAAGCTATCCTAGCCAATACTAGGCAATATTAGCCCATAACCTATATATCTACCCAATAATATACATATATAGACTCTATAGTTTAATACCTTATCTATTGCCTTTACCCTATGCATATTACTTTAACATCTACCTACATATTACCCAATTACCTCACTTACCTATTCACATCCATAACTGTTGGCCCAATGATTACATTGTGTTTTTGAATATGGCTAATCAGTTAAGTTTAACATAATGATGTCACTAATATTCATATACTCACTATCATGTTGCTACTTAAACTTAGCATTGTCCTAATTGTCCTATATTATACTGCTATGCTTGTATCGTACTGCAACATATTTTGTTGGCCTAACATGCTATCATGTTGTTACTTAAACTTAGCAATGTCCTAATTGTCCTATATTGTATTGCTATGCTTGTATCGTACTGCAACATATTTTGCTGGCCTAACATGTATTTGTAGACATGCAGTAAGCATGATCTAACATGATCAAACAGGACATAGGCAATGAAGAATTAATGTTGGACCAAAGACGGCATCATATAAAGGGATTTCTCCGAACCGCCTAACGACCTATCCGGGGCCTCGCATCGGGGGTTCCGCTGCCCGGTCAGCGGACAGGGGTCGAGGGGGCAGCGCCCCCCCCCCCGTCGGGGGTTCGGGGGCGAAGCCCCCGAAAGGTATTCAGATTTTCAGATCTGTATATCTTTGGACGACTGCTGTCAGAGAAAAAGATGTCTTCATGGCTGCTCAAATATCAGAAGAAAGGCATCATCAAAAGGGCTCTTGGTTTTCCTATTTGTTCCAAGTCTGTAATCTTCAATTTATTGAGTCTAGGAGAATGTGTACGTTGAGTCGCACTGAGTCATCTCAACCCTTAGACATATCTCTCCAAGCTCTACCATACAAACAGACCAATTCCTGAACCAAGCCCATGCTCCACAAAGCCCAAAAGACCAATGGACCAATTCTGTCTTCTGGAGACAGAGTTCGGGCCGAACTCTGCCTCCACACAGAGTTCGGGCCGAACTCTGTCCCCTGATTTTTAGGAGCTGATTTTTAGGGCCTGCTTGCTACAAGCTGTCCAACGGCCAAAAATTTGAATTATCCATACCGAATTCTGGCCGAATTCTGCTTGTCCCGAACCCTATAAATAGGCCTTGGTTTCTCTCATTTGAAACCATCCACTCTTCTATTCTTCTTCTCTTACATAGCCTATATAGTCAAGAGCCTTACTCTTCTAATCTACTAGCCACAAAACTTCCTAAGCCCCAAGGTGCTCAAGTGCGATTCAGCTAGAAGTTTTTGTGCAAGAGTTGAAAAAGAAAGTCACTTGGACAATTCCAAGTCGCTTGGAAAAATCCAAGCAAATCGCCACTGCGATCCTCTGTAAGAAGTTTGAAGAAAAGGCACGGGTTGTAAACTACTATTTCACAAATAGTGGATTTGAATCCTGAGCTAGAGTTCTCAGGCCTGGACTAGTCCTCCACGAGGGAAACCAGGTTAAAACTGCTGTGTTTGCGTATGCTCTTCTGATCTTTATTTACTTCCGCATTTCTCTCTGATTTATTTACTAGCTTGATAGTTGTTTTGTGGAGGTGATATAGAGTTAATTTTTTATTTGGTGATTATTGACACAAACTCTATTCACCCCCCTCTAGAGTTGCCTACACTTGTGTTTTCAATAACATTACCTATACTACTAGTTACTCATACCTACATATATATATATATATATATATATATTTATATATATATATATATATATATATATATATATATATATATATATATATATATATATATATATATTACCTATTCATATAAAATATATATATATATATATATATATATATATATTTTATATATATATATATATAAATATATATATATATATATATTTTATATATATATATATATATATATAAAATATATATATATATATATATATATATATATATATATATATATATATATATATATATATATAAAATATATATATATATATATATATATATAAAATATATATATATATATATATAAATAATAAAAAAATATATTATATATATATATATATATATATATATATATATATATATATATATATATATATATATATATATATATATATATATATTATATACCTTATTTATGTATCCTTAACTATTCCACATATTCATTGGTAATACCCATGCCTACACTTACCTGGCTGCACATAACCAACTGGCCTCTATCATAAACACACACAGTAGACCCTTATCTAGCTGTCACTATATCCAGTCTACATGATGCTGCACTCATCTACCTAACTGCCTTACTGCTATTTGCTCTTCATATTACTGTACACTTGCTATAGGTTCACTCCTTTTTCCCTTCATGCTGGTACTGCAGCTGTCTTACCACTACAAGAAAATAGGTCTTTTCCAACGTTTATTCCTCCGACATTTTTGTAAACGTTGGCTAAGTTAGCATATAACGATGTATTTAAAAAAACGTTGGTCATGACCGACATTTGTCTTCAAACGTCGCACAATATACCAACGTTTGTAAACAAACATTGATAATTACCTGCGTTTTCCCTTAAACGTTGAGCAATATACCAACATTTTTAAACAAAGGTTGACAATTACCTTCATTTGTCTTTAAACGTCGAGAAATATACCAACATTTTTAAAACAAACATTGATAATTACTTGCGTTTTTCTTTAAACGTCGAGCAATATACCAATATTTGACAATTACCTACGTTTGTCTTTAAACGTCGAGAAATATACCAACATTTTGAAAACAAACGTTGTTAATTACCTATGTTTTTCTTTAAACGTCGAGCAATATACCAACGTTTTGTGAAGCATGTCACATATTTGGAAACCTTTTTCGACATTTCTTTGACTTTTTTTTGGGCATTTACACTTATTTGACGTGTGAAGGAATTTTTTTTTCTAATCCTACATAAATTAGGCAGATTTTGTTTATGGAAATTAAGGTGAACCATTGACTAAATTAAAAAGTCTGCTTTATACATATAGCAAATGACCTCTAGCCTAGTGGTTAGGAGAGATGCATGCGACCCGAGTGGTCAGGAGTTCGAATCCCAGTGGGAGCGATTCCAGAAACAATTTACCTGGTTCCAAAAAAAACCCAACAGTTTTTGAAAAAATTTGGCCATACAAAACCTAACGTTTGTTTAAAATGGTTAGGAAATCAAAATTCGACATTTTTGGAAAAAGGTTGGGAAAACTCATCGTTTCAAAAAACGTTGGAAAGTTCTCTTTTGCGACGTTTTTGTGAGAAACTGTTGGAAATATGGTAATCATTATAGAACAATTAATGGCGTTTATAAACGTCGTCTAAACCCTATGCCAACATTTTGCGTAAATGTTGTAAATTGCCAACTAGAGCAACGACGACGTTTGCAAAAACCGTTGAACAAACGTCGGTAACGCCTATGCCAACGTTTTGCACAGTTTTGCCAACGCTAATAAAACGTTGGAAAAAATCATTTTCTTGTAGTGTACTATTTTTCAATAATAGAACCCCCTTCCTTGCTACTGGTGCTATATTCCTTTTCTGCTAACAGTCTACCAAGCCACTACTACCTATCCACCATTGCCTAGCCACTGCTAGGCAGCCACAAGTGTTGGCTACTATGAAACTGCCATGCTGCTACTACTTTCCTGTTTCTACTTTACACTGGCCCCTAATGCCGCTGCTGCTATACACCTTACAAGCAGCTACTGCTGCCTTTACTAATTGTCTGCTGAAATTAAAGGCAGAGCAGCATAACATTAGTTGCTGCTGTGCTCTAACATACCCTTTACCTATGTGCACCTGCTACTACTCTATGTTGCTACTGTTGTTCACTCCTAAACTGCTACTGCTAGCTCTACTCTTCATGTACACTCTAAATGTTGTTGTTTCCTTCAACTCTACTATACACCACACATACACACACACATACCCACACACACACACATACATATATGTGTATATATATATATAATATATATATATATATATATATATATATATATATATATATATATATATATATATATATATATATATATATATATATTTATATATATACGCACATCTATGTACCTATATGTATACGTACACACTTTATACTCATGAATAATTATCCTAATTTCCCTAAATCTACTACACTTACCTATCTATATACATATCTATGTGTATCCAATACACACATACACACAAGTCTACTGCCTATGACACTCTTATACACACATATAGATATCTATATAGGTAAATAGACACACTCAACACATATGACATTGACACTCACATGCATACACACATAGGTATCTATATAGGTAAATAGACACACACAACACACATGTATGACACTCACAAAAATGCCAAAGACTTGGTGAGCGTCACCCTCGTATCGTACTAATCTATAATACTCTTATGACATGCCCAAGATACCTATACCAAACCTTGTCCGAATCTACCCAAATAACATGAGCAAGTCTAAAACAAAAATTAGAGCCTAATTAGAACAAACTATAGCTAATGCAATGTGTCATCGATAATTACATGTGTGCCACAAGTGTCGGTAGGAAAAATCTTAAAAAATGACTTTGTGTACTATTGTATCATGATACGACCTACTCGTATCCAATTATGAACACGGATCTAGACAAACACAACCAAATCCAGTCTAATTAGATCTAAATTAACAAATGAAAAACACTTGGTGCACCAATATGGAATTCCTCCAAAGTGGGCATAAATCTCAATATAACTTTTACATAAAGGATCATTAGAATCTAATTCTTCTTCTTATAGATAGTCCTAGTTCATGGGTGAATTCCTAATGGTCAAATTGCACAACTAGAGTCTAATTAGAGGAGAAATTGAGATGTATACCTATTGGAAGATGGATTTCCAATGCAAAGCCCAATGGACACAATCTCTTAGCAATTAGCACCTTCTTCTAGTGCTCCTAGCCACCAAGTTCCTAGGTGTAACATCCCAGTACCAAAATACGTAGGACTAGGTAACGTACATGCCAGTCGTATAATAAATATATGTAAATGCAGTATATAGATAGCCATGGCCCACTAATCTTATCCATAAAATAGGAAAATAATGATTTCATTAATCAATTATGAAAGTTATTGAATAAGTTGTTGGGTGGAGACAAATCCACTACCAAGCGATAAAACGAAAAAGAAATAACAATAACAAATAAAAAAAATGACTTTGTGTACTACTGTATCATGATACGACCTACTCGTATCCAATTGTGAACACGGATCTAGACACACACAACCAAATCCAGTCTAATTAGATCTAAATTAACAAATGAAAAACACTTGGTGCACCAATATGGAATTCCTCCAAAGTGGGCACAAATCTCAATATAACTTTTACATAAAGGATCATTAGAATCTAATTCTTCTTCTTATAGGTAGTCCTAGTTCATGGGTGATTTCCTAATGGTCAAATTGCACAACTAGAGTCTAATTAGAGGAGAAATTGAGATGTATACCTATTGGAAGATGGATTTCCAATACAAAGTCCAATGGACACAACCTCTTAGCAATTAGCACCTTCTTCTAGTGCTCCTAGCCACCAAGTTCCTAGGTGTAACATCCCAGTACCAAAATACGTAGGACTAGGTAACGTACATGCCAGTCGTATAATAAATATATGTAAATGCAGTATATAGATAGCCATGGCCCACTAATCTTATCCATAAAATAGGAAAATAATGATTTCATTAATCAATTATGAAAGTTATTGAACAAGTTGTCGGGTGGAGACAAATCCACTACCAAGCGATTAAACGAAAAAGAAATAACAATAACAAATAAAAAAATTTGTCACAAGAAGCTAAGGATGATCCAAGAGCAAGTTATCTTCGATAGAGAGAGAAGATCACGATCTTTGCTGATACTCCTGCAGAAAGTCAAGAACACACACACACTTGGAGAGATCACCAGGTCCTTAGTGGAACGTAACAAGAAACAGAAAATATGCCATATAACTGAATATAAACTGCTCAACAATAAATTGGATCATAATATGGTCCAACACTCCATCCTTGAATTAGTGTATCATCCTCCCAACCAAATAATGACAGGAGATGGAACCCTAATCCATGATGACTAGGCCAGAGATCTGATGTTGTATCCAGATCACAACATGGTTCAGTATTTTATCATCGAAGCAGTGAACCATGCCTACAACCAAACAAGGACAAGGTGTGTCACACTAGTTCGCGACAAATACTATTCTAAGCCATCACCAGGTATAAGTACAAAAACAAAAAGTACCTATACCTAAATGAATAAGGTCAGCTAACCAAACTATGTAAAATAGGATTGACATAGTCCCCCCTTGGGCACCAGGGGCCTCAAAGCATCACGTTTTCTTGAACGTCAGTGGCCATCAGTGAAACATAGGGTCGTCAACCCGCATCTCCGACAGAGTATACAGTCACAAAAAGGTAATGGTCGCTAAGAAAATGTCCTTTCCGGTCCATTCCTATATATGTTGTATCCCCAACACATGTAACCTCTACTAACTTCTAATTCCAACTAATCGTGCAAATACTATTAACAGTTAATCCTATCGAACGGTCTTTACGTATTGTTGGCACCTAATACGCAAGCTTGAGATCTATATACGACTCGTGACTTCGTGTTACACACGTGTCAGAACCAACGAATACAACACAAATAAAGGGCGGTTTCTTAATTCTAGGTCAAATAAAAATAAAGAAGTAATAAAAATAGAACTAAACAGTAATTTGTATCTACTTATGATTTGAAAGAACAATTGTATTACAAAATAATAATAATAAATAAATACATGCAATATGATGAGCTAAAGTAAATAAATAGTAAATGGCAAGGTATCTTATCCGGTAATAGTGTCAGGTGTGGTACGATAATCATGATGGCACAAAATTGACTTTGGTGTTAAAACTTTAAAAGATGGCCTCCGATGATGGAACAAACTATTCCATCGAGTCCAGAATAGTCCAATTAGTTAGGGTCAATATAAGAAAGTCCAGTTTCCCAAGAGAAAAGAAAATACGATTAGCCATGGTAACGACGGGATTGGTGTAAATAGTAAATATACTATTTTAGAAAAATATTTATAATACTTGAAAACTATATTTTATTGCCCCAAGATATTTTAAATAATTACATACTTGAGAAATCAAAAATTATTTTTTGGCTAAAACTCTAAGTTTATAAACATATGATTTGAGATATAAAAACTGTATTAGTTAAAAATATTTTAGATAGATATTGAGTAATACTATAAAATAATTTGGAACCACATCCTATGTGTCAAAATATTTTAGATAAATATTTTAACAATCTAGAAAATTACTTTAAGGTTTTAAAACGAAATTTGAAATTAATGTACTCCTAAGCCCAATACATTTCAGTTACAAATATATTTTTGGAAAAATAAATAAAAATATTGTATAAATTTTTTTTTTTAAAATATATAATAAATTGACGTAACCACTAATTCATAACACTAGTACCATTAATATTAATAATAGTACTAAAACTAGTGACAGTAGTAATAATATCAATACTATCACAATATATATATATATATATATATATATATAATTTATTATATTATATATATATATATATATATATAATTTACAGATATTTATATTATATTATATATATAATATATATATTATAATATATATATATATATATATATATATATATAAATATATTTTTTTTTATATATATATATATATATAAAAATATATTATATCATATATAAAATATATATATAATATAAATATATTATATATATATATATATAAAGATATATATATATATATATATATATATATATATATATATATATATATATATATATATATATATATATATATATATTAAAAAACTCTAAGTTTATGAAAATATGATTTGAGATAGAAAACTGTATTAGTTAAAAATATTTTAGATAGATATTGAGTAATACTAGAAAATAATTTGGAACCACATCCTATGTGTCAAAATTATTTTAGATAAATGTTTTGACATTCTAGAAAAATTACTTTAAGGTTTAAAACTAAATTTGAAATTTAACGTAGTCCCAAGCCCAATGCATTTCTATTACAAATATATTTTTGGAAAAATAAATAAAAATATTATATACTTTTTTTTAAAATATATATAATAAATCATCATATCCACTAATTCATAACACTAATAACCTTAATAATTAATAATAGTAATAAAACTAGTGATAATAGTAACAATATCAATATTAATCACAATATTTTAAATAATATTTTTATTTATTTTTCCAAAAATATATTTGTAATAGAAATGCATTGGGCTTGGGACTACGTTAAATTTCAAGTGTTTAAACATTAAAGTAATTTTTCTAGAATGTCAAAACATTTCTAAAATATTTTGACACATAGGATGTGGTTCCAATTTATTTTCTAGTATTACCAATATCATCTAAAATATTTTAAACTAATACAGTTTTTCTATCTCAAATCATATTTTCATAAACTTAGAGTTTTTTAATATATATCAAGCCCAATGCATTTCTATTACAATATATTTTTGGAAAAATAAATAAAAATATTATATTTTTATTTAAAAATATATAATAAATCATCATATCCATAATTCATAACACTAATAACCTTAATAATTAATAATAGTAATAAAACTAGTGATAATAGTAACAATCAATATTAATCACTATATATATATATATATATATATATATATATATATATATTATATATATATATATTATTATATATATATATATATTATATAAATATATATATATATCTATATATATATATATATATGTAATATAATATAAAATATATATATATCTAGATATTTTTATAGTAATATAAAAATAATAAATAATATAGTATAATATACAATATAATATATATATATATATATATATATATATATATATATAATATCTATATATATATATATATATATATATAATATTAGATATCTATAATATATATATATATAATATATCTATATAATATTATAAAAAATATTATAAAAATATATATATATATTATATATATAAATATTATAAATTAATATATATATATATATTATATTATATAATATATAATATAATATATATATATATCCGCTGAGCCTCGAGCGCAGTCCATCTATGTCAGCCCTCTATATATATATAATTTATATGTAAATAATATATATTATATATAATATATATATTATAAAAAATATATTAAAAAATATATATATATATATATATATATAAAATATTATAAATTAATAATATATTATATATATATCTATATATATAGATATTTTATAATATTATATATATATATATATATATATATATATATATATATATATATATATATATATATATATATATATATATATATATATATATATATATATATATATATATCCGCTGAGCACTCGAGCGCAGTCCATCTATGTCAGCCCTCTAGACACGTGGCCCAGTTGATGGCCTCAGCGCGCGTTCCTGGCGTAACCCCCCTTTGGGCCATGTGCCGCCGTGTGATTGCATTGCTTCTGCTAGCGTGGGCGCAACCTCCTGTACGAGTGGGGGCGCAACCCAGCTCCCTTATGTGGTCCCCCCATTCTACCGACCTGCGCGCTCCCTTGGGGGGATGAAATGTTCCCTGGCGCAGTTGGTGTTCTTCTACACCCGGGCCTCGTGGCCAGGTGTGATGGCAATGCACCTTTTGGTGCGGTTGCGTCAACCAGTTTGGGCGCAACCTCCAACAAGAGTGGGGGTGCTTCCCAGTTGGCGCATCCAAGCCCGGCCCCTGCTTGCACAGCGGTGTGGGCATCTCCCCCTGGGCCTACTTCGGGTGCAACCTATCATCTCCCCTTACGCCACCTGCGGGCGCAACCTACCGTCCACCCCCCACCTGGCCGTTTGTGCCAAGTGCGGGCGCACCCCATTTCCCGTCCCCTTTTCTCAAGCCGGGCGCACCCCTCCCCTCCCCATCCAACCCTCACTGTGCGCCGGGAGTCGGTCTTCCCCTCTCTCCCCCTTTTCTCCCCTCTCCCCTACCTTCCCCGCCTGTAGATGTGATGTTGCTCTACGGTGCGGCAGTCCTGCTGGGCGCTTCTACTGCTGCTACCCACCCCCTGTCCTTTCTGGGTCTGGCGAGCTTGTACCAGGGATCCCTCGGGATCTGTCTCCCTCCAGATGAGAGACTCCATAACCCGGGATATCTGTCTTCTGGTGCACCCCCTCATCCGGCTCTCCCAGTCCAGGCATATCTCCTCGTCCACCTACTTCATTTGTCGACATCCTTCGTCTCGATAGGGCTCCCAAGCCGGGACTCCTGTTCCCGGACGTTCACCTTTCCGATGTCGAGTACCTGCAGGCATCGCCCACGCCGATTGTGCCGTTCACCGACCAGGAGATCTCGTCCCTGGCCACCTCCTTCCCCTACTCCTTCGTCCTCAAATTCTTAGCAGGCTACCCCAAGCTCGCCAGGGTGACAAAGGTTATTGCTAGTTGGCGATTATCGGTGGAGTACATGGTAGCCTCCTAGGTCCGAAGCATATTCTGCTATATATATCCTCCGACCTAGACCACAGGATGGTGTGGTCCAAAGGCACCGGGCGGGTAGACTCCCACCAGATGAAGATTATCAAGTGGTCACCGCACTTTAACACCAAGGAAGACTAAGCGACGGTTGTCGCCTGGGTCATCTTACCCAATCTTTCCCTCATTTGCTTCGTTCCGGCAGCCATAAAGCGTATAGCCAATTCTATCGAAACTTATGTGGCCACCGCAAACAAAACCAGCAACCTGACAAAAGCTTACTACGCCAAGATATGTGTGGAACTCAACCTCACATCAGACCCCCCAACCATATCCTTATTGAACTTGGCAACCAAACTCACACTCAATAAATCATCTACGACAACCACGTGATCTTCTGCAACCACTGCCATTTACGTGGTCACCTATCGAAGCTCTACCGCCGTCTCCACCCAGAGATGAGAAAGAAACCAGAGAGGGCCGATCCCAATCCCAAAAAGAACCAGTTTCACAGTCTTGACTAATAACCCATGCTTCCTCTCCCGAACTCCCACAACAGATTCAACTCCAGCGAAGGCAAAACCAGCAGAGCCAATTCAATAGAAAAGGTAGTGATCCCCTACCACCCACCTAACCTTTCCCTGTCAAATCAATTCAGCGCGCTCGCGTCAGAAACTATAGCCCCCTAAGACTCGGTCTGTTATGCTGACATCGACCAGGACCCCGGAACGGCCTTCGAGGACCTCAACGTCCCTCTCCCCGAGGATTCGGAAGGGTCACTCCTAGCGCCTCCGATAGCCTCCGACCAGCATTCGACCACCATCGAAGCTCTAGCCATCCTAGGGCCAGAGCAGGCATTTAGAGGTCTTCAGGTCCTAGCCGCTGGCTTCCCTCTCCAAGCGGAAGGGGACCAGATCGGCATCGCCGACAACTCCCTCCTCATCCCCAGAGCAACCCAACTTCGATTCAGCAGGAGAAATGGTCATTCTTCCTCAAAGCCACGAGGAATCTTCCCTCAGCATTGTAGAAGCATGAAAAATATGGGGTTCATGCGGATTACAAATTGTCGCATAGGTATTTTGGGCCAAACAGGTCCGCATAAAGGAAAGTCGCATGATTGTTCAAAGACATATGCGGCCCGTCGACAAACAGCTGTAGAAGAAAGATATGCGGCCAAGAGGAGCAGTTCGACTGATAAAGCTGACAAATCCTGGCAAAACATGACAGCTCTGACACTTCGACAAAAAAAGATAAGATGTGAGACTTCGCCCAAAAGCAGGATTCGTACGCCTCCATGAGGCCAGAAGAGTGTCGTCTAAGCCGCATGAACCTTATGCGGCTCAGACTAATGCGGCCCCAAAGTTTCTAAACTTTATACAGCCAAGAATGATTGTGATCCAAGCCGCATGAGTCTCATACGACCCCACATGATCAAAGACTGAGAAAACTATACGCTATAGGACACGTGGCAATCTGACCAAGTCCTTAACTACCCAGATTTGCTGCAACAAAATCCCAACAAATCGACAGATGGCTGCCAAAGAGCTGGTCTTCGTGTGCTAATCAGCCACATGGCCGCAAGCCGTCCATGCGGCTCAAAATATATCCTATTATAAATAGCAGGGTGCCACACCCCTGCAAGAGGCTGGCAACCTTCAAGAAAAAAGCAATATCTTCACGAGCTAGAGACTGCATCAGATAGACCACGGAGTAAGGCAGAGTTGATAGCACTTTCTCGAGCCTCCACCGTCACCTCCCAGAATCAAAACTAAACAATTGTACTTAGATTGTTTCCTAGGATTTTTTTCTAGGCTCTTCTTTGTACAAGCGAGTTTGTAATCAATTTCAGTGTTTTATAATACATGTCGTTGATTTTTTATAGAAAACACGATGGCAACTTTGCTGGAGACATCCTTCTCTTCCGATCATAAGTTGATGACGCAATCTGACACGTCCAAGCTCGGTTCCACACATCAGATGCTTGTGGTTTGCTTTGACCAACAAGCCTTTGAAGAATTTCTCTCTGAAGGGAGCGCCAGCCCGTCTCAGAAGCGAACCAACCCGAAGAGGTCTCACAAGGCGTCGGTGCGCAAAACTGTTGCCCCCGACCAAGTTCTCGAAGAAGCTCCTTCTGCAGCCCAAGACGGTGACCAGAACTCTCCTGCGGCTTTGTTTTCGACCGCAGAGGACCCCACTATTCCCAAATCCAGCAGAGAAAAATACTACGATGCTGAGTTTTTGGGGGCACAAGGGAAATCCATACAGACAAAGGAGAGGCCGCAGTGAGGAGATGGCAGTCTGTCCATGCAAAAGCCAACTCTGGCAGCAGGCAAACAACTCATGCGGCAACCAACTCTGGCCGCAGGCAGAAAACTCATGCGGCAACCAACTCTTGCCGCAGGAAGATGATCCACGCGCAGCCAGCTCTAGCCGTAAGAAGATGGTCCATGCGACGACCAATCCTGCCCTCAGACAGGACGTCTCATACGGCCCTGTCAGAAGCTCTGTGTTCGACCGTCTCTCATGGGAGCCCGACGCCATATGGCCCACTAAGGATGCGGGATATATCAATCTGGACTCTTTTTACTACGAGCCTTTGGGAGCTAAGTTAAAAAAGTCTAGAGCAGTACGGGCCCAACCAGCCTGGTCAACTGTCCAAGTTGCTGACTGTCAGTGGGCCCCATTGACTGTTACACGGGCTCTTGACGGAAAGTTGTACAGAACCACCCACGTCCAGTCCCCCAGGGCTAACGGACAGGGTGGGACTTTAAAGTATCCTTCTAAAGATCCAGAATAACTGCTTTTACTAGCCACGGATCAGGGAGCAAGCATGATGCCTAAGCACCCGTGCGCTCGGGATTCCCGAGTTCATATGTTCGGTATGAAGGTAGAGCACCTTCCCACCGACTTACGTTACGTGATTACTCACAAACGCAAGGTGACAGCGTTGGCATGCAATGAGTCCTTCTCGGGGCATCGTTGCACCCAAGTCATCATCAACTGCTGCTGTGACAAATCAACAGAGCCTGAAGATCGGCAGTCAGTTTTCCAACGACTGCAGCAACCAGCACCTGTCTAACAGGTGTAAATTCTAGGGGACGAAGAGTTTCCTTTCGTCTACTGTAATTTAACTCAAAAAGTTCCTCCTGGCAAGGGAGAAAAGAAGACAGGCTCTTCCAGCCCAGCCATCTCGGCTAGTATTGCAAGGAGACCTTCATCTAGGGGTTCCCATCAACCACAGGGGGTGTCTATTTAGGCACTCGATCCAAAAAGAAGCTTCCGGCACCCGGGGGTGCACCTTCGACCTCCTTGGGAGTAAATGAAGCTGGAGGTAACAGCCCCCTCAATGTATGTGACAACCTGGTATACCAAGAGCACACACAGGGGGTAAAGATCCCGCAGAACTCTAAAATATAATCAGATTTCACTGAGGGCCACCACCCTTGCCAAGACGATGCGGCTTCCTGCAAGGGGGTAGCACCCCTTCCGAGTCAGAGGAAGATGATATTCTGACATTTCTTGACGATTTCTCTATATAATAGTACGACACAGAGAGTACCTCTGCCATAATCTCCTCCACCTCTACCCACGTGAGAACAGTCTTTATGACTGACGATGATCATGAAGCGCCTTTCGACCGACAACAACTAGAAGTGCTCGAAGCCATGCTCATGTCCTTGGTCAAGTCCGTAGACGAGATCAAAGCCGCCTTGCCAACTCAACCAGCAAGGACGCCTGGACAAACAAGCTTGGCACCCGCAGTCAACACGAACTCCAACATGGCAGCCCCCCTTTGGATGATGATCCCTTAGCACCATCCGTGCCTTCAGCTGCAAATGAAGACAAGGAGGCAAGAAGGGAAGTCCAGGAGCTTTGAGCGATATTCAATGCCCGAGACTCCTCTCGAGATCTCAGAATACGACAGACATATCCCGTCGCATGGAGGGACGTACCTTTTCCACCATGATACAAGCCATTCCATATCGATTCTTATGATGGGAAGACCTCTGCTTGTCGATACATGACTTACTTTGAAGTCACCATCGACCACTTGCCACATAGTGGTGCCATCCTCACCCGATTATTCATCGGAGCATTGGAGGGGATCACGTTCGACTGGTATCGCAACCTTTCCGACAACTGTATCCATTCTTTTGACGGCTTCAAGCACATGTTCCTGGAGAGATTTTTCTAAGTGGTGCATGATTTGACGATGTCATCTCTCATTTACGTCATTCAGGGAGAGAGGGTGCTGACAAGGAACTATATCGAGCGGTTCCGCCAAACCGCAATGAGATTGCCCCAGGGCAACCCGAGAGCTCCTTGATTGAGATCTGCCAGAAGAAGCTGCTCCCTGCAATTAGCCTCTTGATGGGTGATGATCAGTTCAGAGATTGGACGACCTTCATCATAAGTGCTACCAACGTAGAGGCAAAATTGAAGAAGGCTCTCCAGCTGGGATTACACATCCCAGACGGAGAAGATAAGGGCAGACGTCCTGGTTCTACCTCCAGTAATAACAACAGTGGCGCCACCACCAACCGGGACAATAAGGGCAAACAGGCCATGGTCACTGATGCGACTCAGAAGCCCGAACAAAAATAGACGGAAGGTTTGTGGCCCAAGATCAACTACTCATTTGAAGATAGTCATGTCAAACCTATCTTCGATATGCACTTGCAAGAAGGTAGGATCCGGCTCCTGCTACCAAGGCGCGAGCCCCGAGCAGCAGAAATGGAGGACCCAAAGTATTATCATTTCTACCGCTATTTCCATAATGCCACCCAGGATTGCTTCCAATTGAAGTGGTACATTCAGGTCTTATCGACTCTAAACCTCTATTGATAGACTTTGAAGAGGTTGCAGCAAATATGATATCTATTCAGTTCAATAACTTCCTTCCAATAAGCACTCCAGATAGGGTAATACCAGTCCTCCGGGCAACGATGGAGGTTACTAATCTTCCACCCATCCGGAGCCAGACATCTGAATTTGTATCCCTCACCACATCGGGAGGAGAGATTATGTGGGTACATCCAGACTTGGTGCCCGAAGTTACCCAAGTGTGTCATCTCCTATCAGGAAAAAAAAGGCAGGAAATCTAGATCTTGCCATACAATTTTAGTCGAGGCTGAGGAAGCTACAGCCGTTGTTACCCGGTCTGGAGCACATGTCCAGCCCGTACGGGATAGTTCAATCGAAGATCCTCAGCCAGCAATGTTGCCTCCCTCTAATGTTCCAAGGCCATCTTAGTCTCCACGGCGGATAAGTCCAAGACAAGGGAGACCCACTTCGACAGGCCACTCTGCAATGATATACCTCAGGGACTGGAGAGACCTTTCAACTTCGACATATTAGCACAATTGGCTAATACGCCAGCAAAGTTTTTGCTATACGAGCTCCTAAGGCTCTCCAAGGATCTTCGTGTCGCATTAAGCGAAGCCCTCCAGAATGCTGATGCCTACTTAGCCCAACTCAGGCCTCTAAGGAAAGACCCGCCAGCAGATTTACAGGGCGACGATAGCACAGATATAATGTCCAACATCGTATTTACTCCGCAGGACATGTTGATTAAGACCAACTTGCATGATCGACCCTTGTACTACACTGGATACGTAGGCGACATCAAGGTGGATCGGATGCATATCGACCCGGGCTCGTCAATAAGCATCATCCCAAAATGCTTGCTCTAACTCCTTGACATCCCTATGCATCGGCTAGCAACAACCAACACTACCATTAGCGACTTTAACTCAGGAAGAAGCTATCCTCTATGGAAGATCCGATTGAAGTGCCAGATGGGTGACCTGAAGACGAAAGTTACCTGCTATGTCATAGAGGTAGACACACCTTATAATATCCTCTTGGGGCGTTAGTGGATGCATGACTATATAATCCTGCCATCCACCCTCCACCAGTACTTCAAGTGTGTCAATAGACACGGCTTCGTGAGGACCGAATTCGCCGACATTGATCCCGTCAAAGGGGTTGAGTCTTATTATTCTTTGGAGGCTTGTTTATATGAAGAATTCAAGAAGTACATTATTAACAAACTGGAGACCATCACAGGGCCAAAGGAACCCTTGATAATTCACCTCCAGACTCGTAAATCAGGCAAAACAACACCCCTTGTCGCAACCTTGCATGAAGAGGTGCCTGGTTCTCTCGTTCAAGCTGTACAGTAGGAACCAATAGTCAACCGATTCCCAAATTCAAGAGCCAAAGCCCATCATAGGGCCGATGGTGATCCGATTACCAAAATCTACTCCAAGGCGACCAGAAGACACAAAATCCCTTGTCGAGCCAATTGTCATCCTCTTCCCAAGATGAGCCCGCAGCCAAGTGTTGATCTAACACTCACAGGCAAGTCAGTACCTCAAGCAGAACCATTGGTGATCAAGTTGCCCAAGATAGCGTCCCGAACTCTAAGCTCGCAGGGGGTAGCCAAGGAGGACGGAGAACTCACCAAATACGTGGTTACACAGTCGGATAGCCCCTCTCCTGATGATGTAATCCCGGTGGATAAAATTCCTTATTTTATCAATAAGAGGCTACCGTTAGACTATTCTGAGTATGATAAGCCTAATCTAACGTATGCTGCACGGGACTACCTAGACGTTAGCCTGCACACACAGGTGACAACCGTCCATACCCCAAATCGACTTGCTCCCATAAAAGGTGCTTATTTCTCGGTCTCAGACAGAAGGGGATGGGATCACACAATCATTTTTAGCCAAAAAGAAGGTCCTCAATCTTTCACGCCATAAGAGTCAGACCTCGAACCTGAAGCTGGAAGACTACTGCTCTACTTGTATAGTCCTAAGCCAAGTACTTCATGCAAAAGCAGGGGTACGACATGGAGGCTACCTCGGGTCTAAATTATGACAGTGGTCGACAATTGCCTCTACAGCCACCGACACTGGCAGGGAAGCCTCAGGATCATTATCAGAAATCCAGACGCGGCCTCGTGTATGTTACTCCACCAACAACGCTCGAATGTTCTGACGAAGAATGCGAGTGGCACTCCCATTCATCCGAGTCACCCATTTATGACTCCGATAGCAGTATTAGAGATATATTCAGACAGACATTATCTGCCAATATGACATCCGCTGATATCGAATAAGAAGATGAAGACCTACTTGAACCACTTGAGTTGGAGCCATGGGTCCAGCAACTAGATACACAATGGAAGAAATGCTTTGAACTTCGTGATCCTTCCACTGAAGATGAGGTTATGCAAGTTAACCTCGTCGATGAATCCTCCCCAAAGCTAATCTTTGTCAGTAAAAGTCTGACAGACGACGAGCGGGAGTCGTTGTTACAACTCGTCAGAGAATATATCGACGTCTTTGTCTGGAGCTATAAAGACATGCCAGGGCTAAACCCCAAGATTGCACTCCATAAGCTCAACATTTATCCGGACGCAAAACCAGTCAAGCAAAAGCAGCAGCGATTTCGTCCAGACATCATGAATTCCATCGAGGCGGAAGTGAACAAGCTTATAGCTAGCAGTTTCATTTGTAAAGAGCAGCACCCAGACTGGTTAGCCAATGTAGTGCCAGTCATCAAGAAGAACGAGAAAATTCAAATCTGCAACGATTTCTGCAATCTGAATGCGGCATACCCTAAGGATGAATTCTCTCTTCCGATCACCGATATAATGATCGATAATACATGTGGCTTCGAACGCATGTCCTTTATGGATGACTTTTCAGGATATAATCAAATCAAGATGGCTCCTAATGATGAGAAGCATACATTATTTCGAACGCCGATCGACGTATATTGTTATATGGTCATGCCATTTGGCCTGAAGAACGCCGGTGCAACATATCAATGGGCTATGATCATCTCCAAAGATTATTTATGCAAGACGGTGGATTGTTACGTTGACGACATCGCCGTCAAGAGCCGCTCCAAAAATTATTATTTACATGACTTAAGAACAGTGTTCGACCTCATACGGGCATACAATGTCAAGATGAATCCCACCAAGTCTTTTCTGGGGGTGTCCAGCGAAAAGTTCTTGGACTTTGTCATTACTTCCCGGGGCATTCACATAGATCCCGACAAAATAAAAGTAATCCTGGAGATGAATCCACCAAAGAACCTCCGCGAACTTCGCGGCCTTCAGGGAAGACTAGCCTATATCAGGAGATATGTATCTAACCTCTCAGGACGATGCCAACCCTTCACTCAACTCATGAGGAAAGGTGTCTCATTTGTATGGAACACGGAATGTCAGCATGTCTTTTATGATATTAAGGAGTACCTGATGAATCCGCCAGTTCTGGTATCCCGGGTCGTCGAAAAGCCCTTTTTGCTCTATGTACGGGCGATGGAACACTCCCTCGGTGTTCTACTAGCACATAATATTGACACGGGACATGAACAAGCCATTTACTATCTCAGCCGGATGATGGTAGGACCGAAACATAGGTACACTGCCGTGGAGAAGGAGTGCCTTGTCCTAGTATTCGCCATTCAGAAAATACGATACTATGTGACAGGGCAAGACCATCCATGTTGTTTCACAAGTTAATTCCCTCAGGGTGCTCATGACCAAGCCAGACGCACTCAGTTCTCGTCTAGCCACCTGGGCGATACTATTATCCCCATACGACACGATTTTTGTTCCACAGAAGGCTATCAAAGGTTAAGCCCCGGCTGACTTCCTAGCAGCCCATCCAGGCTCAGAAAAATAGCAAAAATTTATAAAAAAATTCTTGATGAAGTCGTCGCCTCGAACATGTCTTAGCACGACGCCATTTGGCGAATGTTCTTCGATGGTGCTTCAAGAATGTGGCCACAAGGTGATATCGTCGCTGGAGTCGGGGTGGTATTAATTTCTTCCTTTGGACTACTAGTCAATCGGGCGTATTCTCTGACAGAACCCTATTCGAACAACGTAGCCGAATATAATACTCTAGTCATTGGGCTCCAACTCACAAAAGAAGTGGGGATCAGATACCTGGAAGCTTATGGTGACTCGCAGTTGGTTGTTAACCAAATATGAGGTTCATACGAGGTTTGTAATGAGGACCTGATTCCCTATTACCAGACAGCGGTTGCCATCATTACAACCTTGGAGGGGTTCTTTATAGAGCACGTTCCTAGGCTTAAAAATATCGAAGCCGATGCCCTGGCCGGTCTCACCGCTTCCTTGGCACTCCCAAATAACACTCATCATCTAGTCGACATAATAGGCCATGAACTGGTATGCCCCAGGAACAATCTTCAACTGGGTATGAGTTCCTCCGCCCAGATAACCAACGACATACAAGACTGGAGATACCCGCTCATCGACTTTGCGGTCTATATAATTCTGTCGGAGAATGTGAAGGAAGCTACTTCAATCAGAAGATGCTCCCTCAGATTCTTCTACGATACGGAGACGAAAATGTTATATCGACGATCCTATGATGGGCTACTACTAAGATACCTATCAAATGCAGAAGCCAAACAAGCCCTACGTGAAGCTCATGACGGTACTTGGGGGCTCACCAACCTGGCCCGAAATTACAAGATCGTCTTCGCCGGATGGGTTATTACTGGCCCACAATGGCCACAGATGCAGTTGATTATGCAAAAAAGTGCAAGGCTTGCCAGATCCATACAGATTTCATACATCTGCCATCTGAATTCTTGCACCCGACAGTAGCCTCTTGGCTATTCGAAGCATGGGGTATGGACATCATTGGGCCAATCACCGCGCCGTCATCTGGAGGGCATCGGTTCATACTTGCAAACACTGATTACTTCTCCAAATGGGCGAAAGCTGTTCCGTTGGCAGAGGTCAAGACATCGAACATGATTAGCTTTATAAAATATTACGTCATCTACCGTTTTGGACTGCCGTAGAGGATTATCCACGACAATGGTTCGCAGTTTGCAAGCCATGCTTTCTATCGATTTTGTGATAAAAATTGAATTCAGAACATGGCCTCGACAGTATATAACCCCTCCGCCAACGGTCTGGCTGAAGCCTTCAACAAAACCATAATCAAGCTCCTCAAAATGTTCGTGTCAGCAAATAAACACGACTGGAATGAAATGCTTGGTGAGTGCTTATGGGCGTATCGGACGACAATTCGGACGGCTACAGGAAATACACCGTTCTCCTTGGTTTACGGAAGCGAGACAGTCCTCCCATTGGAGACTCAAATCCCCTTGCTTTGAGTGGCCCTTACCTACCGGTTAACAGTGGATGATAACCACCACGGACGGCTACAAGAGTTGGAAGCATTAGATAAGAAGCATTTACAAGCTTAATAAAGCATAGAGCTCTACCAAGCGCGCATCTCTCGGGCTTTCAAAAGAAAGTCAAACAGAGAATATTCCAAGTCAGAGACCTTGTCTTGGCCATTCGCAGACCAATGGTCATGACTCATAAGACCTCCGGCAAATTCCAGCCTAAATAGGAGGGTTCGTTCATCTCGAGACCGTATTCTCCAACGGTGCGTACCGTCTCATAAAACAAAATAGAGACCTGCTCATGATGCCCATCAACGGCAAGTTCCTCAAAAAATACTATGACTAAATGACACTTTCCATCTCTCAGATTATGAGTTATATACCCTCTGGTATCGCTGAACTCACACTCCGACTTCAAATCTCCTAGGTTGTTGAGTTATGTACCCTCAGGTACCACTGAAATTACTCTATGACTACTCCGAATGAATTCATATCTCATCTCTTTGTCGTATCTATGAACTTCCTTGTAATAGCTTTTCTCTGCCAAGAATTTGCCTCAAAATCTATTACCCATACCACCAGTACGCAGAAGGGTAATAGGTCCATAAAAACTTATCCTAATCTATTGCCCGCACCATCAGTGCAAAAAAGGATAATAGGTCCACAAAATTCTCCGACAAGGAAAACAACCACGTCCATATTACCTCTGAGTTGTTTTTCCATCCATCACAAACAAATCACGCAATGCATAGACCTTCAACGTTGATAGCACCTCTAAGTTGTTCTGTGTACCCCTATCATGCCTACCCCTACCATGTCCTTATTACCTCTGAGTAGGAAGGCTTTGTTTTGACCCGTACTTATACCTCTGAGTAAATATGTTGGTTTTCTCTCCACTTATTATCAGTACTCGCATCGTCGGTACACAAAAATGGGGATAAGTCCACAAAAATTATCCTAATCTATTACTCGCACCATCGGTGTACCAAAGAGTAGTAGGTTCACAAAATATCATTAAGATCTATTTGCTTGCATTTCCAGATGCACAAAAGGGCAATAGGTCCACAAAAATTCCCCAGTGGGATGTCCTTTACAAATGTTGTATTAGGTCCTCTAGTACAAGCACCACAAACTACCACAAATAGAATGGAGTGAACATACTCTGCTTTTTCAAGATCAGTTACATTTATCGGACTATATCGACAGCAAAGAAAGGACAATATACCAATACATAGTTCGGTTTGACAGTACTTCGTCTTTAAGCAGTTTCGTGGCCCTCGAAGGAAGTCATATTTTACTGCTGAGAAGCTAACAAAGCAGTTGAATCTCCAAGAAGCTGCCGGAAGGAGGGTAAATATAGCATGCTATCCTCCCCTCCGTATTACGGATGCCTTAGCCCCGCTCCCCCGAGGGACCATACCTTCAAAACATGGTCCCTGATAGTGGTTTCGTCTACTTGGAGAGTCGTGAAGGCAGGACGTTCATAACGACGCCTGACCACCGTCTAACTCATCGAGGTATAAAGGCTCTTCCTACCACGTGGGAAAAACTCTTCTGAAGCATGAAGAATCCTGAGTTGTTTGATGTGTATGCCAAAAAGGCGTGGGAAAAACTCTTCCGAAGCATGAGGAGTTTTGAGATCTCTACTGTAGACGCCAGAATGTTATACTTTCACTCCATCACCGACATCGGTCCTGAAGAAATTTGCTAGCCAGATCCCTACAAAAATATGAGAAAAAGGGAATTTAGCACCAAGAATGCAAAGAACTATGTTATGCAGCCTAGCCAGTTAGACGACCTAGCCAAAACAGAACTCATACATCCCACAATCGTGAGGCCAGCTTCATGAAGTACTCATGTAGCATTTATACGGCTCAGTCATAAAAAACTCGTACGCCCAATACTCGTACGTATCAGTCATAAGGCGACCATGATGCTCGGTCATAAAAATTTTATACTGATCCATCTTGAGGCACTCAGTCAGTTCATGTTCGAATAAGCAGCGGTTATGCGACTCAGTCTATGCAGCTCTATCGTATAGAATACATGTGGTCCAGACGAGATAGGATATACATCGACCAGGCTTATAGCAGAGGCAGTATATGACAGGCCCGCATAAAAATTTACGCTATAGCCATTTAAAATTTTCAGTCGTCACCTGCTCACGGTCCTTACTCTTGATAGCAGGTTGCACGTCAGAACGAATGGAAGGAGCGTCTGCCGCTCTCGATGGAGAAGCAAGTCTCTTCTCTTTGGCCACCGCACCAATAGACTTAGAAGCTTTTGGAGCCATAGCAGAAAGTATGATGAAGTCGAAGTAGGAAAAGGTGAAAGAGGAAAATCTCTCTCTGAATTAGTCCTATTTATAGAGTTGCTGAAAAAAGTCTCTTCGATTCTCGAGATCATTAAGGATAGGGACGACGTTTAGGGACTTTATCCCTAATAACCGTCGAGCGTCTCTTCAGTTTTCGAGATCATTAAAGGTAAAGTCGACGTTTGGGAACTTTATCCCCAGTAACCGTCGTCTTTATCTCAAAAATAGATCCACAACCGAATCAGGAAAATTAAATGCAGCAGTGACAGCTGGCAGACTCTCTGCGACTCGAAGCATCCCTGTGACTCAGGATCTTCCTGCGGCTCAATATTTATCTGTGACTCAAGATATATCCGCCAGCTCGAAAAAACTTCCTGCAAACTTGAAGACTTCCTATGGCTTGACATATTTTCATGCTTCTTATTCAAAGTATTCCAAATTTGCAATTTAAAAACTTTGAAGGGGGTCTTATAGAAGCATGAAAAATATGGGGTTCATGCAGATTACAAATTGTCGCATAGGTATTTTAGGCCAAACAGGTACGTATGAAGGAAAGTCGCATGACTGTTTAAAGACATATACGGCCCGTCGACAAACAGCTATAGAAGAAAGATATGCGACGAAGAGGAGCAGTTCGACTGATAAAGCTAACAAATCCTGACAAAACATGACAGTTCTGACACTTCTACAAAAAAAGATAAGACGTGAGACGTCGCCCAAAAGCAGGATTCGTACGCCTTCATGCGGCCAGAAGAGTGTCATCTAAGCTGCATGAACCTTATGCGGCTCAGACTAATGCGGCCCCAAAGTTTCCAAACTTTATACAGCGAAGAATGACAGTGATCCAAGCGGCATGAGTCTCATGCGACCCCACATGATCGAAGACTGAAAAAACTATACGCTACAGGACACGTGGCAATCTGACCAAGTCCTTAACTACCCAGATTTGCTGCAACAAAATCCTAAAAATTCAATAGATAGCAGCCAAAGAGCGGGTCTTCGCGTGCTAATCAGCCACGTGATCGCAAGCCGTCCATACGGCTCAAAATACATCCTATTATAAATAGCAGGGTGACACACCCCTGCAAGAGGCTAGCAACCTTCAAGAAAAAAGCAATATCTTTATGGGCTAGAGACTGCATCAGATAGTCCATGGAGTAAGGCAGAGTTGATAGCACTTTTCCGAGCCTCCACCATCACCCCCCACGATCAAAACTAAACAATTATACGTAGATTGTTTCCTAAGATTTATTTCTAGGCTCTTCTTTGTACAAGTGAGTTTGCATCAATTTCAGTGTTATGTAATACATGTCGTTGATTTTTTTATGGCAAACAAGCACATCTCATAAGAAGACAGAGGAACCATCCATCACCAACTGGAAAGCGAACAAAAAAGCGATCGCCAAATCCCCGTCCATGCAAACTAGGTCCGCTGTGAAGCGGTCCAACCAACCCCTCCCAAAGGCCCATTAATGCTGAATATTCTTTCCAGAAATATCCGCGGCCTGGTAAACAAACCTACGATGAGAAGAATCACCAGCCTTAAGAAAACCCACAAGATCGATATCTTGATCATCCTCGAACCCAAAATCTCTTACAAGAGATTCAAATCCATTCAGCTGCAGTTAGGATTTCATTCGGCCATTGCCGACAGACACGACATTTGGATACTCTGCTCCAAAGCGGTCAAAATCGGTATCATCCACGATTCCAGTCAAGCCCTATCTTGCTGGATGGAACATCCTCTTAACCCTAAACGTGCCATCCTTTCAGCAGTTCACGGCAGTTGTGACATTGCTGAACGCAGACACCTATGGCATGATCTCCTGGAAACCTATTACCACAATCGTGTTTGCAAAAACAAAAGTCTTTATTTCACAAACTTTGTAAGAAGATTAAAATTGAATTTTGGGAAGTACAACTATAGGAATCCGATATGAAGACGATCGCTTTATCCCTTGGATGATGTAAACTTTGAAGACGATAACCTCTGAAGAATACAGCAGCACTTGGACAAGAACTTCTGATCTCTGATGATAATAATGATCAGATCCCCTTAATAAAAGACTTGAAACTCTATTTATAGAGTTATAGAAATAAATAATTTATAGTTATTCTGGGTTGCGCATGCTGAACTGCACTAGCAACAGACTGCACAAATACCAAACTGCGCTGGCAGTTACTCGATCATGGACCAATTATTTTAGATGCGTGGCATTATTTGATTGAAATACGCATGGTCATGTACAGGCGGTTGCCACATGGCGAGCAATTGATGGCATGTAAGCCACGTAATAAATGTTAATTATCTTGATAGATTGTGCCACTTGAAAAGCGCTAGCATCAGACTGCGCTGAGACTCGGGCTTGGTCCAACTGCGCTGAAGTTGAACTGTCATACTGTGCTGAAGTTGAACTGTCATACTGCGCTAGCTGTACAGCTGTCCACGAGCGCTGTGCTGCACAAGAAATGAAAGGACTCCTCATTTATCGGGCTGTCAGCTGTCAGAAGATCGGATTTTTGTCAGGTAATGATGGTACTGCCACGTCAGTATAGCACGCTTGGGTGGTAGCGCAGTTCAGCTTGCGCGTTTGAATTCTAGCGTAATCTGTCTCCTGTGCAGTCCATTTGAAGAGTGCGCAATTTAATTTCTTCTGCTTATTTGATAAATGCAACTTGATTTTTAAGACCTACAAGTCCTCCTTCAAATTTTTGAAATTTGAAAATATTTAAAGTTTCGAAATACTTTGAATTTCGAATTTAAAATCAAGTTGGGCAAGTTGCGCTCTGACTGCGCGTTTGGAGGAATTAGCTCCGACTTTTGTGGCGCAATCGGAGGTAGTCGTTACACTTGAAAAACTATAAATAGTTTCTTTTTTCTTTCTTTCATCCTTTACTCATTTTTCGACTGTTCAAGAGACAAAAGCTTCCGTTCCTTCTCCGACTACTTCTTCTCCTTCCCGCCGACGATAGCGATGGCTCCCAAGCGTACAGAGAAGGGCAAGGCCCCCGCCGAGCCTTCGACGCGGGTTGTGTCCTGAATTTTTTGTCATGAAACAGGTCATCCAACATTGCAAGGTAAATGATGAACGAAGATCGAAACCCCTTTTTAGGGTTCTTGATATTTTCAGACCTTCATACCTCTCTCTTTTTAGAGATTGATGGTATTTGTGCCACCCTGTTTAGGGTTTCGGTTGCATTCACAATAGTTTTTATTTTTATGAAAACTATACTCTTGCGCAATCGGATGGAAAGTGTAGACAAAATATTCGGCACAATCTACCGTTTTGCGCAAGTCAGTTGTGCCAGCGCAAACTGATGTCTTGCGCAAGTATGTTAGCACAAACTGATGTCTTGCGCAGCTGACTGTGCTGGCACAATCTGACAATTTTCACAAGCTGACTGTGTTGGCACAATCTGACAATTTGCGCAAGCTGACTGCGTTGGCGCAATCTGACAACTTGCACAAATTGATGATCTTTTATAGAATTTTACTTTTGTTTGTACTGATCCTTGTTTCTTTATTTGATGCAGTTAACCTTAGGGAAGACCCCAATTATGAGGTCTTTGCAGGATCCTTGGCTGAACATGAATATAAAGAAGATCTATATCATGTGACATTCCCTCAGTATGCCTTACCGTTATCTCGGCAAGCCGTATTGATTGCATAGGACAATGAGACTTTGCTGTATTTGATGAATGGGCAGCCTCTTCAGACGGCTGACACAGTTACTCATAAGAAGCCGTTGTTCTTGTTTGGTGAGGCCTTTGACAAGAACTCTCAGTCCAGACCTCGAATGGAACAGAGACTTATCCAGAGGGGCGAGAAGACAATCCTTCTGTCAGAGATCTCTAGATGCCTTCCTCTATCTCGATATACTTTTGCAAGCTATCCGAGAAGAATGGAATGTGATATAACCCCACTTCAGTAAGCCCGAACAGGGAACATATGTATCAAGAAGTGGTCTGGCAACAAGGATATATTCTACAGTTCCTCTGAGCACCATAGCTCCTTGCTTAGAGGACTGAATCCCGGCTGTATCCCACCAAAAGATTCTTCCTTGCTGCTACCAATGAGAACTCCAATCTTCGCAAATGAGTTTGCGAAGGTAGAAGGAAGGTATCCAGATTAGGAGTTGCGGCTGACAGGCCTCGTGAACCCAGATAACAAGAGATGGATCTGTATATCCAATTGGATATTGGTCCAATTTGAAGAGCGGCTTAAGGAGATTAACCTATACCAAGCAGTGTATGCCACTGTTTATGGATCCCCCAATCCTCATCTATTCCTCGCATTAGCCGAGAGATACAACTATAGAACCGGGACGTTCATGACGTCCCGCGGAGAGATCGGGTTAGCTCTGTACGAGATGAAGTACATTTTTGGCCTGCCAATGGAGGATATCCCCAATGAAGAGTTTGTCCCAATAAACTTTGAATTGGATAAACTGTGTGAGGAGAATGCTAATATGGTGGCTGTGTTTGAAGAGCTACTAGGTCACTACAAGATCTGTTCTTTCTATTACAAGAGTGGCACATCTGGCACCTGTTATTCTACTAAATGGCTGCCATATCTCTTTCTCAACCATATCATTGAGAAGAAGACCAAGAAGCACGGAAACTGCAACCCTAACTTTTTTCGCCCACTCAGCAATAGTGAAGTGATAGGGCTAATGGAGACCCATAGAGATATGGATATCAAGATCGAGGATGATCTTCAATATCATCCTCTGAAGAAAGATGACATTATTGAGAGTTACATGAGGATGGGCTATAGGCCCATATCGAAGGAGGCCCAGTTGGCGGGTTTCCTCACTTACTGGCTCCGACGATACGTCGTCCCTGGGGCCAGTACGGTCGACCGCTTCCACTGTGGTGTACTTTTTACTGCTGTCCGTCTGGTCTTCGGCTACCGGATGGATCTGCTGTCAGCAATGACATGCAGAGTGAACGCCGACCTTCGCCTCTTCGTCGATTCAATAATTAAAAGGAAAGGCGAGAAAGGACACTTCCCTCGGCTGGAACTCCCATACACATACTTGTTCGGATGGCTGCTACTGCACTATCCTTCACTAATGAATCTGGATATGGGGGCAGTGGGTGGCAGTTTTTTGAAAAGATTTTCTGGATGCAAGTGGATTTATACCACTTTGAGAGATTGCCGACGCGTACTGAATCTTGGAAGAGGATGGAGCTTCTACTTCATTACCCCTTCGGTCGGTTATGAGCATATGTCTACGAACCTTGTGGACTCTGAGAGGATGCAGCCTTTGGGCCACACAGCTTTCGATTGGCTGAGGACAATCCGGTCGTCACACTTGGTATATCGGTTCGAGGATGAATGCTATCTCGAGCCTTATCTTCCCAGCCATTTTGTACGCCAATTTGGTTATGACCAGTTCCATATAGGTAATGCTATCACATGCCTACAAGGAAAAGGGTTTTTAATTGATGGAGCCCGGGCTTGGGCATATTACAATGCTCGGGATACCAGGACGATGTTCTCGATGCCGTCCAGAAATGATCGAGGTCCTAGTATGCTGTATACGTACTCGATCTTCTATACTTCACCAAACACTTTTGCTGAAAACTTCAATCTGGCAGACAGCTTTGCCACTGTGCCTCGATTCAAGAAAGGAGCACCTGTTCTGGTGCTTCCTGGTAATGATGAAGAGAATGAGCCGGCTGATGCACCATTAGAAGCTTCGAGGGAAACTAACTTCCCTGAAGAAGTTTATGAGCCACTGCGCGTCCCCCTAAAAGTTGTAAAATCTCCGGCCAAGGAGAAGAAGTGGAAGGCCGAAGAACCTTCTTCTCCAATTTCTAAGTAGAAGATTGTTTTTGAATCATCGGAAAGGGTCACTACCAGGTCGCAATCTCGGCAATAGGCTGAGTAAATTCAGAGAGAAGAGACGATGACCCCAACTCCATTCAAAGACAAGAACATTTTATAGACGTAGAGAGTCCAGAGAGACCTCTACACAGAAAGAAAATAGTCTTCAGAAGAAAGAAAGTAGTCACTCCTCCAAGACCTATCCTGGCATCGGTCCTGACAAGTGCGATTGCCGGAGTTATGATGTCATCTCCTACACCTGCCCTGGAGCCCAGATAGGAATCTTCCAATACAGAGAAGAGGGACGAGGGTGTAGAGACAAGAAAGGAGATCGCGAAGACAGAGGATGAAGCTGCAAAGACAAGAGAGACGACTGTAACTCTGATTCCAATCAACGAGTCAGAAACGTCTCTTGACGTATTGCGATCTCCTACACTTGCACCGGAAACTGCCCATCTTCCGGCTTCTCCAAGATCACTTAGTGCTGAAGAAGACAAATTAATGATTGAGGCTCTAGAAGGCTGTGACTTCGGCTTCAGTGATAATATAGATCCGGTCACCGCAAGTGATAGCGAGGAAGCCCGAGAAGAAGGTGAGGAGGATGATGAAGAAACATTGGCAGTGACTGTTGATGATACTCGAAATCCGAAAGAGGATGCTGATGCTCATGCATCCCAAGAAAAGAATGCTGTTGATGACATAGCACCGGAGGAGGCTACTGTCACGGATCTAAGAGGTATTGGCTGATACTGATAATCTTCTTTTACAGATTAAATAACTGACATCTTATCTTTCATTTATGAAGAAATTCAATCTTTTCAAATTCCTCCAGTATGTACTGATATAGTGCCAACAACAGCGATAGCTAGCAGCAGCCGACATTTTTCAGGCGGCTCCGAAGCAGGAGGTAGTCAGGCAGTAATGTCTGAAGCTACCTCTACTAGGCCGCAACCTATGTCAACAGACGACAAACTTGTCGCTAGACCCAGCAATGGTAAGCTTGCCCTTATTTTTGATCCTTTTTGATAGTCGTTAATGACAACAACTGATGGTGTTTATTAGATTTTGCAGAGGAACATCTGGGAGGGGCAACAAGCTCCACCATAGCTCCCTTGTCTAGAGAGACCTCAGTTTATGTTCAAGAAGTTGAACGTCCACCTGTACAAGCATCTACTGCTTCAACTTCCACAGGAGTAGTTGCTACACCTGGCGCAACGGCTACTAACAGATTTATAATTGGTTCCTTCACCAACCTCTTCTTCACTTTCTTAGGACCCTTAGTGGAAAGGGTACTAGAAAAAGAGAATGTTGGTTTCATCACCGTTATAACCCCAACTACTTATCTGATAGGTGCTATCCCAAGTCAAGGCGATGAAGCTCAGGCCGTCTATCTTGAACACATATTGGATGAGCTGGAGGCATCAATTAAGATCTACAAAGATCTTAATCAGGGGGAAGTAGAGTCCCTAGTAAATGCTAAGTTTGAACGGATGACTCGCGAAGCTAAAGTCACAAAAGCTGCTTTCCAAACTTTTTTGGACACTTATGCTACAAAGGCTTCAGAATATGATTCCCGGATGGAAATATTAGCATCTGCTGTTGGGGAAAAAGAAAGGAAGGTTACTGAGCTGAAAGCAGAGTTTGCTCGTCTTCAGAAAGAGTTGAAAATCGTTCAGCTTGCTCTTGAGGAAGAGACGACATAGCATGAAGCTGCCGTTCAGCAACTTGACAGTCTAACCCACGAGAAAAATGAGTTTGTCACTTCCCATCAAGATGAAATCGCTCGCCGCCTAGTGACCTTGCCATCCTTCGATGATGAATCTGGAATGGCGGAAGCTAGAAGGAGGGTGTTGGATTCGCGTAGTGGACGACTCCAATCATTGAAGCAGCAGATAGCTAGTTTGATTACACCTCCAGTTGAATAAGGAAATTTTTGTATTTTATCTTTTATGATATGTCTTTTTGTAATGTCTTATATTTTGATTAATGAAAAGATATTATTTTTTTGTGGCTCTATTATTTTTTGCATACCCTATTAAGGATATAAATAATAGCGATGGAAAATATATTCTGAGGTTCAGGACATGATATATTTCTTGATTTAGAAAATAATTATATTCATTATATCTGCTCAGAGGTAATGTGGACATGGCAGAATATAAATCGTTGAATATCATTATTTCGGTAGACAACTTAATTAGAGGTAAATACAGGACAAGTTGCTGATATGAATGAACGGATGAATCGTAAAAATGTATAAACGAAATGAATCGTTTGGAATGAACGGATGAACCGTCAGATAAATTGAATGAATGGGTGAACCATCGAATGGATAGAATGAACGGGTGAACCGTCGGATGGAGAAAATGAACGGGTGAACCGTCGGATGAATGTAATGAACGGGTGAACCGTCGAATGAATAGAATGAACGGGTGAACCGTCGAATGAATAGAATGAACGGGTGAACCGTCGAATGAATGGAATGAACGGGTGAACCGTCGAATGAATGGAATGAATGTTGTAAAGAACGCGTCGCTTCGATGTTTTAAGAATCTCTGCCTATAAATAGAACATAAATTTAGATGAAATGATCACTTTCACTTTTAACAAGAAAATATCGTCTGAAGATGCATCGAAGAAGGCTTAGATCGCCCCGAAGGTTGAAGCGGTTACTGAAGAACGTCCAGTCGAGATGACCCAGCCCAAGCAGATAGAGGCGGGCGAAGGTTCGTCTGCTCCCAAGCCACCTCGGGATATCTTGGACTTCCTACTTGAACCAGGAACGACGGACGAGGAGGAAGCCATGAGGATGGCCGCTTGCAAATTTCTGGTAGGTTCGAGCAAGGATGTTCTCGGCTCTTTTGCCGATTACATTTTTGAAAAGGATGGTAGTGGTCCTCGTCCTGTCTTCAAGAAGGACGATAGTGATTCTCGTCCATGATATCTTGTAACACCATTTACGATAAAATAAAATAAAATTTTATTTATGAACTGTTTTGTCGTTTTTACAAGAAATTCCTTTTACATTCATACATAGTACTTTTTAAGGAATTTGCCATTGATAGGCATCATTGCAACTCGACCGTCCAACTCTGTAAGTTGATAGGCTCCATTTGAGAAGACTTTGCTCACAATATATGGACCTTCCCACTTCGTATCGAATTTGCCCTTGCTCATATGAGTCACGGTCATAGGACGCCTGACGGTTAGAACCAGTTCTCCTTTCTAAAAAACTCTGACCTTAACTTTGTGATTAAAAGCTTTTGAGATTCGCGCTTGATGTAACTCAATATGCTGTTGAGCCAATAACCGTTTCTCGTCGAGCGCTTCTAATTCTTGAAGTCGAAGGAGGTCGTTATTCTCTGTAGTGAGCTCGTTGGCAATGGCAATCCGCAGGGATGGGATTTGAAGTTCCAAAGGTAGAACTGCTTCACAACCATACACAAGAGAAAAAGGTGTACAGCCTGTAGGGTTACAGACCGTAGTGCGGTAGGCCCATAAATATTCTCCAAGTTTCTCACCCCAATTCCGTTTGTTAGTAGATACAAACTTCTTAATGATTTTGATAATAGTCTTGTTAAATGCTTCAGCTAAACCATTAGCAGCAGGATTGTAAGTTGTCGAAGCGACATTGTCAATCCGATGATCGTAACAAAACCTGGTAAACTTTTGGCTAATGAACTGTGGTCCATTGTCGTGAATGATTCTTCGAGGTACACCAAATCTATAGATAACATGGTGTTTGACAAAGTTGATGACGCTACTGGTCTTAACTTCAGCCACAGGTATAGCTTCAGCCCATTTGGAGAAGTAATCGATTATAGCTAGTATGAACTGATGTCCTTTAGAAGAAGGAGGATTGATAGGACCTATAATATCCATGCCCCAAGCTTCAAAAGGCCAAGAAGCAGCAGTCGAATAAAGGAATTCCGACGGTTGGTGAATAAAATCTGCGTGGATTTGACAAGCTCGACATTTCCTTGCATATTCAATGGCATCCGATACCATAGAGGGCCAGTAGTAACCCATGCATCGGATACGATCTTGTAGCTTAGGGCCTGGTTGATGTGCTCCACAAACACCATCATGAGCTTCACACAACACTTGCTTCGCTTCCTCACCAGCAAGACAGCGTAAGAGAAGACCGTCATAAGTCCGTCGATAGAGAGTCTTCGTGGTCTGATTGTAGTAGAATCGCAGAGACCATCGACAAATTCTCGTAGCTTCCTTGGGATCTTTAGAAAGTATATCATGGACCACGAAGTCGATGAAGGGAGCTTTCCAATCTTCAGTGATAACATTGGCCTCAGTAAAATTACTAACTCAATATTGCCATTGTTTTTGATGCAAAACAACTCCCGATTAGAGACAACCAACACTTGTTGTCTTTTGACAGGTATGGCTAAGACTGTCGCGAGATTAGCTAAAGCATTTGCCTCAGTATTACAAGCTCGTTGAACAAATTAAATAAAGAAAGCCTTGAACGATGTAGCCATATAAGTCGCAGCTTCATGATAAGGCACTAGATCTTGATGATGAACTTCATAGGTTCCTCTAACCTGGTTAACAACCAGCTTGGAGTCGCCATAGACTTCATGATATTCGACGTCTAGTTGTTTAGCTAATTGAAGGCCAATGAGTAGAGCGTTGTATTCTGCTACGTTGTTGGAACAGGGTTCATCTAGGGAATAGGCTCTTTGGATAGTTGACCCGTCTGGAGAAACAAGAACAACCCCAACTCCTGCGATAATGGCACCATTCGGCCTAATCCTGGATGCACCGTCAAAGAATAGACGCCAAGTTGGAAATTCTTCGGAGATCATATTTGATTCCAATGTCTCGTCTGGAATTTCATCGTAAAGTTTAGATGTTTCTGGAATAGGATGAGCCGCTAAGAAGTCCGCCAGTGCTTGACCCTTAACAGACTTTTGTTGAATATATACCTTGTCATATTGGGCTAGCAGAATGGCCCATATAGCCACTCGAGAATTGAGTGTATTTGGCTTCTTCATCAGTACCCGAAGAGGATTAACTCGGGAGATGACATGAGTGGTTTGGCCGATGATATATTGCCAAGTCTTTTGAACAGCGAACATAAGAGCTAAGCATTCTTTCTCAACCGGACTATAACGGTGTTCAGCACCAATCATAGTACGACTAAGATAGTAAATGGCTTGTTCATGGCCTTCTTTGTTCTTCTGGGCAAGTAAAGCACCCAATGAATGGTCCATAGCACGGACATACATTAAGAATGGTATGCCAGAGATTGGTGGCACCAAGACTGGTGGGTTCATGAGATACTATTTTATGTCGTCAAATGCTCGTTGACATTCTTCAGTCCAAATGAAAGATACACCTTTCTTCATTAACTGGGTAAATGGTCTGCAGCATCCGGACAGATTTGAAATGAATCTCCTGATGTACGTAAGTCGACCTTGAAATCCTCGTAGCTCTTTTAAGTTGCGTGGAGGACGCATCTCTTGAATGGCTTTGATCTTCTCGGGATCCACGTGTATACCTTTAGAGGTAATGACTAAGCCGAGAAATTTACCACTAGAGACACCCAAGAATGACTTGGTGGGATTCATTTTCAGCTGATGTTGGCGCATTAGATTGAAGATAGTTCTTAAATCTTGGATGTGATCTTCCTTTAGATGGCTCTTGACAGCAATATCATCGACATAGCATTCGATTGTCTTGCGCAGATGATCTCGAAGGATGGTACTCATAGCTCGTTGGTAAGTTGCACCAGCATTCTTGAGACCAAATGACATCACTGTGTAGCAGTAGACTCAGCGAGGAGTACGGAAAGAAGTGTGTTTTTCATCTTCAAGATTCATCCAAATCTGATTATATCCGGAGAATCCGTCCATGAAGGATATCCTTTCGAACCCGCAAGTGTTGTCGATCATGACATCTATGATAGGGAGAGGAAACTCATCTTTTGGACAGGCTTCATTAAGATCCCAAAAATTAATGCAAACTCAAACTTTGCCAGTTTTCTTCAAGACTGGGACAACGTTGGCTACCCAATCTGGCTGTTGTTCTTCTCGAATAAAGCCACAAGCTATAAGCTTTTTGACTTCATCATCAATTGGATCCATCATTTCTGGCTTGAATCGCCTTTGCTGCTATTTGACTAGCTTTGCATTAGGAAAAATATTTAGTTTATGAATAGCAACTTTAGGATCTAAACCTGGCATGTCTTCATAACTCCAAGCAAAGTCATCAATGTATTCTCGAATAAGAAGAATTAATTCTTGCTTATCTGCCTCTGGAAGGTTCTTGCTGATGAATATTGGACGAGGTGACCCGTTTTCTCCTACATCAATTTGGAACAATTGATCTTCGGTAGGAGGTTCTCGTTGTTCAAATCAGAGTTCCTATTGGGTATCCATTCGTTGAGCCCAAGGATCTGTATCGAAATTTTCTTCGATATCTTCGTCATAACCTTCTGGAAGTTCAGCGGAGACCATGTTAGAAGATATAATCAATCAATGAACTTGGCCAATACTGGGTTCAGAATCCTAAGATCTGGAATCAGAAGAGTTAGAGCGCTCCTCACTATCATACTCGGAGGCTGCTGGAGATAAGATCGGAGGTGAAGCATATCCGAGACCTCTTTTTGTCCTGCTGTAGTACATCTCTGATTTTCCTTTCGGAACGGCCGTACGGATAGGAGTTCGTCTACCCTTACCATAGTTGCGACCACTCTTGAAGTCATAACCCATCTTTCGGATGATGTCTTTTGATTGTTGACTATAACGACGAAGTTGGAGACGTCCCATATCGTTATTTTTGCTATCATCCGTATACCTGAATTTTTGTTCTGGCCCTTTACTAAAAATTATTGGACTCTCACCACTCTTTCGAGAGGGGACAACAAAGTATGAATCATCTGGGTGTTCGAGTAAGACCTCTGTTTGAAGAGACTGTACAACTCCTATTGTAAATGATTGAAAGATATCTAACATATCCAAATAGCATTTAGTATGATAAATGACATCAGTATACTGGAAAGTAGATGCTTTTTCATTGATTTGTACATCTATATTTACAATAGGTCCTTTAGCCTTAGCAAGCTTGGTCAGATTGATTACAAGAGGGAGAGAAGAAGAACGTAGAGGAGGCTTGCTACGACGAAGGTCAATAACAAGCGGCTCAAAAGAGGTAAGCTCCCTTTTATCCTTGTTAAGAGATAAATCAATAACAAGTGGCCCAGAAGAGGTAAGCTGCCTTTTATCCTTGTTACGATATAGGTCGATAACAAGTGGCTCAGAAGAGGTGAGCTCCCTTTGATCTTGACCACCATCGATTGGTTGCTTCCAGACTGGCAAGTGAATAGCCAGTGGTTTGGAGGACTGAGGATGAGAAACACGCCCTTTAACAGGTATGATGAGGGTGTCACTAGGCACTGCTTCTTGTTCTTCTTCAGTGTCCAGAGCCAGTACTACCTTCATGAACTCATCTTTATACATGCGAGCATCGTTACAATATGCTTCGACACCTTTGAAAGGGTAGAGATCCGCAACCTCCTTTTGAACCTCTCCATTGTTATCAACGTACTTGAAACATTGATGGAGAGTTGAAGGAACAATGTTGTGTTCATGAAGGAATGGCCTCCCCAAAAGAGCATTGTAAGAGCAACCATGGTTATCTATAATATAGAAGGTCACCTTCGTGCGGAGATTGCCTATTTGGAGTTTTAGACGAATCTTGCCCAGAGGCTCACTTCTTTCCTGGTTGAACCCCAAGATGGTGGTGATTGTGCTAGAAATACTATGTACTGGGATCTCCAGTGCGTCTAGTATTGTCCTCGGTATGATACTGAGTGCGGACCCAAGATCTATCAGAATACGATCGACCTTCATCGAGTCGATGTATCCTGTATAGTATAGAGGACGGTCATGCCTATTGTCTTCCATTAGCATATCATCCTGTGTGAAGGTAATATTTGGAATTAACTCCAACACACTGTGACAGTGGAGGCAAGAGACAGGCCCTGATTCTGGCTTTTTTAGAAAAGTTAGACAGGTTTTCGCCTGTATGAGAGCTTCACTCAGAGTTTTTCGAGTCTCCTTGGAGAGGCGTAAGAGCTCAAAGATCGACAGCCTAGCCGGTGTATTAGCTAGTTGAGCCAAAATATCAAAATTGTATGGTTTCTCAAGTCCAGAAGGGGATGACTTCTTCAAAGGCTTGTCAAAGAGGACTTGTTGTTTGCCTTTGTCGGCTGCTGTCGACTTAGGGGGAATGGGTTCTACAACTGATGAAGACACAGCAGGGATGCCCTCAGTAGAAGCAGGTTGCACTGGAGCGGACTCAAAAGAAGAAGCAGGGTTTTCTTGAGTTTCGGGAAATTCCCGTAGATAGGCCTTTCCTGACCTGGTGCCCAGCAGGATTTTCTCTTCAACTATGGGGTCAAAAGACACCATATTGCAGATCTTTGTTCTGCCCTTGGAGCGATCTTTTTGCTTAGAAGGATCCTCGAAGTCTGCAACAAGGTCCGGGTGGATCCACATAATCTCGCCGTTATCAAGAGATAGGGGAACGAGACCTTCACTCCGTGGAGGAGGGAGATTCTCGATCTCAAGGGTGGCCTTAGGGATAGGAATGACACCATGTTGTACCATCTGTGGAGGGAAGTTACCGAACTGTACTGAAACTATATTCGCGGTAACAGTCTTCTCATCTTGTTGAAGAGTGACAACACGAGCATTGACTAACTCCTGAATCTTGCCTTTGAGCACATAACTTGCTCGAGTGGGATGACCAATGAACCTGTGATAAACACAATATTTGGGATGATCAGTCTTACCAACCTCCTTAGGCTTCTTCGGGTCTGGAAGTTGGAGCTTATTGCTTTTGATCAAGCAATAGAATATGCTCACGGTGTCGTTCTCGTCAAAGGAGTATTCTACTTTCGGACGAGTTTCCCTTGGTGGAGGGGCAGAAGGAGTAGAAGCAGACGTAGGTGGAGGTACGTTGACAGCCAGAGATTCTTTGTTCTTCAAATTGATGTTCAAAGTTTCTTTACCCTGCGGTTGTTTTGGCGATTACCGCTACTAGCTGTCGAGTGTTCATCCCGGTCGGGGTTAGACATGTGTACCCCCAATTGTTTAAATTTGTCAGCGCTAACTTTGGCTGCTTTAGCATTGACAATGAATGATGGCCAGTCTTGAAATTGAGTTGACCCCGTCCACATGCTGATGATAGGCAAAAGATTTGCCTTGCAGGTAACTATAGTGCCAGCGGCTGGAGTTCCAGGAGGCATCTTTAATGCTTCTCGGCAGAATCTTTCAATGAAACTCTCAGCGGTTTCATTATGTCTTTGTTTGATCTTATTGATGGCTGACATGGTCATGTCGTTGATTCCCTCGTAGAATCGCTCCAAGAAGATTTGTTTCAAACCCGAGAAAGAGGTGATACAGCCATCAGACAAGCTCCTGTACCAATCGTATGCTACACCGGCTAAACAGCCGACGAATACCCTGGTAAGAAGAGCGTCATTTGGCTGAAATTGAACAGTCATTACCTCAAAGTGGTTAATGAATTGACATGGAGAAGTACTGCCATCAAACAGTAAAATTGTAGGGATTTTGTATTTAGGAGGCAGAAAGCCAGGATCAAATGGGACAGCGAGGGGGCCAACAACTCCAGTTTCTTCCACGCCTGCGTCAACGGCTGGAGACAAAAACACATTCTCCATCAGATTTCCATAGACAACGGCACCAGCGTCACATTACAAAAGCGTATACAAGAGGAGGCCACGAAGTTCTACTTCAGACTTTTTTCCAAGGAGATGATTATTAAAGACAACACCTTCTTGGACGGGGTTCCCCACCTTATTAGCGACACCGACAATTACCGGCTCGAATAGCCTCCCTTAGAGGAAGAAGTGAAAGAAGCTGTATGGGCCCTCGACGAGCATAGCGCCCCAGGGCCTGACGAATTTTCAGGGGTTTTTTTCCGCACTTGCTGGGATATAATCAAAACCGACATTCACAATGCGACCGCCGCCTTCCTCCTAGGTGCCACCAATCCCAGAGCTATATCGAGCACCAACCTCATCCTCATCCCAAAGAAACAAAACCCTGAGACAATCCGCGACTTTTGTCCTATCTGTCTTTGTACCTTTACCAACAAGATTATGTCCAAGATTATCGCCTCCCGAATGGCAGGCCTTCTTCCTAAGATCATCTCGGAGGAGCAGAGTAGATTTGTTCGGGGGAGAAATATCCAAGACAACATCACGCTGGCTCAAGAGTTAGTCACATGCATGAAATTTCTAGCCAGAGGGGGCAACATTGCTATCAAATTAGACATGGAGAAAGCCTACGACAGACTAGACTGGAAATTTATGATCTGGGTCTTCACGGCCTTCGGCATCTCCGAAAGCTGGACCAACATGGGGTGGATATCGATCAGCAACTCGTGGTTCTCCATGGTTATCAATGGCCAAGCGAATGGGTTCTTTAAATCCACCCGCGGGGTTAGACAAGGGGATCCGTTATCCTCCACCATCTTCATCATTACGGCGGATGCATTGAGCAAAAACCTTAATAAAATGACGAACACCGCCAACTTCCAGCACTACCATACGGCCAGCGGCTGCCCAATCATCACCCACCTGGCCTTCATCGACGATATCCTTATTTTCTCAGCCGGAGACGCAGGGTCGATGGAAGTCGTCCACAAAATGCTCCAGACCTATAAAAGGTGTTTAGGGCAGAAGATCAACCCGGACAATAGCGTCATCTACACCCATCACAAGATCAAGAGAGTGCAAGCGGCTAGCATATCTACCACCACACCATTCCCCATCAAGCACCCTCCATTCCTCTACCTTGGGTGCCCCCTCGTGTATGGGAAATCCAACACCGGGATCTTCGAGAGCTTGACCAATCGCATCAGAAAAAAGCTCGAGGGCTGGCACAATGCCACCCTATCTCCAGGAGGCAAGATTATTCTCATCAATCACGTCCTCACCTCCATTCCCATTTACACCCTGCCAGCGTGTTCTCCTCCAAGAAATTTCTATCCTAGATCGAGAGCATCTTCAATAATTTTCTTTGGGGACATAGTGGCGGCCACGAGAAGCACCATTAGGCCAGTTAGGACACCATTGCTCGCCCAACTGGCGAGGGGGTCTAAGTTTTTCCAAACTATTACTCAATGTTAACGCTTTATCGATGTAATTGTGGTGGATGCTTCACACTAGCATGAACGTATGGTCCAGGTTCATGAAGGCCAGATACTTCAAGCATATCCACCCATCAACGGCCATCGCTAACAGCAGATCATCCGCGGCCTGGCGCCGCTTACTCCACGGTCGGACCCTAGCCGAACCGGCGATTTGCCTCAAGGTGGGCATCAGGGAAGCATCACCATTCTTGGAGCGTTGGATAGGAAACTTTTTGCTTACATCCAACTCGGCGGCTCCCAGAAATAGCACTATCAAGGATCTTTGGGACCCTCCTAATAACTCCTAGAATTGGATTAAAGTCAGGTCATGGGCTGGGCCCGAAGTGACCAACTACATTCGTCGTAGCAGCTTCAGGATCGATCCGGATGGAGATAAGCTCGTGTGGTCGCCCGACGGTGCTGGCGCATTCTCGGTTAAGTCTGCCTGAAATGTCATCCTGTGTAACGCGGCCCCGTCTCCTACCATTGCCTCGTTCTGGCAGACATACATCCCTAAGAAGTGGTCTTCCCTCATCTGGAGAGCCCTTCGCAACATCCTCCCCACTGACGACAAACTCAATGCTATCGAGTTCAGCCTCACCTTTGCGTGCACATGCTGTTGGGACCGACAATCGGAAACAGCCAACCACATCCTCAGTCAGGGGGACCTACCGGTCAAGGTCTGGAGAGCTCTTTCCCAGTGTTGTAGATTGCCTCATGGAGACAAAAACTTTCACCATCTAATGGACACCTGGGCTTCAGCATCCTATGGCTACCAGATCGTTGTTGCGGCTGCCACGTGGGTTATCTGGAAAAACTGGAATAAGGAGAGATACAAAGGCCATCAGTACAGCGTGGACCAACTAATTTGGGAAACCATTCGCCAATGCCACAAGCAGAGACCCCTCTGTAGGCATGGCCATCAAACCTTCTGGAACTCTCTTCTTTCCTCGGCTTAGCCATTTTGTTTCTGTTTGCCACTTCTTTTGTTAGTATACGTCTATAAGCTTCGGCATTTTGTTCCTTTTGGTATACTTCTAAAGGTTCGGCCTTATTGAATAAAATGGTTGGTTCCAAAAAAAAATTTAAATATATATATATGTGTGTGTGTGTGTGTGTGTGTGTGTGTATATTTATATATATAAATATAATATATATATATATATATATATATATATATATATATATATATATATATATGTGTGTGTGTGTGTGTGTGTGTGTATATATATATATATATCTTAAAAAAATAAAAATAAAAAATATATATATATCTTATTTTATTTTAAAAATATATATATATATTATTTTATTTTATTTTATTTTTTATCCAAACCCTGCTTTATTCATGTCAAGGCACAAAATGCGGAAGCCTTAACAAATAATCGCAAAAAGAAAGACAAAAGAGATCAGAAAAGAAGACGTCCTCCAACTCCACGATCAACATGGGGGGAAGGATTGACAAAAGTCCTCTTGTCCATGCTTGCAGTATTTGCTGACTTTATGGGTCTGTCGGAGAACCTCTCGGATAAGTTGGTCGGGCGATATTGGTGGCCCTCATATCTGAATTTGTTACGGTTCTTCCAAAAGTCCCATAAGGTGACGGCTGCAACGATCTGGAGGCAGAGAGAGGCATTACTCCAAGAGGCCAGAAGATCGTTGAAGGTCCCTCCGTTATGATACTTTCTTTAATGATACAAAAGTGCGGCCTCAACCCTTGATGATAAGTTTCCTGAGTACAAAATATGATCAACCGTTTCATGCTCTCTCCATACAACAATGACACACCGAAGCTAAGATGAAGCCAATGGTGTTGAGAGCGTCGTCAATAGGGAGCTTCTTGCGCAGCACTCTCCACAACAGGAATGACCATTTTTTAGGGATACAAGGCTGCCAGAAAGGCCCAATAATGAGGGAAGGCGTCCCAATCCTGCGGGCAATACTTCTAGTCGATGCAACCGAGAAGGAACCACTGGCCGAATAGACCATTGCAAAGCATCAGGTTCCAATCTAATCTTTATTCCCGAGTCGAAAAGCGTAACAGCCGCCTCTTCTTCGATCCCTTCACGATCTCTCGTCCAGTTCTAGTCGCTTGAGACGTCCCAGAGATCGCTGATCGAGCTGTGAGTAGGGGCATCTGAAAGCTGAAGGAGTAGGCCATTCCCGGCCCAGCGTTCGAAGAATAACGATGATTCGCCTGATCCCATCTGAAGCCATATGAGGGGTTCGATAAGGCTCCTACCTTGCAGGATGCATCACCAAAATAGAGAGGATCTGCAGTTGGCATGCGGAGTGGACGGATGAATGTGCTTGAAATTTCTATCCTTCGTAAACCGCATCCAGAGGTTACAGTTCACACGAAGCTTCCACCATAACTTCATCGAGCAAGCATCAACGATATACGACAACTTGCAGAATCCAAGGCCTCCTACGTCCTAACTCGCCTAGTGGTGTTTATCCTTGCCATTCGAGTGGCCCTAGAAGAAGTTGGTGAAGAGGTTTTCAATGGTAGTTAGCACTTTATTGGTGGGAGCAGGTGGCTAAGATATGCATTGGGATAGAGGAGAGGATGTGCTAAATCATGATCATCTTTCTGCTCAGTGAAAGAGTAGCGTAGTGCTACCCTTCGATTTTTTTCTGATTTTGCCCACCAGCCCTTCAAAGATGCCAACGTTGGATCTGCCGTACACCAACGGGCACCCTAGGTAGCAGAAAGGTGGGTAGGTAACAGAGAAGGAGGTGATGTTGGAAAGAGTGGCTGAATGATCTCTGGTGGTCTTGTGATGAACGTAGATGACGCTTTTGCCGTGGTTGACGTGTTCACCAGAGCAAGTGGCATACCTCTGAAGCATGTTGTGAACTACCTCCACAGACCCGACGTCGCCAGAAGAAAAAATAAGGATATCGTTTGCATATGCCAGGTGTGTGATGATTGGGCAACCACTAGTGGCGTAAAAGTATTACAAATTTGGAGATCCCACCATTTTGTTTAGATTTCTGCTCAGAGCTTCCGCGGCGATGATGAAGAGGGAGAAAGATAAAGGATTTCCTTGTCTGACACCACGGCTGGATTTGAAAAAACCTTCTGCTTGGCTATTAATAACCGTGGAGAACCATAAGTTGCTTCGATCTTCATACGATGTTGGTCTAGTTTTTCGAAAACCCGAAGGCCCTGAACACCTAAATCATGAATTGCCAGTCCAGCCTTCTCCGTGTCCAACTTGATAGCGATGTTCCCACCTCTTGCAGAAAGTTACATGCAAGTAAACATTTCCTGGGCCATCAGAATGTTGTCTAAATTGTTCCGACCGCGGACGAAACCACTCTGTTCTTGGGAAATAATTTTGGGGAGAATCCCAATCATACGGTTGGCAATGGTCTTGGAGATGATTTTGTTGGTGAAGGTGCACAAGTTTACAGTACGAAAATCTTTGAAGGTGTTTGGGTTTTTCTGTTTGGGGATAAGAATCAGGTTAGCACACGAAATAGATCTGGGGTACCTGGCTCCTTGGAAAAAAGGCTATGACCGCCTCGTGGATATCCGATTTGATGATGTCCCAGCACGATCCGAAGAAAATACCCGTGAAGCTTTCCGGACCAGGAACACTATGCTCATTGAGGGTCCAGACCGCATCTTTGACTTCAATCTCAGAAGGAAGGCATTCCAGCTGGGAGTTGTTGTCACGACCCGCACCCACTGTGTGGGCACGAGAACGTAACTACGCCCAGCCTACGCCGCAGTGTCGGCGGTAGAACGCTGTCCTAGGTCAATCATCTAATAATATAAAGGTACCTGTACAGTGTATACACTCGGAATGGAGGTGACATGGCAATATACAGTCTCAATCACATCTAAAGCAGAATAAAAGATAGATAAATACTGGAATGAAGGAAAAACCACATAAATACAACCAGAGAGTCTAAGTGTCTACTGACATAACAAATCAGAACATCCAGCTCAATACAAGACTCTAGTGCTGAACTAAAAGAATGTATACAATCTGGATCTCAAATGACAGAAATAGAAAACCTAGACTAGGGAGCCTCAGTCTCTAAACTAGTGGATCAGGCTAGAAATCTGGGTCACACATGGCATCTACAGCTGCCCCATAGTAGGTGTCTATGCAGGCCTCCTCCTCATCCTCTGTAATATTTTCAACAGGTCCAATCAGGATGGGAGCGAGCACAAAACATCTCACGCAGTTCATATCGAGTTAGGAAATATAAAGCATGCAATAGAGTAAAGTACATAAAATGCTGAAAGAAGAAGATATATGAAAAACAGTAGAGATTTGATAACAGGAAATATCTAAATATGATAAGTAAGACTGTAAGGAACATGTGATTTTAGAGCACAATATGGTTATGTAAATGGGTTAGGTTATACAATAAAATGGGACTCCTTTGTACGTGGGTGTACAATGGACATATACAATTTCTTATACAATACGATTGATCACATAACCATTTCTACTCCCCCTCCCCAATCAATACACAAGGATCCAATTCAGTTACGTTACCTTATACAATGACTTGTATAATGGCTTGTACAATGACTTGTATAATGGCTTGTACAATGGCTCAATGTGATACTGAGAGTACAATATGCACAATAAGTGTACAATGATAAGGGTATTCAATAAATACAACATGTAAGTGAAACACACATCACAATATGTACCTAGTAAATACAAGGAGACAACATCTCACAAGAAGATCCATATAGTACCAATCCATGATAAAGATCTTGTCAGCATCAAGTACAGTAATCTAGAGCAAGAATATAAATCCATACAAGTATGAAACGGTCAAAAAATGTACTCGTCTGATATCCTGAGTGTCTGAAGAGAATATACTGTCCGAGGAGTGGTGTCTGTCTCCTATAGAACAGTACAAGTCACAACAAGTCCAAAATGGTATAATGAAGTCCTACTATGCATTCTACATGATTCTAGGTCAATCTAGACCAAAGTCAACTCTTGGTCAACTCTGGTCAACCCTAGAAGTCAAACTAGGTCAACCAAGTCTAATTGAGTCTAAACTAGGCTATTCCAATCTATACTAGCTAGCACCATTCCTATCAAGGCTAAGCAAGCCTATATTAGTTATATCACAATATAGCTTAGCTAAATCTAGAAAACCTTAGCAAGTTACAATCTCACTATTACACCCGTACATTTAACACCACAATATATATACACAATCTAGGCTAAATGTAAAACCTACATCACTAGCTAACAAGGAATATATATATAGATATATATACACTCACACAATTTATACACATAGACATTGTATATGCCTAAACAACATGGCCTACATGTAAAGCTTAGAAATATAGAGAAAGAGAGAGAGGTGCTTGTGTGTGTATCATGTGTGTGTTGTGGATATGGCATACATGTGTGAGCAATATGCAAACAGTGGCAAAATCTGGCAGACAGGCAAGTGTATTAATAGTGAGTGTGTGCTCTAGTGAATTTCGTGTACAGGAAAGTGACAGTGAATGAGAAGAGCTGTGTGCATATATATGTTCATTAGAAACAGTGAAGGATAGGCGGAAGGAACTAATTAAAGTCAAATCTGGAATTGCACATTTGAACATCAAGTACCCTCTACTTCATTCTCAGGTTAAGCCAAAACTGGAATTGAAAACTCAGTTTTACATCAAGTTAATCCCAGTAAGAAGATAAGGAAAAGGAATTCAATGCATTTGAATGTTGACAGTGAAATGAAAACAATGAAGAATTATCTAGTGCAGAACAGTAGCATGTCAAAACCACTCTATTTAAGGACTGCACATCCATATAATTCAACCCAACACCTTAGTCTATCATGACCCAATTCAGATTAAGAACAATAATGCAACATTACAATTTCAATTTTAAACTTACTTAGATAGCCCTCAAGTATTTCCAGTTTTCATACCCAACCCAATCTCAGATTTCATTTACAGATAATGGTTAGAATGAATCCAGTGAAAAATACTACAACAGAAATCAGTAAAAATCAGTTCATGTTACCCTTATCACACATCAATACCCATAACAGCCCACACACATCAATTTAACACCAACTTTCCATCATGGCAAGACAATGTATATAGGAAACATTATTAGAGTCTAAACTCAGCAATTAACATCAATACTAGTATTTAAATCATTAAACACTATCAATTTAGAAACTGGAAAATGACAGGTAATTAGTTGACAGTTATCAGAACATGGGTTCAATATGGAATCGAATAGCAATAATCAACTATCATGAATCTAAAGCTTGGAAAATGTAAACACCCCTCGTGCACAACCCCACACATCATTTCGTGTCACCCATAGCCTGACACGGCGTGTCCATAGCAAGAAATCACAAAATGATACACATACAGTGCACTGTCAGTGCACTGTCTCGTGCACACGTGCACTTGTGTCGTGTGCACGACACAAGACACGAATGGATCTCGTGGTGACACATATGGGTAGCCCACCTATAGGGCTACCTCATGGGCCTACTGGCCTGTATCCACGAAGAGTCAGGGTCGGACACGAGACCCGTGTTAGTGGCCCAAAACTAGTGTGCACAGACACAGCCAAAACACGTGCACAGCTGATATCTACCTAGACACGACACAGGGACACATGGGGCTCGACACACGGGGTGTCAGTCATGGCCCCATGCCACGAGTCAAGTCTCGTGTCCAAACGACGCGTGTCGTGTCCGCTACAGGGCCCGATAGGCAGGGGATCCCTGTAGCACGCGCGCGAGCGTGTGCACGCGCGTGTCCACACCGCATAACCGACACACCACGACACGAAAACCCAGACAAAAAGATAGGAAACAGTAAGCAAGAACAAAACCCTATTTTCTATTCAAAAATAATGGGTAAACTCGATCGACATGCCCTTTAAGGCATTATGTCGAACACCTAGTCCTAGCTCTGATACGTGTCTAAAACGGACACGAATCATCCGACACTGGACACGAAACCTATCCAGATCTTAGGGGGACCCTTAGGGCTTCCTATTCATGAAGACAAATCAAAAATCCATTGAGAGTTGAAGAAATTACCTCTTGTTGAACTTTCAATAGAAACTCCCTATGTAATGCTCTCCACTTGATGACCAAATCAATCCAAATCAACCTCAAACTGAAATGGAAGCTCAACAACAGCAATAACAGTCCTATTAGGTCCTATTGGAACAATTTATAAAGAAAAAGGAATAGGAAAGGGGCTCTAGAATTTAAATGGCATAAAACTCACCTCCTTGAAATTAGGGCTCTTTCTAAGAAAGAGGCAACCCTAGATTTGGGAGGGGTTTTATATGGGGAAATCCCTAGGTAGAGGGGTGTGGCTGGCCACTAAGGCTTAGGGTTAGGGTTTTGTCAAACTATTGGGCCTTGGGCCAAGTTACAAAGCTAATGAGGATTAAACTTAATCAAGGTTCTAAAACCATAAGTCATGACTTGTGACTTCCTAATCCTATTGCTAAAATGACTTAAACCAAGTGCTAGGCTAGGTTAGACTAGAGTCACTTGACCTAACCATGACCCACTAACTAGGGTTAACTTCTAGGTAGGTCTACAAAGTCAACACTAGTCAAAAGTCAACCTAGTTCAAACTATCTCAAATAATTCCTAAAAATTCTCATAAATTCAATAAATTCTAATAAATTTAAATAATAATTAATAATCCCAAAAAATTCTTAAAATTACAAAAAATGACTAAAATACCCCTCAGTCTGGAAATGAACACTAGCAAGACACCAAATCATAAGTCATGAATTTAAATAGTTTAAAAATAATTAAATATCACTAAAAATCATAACATGAAATAAATACCATTAAATAATAATTATAATTACAAAATTTCAAAATTACCCTCTTCTGGAAAATTGGATGTTACAGTTGTCTCTGTCTTCAATAAGGCAGGGGATATCCCCTAGGAAGTCGTCGTCTCTGGTTATGACTTCTTTGGTGAACAACTGGGAGTCGATATATATATTATATATATATATATTAAATATAAATATAAATATAAATATACTATTAACAATATCAATCTACTGTTACCCTTGTTTTGCTAAAAGTAACAGCAATAGAATATATAACAAAAATGAAGAAAAAGAAAGGCTAATAAGAGAGGGAGAGAGAAGAGAGGGACATAGGAAGAGGGTTTTCCAAAATTTGAGCAAGTATGGTAGAGAAGAAGAAGAGTGAGATCGAGAGAGAAAGAGAGAGTGGGGGTGAGAGGGGGTTAGAATCTTACCGGAGCTCGATGGAGGAAGGGGCATGCGACGTTGGTCGCGGGGACAGTACGACATTACTCTGGCCATATTTGGTGGAAGGAGCGATGCAGGAGGTCGTCGGCGCCGAGCTCGCAGAGAGGTGGCTCGCCAGCACGGTCGAGCGAGATTGCGGGGGTTATTGAGCTATGTCGGGGCTCGATTGCTGCTGTTCACCGAAAAAGGAGACGCGAGTGTCGTTGGATTTTCCAGATCTGCAGACATCAGCCGTGGTGGTGACGTACTGAGTCGACGATGCTCTGTTGATGCTATCGGAGCACGAGCACTAGTGAAAAGGTAGAGGGGATCAGTGATGATACAGGTGATGGATTTGGTGTGCGGTTTGAGGATCGGCCAGTGGCCGTGGTTAGAGACGCGATCTCATGATGGTGGCGTACTGGTGGTTTGAGCATGGTTGACTGGAGTGGGAAGTGCTGGTTGTGTCGTGGTAGTTGGCGGGTTGTTGGGGGTGGCGGTGATGGTCGCAGCAGAGGGTTTGCAGTTAGGGTTAGGCTAGGGTTTGGATGATTGTCGTGTCAAGGTTGTCTGACAAATGAAAATATATGATTCGTGTCTGGTATGTCGGACACGAATAGGCTACAAATTTGTAATAGTAAATAGATATGGTGAAAAGATACCGGGGGTCGGTGCTGAGGCCGTCACGAATTACACGGTGAAGGTGGACACGGACATGATGCACTCACAATGGTGATGGAGACTAATTTGTGGAGAAAAACAATGGTAAGGCTCCCCCTATAAATAAGGTGGAGGAATTCTAATTAGATAAGGATTTGGACTACCTTAAACCCCCAATAGATAAATATCATATTAAATTAAATCAATTTAAAACTAGATAATATCCAATCACAATAAATATTTAAACATTAATTATCTAATAAATTTAAACACCTTTTTATAAATTAAAAATAATTTTAATTAATTTTCTAAAATTAGATTTTATAATATACCTGAATTTATTTTTATGTGCATTGCATGCAAAATAGTACAAAAGAAAAATATTATTTTTAAGTCATTACCTATTGTTCTAACAAAATAGTATTTATAATAATAAAATAAAGTTTGACAAAAATCTGTGCGACACATTTTCTACTCAAATAACATAAAGATATTTACCTTATATTATTTCAAAAAATATTTTTATTTTATATAAAAATCTATAAGAAAACTTTTGTATAAAAAATGCTTCATCTATACGTATTCGTACTTGACATATAAATACCAAAATAAAATAAATAATAAAAATTAAAATCTATAGTAATTTTTTTGGGAGTTTATATCCTACCCAACTTATAAGAATTTCATCATCGAATTTAAGAAATAACCAGAGTAGGTAGGCTCAAGAAGACATGAGAGTTTCTTATTAAGAAAATACGATCAAAATATTGAGCAAGGAGTTGGAAACAGAATTCAACAAAAACTGGCAATTTGAATAAATAGAAAAATAAAATCAAGGGATATAGTCTAGAAGATGATCACATAAATGACATCCTATCAGTGTCTAAATTCGATCAACCGTATCATCAATCCTATAAATGTTCCATCGCATAAATATGTAATTTCCAAATCTCAAAATATGATCCATAACTTCATATTCGAAAATTTTAAATTCTTGTTCCATAATCTTCGAATCGTCAATATCACCTTACCATTACTCAATTCTTCATCTAATTTAGTGTCCCTCCTCAAATTTCATATTCCACAAAGTTTTAATTTCTTGAAACACATTTCCTTTTCTTTTTGATTCAATTTGATATTTATCCTCAAAAATTTAACTCACAAAAATTTATCTCCTTGAAAAACATTTTTTTCTCCAAATAAATTTTGCCTTTCATAATCTCCTCAAAAAATAAAATTCAATAAATCTCCAATTTAGTCGAAAGAAAATCACGTTGTCTTAGTTAGGGAAAATTTTCATCTTCAACATTTGAGTAACCTCAAAAACTAATAACATCATAACACCTTATTTTGTCATCACATGGAATTTTTCTAAAAATTTCATCTACTAGGGTTTTCCTCAAAATTACAACATACAACCCTATCTTATATGCTTCATAATCACATAACCATCTTATGTTATTATAGGGTTTCCTAATCTAGCCCCTTTATAACTGAAGGGTGTCATGATTTAATTTTTCATCTTCGCACAAGAGAATTGTATTAAGAACAAGGTTGTATAAATCACGAAAAGGTTAATGAGTAAATAATTTGTGCAAAAATGTATGGTTGGCTCAAAGTTCGTGGTATGGGTTGGTTAAAGAGTAAGGGTTGCTAGTTAACACACGAACTAAAGGATATTAAGGATCAAGACAAAAATAATTAGAGACTCATAAGACATGGTTCCTCGAGAGAAGATAGTCTCCTAGCGATCAAGGAAATGTTTCTAATCATTCTTATTTTTCAAAAGATTAGAATATCATGATTATAGATCTAGGGTCGAGGGAATGGACGAGTAACTCAAGACGAGGAGGTAGTTACATGGCTGGTCAATGACTAACTACACTTGTGTATATACAACTATCATGGCCATAAGTGATAGGGCAAACTAAGGGGAAACTCCTAATCTCATTAGGGTGTCTTCGTGTCTATCTGGGGTTCCTCTGAAAACTAAATCTTTTTAAATTTGAATTTTCTCGAAAGTTCTTCTGTAAGTATAATATCTACCAATTTCCTTAACCGTTATAGACACGTCAAGGATATAATGTAAAATTCAAAAATATTTAATCAACCCTCAAGATAAACTTTATCGTATTATTAATCACTCTCCTTCTTTCTTTTTTATTTTTCCCATAAAAAATCTAATTTCATTATTCCAAAATCTTTAAAGCTCAAGTTTAAATCAATTCATCAACATAAAATTTGAATCCAAATTTTCATCTTCAATATATTCTTATCCTCAAGTCGAATTCCTATCAAAGGACCCAATAAGTCAGAAATGTTTTCTAGGATCTTCTAAAATCAGAATCACTTTATTTTCTCAACATACATAAATTCTATAACCTCTGTTAATCGATTTTCGAATTTTTTCAAAATTTTGCGTTTTTCTATTTTTTTGATTTTTTTTCTAAATCCTTGAATCATGAATTTATTATGCTATCGTTATACTGTTGAGTCTTTGATTTTGAGAAAACCGTAAAATATGGGAGTTGTCATAAATAAATTTATTTCTATTTTCTAAAATATTTCATAAGATATAGATATTTCTTTTATATAGAGATAATTTGTCAAAAATATTATTTTTACTAAATATACTTTTATAACTAATTATTTTAATCCTAATGGTTTATGATAATTTGTTGGTTATTCGATTTCCCTCGTGTCAGACTAGGATCATTCCAGTCCTATTTCTAACCTACCAAGTCAGCACTTGGATTTTGGGCTACGGCTGTTGATTTAGTATTAACTAGTCGTTGCTTGCTAAATTGTAATTAGCTAGAGATGAATTAGTATTAATTAATTATTAGCTAGTATGTAGTAACAAATTGTTAGCGGTTAGCAATAATGTTAGTAGTTAGTGTTTTTTAACTATCTTCCCCTACTTTTATTACATTTACAAGTATACCATTAGGGTTTTCCTTTCCTACCCTATAAATATTGGGGACTCCCTAATGCAACATAGAAATTCCTACACCCATCCCTAGGAAGCTCCAGCCGCCACCCCTTCTTGATCATGTCCCGACCCGATCCCTGCCATTGCTGTCGACTCCCCATCCTCCCCGGCCATTCCCGGAGTTTCAGCACCTCCCTACTCACACTCCACGACCACCATCTAACACCACCACTGGCACCACAAGTTTGGCCATCTACCATCATCCCGACACCCCTCATTTGTCTCCAGCAGCCACCACGACCTCCTCTTCCCTATGCCTGTCCCCGACCAGTGCCACCCCGGGCGTGACTTCCTCCTCATGGTGACAACCACCACCGTCCACTACGATACACCATGCACCACCTGTGACCACCCGTTTTTTTCTCCCCCAATTCCATCCCGACCACCTCACCACAAACCTTTGACCACCACCAACATTGCCACCACCGTCACTCCCAAAACACCACCTCCGTATCATGCCTCCGCCAACACCACCACCATCACTGTCGCACCAACCACCTTGGCCGCAACCACCCAGCCATTCATCCTCTACACAGACCCGCCCCACCATCATCACCCTCCCGACCACCATCACCATTCCTCCTTCCTACCTCCTTCGTTCAATACCCAACAATCACCCCGACCAACCCCCATCAAACACCACCACCAAACAAAGAGAGAAAGAGAAAAAAGACCACTCACCATTTTTGTCGTGCCTTCCGGCCATCATCACCGACCTCACCATCACCATCGCCCCTCCGCTCGACGCCCCAGGTCCAGTGTCCCCATACAGAGCCACATCTTTCCTCCTCCTGCTTTTGTACCTACAGTCGGCCGCCGTACCCCACGAGTCATCCCGATCCAGATCGACACCGCTGCGACCCAGATCGGGCGGTGATACCCCGGCCGGCTACCATCTACCAATCGTATTCGGTTGGATCCGACGCCGCAGCCTCTGGAGCAAACCAATGCACCAGAACAGATAAAATTTTTATTCTTTCTAATAATAATATTGTCATTAACATAAACTGAATATCCATCCTTAACTAACATAGAAACAGAAACTAAATTCCTTCTAAGTGAAGGTGTATAAAGACAATCTCTCAATGTCAAAGACTTATTTCTACCAAAAGATAAAGTAACATCTCCTAATGCAACGACTGATACTTTTGCAGCATCACCCATGAACAAGCATATCTCTCCATCACTGAGTCGTCTGGTTTCTTGGAACCCCTATAATGTATTATAGACATGATTAGTGGCTCATGTATCTACACACCAGGTGCCGTTAAATAACACTGCTAAATATGTTTCAGCTACTAGTAAATAAGATATACCTTCTTTGTTCCCTTTTTTGAGAAGTGGACAATCATTCTTCCAATGTCCTGACCCTTTGCACTTGAAATTTTTGCCTTTCGACTTTTTCACCGCGCCTTCAGGTCCCATGCCCTTCTTTGCTGAGTTTGTCTATTTCTGAATGTTATTCTTCTTCTTACCGCCTTTTGGCTTAGAAGTAGAAGCCTTTTCAGAAAAAAAAAATATGACCACTCTGCCTAAAGGGAGATTCAGCATCCTGTAGCTCTTTTGCAAGTTCTGCCAAACTATACAACCTTTTGTTTATGTTGTAATTAAGGCATAAATTGTCAAAACTTTTAGGCAGAGTCCCGAAGATGATATCGACCTAGGATTCTCCATCGATTTCAGCTCCAAGGATCTCCATCTCATTCAGATGACCCATCATCTTGATAACATGATCCCTTACTGGTGTACCCTCAGCCATTTTTGTATTCATCAAACATTTCATAGCAAACTGCCTAGCTACTCTACTCTGATGTCCGAAGAGTTCCTTGAGGTTATACATCATATCATAAGCTGTGGCCATGGCCTGATGCTGATGTTGCAGTACATTTGACAAAAATGCCAGAATGTAACACCTCGCCATCTCATCTGCCTTTTTCCACTTCTTATAAGCCTCTTTGACCTCTTCTTCAGAGTTAGTATCAGGCTTAGATAGACATTCCTCAACAAGTACATATTTGTACTCCTCGACAGTTAAAACAATATCCAAATTATGTTTCCAGTCAATATAATTAGGTCCAGTAAGTTTATTTTCTTTAAGAATCACCATAAGTGGACTGAAAGAACCCATTTTTAAAATCCTGAGAATCACATAAATAAAATTATGTAGGGAAAAAAAGACTTTTTGAATTAATTAAATATTGATTCTCTCAAAACAATAAAAAGAAATTCACCAACACCTTGAACAGCATGAATTTAGCATGCCACGATAGTGTGGACGTATACAAATTCAACTTTGTTCAAGTAGGTTTTTCTTATGAAATTTACTATTATGTCAACATAACTTTATGACAAATAAAATTAATATGTTGGTCTTGCTCTGGTCATACAAATAATAGCAGTGACTCCGATGGGAAGGATACCATTATTTGTATCTAAATGAATACCATTACTTAATACTAAGTCCATTACCTTGTAATGAGTTCCTTCAGATGTAGAAGTGAACACATACTAGGTAACTTTCTACAATTATCCCTAAGAAAGTTTGTACTGGTTATCCATAATTATACTCATCCGATATGGAGGAAGGCACTAAAGCTAACATGCAAGTATAATTACATCACCTACAAACCAGTAATAGAGACTATAGGATTTATACTAAATAAATATCCTCTCCCACTTCGTTATTTAACAATGAGAGTTTTTCTACTAGTTGATATTATGTCCATATTGTCCATTATTAATGTAGGTTTATGTTTTCAAAAAAACATCCACACAATAATAAACATGCATAATCAGAAAAAGCAAAATGATAACAAATAAGAGAAAAATATCCAACTATTATGATCATCTATCCTGCTCCGTCCTCAACTATCCGAATCCAAAATTTGGTGCTGCACAGATTTATTCGGGGTTCATCCTCAACAAATGAGGGTTTTTTTAAGGTTTTGGCTGTCGATTCCTTTATCGAAAATCATCTGTCTGCCTTTGGACTGCTTAAAACCAGCATCTCGTCCGGCATCAGAAACATCCACCACTGCCATCATGATTGATCAAAAATAATTAAAATTACATAAATTCTATGCCCCCCAAAGGAGTTCACACATAACCTAGATTGAAAAATTAAAATAATAAGCACGATCAATCCTCATGATTTTAATAACATCCACAGCAACAACAACATCCACGACTTGTCCATGGTTTAAACAACATAATCAAAAATATGCATTGGACCATAATAGTTAGATCTAAGATGTCTGCAAAACTGAGTTAGAACCGGTCTACATCTGCCGATTATTACACAACACAAATTTTATTGGACAACATGGACGTATCAATCAATACGTAGATCCAAAGTGGTTCTGATACCAATTGATGGAATTGGGGATTCCCAAGAACCTTACTTTGGTGTGCGTATTGATCGATAGAAAATTAAACAGATTTAATATGTATTCTAACCCTTCATAGGCGGAAACTAGAGTTCACGAATTATACCTGTGGCGGAAAGAAGACAAGTAGTTCCTGGCAATCTCGAGCAGACGACCCCATGATCTTCTACACGTATTCCTTTCTCGATTTGGACGTAGTGTGGGCGACGATCTTCCAACGTTTTCTTCTCCTTGGCAGCCATCTATTTCTCTACTTACGTGAATCACGAATTTAAAGAAAGCTTCAGATTTCTGATTAGTAATCTGGCAGCCAAAGAATAAAGGATATATATAGGCTACGACAGGAACTATGAGGAGAAATTAGGGTTAGGCCTCCTAACGGATCTAGATATCCCGTGTTCAGCCCGAACACACAATCCAGGCCCATTAACAATAGTTCGGTCCACTAATGAGCTATTGTTGCACTACCTTCCTAATCCCAAATTATGTTTGTGGGCTCCTTTTATTATATGCTCGTTTGGCTCCCCATATTAAGATATCGAATGTCCGTCGACCAAATTAAGTTACTGACAACTATATTGATTCGACATCTTTTATCCTTAAGTAGTACCGTTCAACTTTATTTGTCATGTTGGATATAATCCATCTGTAGGGTTTACATGACAATCCTTATGAGCTCCTTAAGGGGACAACATCAACCCGATGTACCGGGACATGGATTCCATTTATAATCAACAACCTATCATACATACAATGTTATTACCCAATTGATTGTCCAAGTCCATCTAGGTTGTGAACTATTTATATACTCCATAGGGAACTGATAATATGATCTTCTGTGTGACACCACACACCAAATTATCTACAATATAGAATATCAGACATTTGCATTAACACTTGCAACAAATACAATATGCAAACATTTTGCCCATATGATTCTCATTCAAAATTTAATGAAATAAGGTTACTACAAAAGTGATGCTTTTAGTATATAACCCTAACACCTTACAGTTCGTATATTCAATAATCTTAACTAATAGTTTTTGGTTTCACTTAGTTTTTCAAAAATTAATGATGTGGCACTTTTATTTTTCTTTAGTTACCTAGTAACGTTTGTGTTTTACAAAATGTAGAAATAAGAGATGACTACAAGCAAGAGCAAAAAGAAAATTAATACATTAGGGGAATGGTATGTCCTAAGCAAAGCTATTATATGCTAGCATCAATATTATAATTATCATCATCATCAACCATTTTCCATCTGAGTATGTTGTCCCAATTACAGAAACATCATGTCCTTAAGATGGGTGCATGGCTGTATACAACTTTACACCACTTGGGACCTATATTAGCGGAAGGATTATGGCATTCACATGCCTTTTCTTACGAAAAAAGGTTTTTTATTTTATATTTTTACAAATGTAAAGAGATAGCATGTGATATGCCTTCTCTCTTAAAACAGGAGACAAGAGTTAGTACTGCTGGGGCATATAATTGCATGGTTGAATTAGAGATAACTAAGATAATGATATAAGTTGTCATCTTTTAGAAATTTCACATGTATATTTAAAATGTTATTATTAATCGTTCTATGAAGTTGTTGCTGACTTCAGATCAAGGGTGATTTTTTCTCTAATCATATGGTCTTCCATCTCAAGGAAAATGAACTTATGTTTTTTATATTGTTCATGTTATGGATGATTTATCCCCATGGTGAGTCTATATATAGTTGAACAAAGGAAAGGCTAGGAGGAATAGAACAAGGCTATGAATGTTGGTTTTATTTGGATACTATGTTGGTAATAATAGGACCAACTAAAGGATGGATTGATATGTTTTTATTGGCAGTCCTATACATGTCAGCTCCTTGGGGTTCTCTCTTTGATTCTTGTCCGAAGTTTTATTTATATGTCTTAGACTCCACCAGAGGTATTCTTCCCCAAACCATGAGGTCTTGTTTGTTGTACATTGAGCATTTTTATATTATCTTCGAATTTAACATAAGCTATACTGCTTTCTCATTTAAACTAATTTTGGAGAAGTTACTGAATTCTTTGTTGATCCAAATAGTTTGAACTTTATAGTCATCTCCACATGCTTTTCATGAACTGGGGAATGTTGCCAACCTAGTGTTCACCTGAGTTTATCTTTATTATACATTCCTGATAACAAGGACAAGTGGGAAATGCATCCCATGCCACCAGATCGGTGTGATGTTGTGCTCCCATGCCTGATGCCTGGACCTACAACTTTGCTTGTCTCCATCTAGTTTGGTTTTATTTCTGCAGGGGCACAATTCTCCTAGCCTGGCAATTTTTGAGTTCAAGTTTGTATCATCGTATACTCCTCCTTAGTCTTTACACACACTCTCTTTCTAACTATCCCAAACTTCTTTGTAGATTGAAACAATCTGATATGTGTTCAAAACATCTAGTTTTGCCTATAGGTATCGGTCGATGACAATTTATATCATTCTCCTATTCAGGGCCCACGATATTTGGACAACTGGAGGTATGGCCATTTCCTGCCTTTCAAAACTTTCTATTATTAGTCTCAAAGTGTGTTCTGGACTTAGATTTTTTTATTCCCTTCAGATCATTCCTCTAAATCGTACATAAAAGAGAAGAGAGACATCTTACCCATATAGAAGACAAAGAATATGGAAGTAGTGAGAACAGTAAGTAAACATACCTGTTATGTTGGTTTAGAAGGAAGAAATTATATTCAAGGTTTTGAAGATCTACTTGAAGTAAATGGCTTTTCCTATTCAGGAAGTGCCCCCAAGATATTGTCAAGTTGGATGCTTGCATGCATCAGTTTAAAGGGAATAGCTTCAGGTAAAAGTTGATATTACCCACTGTCTTAGATTTTTATATGCCTAATTGAATAGGTTGATTATATACAGGTATGTAGACCTTAATGCTGCACTATTGTTATAGTTATAATTGGCTATCTTTGTAATTTTTTGTGAATATTTTGAGACTAGAATTTGTTTACTGCGTTAACCTGTAGGCCTTATGGTCATTTCATTTTGTTCTCAGTTATCAATTCATACTAATATGTGCACATAAATGATTAAACATATTTTTCTTCTTCTCTTAGGAACTAATAGAAAATTAAGGTCTTGTGAATATGGAAGGATGTGCTCCGTCTGGGTTTGCTACCTATTTTGGTTATATTTGTATAATTATCAGTTTTCGATGTTTAAGATGTATGTAAACTAAATGCTTTGGTTGGATATGTTTGTGGTTGGACAAGTGTTGGATGTTTGTGGTTGGACGTGTGTTTGATATGTTAGAAGTTTGTGGTGTATGAACAATATAAATTTTATTAATATAAAATTAGGTTTTATAGTTACTTGAGGTATGTATATCTTCTGGAGTATTGATATTATGTGTGTGTGTTCGATTCATAATATAAATTATAAATGGAATTTTGGCTATACAAAATTTAGCTTCTTTTGACGGTTATAAAACGTCAATAATTAACACAATCCTGCTGCAGAAGGCCCTTTTTTTTACGGCTAATAGCTGTCATCTAGGTCAGAGTCAAGAAAAGTTTTTACCTACATTGGCAGTTTCTCAAAACTGCTATCTTGACGGCTAAAAATAGTCAAGAAAATTCCTGTCAGCGACCGTCAAAAAAAGAGGGACTTTCTTGTATCTGGCCTACTTGACAGATCCGCAACCGTCAAGATAACCCTTTTTTGACGAGGAAAACCCGTCAAGAAATACTTTTTTCTTGTAGTGTAAGATGCAAACTAAGTCAGTCAAATGAGAGTTTGAAGATGGAACAAGGAAGGAGACAAGCATGTGGATGAGATCCTAGACTCTAATCCTATATGTCGGCTTACTTGGTACAGTTATCCAACCAAACAATTTATTCGTTGACCTGCATGGGCCACCACAAAAATATGTAACGCCCCAGTCCTAAAATACGTAGGACTCGGTAACGTATATGCCAGCCGTATATAAATATACGTGACCAGTAAATGTATTATATAGATAGCCACGGTTCACTAATATCATCCACTTGGGAAATAAATATTTCATTAATCAGTTATGAAAGTTATTGAGAAAGTTGTCGGGTGGAGACAAATATATTACCAAGCGAGTAAACGAAAAAAATAACAATAACAAATAAATTAATTTGTCACAATCAGCTACAGATGATCCAAGAGCAAGTCATCTTTGATAGACAGAGAAAATCACGATCTTGGCTGAGACTCATGTGGAAAGTCAAGAACACACACACCTGGAGAGATCACCAGGTCCTCAAAGGATAATAACAAGATACAGAAAAATATGCCATATAACTGAATATAAACTGCTCAACAATAAGTCAGATCATAACATGGTCCAAGACTCCATCCTTGAATTAGTATACCATCCTCCCAACCAAACAAGAACAGAAGATGGCATCCTAATTCATGATGAAGTATCTTTCCATGCCATAAATCCGATGTTATATCCGGATCACAATATGGTTCAGTATTTTATCATTGAAGTAGTGAACCACACCAACAACCAAACAAGGACAAGGTATGGCACACTAGTTCGCGACAAAATATTATTCCCAGCCATGATCAAGTATAAGTACTTAAATAAAAGAGTACCTATACCTAAATGGATAAGGGCACCTAACCATTTTATGTGAATATAAAAATTAAGAATAACTTTCAACGCTTGGTCTCTCTAGCTAAAATAGGATTGGCATAGTTCCCACTTGGGCACCAGGGGCCTCAAAGCATCACGTTTTCTTGAACGTCAGTGGCCATCAATAAAATAGACGGTCGTCAACCCGCATCTCCGACGAAGCGTACGGTCACAAAAAGGTAATATGCATGGTGGCCTATACACTAAGGAAATATCCCCATACCCATGACTATATATATTGCATCCATAATATGTGTAACCTCTACTAACTGCTAAGTCCAACTAATCATGCAAATAATATTAGCAGTTAATCCTATCGCACTGTCAATACGTAATGTTGGCCACCAAATGCGCAAGCTCGAGATATATATATGACTCATGGCATCGTGTCACACACATGTCTAGGCCAATGAATACAACATAAATAAAGGGCATTTCATAATTCTAGGTCAAATAAGAATAACAAAGTAATAAAAATAGAACAAAACAGTAGTTTGCATCTACTTATGATTTGAAAGAATAATTTATATTACACAAAATAAATAATAAATAAATGCATGCAATATGCTGAGCTGAAGTAAATAAATAATAAATGGCAATGTATCTAGCTTGTTAGTGGTGCATGGTATGATACGATGATTATAATGGCACATAATTGACTTTGGTGTTAAAACTTTCTAAGATGTCTTCCGATGATGGAACAAACTGTTCTATCGAGTCCAGAATAATCCAATTAGCTATTCCAGTTTTGCAAGAGAATAGAAAATACGATTAGCCATGGTCAAGAATTGATAATCGATTGGATTGTTGTAAATAATATGTATATTATTTTAGAAAAATATTTATCATACTTGAAAACTATATTTTATTACCCCAATTTGTTTTTAGATAACTACATACTTGAGAAATCAAAAATCATTTTTCGGCTAAAACTATAAGTTTATAAAAATATGGTTCGAGATAGAAAAACTATATTAGTTAAAAATATTTTTGATAGATATTGAGTAATACTAGGAAACCATTTGGAAACCACATCCTATGGGTCAAAATATTTTAGATAAATATTTTAACAATCTAGAAAAGTTACTTTAAGGTTTAAAACTAAATTTGAAATTTAACGTAGTCCCAAGCCCAATACATTTCTGTTACAAGCTTATCTTCAATTTGATGTATCATATACCATTCAAATATGTTCTCTTGTATTCTATTTTCGTCGCACGACTTTTGGATCAACTTAGGCCAAAATGTTATCTATCGTGAAACTTGTCGTACTTTCCAACCTAATTTCGGGACTTGACAACGATCCAACCTAAACGACCCAATATATGATTATAACCTATTATGAGCCTACTGCACACATTCCAATGGTGTACCACCCAATCGAGTTCCTACGTGCTACTTATTTTCTAATGGCACATAAGACCCACTTATAGTAATTTCGATATTTAATTATAATGGAAATATTTTCGAGACATAACCCTAGTCAACCCAACTAAGTGGGGACCATACTAGGTTTCCAAACACTAGTAGAACCATATTTGATTGATTTAATTCAATTTAGGAGTAGCCATGTGCTCAAATCTAACAACTTTGACCAAAGTCAAATATTACATCTATAGATAGAAACCACTTATATACCTAACTAATTGGATTGATTGGTAGACCAAACCAACTCCAAATCAATCCAAATCAAAACCAAAATCTTCCTAACACATAGGAGAAACAAATACTATATATATAAACCCCCATAGGCCGGCCACCCTTCCCCCATATTTAGGAACTCGAACCCTAAATGCCTCTTTGGCCGACGGCATAAGCACCGAAGGGCGGCCACTTCAACCCCACTTCTACTCAACTTTTGTGCACTCCAACACCTCCACTATGAATGCAAGAGACCCCTCTTCAACCCTATCAAGCCCTGAAGGAGTTTCTTCAACATATTTGGTCGTTTAGAGGCCGAACGTGATGGTTATTTCCAGCCGTAATAAAACTTAGGAACCCGGGTTTGTCATCTTCTAAAATAGGTTTTAAATACATTGTCTCATATATTTCACCTGAAACAAAATCTATTGGATTGCTCTATATGTCTTCAATGATATTCAATCGCTAACTCACACCGTTCCACTATGTTTGTTCGTGGCGTCCGTTGCACTAAAACGTGTCCAGAATTTACGTATTTCGGTGCAAGAATCTTTTCGACTACTTTTGAAACTGTTTGATCTCAAACAAATCCTTTATAATATCTCTAACATCACTCTTAATCATCTAGTTATATTATTTGTTCATACTTTCAAGTATTTCATGTGGTTATGGCTTCGTTTCTATGATACTAGTTTTTCGGACACCGAAAAATCTACCGTAACCCGACTACTTGATCTCTAAACCTCATAAGAGTTTAATATAATTAATTTAGATGTAAAATCATATTTTCTCTAATTTATTCTGATTATTTCCAAAATATTTAATTTCTATATTTTTCATATTGAATCACTTCCAAATTGGACCCATATATGATATAATTGTGCTGGTAAATCTTAAAGTAAATATATAAAAAATATATTCAGAAAATAATGTTTATTTATCAGAAATAAAATTATATATTTTGGGTATTTAGATATTATTTTTCTAAAGTAATATAGTGCCATATATAGTAGCATTGATTGTATATATGGTTAAGTCTTAATTTATGGTTATTGACTAGTTGTACCTATATATAGTTTGTGATCCTTGTCGTATAATTTTGACATGAATTCCTGTTATTTTTCAAAGTACTTAGATTTATTTTAGAATTTAAATATATTAGTTTTATATTATTTGGGTTCAATTTAATTGACAAGTTGGCTTAATAAGCCAATTAGTTAGTATATTTACGAGAAGTGTATTTTCCTATCAATAATATGATTAAATATTATTATGAAATATTTTTAGAAAATATTCAAGGATTAATGATTATTACTTTTAGTTTATAAAATATATTACTTTTATCTAATAGCATGATTATATGTTGTAGATACGTACAAAAATGAGAAGAATCACTGTCTTTTCTTATTAGTGCAAATCACTAAAAATCGAGTACACCTGAGAGATCCTGTGCTGAGAATCCCCGAGTACAAAAATGAATTCTGGGAAATGGGACGATGGAGATCGAGTGGCAATTGCTCCTTTACTCCGTTGACACTCCGATGTACAAAAGTGGAAGAAAATCTAAGAAAATTGCTAACTCTCGACTCACTGGCAAGAAGGGCAGCAATTTGGCTCTGAATTGCTCTCTGTTTTTTGTTTTTGAATAGGTATATGTCCTCTATTTATAGTCATTTTGTACTAAAATGACTGTTATACGCACACAGGTTAAAAATATACTGATTTTCCTGTAGGCGCATAGTCTTCCTTTGGGCGCACAGGATATAGGCGCATAAAGATTGGATGATCGTGGGTAGATCGTGGGGTTGACGTGCCCGCATTCTTCAGTGCATGACTGCTCATGGAGACTGACGTGGACGCATGCTTCGGTGCACGACTGATCCTGGATGTTGACCGAGTCGTGGAGCTGTCCTGGCTTGGGCGTAAAGGGTGGGAACAGGGCTACGCGCCCCCTTCTGGAGGAGCCATATGGGCACATAGGATTTGCATTGTGGGTGTTTGCTACTCTCTAACTTTGGTGCATAGAATTTCCTGACTTGGGCGCATAGCTATACCCTGACTTGGGCGCATAGCTACTTCCTGACTTGGGCGCATAGTCCAGTATTTTTATGCTTCTATAAGACCCCATTCAAAGTTTTTGATACTCGAACGAGTTTGAAATACTTTGAAAGAAGAATGGGAGACTGTCTGCCTATGGCACTGTGGGTGCATAGCAGACTCTCTCTTTGGGCGCATAGATGCTGCTAGGCTGTCAAACGATGGCTTTTGAGATCTTTCTCGAAAATCTGAACTGACAGATTCATTGGAGCGGAATTTGAAGAGGTCCATCCTTCGTACGATGTCTATGCATAGTCCACATCTGCAAATAACAGGTGCATAATGTGTAAAAGACCAAGGCTCTACGTGGACGCATAGACCATATAGGCGCATAGGTCATGTGGGCGCATAGACCATGTAGGCGCATTATGGACAAAAAAAAAAAGAAGAAACGTTGTCTTTTCTTTATTGGCGTAAGGTACCATAAATCGAGTACGCCTGAGAGATCCTGCGCTGAGGCTCCCCGAGTACAAAAAAGAATTCTGGAGAATGGGATGATGGAGATCGAGCGGTAGTTGCTCCTTTACTCCATTGACACTCTGATTACAAAAGTGGAAGAAAACCTAAGAAAATTGCTAACTCTCGACTCACTGGCAAGAAGTGCAGCAATTTGGCTCTAAAAAATGCTCTCCGTTCTGTGTTTTGAAAAGGGGATGAGACACCTTTTTATAGTCATTCTTGAGCTGGAATGATGTTATGTGCCCACATGAGGAAAAACACTAGTTTTCATGTGGGCACATAGACCTGTCTTGGGCGCATAGGATGTAGGCGCATGCAGGCTACAAGATATAGGTTTGGTTGTGGTGTTGACGTGGCCGCATGCTTCGTTGTACGACTGCTTGTGGAGACTGACGTGGCCATGCGCTTCGGTGCACATTTTGATCAAGGCTTTGATCGAGTCAGGCTTGGGCACATAGCCCTATTTCAGGCTATGTGCCCTCCTCTTGGTAGCGCTTCACAGGGTAATGGACGCATAGGAACTTCACAGGATGACTTGGGCACATGAGCTTCACTTGGGTACATATGTCCTCATTTGGCTTGGACGCATAAGGCTCTATTGCTGAAATTTTTATGCATCTACAAGACCCCCTTCAATGTTTTTGATACTTGAACGAGTTCGAAATACTTTGAAAGAAGCATGGACCGACTTCTTATTGATGCAGTGGACGTATAGCACGGTTCTCTTTTTGGGCACATAGAGTTTGGCTATCCTGTCAGGGAGACGACTGTTGAGATCTTCCTCGAAAATCTGAACTGACAAATTTATCGGGGCAGAATTTGAAGAGGTCCATCCTTCATACGTTGTCCACGTCAGCAACTGGCAGTCGCATAGTGCGCAAGAGGCTGGATCTTCACGTGGGCGCAATGGCCATTGCGGGCGCATAATGCGCAATGGGCGCATAGAAATATGAGGCTCATAGGGTATGGCCCAAGCCTATAAATAGGATCTGAAGGAAAGAGAAAGTTTATTATTCTCCTCTCTCAGAATTTTTAAAGAAATTCTTCATCCTCTTTCTTTGAGAACCATGTCTCCGAAGGTCGCTAAGAGATCCGCGAAGGGCAAGGGGGCTGCACCGAGTGGCTCTTCTCCTGCGGCATCATCCTCTCCAGTCCAGGACCCGATTCTGGGGGAGGGCACGCCTCAAAAACCAAAGTCTCGAGCATTAATTTGCGACGCTCAGACTTTTCTTCTGCCTAGGCACATGCGTCTAGGGCAACATACTTCAGTGAGCATCATTTTACGTCCAAAGAGGTCATGTGCCAACACTGTGGTATACTATGCACCCATATGTTGCTATGATATGTGCCCACATGCTAATGTATTTTATACGCCCACGTACTATTGTATGTTATGCGCCCACATGTTTGTTTTGGGCACGTAGTCCTTCGGGCGCATAGCCCTTTGGGCGCATAAGAGTCCTTCAGTACTTAGTTTTTCCGACGGATTTCTGAGTCTGACTTTCTCTTATGTCCATGCAGTAAACATGTTTGTCCCAGAGCTCGGTGGTATCCCTTTCGGTTCTGCTTGCCATGTTCTTGGTATAAGCCTTATAACCAACATGGTCAGCGATGTTCATGCAAAGATCAGTCATGACCAACCTACGGAATGGACGATCGCCGTAATTGAACAGGACAAAACCTTTCTAAAGCAAATGATTAATGATGAGAAGCTTGGAGGGTCACGCTGTTGGAAGAAGCCGTACTTCTTATTCGATGATAGCATAGGATTCTAGGATGACACGACGATATGTCTGGAATATCCTTTGGTAGTTACGTTGAACGACCAACGAATAGGGCTGCCATCAATGAAGCGCCAATACCCTCTGTCAGCGTTTGTTGATCTGGCTGTGCAGAGGCAAATGAAATGGGACCTGACTCCTGAACTGCCTGGTATTGTTTATGGAAGGATCTAGTTCGACTCTGGCGACCGGAAGAAGGAAACGTTCAAGTGTGTCAAGGGTTCCACGTCCTACTCCATGAGGGGGCTACAACCGGGTGTTATACTGAACGATGTCCCAACTGATCTTTATCCTTATGCTGCTGAGACTCTCTCCAACTTGATGATGTCGAAGAATGAGTCATATACGGGAAGGAAGATGCGGATGGAAGGCTGAAGGCATTCAGTTCTGTTCTGGAGTGACCTTACTGGATGGGTGCTCTCGACTTACGAGGCCACCCTAAAAGCTATAGGTCTTCCTTATGCTATCAGGGCCACCCAATATGGTATTAAGGTTAACTGGCCGATGTTTGTCTCCTTGGCAGAGCTGTACAACCATCATACGTGCACCTTATTTACTTCGGACGAGAAGATGGTGTTAGCACTTCACGAGATGCAGGCGGTATCCAAACTTCCTTGGAGGACGGAGCTATATGAAGAATACGTCCCAGTGATGCAGAGATCTTGGATTTGGAGAAGGAGAACCCTGATATGACGGAGTTGTACAAAGAGTTACTCTGTCACTTTTTTATTTATCACCAGGTTACGAAGAAGGGTAAGACCGAGGGGTCCCTCCTGCATACGAGGACCTGGAACAACTATGTTTTCACCAGGGAAGGGGGAATAGCCCAGTCTCCTTCTCGTCTCGTAACCCCTTGACGATCTCTGAGATAGATCAGCTGATGACAGACTATGGAGTTGCAGATGCTGAAGATAGTGATGATCCTGAAGAAAATTCCCTGATTTATTATTTCTTCAGACAAGCCGAGTTCAAGATGTCAGAAAAGGCGATACTGGCTGCTTTTCTGATGATATGGCTTCGTGACTGCGTAGTCCCTGGTGGTTCAGGGTCTATTGAGAGAATCAGTCGGGGTGTGATACTTTCGACTGTAAAGCTGGCCTTTGGATGCCCACTTGCTCTACTTCCGACGATGGTCTATGCCATCCAATGGGGTTTGCGACATTTTGTTGTGAACGCGATAACATCTGAAGGCAGGAAGGACTTTGCTAGGACTGAGTTACCCTTCCACTATCTGATGGGGTGGCTGGTACTGCATTGTCCCAGATTGATTAAAATCGGGCTGATGGCAGACTCTTTGGCGGGTGATACCTTCCTTCGGAGGTTCAAAGACACGGATTGGACCGTTAAAGGGGTACCTGATTGCAGGAGGGCTTTGAGTTTTCTGCAGAATTACGAAATCTTCAGAGTATCGCCTCCATCTGGTAGTGGTCGCACGGGAGACACCCTAGTAGATGAGGGGGCACTCACTACTAGCCTTTCTATTAGGGCATTTCATTGGCTCCAATCCATTAGGCCTTCCCATCTAGTATTCAGGAACATGAACTACACTTTTCTGGAACCTTATTTGCTGAACCGCTTTGCACGGCAATTCGGCTACAGCCAGCATCTCTTGGGTAATCCCAGTCCTCATCTCCAGTCGACAGAAAGTCTGATTGATGGGGCGCGTGCACGGGGCTACTACAATGTGGTTGTACGGGGGCAGTTTTTACCTTGCCGGAAGAAAAACCCGACCCCCACATGCTCTTTTCTGCCGCTAAGTTCTATATTCAGGTCAATACCCTTCCTTCTCGGTATGACCATGAGCATAGTTTTATATCGGGGACCAAGCTTGCCCCTACCCTTGCTGATATAGGACGAGCGCGTGTGCAGTGGGGAGAAAAGAAGGCACCGCACCCACAGTTGAACCAGTTGCAGTGCCGCAACAGAGAGATGTTGTTGAAGAGCCTATCGTTGCTGCACCTTGGAGAGAGGACACTAAAGAACCTCTTCGTACCGTTCCTCATAAGAGGAAGGCTTCCACCGAGTAGGTGCCACGGCCAAAAAGGAAGAAGGTGGTTGTTTCCCGGAGGAGAAAGAAGGTTGCGGATGTGCGTGCTAGCTCACCTCCACCCAGAAGGTCTTCTCAGCAGACGACGTTGCAGGCTGTTGCCATTCGGGAGGTAGATCCCTTCCTAGACTCCATAGCCGTTCTGGTCTAGCCTTTAGAAGCTTTCTCACCCTTGCGTTTTCCTTTTGCACAGGACCCCGAAGTCACAGCTGAGGCAGGTGCCTCCTCATCTGAGGAGGTAGATGTGACGATAGAGTTCCCTGCTCGTCCTTGACTGATGGATGAGGGCGGGTCTTCTTCGACTGTAAGACTTGAGCGACGGGGTGATCAGGGCGAAGGCCCAGACCATGATGGCGATTAGAAGATCAGTTTCTCCTACGACATATCTGTGGAGGATATGTCTGCAATAGGAACTACGATGAAAAGTTAGACGAGAACCAAGTCCAATCGACTCATCCTCCTACGGGTTTGTTACCTTTGCGCCTCTTTTCGGATGAGATTTTTTGACTTCGATTTTGCGTGCTCCTCGTGAGGCTGACCACGACTGTATGTTCCTTTGTAGACAAGGGGAAGGAACCCCTCGTGAAGATAGTCCCCGCCACTGGGAAGGGAAAGGAGTTATTCCCGGCTCCTACAATTTTGCTGGTGCGGGGGGAGCTGTTAGTGAGCCGGTATCGGTTAGAGAAGGAGAAGTTGAGCAGCATGCTGAGGGGGCTGTTGCTGAATCCGCTCCTGTTCCGGCTGAGATTGTGGAAGATATCAGGCCTGATGCTTCTCAGGGCCTTGATATTGTTCTTCTTGAAAAGTCTGGGCCTGCTCTTGGTTTCCCTGAAGCCAAGATTGATGGCGTAGCCCAGGCTGTAGTTGAGCAAACCGAATGTACGAAATTACAACTCTTTCGTATTTTTCTCCTTCTTTTTTTTGTTACTGATGTATATATTGTTTTCTCTATCAGGTTCGGCTTCTTGTCAGGTATCCCTTCATGGAGCGAAAGAAACTCTCCAAGCTTCCTCCCCGACGACCTCTACTGAAGATGACAAGATAGCCCAGGAAGTCGTCAAAGCTTTCTACTTTGTACAGAAAGTGAAGCTTCCTGGAGTCCTGAATCGGAATGCTGCCTTTGGCCCTGTGATGGCTGTTGTCGAATGCCAAGTGCCAGCCCTCGAGAGCATTGCCAGTTATGAAGAGTAGGCCAATACTCCAAGAAAAGTTCTGAATGACCAGGAGGGTCAGGTGGCCAGGTTCTGGGGTGCCAAACAGCGGAGCCCGATGTCGTTGTTCCGTACAGAGGACGAGGCATTGATGACGGCTCTTGCGGAGGAGAAGGCCACTTTTCAGGCAAAGAAGGACGTCCTCATTCGAGAGATTGGTAAACTGGCTGACCAGTATTGCCAGTTCAATGCTGCAAGTGAGGCACGTGCTGCCTCAAAGAATAGGTTGGCTGCACAGATCACCGAGAAGTACAATCACATTGCGCAGATCCAGAACGAGATCGCCCAGTTGAAAGCCGACTTGAGGGCATCAACATCTGAACAGAAGGATTATTTGGCTCAGGCTGCCATGATCGTCACCACTTCTGCCCATTTAGAAGAACAGTTGGCAAAGTTGGAGGGAGAGCATCTGAATCTGATCCTTTTCGAGGATGAAGCTGCTCGTTAAGAAGAAGCACGTCGTCGGGCTACCGCGAAGTCTGAAGCTGAAATTGCGGCTCTAAGGGACAACATCAATCGCCTATGTATCCCTTAGATTCTTTGTAATTTTTTCCCCAGCCGTCACGGCTCTTGTACCCTTTTTTCGTCTCTTAATAGACGTAAAGAATAAAGAATCTTTTCAAAAGCGAATGTGGTTTTGTAAAATATCGGAACTATATGTAATATGGATGTAGCAAGGATATTTTTGGTGGGTATTCCGCTGGGGAATTTTGATGTGGTCCTATTATCCATTTTATATTCAAGTTTTTTTTTGAATATAGATAATAAGTTGAACGAAGCTGCTAGTAGAGGTAATATGGACGTAATAGCAGAGGATGTTCTATATCCGACCAGAGGTAATATGGACGTTAAAAGATATATAACGTTAGGTGGGAGTGGATAATTCAGAGGTAATATGGACGTGATTATCCTTGATGAATGCTTTGCTCAGAGGTTATATGGACATGGCAAAACATTTAATCATTCTACTGGGGAAATAATTATCGAAAAACAATTTATAGGTAATAGGGACGTGACTTGTTTTCGTCAAACAGAGTTTGGACAGAGTCAAAAACGGGAATGATTGCACTGGGGGAATATTTTAGAAGACCTATTATCCAGGGCATATTTAAGACTCTAGAAATACGGATAATAGTTAGATAATTCGAATCACATAAGCTTCACACTGTACATTTACATGACTAAACATATATAAACATTTATGTAAAAGGGACTACACATAGTATTTCTTTAGGAACTTGCTGTTGATAGGCATTATGAGCGAGTCACCATTGGGCTTGGTTAGTCGGTACGCACTGTTAGAATACACTGATTCTAAGACGAAAGGACCTTCCCATTTAGGCTAAAATTTCCCTTTTGTTTTGTGCGTCATGACCATTGGTCTTCTTCCTGCTAAGACTAGATCACCGACTTGGAAGATTCTTTCCTTCACCTTTTTATTTAAGGCTCTGGAAAGACATGCTTCATATATCTCAATACACTGCTGAGCTAACAAGCATTTTTTGTCTAACGCTTCGAGCTCCTGGAGTCACAGACGGTAGCTTTCTTCGGTAGTCAACTCGCTGGCTAAGGCTACTCGAAAAGAAGGAATCTGGATTTCTAGGGGAAGAATTTCTTCGCTCCCATAAACCAGAGAGAATGGCGTACTGCCTGTTAGAGTCCGGACCATTGTACGATAGGCCCATAGACATTCGCCAAGCTTCCCATTCTAATCGCGCTTGTTTGAAGACAAATTTTTTTTTGAGAAGTTTTATGATGGTTTCATTGAAGGCTTCTGCTAGCCCGTTAGCCGCTGGATTGTATGCACTAGAGGCTACATTCTGGATTCGATTCCTATCGTAGAACCGATAGAATGCATGGCTTACAAATTGTGGACCATTATCATGGATGATCCTGCGAGGTAGGCCGAAGCAGTAGATAATGTGATGTTTGATTAAAATGGTCACGTTTGGCGCCTTCACTTCGGTGAGCGGTGTAGCTTCCGTCCATTTGAAGAAGTAGTCGGTTATGGCTAGGATGAACCGATGTCCTCTGGAAGACGCTGGGCTCATTGGTCCTATGGCGTCCATGTCCTAGGCTTCAAAAGGCCAAGGTGCTGCCGTCTAGTGTAGAAACTCCGAAGGTTGATGAATAAAATTAGCGTGGAACTGACAGGCTCTACACCTTTTTGCATATTTAACAACATCTGCTATCATTGTGGGCCAATAATAACCCATTCGTTTGAGGCGATCTTGTAATTTGGGGCCTGGTTGATGTGCGCCACAAACTTTATCGTGAGCCTCCCAGAGTGCATATTTGGCTTCTGTGTCTGATAAACATCGTAACAGTAGCCCGTCGTAAGAGCGTCGGTACAGCATCTTGGTCGCTGTGTCGTAGTAAAATCTGAGGGATCGCCTTTGGATATACACTGCTTCCTTCGGGTCCTTGGGGAGGATTCCATAGACGGTGTAGTCTATGAAAGGGAATCTCTAATTTTTAACATCGATGCTTGTTTTTGTTGTGTAACTGTGATGAATATGCAAGGCATTTTTCACACAGAATAGTTCTCGACCATACACTGTGATCCACTGCTGAGTATTAGTAGGGACGGTCAAGGAAGTAGCAAGACTGGCTAGAGCATCCGCTTCTATATTCTGTAGTCGAGGCACGTGCTCGATGAAGAATCCAACGAAAGTAGACGCCAACTCGATTGTTGCTCTGTGATAGGGGATGAGATCTTCGTGACGAACTTCATAATCCCCTCAGACTTGACAAACTATTAGCTTGGAATCGCCGTAAGCTTCTAGATAGTCAACTCCCAGTTGCTTTGCCAGTTGCAGGCCGAATAATAGGGCATTATATTCGGCCACGTTGTTGGTGCATGGTTCCACAAGAGAATATGCACGATGTATAACCAGATGATCAGGTGACACGAGCACGACGTCAACTCCGGCCACAATATTTCCTTTAGGGCCTGTTCTTGATGTACCGTCAAAGAACATTCGCCAAATGGGGATTTCTTCAGTTGTAATGTTAGACTCCACTACTTTATCAGGGATTTCGTCGTAGAGTTTAGATGATTCTGGCACCGGATGAGCTGCTAGGAAATCAGCTAATGCTTGGCCTTTTACTGCCTTTTGAGGGACGAACAATATATCATAATGAGTCAACAGCATTGCTCATGTAGCTAAACGGGAATTGAGAGATCCCTGTTTAGTCATGAGTATTCTGAGAGTATTGACTTTAGATATGATGTGGATAGTCTGCCAAGACACATATGTAGAAGCATGAAAAAGAAGGGATCTTGCTTTTAATCCCACATCCAAAAGGAGAAGAAGAGAGGTCTCATTCCGCTCTATATATAGAGCCCTCTTAGCTCCTTTGAAAAGGGCACCAAAATAAACAAGAAAAGGGAGCCCGTTATCAAGGAAGCCCGTTCGAGCCACAAAAAGTTGCAGTAGTTATTCTCTTCTTCTGGGTTGGCTGTAAGTTCTTCACTCGCTGTCATAGCGAGGATAATTTGGACTCTGAGTACTATGCACCCCAGCGGGCTGGTAAGAAAAAGTCCAAGGCGGCACGGGCCATGTACCTCAAACGTGCTATGCCAACGACAAACCAGAAGCATACGCTCACAATCATACGCGCTGCTGATGGTAAGCTATACAAGGTCGACTCGGGTGCTTCTGCGCCAGAAACGTACCGACATTCAAAGTCCTTGTCTCGCTTGGGCGCATCTACTGCATTCGCAACCAAGTCGAGCAAGGCAAACCCTGTGGTGTTGAACTACCGCGCCTCCACTGGTTGTGCGTCCGAGGTTCGTTCAAGTCACTTTAAGTGCTATATCCCTACTACTAATCTGAGCGCCTGTTTGGTGTTGGATCAAGGGGTGCAACATTCAATTGACCGCCCCGACGCTTGGCCTTGCCATACGCCTGATGGTGGTGTAAAGGTGGCACTCTCACTTGACCACCCTGGCGCTTGGCCTTGCTATGCGCCTGATGGGGATGTGAAGGTGGCACTCTCCTCTAATGATTTGCGTAATATGATCATTCACAAACGCCGATCAGGAGAGCCTACCGACAAGCATAATATGCCCCTCACAGGGCACACTTGTGCTACGATCGTCATCAACTGTTGCTGCCGCAAGACAGTGGCTCCACCACCAAGGCAGTTTGTGTTCCAGCAGTTGCAACATGCTGTGCCTGTCTCCCAGTGCATCACTCCGCCCCGTCAGAGTGAATCACTTTCTCGTCAATGCACAGTCGCATCTACCAGCCTAGGGCTCTGATCATCTGAAGGAGTTCACCGTCAAAGCTTCTTCGAACAAGGAGAACCATCACCTATAGTACAACGTCTTGCCAAGGAGGAGGATCAGTCGAATCCATCTTCGTCGAGAAGTCATGGGAGAGACAACAAAACTCTCTCAAACTATTGCTATTCATAGGCCTGGACAAATCAAACCCATGCTCCAAGTGGCAACCTTCCCGAAGTAGTACAATGAACTTGTATTCATGATGATGAATTCACACCTTCGAATTCAGCTATGTCAGAGAGCTATTAATGACTTGAAGAACTCAACAGACAGACCAATGAAGACCGCACATCATACAGATGCGTCCCTCAATACCAAGCACCTTATGAGGATACGCCCCATGCATCCCCATGTGCCAAGTGGAACGCAGATCGAGGCGCCCACTCAAAGTCCCATCACCTGTCAGGAACATTAAATGCTGAAGTCTGACAGAGTTGGCAGCACGTCCTCCGAGGACTGAATAAGTTGACAGCTTTTTCAGAAAATGAAGCATCACCGACGTCAGCATCATCATTGCTTTCCTCTGGCAGTTACAAGCTACGTGGCCGCCCAACCATCTCGCATGCGCCTCCACAGCCATGCGCCTAAATCTCTGCGTGCGCCTCAAAAGCCATGCACCTCAGACTTTTCTCTGATCCCTAAAGACAGAAGTAAAGTCACTACTTAAGCCCCGCATGCACCTCAAAAGCCATGCGCCCCGACGGGTTCGTGACTCCTAAAGGTTACGAGCCAAAGTCTCCTCATGGGCCCAATCCCAGGCATATTCTATCAGATCACTCCCTACCAAATCTGAGATCTTCGGGCCATGGACCTACGATACGCGTCCTTTGACTTGATTCAGCCGATGAAGGGGTGCTAATCACCCAAGATCTCAGCAACTGAAAGATCCTCTCCATTGCTACGTGTCAGCTCGGCCGCAGCCCACAAAGGCAACAGGAAGGGTTCAACTCCTCAATCAGAGCGCATCGTCCATGCGCCTCCATCAGCAATCACTACGTGGCGTCCCCGCGTACAGGCGCATCCTACATATGCGCATGAGCAGCCAGCCTGTAAAGCTATAAATAGAGGGATCACTTCCTTCTTACACATACATCACACAACTACTGATATACATATACAGAGAGGCAAATACATACACTCAACGTCTTCTTTCTCTCCGCACGCTCCAGCACCCAGAGCAACTCAGACCTTCAGAGAATCGAGAACCGTCGTCAGATCGTCAACGGAGTCAACGCATAACCACTCGCTCCATCGGCACAAGGGACCCAGATAAACAAAAGTGTACTCCTAGTACTACGTCTAAGTCCTACATTGTAACACTGTTCTGTTTGTGTTGAAATTGCATCAAAAGATTTTAATGACAAACAAGCTGGCGACTCTGCTGGAGACCTCTTTTTCCTCCATCGAGAAAGCTGTGTCGCAATCCGACGACGTGAAGGTGGGCTCCTCCCACAAGACGCTGGTCGTACGCCTCAATCAGCAGGCGTATGAGGATTTTGTCTCTGAAGGCAGTACGAGTCCTTCGAAGCGGCTGCCGAAGCCGAAGAAGACTCGCCAAGTCTGGGTGCGCAAGGTCGACGCCTCTGGCACCACCACGGAAAGGGATGCGCCAATGCAGCCTTCCCTTCCTGCTGACGTCCTAAGCAACCAAGATGCGCCCACCGGTACAGCACATCTCTAGAAGAAACGTACGGCTGACCACATTCCTCAGCCATCTCCCTCTCAGGTGAGGAAGATGCGTCGACGGAGCAGGGGTACAACTAATGCCCCACGTATCACCTCTGATGCGCCACAGAAGGCCTCTATCTTTGACAGACTCACTCGCTGTAGTGGCAAGGAGAATTTGGACTCTGAGTACTATGCGCCCCAGCGGGCTGGTACGAAGAAGTCCAAGGCAGCACGGGCCATGTGCCTCAAACGTGCTATGCCGATAGCAAATCAGAAGCATGCGCTCACAATCATGCGTGCTGCTGATAGTAAGCTATATAAGGTCGAGTCGTATACTTCTGTGCCGGAAAAGAGTCGACCTTCAAAGCCCTTGTCTCACTTGGGCACATTTGTTGCGTTCGCAACCAAGTCGAACAATACAAACTCTGTGGTCTTGAACTCCCGCGCCTCCACTGCTTGTGCATCTGAGGTTCGTTCAAGTAACTGTAAATGTTGTTCCCCCACTACTGATCTGAGCGCCTGTTTGGTGTTGGATCAGGGGGCGCAACATTTATTTGACCACCCCGGCGCTTGGCCTTGCCAAGTGCCTGATGGGGTGCGAAGGTGGCACTCTCCTCCAACGATCTGCGTAATGTGATAACTCATAAACGCCGATCAGGAGAGTCGACTGACAACCACAATGCGCCCCTCACAGGGCACACCTGTGCTGTAGTCACCATCAACTGCTGTTACAAGGCAGCAGTTCCACCAAGACAGTCGGTGTTCCAGCGGCTGTAATCATCAACACCCCTCCGACGTCGCATCAGGTAGAAGGTGTCAATAAAAGAGGAACCATAACTAAAGGTTGCTTCATGCAACGTAATCTCTAACTCCTCCTCAGTCCGAAGGGCGACTGGCAATTCCTCGTCCTCGTCCAAGAGCCAGCCGAGGAAAACCAAGACAGCTGTCCTGTCCTCCGGAGTGTTTGAAGGCACTCGGGGGAGAAAGAAGATCTTGGAGAAAGCTGGGGGTAGTCAAGCCCTTCTGAAGACGAAGATGTCCTCCAGAGCACAGCTGGGGGAATCTTCATCCTGGAGACGAAGTCAGCCTCCCGGACGTAGCTGGGGGTAGTCTGGCCCATGTGGACCTGCGTCTAGAAGACGAAGAAGTCCTCCAAAACAGAACTGGGGGTAATCAGGCCCTTGCGGATGCTCCAGAAGTTGAGGATGTCCTCGAGAATGTAGCTGGGGGTAGCCCAGACGAAGCTCCGGGGAAAGTTTCTCCCCTACAGGAGAGTGAGGCCGAAAGTAAAGCCTCAACCGATCCATCCACTTCCAGCCGTGTCATGACAATAAACATGACTGGGGGTAATGCCGAGCTAGATGCGCCGCCAGCAAACCTCGTCCAGGCATGGATACCTTGGAGGGAGGAATCAAAACCCGCTCTGTCTTCATGCAAACAATAACTCAAGCAATGTTTGAGATACGGTCAACTTTGGCCAGGGAACCGTCTACTGATCCTTACCCCGGGGCCAATGAAGAATCAAGCGTACCCCTTCAACGGGTATCCTTGGATACAGATCGCCGTGAGGCACCTCGGACGTCAGAGCCCTCAATTACTCAACTCCAGTCGGTACCACCTTCCCCGACTCCCAGCACCACGGAAGACGTAGTCGAGATGATCAGGGACTTGCGCGAGCGCTTTGAGTCCAAGAATAGATAAGAGGAGCGCCAAAAAATAGGGATCCTCCAACCTTATGCCCTTGAATGGAACAAAGTGGTTTATCCTCCTAAGTATAAACCACAAACACTGACGCCATACGACGGAAAGGACTCTCCACGTCATTATCTGACGTACTTCAAGTCCCAAACAGAATATCTTCCAAAGGAGGACGCACTACTCACCAGCATATTTGTCGAGGCACTGAAAGGAGTGGCGTACGACTGGTACTGCAGTCTCTCAGATAGCTCTATATATTTCTTCGATGACTTGACGCATCTCTTCCTCGACCGTTTCTACGATGGCGGAAGGGACATGACAATGGCGTCCCTCATAGAGATACGCCAGAAGGAGAAGGAAACAGTTCGAGTATTCATCGAACGCTTTCGACAGGCCTGCTTCAGACTGCCCCCGGATATGCCAGAATATGCACTCCTCTCCTCCTGCAGCATGAACATGCTGCCCGCAGTCAAACTCTGGCTCAATTCTACTCCTCCTTCCGACTGGAGTTCTTTGATCATCGAAGCCGAAGCAGCAGAAAAGAAGGCATCCAATGCTCGCCTTCTGGGAGTTAGTTTTCCTGCCTTTGAGGACAAGGGGAAGCGACCTGCAGCCAACAACCCCGGGCAAGAGACGAAGGGAAAACAGGCGTTGACTGTCAATGCCTCCAAAGGTGCATCAGCACCTACTCAGAAGCCTACACTTGCACCAAGGCCAAAGGAGGTTTATTCTTTCAATGATGAAGACACCCTGCAACTCTTTGAGATACTAAAGTAGGGTGACAAGATAAAATTGTCGGACCCGAAGTGTCCCAACGAGGTTGGAAAACTGGACAATCCGAGGTACTATCACTACCATCGGTTGGTCGGATATCCAACTAAGGACTGCTACGTCCTCAAAAAATACATCCAGCGCATGATCAATGTGGATGTTATCTCCGTCGACTACGAGGAGAAAACGGTCTTGGCCAACCTGGTGTCACTTCAATTTGGCACTTTGCCGCCAACCACAACACAAGATGGCGTCGTCCCCATCCCTAAGGCGACAATGGAGGTGGTTAACTTACCACCTACTCATGACAACGTGAGTGGACTCATCCCATTCACCACATCTCGGGGAGAGGTCTTGTGGGTTTACCCGGATTTTGTCTCCGAGGTTACTCAACCGGAGGTACGCTCTGCCTCCAAAACTAAGTACAGGAAGATCAAGTCTTGTCGTATGGTCTCTTCCTCTGCGGAAGAGGCAATTCTTCTACAAACACGTTCACATTAGAACGTCCAACCTGACGAAGCTGCCGTCGAGGTGGTGCCTCCTTGCACCGTTCCTGCTGCCAGGGAAGAGGGCCCATCTAAGCCCCAAGCAGCCAATAAACAGAAGCATGTAGAGGCCCGTTTTGACAAGCCTCTACGAAGGGAGAATGCTTCGGGGCTAGCCAAGCCCACAACTTCGACATACTGGCAGAACTGGCCAGTACTCCTGCCCGCCTATCTCTGTTTTAGCTTCTTCGCCTTTTCAAGGACACTCGTGAAGCTCTCTTTGAAGCCTTGAAGGATGCTGAGTCCTTCATCAGTTAGGTCAAGCATCCTGAGGATACCCCGACTAAATGTGCGTACTGTCATTGTGCGGATGAAGTTATCCCCAACATAACCTTCACCCAACAAGACATGCTGCTCAAGCACAACCGACACAACAGGCCTCTGTATTATACAGGGTATATCGGTTCCGTCAAGGTGAAGCGGATTCAGATCGATCTGTGGTCTTCCTTCAGCATCATTCCGAAGACGCTGCTCTCAACACTGGGGATCCCAATGTACCGACTGGCACCTTCCAACACAACAATCAGTGGCTTCAATGCTAGCAAAAGTGAGCCGCTGGGCAAAATAAGGCTAAAGTGTCATATCGATAACCTCAGAACCGAGGTAACTTGCTATGTCGTGGACGCCGACGTCAACTGCAACCTCCTACTGGGTCATCCGTAGTTGCATGAGTACATGGTGGTACTATCCATACTCCACCAATGTATGAAATACGTGTCCACCAATGACATCTTCCGGACGGAGTTTGCGGACATTGACCCTTTCAAGGGGGTTGAAGCCTACTTCACTGATTCCACATTGTACAAGTCACCTGACGAGGAGGAAGCCAATGATGCTGACGATGAAGCAGAAATGGCAGCAGAGCTCGACATGGAGCCAGAGATGATTCTCGATGCTCCTTTAAAAATTTGACTCAAAGAAAAGCTGCCTCAGACGTTGCCTCCCATGAACATCAAGTTACCTGGAAAAGCACCAACTGCTCCAGGTAGAACACCTACTGAAGCTCCCTTGAAGATACGGCTCAAGGGAAAGCGACCTCAAACATCGGCTCCCCTTGTGGCAAAACTACAAGGGAAGGCACCAGCCACTGAAGGTGCAGTTGAGGCACCTCTGAAGGTGCATCTTAATGGCAAGCCTCCACAATCATCCGTCTCATCCAAGCTGCCGGAGAAGGCCCACATAGCCCTCTCGGACCCCAAGATCAAAGCTGTGGTCGACTCTCCCGATCCAATCCCAGTACTCACAGATGAAGAGCTAGGAGAATATATCTCTGCTGATGTAGATGCACCCTCTCTGGACAGTGTAATCTCGTGGGACAAAATCTCGTGTTTTATCAATAATAGAGTGTCTTTTAATTATTCTAGTCTTCCACATTGGAATGCCATGTATATATTAGATAACGCTCTACGGTCGTTGTAAACACAAATAACGACCGTCCATCATGCAAATCGAGTTGTCCCATCTGAAGGGGTCTGGTTTGTAGTCCTACCGCAGAATCAAGACAAAGAATCTATCATCTTCGGCAAAGTCGAGCGTCATCAAGACCTCCTGCCACCCGAGCAAGAACCAGATACCGACAGAATATAAGTCTATCGGTACACGGACAAGGCAACATCCAAAAGATGGGTTACAACCTAAAAAGCAACAAGGGCCTGAACTACGGCAAGGGTCGACTTCTTCCTCTCCGGCTTCTAACACCTGAAGGAAGGCCGCAGGACTACTATCATCGAACTCGACGGGGGGGTAGGCTATGTCACGCCGTCGTCAACTCCAGAGAGTTCGAAGGCAGAAGAACTAGAACATTCTCATTCATCCGAAGCATCAACTTGGGATTCCGATACCAGTATCAGATCAGTCATCAAGAAAGTGCTATCAGCCAATATGACATCCGCAAAATCTCAAGAAGATGAAGGCGAAGACTAAACGCCAAAATTCTTCGAAGAAGAACCCTGGGCTCAACGCCTAGGAGAACAGTGGGAGTCTCGTTTTGAATTACGCGAAACTCCTACCGAAGACGAAATCGAGCAGATCGACCTTGGGGATGGATCTTCTTCCAAACCCATCTTCATCAGCAAAAGCCTAAAAGAAGAAGATCGGGAATCTTTAATCCGGCTGGCTAAAGAATATATCGATGTCTTCGCTTGGAGCTACGAAGAAATATCGGGACTTGATCCCCAGATCGCGATGCATAGGCTTAACATCTTACCTGATGCCAAGCCTATAAAGCAACAACAGCGACGTTTTCATTCCGATATCATGAACGCTATCGATCAGGAGGTAGATAAACTCCTGACCAGCGGGTTTATCTGTGAAGAACAACACCGGGATTAGGTGGCCAACGTCATCCCTGTCACCAAGAAGAATAGAAAGATACGAGTCTGTATCGACTTCAGGGATCTCAACACTACTTGCCCGAAGGATGAATTCCCGCTTCCAATCACCGACATGATGATCGACAACACATGTGGCTTCGAACGCATGTCTTTCATAGACGGGTATTCAGGCTACAACCAGATCAAGATGTTCCCCGATGACGCAAAACACACGTCATTCAGGACTCCGAAGGGGTTTTTTTGCTACACAGTGATGCCCTTTGGCTTCAAGAACGCTGGTGCGACATACCAACGAGCTAAGAGCACCATCTTCCGTCAGCATCTTCGTAAGATAGTCGAATGCTATGTTGATGACATCGCAGTCAAGAGCCGCCTCAATGGAGATCACCTACAAGACCTTAAGACAGTCTTCGATCTCATGCGAGCACATCAACTCAAGATGAACCCAGCTTAATCATTCCTTGGAGTTTCTAGCGAAAAGTTCTTGGGCTTCATTATCACGACGAAAGGCATTCATGTCGATCCCGAGAAGACCAAAGCCATCCTTGACATGGACCCTCCGAAGAACCTTTGAGAACTTCGAGGCCTACAGGGGCGTTTGGCATACATCCGGAGGTTTATAGCAAACCTTTCCAGAAAATGTCAACCCTTCACCCAGCTCATGAAGAAGGAAGTCTCTTACGTTGGACAGAGGAATGCCAAAAAGCTTTCGATGATATCAAGGCTTACATGACCAGCCCGCCGGTCCTGGTGGCACCCGTTGCCGACATACCTTTTCTCCTCTACGTCCGTGCCATGGATCATTCCCTCGGCACCCTGCTCGCTCAGATCAGCGAAGCAGGCTATGACCAAGCTATCTACTACCTCAGTAGAACACTGATCGTGGCCGAACACCGGTACAACCCTATTGAAAAAGAGTGTTTGTCTTTGGTATTTGCCATCCAGAAGACTCGCCATTATGTCTCGGGCCAGACAATTCATGTCATCTCCCGAGTCAATCCTCTCATATTTTTCATGACGAAGCCAGGGTCATTAAACTCTCGGCTAGCTACATGGGCGATCCTGCTAACACCATACAACATGGTGTTCGTTCCACAAAAAGCCGTTAAGGGTCAGGCTCTGGCCGACTTTTTAGCTGTACACCCCATCCCAGAGTCCTCAAGACTCTATGAAGACATCCAGGATGAGGTCCAAGAATCAAACGTCACTGAAGAAAGCTCCGTCTGACGGATGTTTTTCGACAGCGCTTTAAGAACAGGCCCCAAAGACCAAATTATCGCAGGATTGGGGGTAATACTAGTCTCTCCCGATCAGCGGGTCATACAGCGTGCCTACTCCCTTTTGAAGCCGTGCTCCAATAAATGATATCGAGTACAACGCTCTCATCATGGGACTCCAGCTGGCACAACAGCTGGGGGTGGATCATCTGGAAGCCTACGGCGACTCAAAATAGTCGTTAACCAGATCAGAGGGCAATACGAAGATCTGATTCCTTACCATGAAGTTGTATTGAACATCGTTTCAACGTTCACCAAGTTCTTCATCGAATATGTACCTCATTTACAAAATCTGGAGGCTGACGCTATGGCTGGCCTCGCAGCCTCATTGGCAGCACCCCTCGGAACTCAATACTATGTTACGGTAGTTGGTCGAGACTTGGTCTGTCCTAAAAATAACCTATGCTCACAAATGGCCCATGACATGTCAACAAGTGCTGGTGTTAATGTCCGAGACTGGAGGTTCCCGTTCATCGACTTCGCTGTCTACGAAATTCTCCCAAAGGACCCGAAAGAAGCCGTCTCAGTCAAGAGGCGTTCCCTTCGATTCTATTACGATACAGCTACTAAAATGTTGTACCGACGCTCCTATTATGGACTTCTCCTTCGTTGTTTACCCAACGAAGAAGCGGCCGAAGCCCTTCGAGAAGCTTACGACGGAACCTGCGGGGCCCATCAACCTGGCCCTAAGTTGTAGGATTGACTGCGACGCTTGGGCTACTACTGGCCAACCATGGCAGCCGACGCTGTCGACTATGCTAAAAAGTGCCATGTGTGCCAGCTTTACGCTGACTTCATCCATACACCCTCAGAACCACTATATCCTACGGTCGCCTCCTGGCCCTTCGAAGCCTGGGGCATGGATATTGTAGGACCGATCACCCCTCCTTCATTAAGGAGACACCGCTTCATCCTAGACATCACCGACTACTTCTCTAAATAGGCAGAAGCAATTCCACTGGTGGAAGTAAAGAGCTCCTGGGTGGTCAGCTTCATCAAACAGCATGTCATCTATCGTTTTGGGGTACCTCAGAGGATTATCCATGATAATGGTCCTCAGTTCTTCAGCCAGGTTTTCAACAGATTCTGTGATAAGAATCGCATCCAAAATGTCGCATCAACCACCTACAATCCGGCAGCAAACGGATTGGCCGAGGCATTCAACAAGACTATCGTCAGGCTACTCAAAAAGGTCGTGTCATCCAACAAATGCGACTGGGACGAAAAGCTCGGCGAATCCCTTTGGGCCTACCGTACAACGGTACGGACCCCGATGAGCAACACACCATTCTTCCTGGTCTACGGGAGCGAAGCGGTACTGCCTCTTGAGGTCCAGATACCCTCGCTCCGTGTAGCGATCACAAATCAACTAACAGAGGAAGACAATCAACGTCATCGTCTGCGAGAATTGGAGGCACTTGACAAAAAATGTCTCCTAGCTCAACAGCGCATCGAACTCTATCAAGCCCGTATATCACAGGCTTTCAACAAGAAGGTCAAGCAGAGGACTTTCCAAGTAGGCGACCTGGTTCTGGCAGTCAGGAGGCCAATGGTGTTGACTCAAAAGATACCAAAAAAGTTCGAACCCAAGTGGGAGGGACCTTTCATCATAGAGACGGTATACTCGAACGGTGCTTACCGCCTCGCCAAACCTAATGGGGACTTGTTCATGATGCCCATCAACGGCAAGTTCCTAAAGAAGTACTTCTCTTGACATCTTTCAGACATGTAATTCTATCTCCACCCAACAAGGGAGTCTGTGGACCCAATCATTAGGGCTCACATACAATTCCCTTCCACAAAATCTTACGCTTCCGGAATCCAGCTGTTCCGTGGCATTCTCCAGTAGAAGGACAACTACGTCTACATTACCTCTGAGTTGTTCCCGTGCACACTGTAAAGCGGAATCTTACACTCCGTAAGAATATGCTACCCATCATGTTTACCATGTTCACATTACCTCTGAGTAAACATCCTGTGTTGCCGTACATTGATCGCAGAACTTCCACGTCCTTATTACCTCTGAGTAGTTCTCCGTATCCCCAGAGTTATTCCTACCACGTCCATAACACCTATGAGTAGGAAGATTCCATCATTTGAATCCCATATTTGTCACGTCTACATCACCTATGAGCAAACATGTCGGTTCGAGATCTCGAACTTATTATCTGTACCTAAAAACTAAGGTGCGCAAAAGATAATAGGCCCACACAAATCATTAAGTTCATGACAGCAAAAATGAACACACCACAAAAACTCTGTATTCTTTATTCAAAAGTAAAGGATTACATCCCCAGCAGAACTTCTATGTCCATATTACCTCTAAGTAGTTTCGCGTATCTTCCTCCAGAGTCATTCCTACTACGTCCATATCACCTTTGAGTAGGAAAGCTCTACCATCAATTCCATATTTACCACGTCCACATTACCTCTGAGTAAATATGTTGGTTCTCTCTCTCTCTCAACTTATTATCTGTACCTAAAACCAAGGTGCGCCAAGGATGATAAGTCCACATAAATTCCCCAGTGGAAGTACCCAAACCTATCACGTCCATACTACCTCTGATAGGATAGTCACACCTAAACAACTCTACTGTTCATGCTTCTTGTTCAAAGTATTTCAAAACTTGTCCAAAAGTTTTAAAAACTTTAAAGGGTGTCTTGTAGAAGCATGAAAAAGAAGGGATCTTGCTTTTAATCCCACATCGAAAATGAGAAAAAGAAAGGTCTCATTCCACTCTATATATAGAGCCCTCTTACCTCCTTTGAAAAGGGCACCAAAATAAACAAGAAAAGAGAACCCGTTCGAGCCACAAAAAGTTACAGTAGTACTTCTCTTCTTCTGGGTTGGCTGTAAGTTCTTTACTCGCTGTCATGGCGAGGATAATTTGGACTCTGAGTACTATGCGCCCCAGCGAGCTGGTACGAAGAAGTCCATGGCGGCACGGGCCAAGCGCCTCAAACGTGCTATGCCAACGGTAAACCAGAAGCATGCGCTCACAATCATGCGCGCTGCTGATGGTAAGCTGTACAAGGTCGACTCGGGTGCTTCTGTGCTAGAAATGAGCCGACCTTCAAAGTTCTTATCTCGCTTGGGCGCATCTACTGCGTTCGCAACCAAGTCGAGCAAGGCAAACCATGTGGTCTTGAACTCCCGTGCCTCCATTGGTTATACATCCGAGGTTCATTCAAGTCACTTTATGTGTTGTACCCCTACTACTGATCTGAGAGCCTGTTTGGTGTTGGATCAAGGGGCACAGCATTCACTTGACCACCCCGACGCTTGGCCTTGCCATGCGCCTGATGGGGGTGTAAAGGTGGCACTCTCACTTGACTACCCCGGCGCTTGGCCTTGCTATGCGCTTGATGGAGGTGTGAAGGTGGCACTCTCCTTTAACTATTTGTGTAATATGATCATTCATAAACGCCGATCAGGAGAGCCGATCGACAAGCATAATACACCCCTTACAGGGCATACTTCTTCTACGGTCGTCATCAATTGTTGCTGCCGCAAGACAGTGGCTCCACCACCGAGGCAGTCTGTGTTCCAGCAGTTGCAACATGCTGTGCATCTCTTCCAGCACATCACTCTGCCCCGTTAGAGAGTGAATTACTTCCTCGTCAATGCACAGGCGCATCTACCAGCCTGGGGCTCTTGTCTTCTGAAGGAGTTTACCGTCAAAGCTTCTTCGAACAAGGGGAACCATCACCCACAGTACAACGTCTTGCTAAGGACGAGGATTAGTCGAATCCATCTTCGTCGAAAAGTCAAGGGAGAGACAACAAAATTCTCTCAAACTGTTGCTATTCATAGGCCAGGGCAAATCAAACCCATGCGCCAAGTGGCAACCTTCCCAAAGTAGTACAATAAACTTGTATTCATGATGATGAATTCACCCCTTCGAATTTAGCTAAGTCAGAGAACCATTAATGACTCGAAGAAATCAACAGATGGACCAATGAAGACCGTACATCATACTGATGTGCCCCTCAACACCAAGCGCCTTATGAGGATGCGCCCCATGCGTCCCCATGCACCTAGTAGAACGTAAACTGATACGCCTTCTCAAAGGCCCATTACCTGTCAAGAACATTAAATGCTGAAGTCTGACAGAGTTGGCAGCACGTCCCTCGAGGACTGGACAAGTTGACAACTTTTTCAGAAAATAAAGCGTCGCCGACATCAGCATCATCATTGCTTTCCTCCGGCGGTTACAAGCCACGTGGCCGCCCAACCATCTCGCATGCTCATTCGCAGCCATGTGCCTAAATCTCCGCATGTACCTCAAAAGCCGTGCGCCTCAGACTTTTCTCTGATCTCTAAAGACAGAAGTAAAGTCACTACTGAAGCCCCGTATGCGCCTCAAAAGCCATGCGCCCCGACTGGTTCGTGACTCCTAAAGGTTACTAGCCAAAGTCTCCTCATGCGTCCAATCCCAGGCGCATCCTATCAGATCACTCCCCACCAAATTTGAGATCTTCGAGCAATGGACCTACGACACGCGTCCTTTGACTTGATTCAGCCGATGAAGGGGTATTATCACCCAAGATCTCAGCAACTGAAAGATCCTCTCCACTGCTACTTGTCAGCTCGATCGCAGCCCACAAAGGCAACAGGAAGGGTTCAACTCCTAAATCAGAGCGCATCGTCCATGCGCCTCCATCAGCAATCACCACGTGGCGTTCCCGCGTACAGGCGCATCCTACATATACACATGAGTAGCCAGCCTGCAAAGCTATAAATAGAGGGATCACTTCCTTCTTACATACACACATCACACAACCACTGATATACATATACAGAGAGGCAAATACAGACACTCAACGTCTTCTTCCTCTCCGTAAGCTCCAGCACCCAGAGCAACTCAAACCTTCAGAGAACCGAGAACCGACGTCAGATCGTCAACGGAGTCAACGCATTACCATTCGCTCCATCGGCACAAGGGACCCAGATAAACAAAAGCGTACTCTTAGGACTACGTCTAAGTCCTATATTGTAATACTGTTCTGTTTGTATTAAAATTATATCAAAAGATTTTAATGGCAAACAACATAGTGGCGTGTCTTCTGAATGGCAAATACCAGTATAAGGTATTCCTTTTCCACAATTGTGTATCTATGCTCGACACCCACCATTGTGCGGCTGAGGTAGGAGATTGCCTGTTCGTGGTCGCCTTCATTCTTCTGAGCTAATAAGGCACCAAGAGAATGGTTCATAGCACGGACATATAGTAAGAAAGGCTTCCCCATTATTGAAGCTACCAATACTGGAGGGCTTGTGAGATACGCCTTCATGTCGTCGAATGCACGTTGACATTGTTCAGTCCAGACGAAAGATACGCCTTTCTTCGTGAGCTGAGTGAATGGTTAACACCTTCCAGAAAGGTTCGAAATGAATCGTCGGATGTAGGCTAGCCTTTCTTGTAGTCGGCATAGCTCTTTGAGGTTTCTTGGAGAATGCATATCGAGGATAGCCTTCACTTTCTCCGGGTCAAGATGTATACCCTTTGAAGTAATGATGAAACCAAGGAACTTGCCGCTGGAGACTCCCAGAAAAGACTTGGTTGGATTCATCTTGAGTTGGTGTACACGCATTAGTTCGAACACCGTTCTCAAGTCTTGGAGGTGGTTGCCCTTGAGACGACTTTTAACTACGATATTGTCTATATAGCAGTCTACTATTTTTTGCAAATGATCACAAAAAATTGTGTTCATGGCTCGCTGGTGTGTCGCCCTACATTCTTCAATCCGAAGGGCATAACCGTATAGCAGTATACCCCCAACGGTGTTCGAAAAGATGTGTGCTTCTCGTCGTTGGAGAACATCTTGATCTGGTTGTAGCCTGAGAACCCATCCATGAACGACATCCGCTCGAAGCCGCAAGTATTATCGATCATTATGTTGATAATCGGTAAAGGAAACTCGTCTTTCGGGCATACAGAGTTCAAATCACGATAATCGATACAGACTCGAACTTTATCGTTCTTTTTCATAACTGGGACAACGTTGGCAACCCAGTCAGGGTGTTGTTCTTCGCGAATGAATCCACTGGCAATGAGCTTCTTGAATTCATTCTCGATGGCCTCTATTACATCTGGTCGAAATCGTCGTTGTTGCTGCTTCACCTGCTTAGCTTTACACGAAATATTCATACGGTGCATGGCGACTTTAGGGTCCAGGCCTGGCATGTCTTCATAGCTCCATGCAAAGACGTAGATGTATTCTCTTATAAACTGTATAAGAGATTGGCGTTCATCGCCAGATAGACTTTTGCTGATGAAGATTGGTTTGAAAGATGATTCATCTCCTAAATTGACACAGATGACTTCGTCTTTGGTAGGTGGTTCACGTTGTTCGAAGCGCAGCTCCCACCTAGTATCCATCTTTTGAGCCCATTGTTTAAGCTCGATTGATTGGACATCGTCCGCAATTTGGTCGACGAAAACAAAGTTGACAGACAGAGTTGCTTTGAACATGTTGCCAATGCTGGAGTCTGAGTCCCAGAGGAAGGAATCTGAAGTGGGAGAACAACGGTCTGTTTCATCATCTGATATTTTGGGAGTTGTTGGAGGAGTGACATAACCCAAACCAACACTGTTTCTTTAATAGTAGTTCTCCGGTTTACCGGAAGGAGCAAAGTATCGTATTGACAACCGTCGTCCTCGGTCGTAATTTATCCCCTGGTCGCTTTTGATGTCATATCCCATGTTCTGGATGATATTCTTGGACTGCCAACTGTATCGAAAAAGTTGTATTTTCCCAGAGTCATAGTCAGCTTCCATATTATTTTTGGGAGAAGTTAAGTCTGGAACCAACTTTCTCTCGCTAATTATACGACCAAAGATGATTACTTCTTCATCCTTCTTTCTGGCTGGAATGATGAAGTAGTGGATATCTTCTGGGTAAACTCTTTCCTGCAGGTGAGGCATCGAGATCGGCATGCAGAGGTGTGGTCCTATGCCGTGCTCTAGAGCATATATCGTATCTATGTAGTGATTTACAGATTGATAGACATCGTAGTAATTCAAAGGTAGACCTTTACTAAGAAAATACGCAAGTTCTTCTTCATGAATAACATCATCCTCTGAAGGTACATTATTATGAGTATTGATATACTTATTGAGAGGATCATCATCTGGAAAAGGAGCCACAGTCTTGGCCAAGTTCACTGTCACGTCCCGATCCCGGAGGATCGAAAACTAGCCACTGGGCGTGATGCCGTACAAGTCTAGATTGCACTTGTACAAGGCAAAACCATTACAGTTCCTGGTATTTCTCAGAAAACATCTACAACAAAGCAAAACCAAGAAGATAAATTGAAGTCACACAAGGTATAAAGAAATGTATCGCTTTATTGATAATCATAGTGGATTACAAGACTTGCAGCAGAATACAGAGTTTACAACTAGTTACAAGACTCTTGAATAGCCAACTGAATGTATACACTTGTCCTTTAGGCTATAATTGAATATACCGACTTCTTTACAATAAACTTGCCAATTTGGCTACAATCTCACTGGTACAACTGAGTTCCACTGTTCCATACATTATGTCCAGTATAGCAGAAGACATCGTCTTGAAAGAAGAGCTTCTGCACACCCATCCGATTCATCGATGCCAAGCACAGATTAAAGGATTTCCTCCAAGCATACACCTGTAATATTGCCCACAACGTGGGTCAGTACATCATCAATGTACTGGCGAGCGGTGCTAGCCCAACTCACCTAAGAAGACAACACTAAGTAATCATGTTATAGCACATTATTAAATGTGGTCTTTCTCGTTGCCTTAGGGTCAATTTCATGTTATAGCTGACAAGAAGTAAAGCATGCAGTTCTCATAGCCAATATAATTTAAAGCATGCAGTTATCACCCTTTGGTGATCCTTACCCACGGTCGTGTAGCCATCCATGTGTATTTATAATACTTACTCTCACTACAACAAATAGGGCCTACAATAGCAGTTTTTTATAGCGTTCAAGTGTCCCCGCTATAAAATGTTATCAACAATAGCGTTCTTTCTGTACTACTGTAAAAAGTCTATCTATAGCGTTTCATGAATGCTGTAGATTCTATAACATTGTAATAGGTTAGAAAAACAGATCCACCCACGGTCACCCGCTCTTTCCTTTTTTTGTTTTGTTCAAAATTTTTCGAACCCCATCAAAAAACCCAACCCCTCCTTCTCTCTCTCTCCTTCTTCGACCTATCTCCTCCTTTCTCTCTCCTTCTCTTGGCTACTTCTTTAACCCATCTTCCTCTCTCTAACATCTCCCCTGCCCATTTTCTTTTTCGTAGATAAGAGAATCCCAACGGCCCAATTCTCTCCCGTCGCCAGCTTCGAGAGGGGATGAAGGGATATGAGAGAGCCGACGAAGTTGAGCTCGAGACCATTGGAACCATTCTCCTTTTGGATCTGAATCGGCCTATCTATATACTTTTTTATTTCTTCCTTTCTTAGAAACCCTCCACGAAAACCTAAAATCCAAAAGTTTTACCCCCCTTCTCCCAATTTTTATATATGCCTTGAGACCCTAATTTTATGAACCTCAATTTTTGTTCCAAACACGAAGGTTAGCTTCTTCCCTTTTTTTCCCGGTTTGAAGCATTTCTTGTTGATTTTGATGGATCCAAGTTAATTTTTGTTTTGTTTTTTGGTGGGTTCAGATATGGGTGAAGTGAGGGCAATGATGTCTATGGGAAGGATCTTCTCGATTACGAAGAGGACGAAGAAAAGCCCCTGATTCAGCGGAAGCCAAGGCCACGGGCAAAGCGATGAAGAAGTAAGATTGAATTTTTTTCTTTAATTTTTTTGCTTAATTATTTTTGTTATCATACACAAGTTTATTCTTTTAGATCTGGATATATTGGCACATGTTAATTGTTGATAATTTACGTAAAATCTCATTTCTTCGCATACAAGGTTATACCTGAATTATTGAGACCAGAGTAGACAATCATGTCGAAGGTGATGATGGGGAACCCGACGTTCATTATAGCGGACACGCTAGCCATGGAAGCTTTGCCAAAAATGGTTTAAGGTTGGATTTTGTTTTTGTCGGTAATTTTTATGGATGTTTCCAATGAATTTGGTTACTTTGATAGAAAAATAAATTAAATGCAGCAAAAATATATGCTTGATGGAGTTTTAAGATATGAAGTAGAGTAGTAAAGTCATTTCCTCATTGACCTTGTGGATGTCTTCATCTTAGCAGCTACAAGAAAATATGTGCACCTCCTAATTTACAACGGATATCATAGACAATCTTCCAGCTGCCAAAACTTTTCTACTTAAGGCTGGATTTTCTAGCATCTCAACAGCAGCATAAAAATAGTGTACAACCATAATTTTGAGAGGTCACACAAAGCTTCCACATCTACAATAATTTTATCACAAATCTGAAAGACAAAAAAAAGAAAAGAAAATGTTTGGTATGTGTCAGGCGAATAGAAGGTACAAGCCTACTAAGAATAAGAGGAAAAACACAAAAGAAGAGAATTCTCCGTCAACATATGAACAGCTGACAAATACTCCAAATTATGACAATAGCAAAAGTAAGAATCAAAGAGGAAAGAAAACTAGAACAAAAAAAACATATAGTAGTAGGAAACCAACATTGCATTATATAAGATGGGATGTAACTCTTACACAACCGGTAGCAATTTGATGTTTCAAATTAGCTTAAAAAGCTGGGAGTGGAGCATGATATTTTGTTCAATGATCCCACACTTTGTTTATTCCTTCAACAATAAGACATACTGGATTAGCGTTTGTCTTACATGGATGTAAAATGCGACGAACTTGGACAAAAGATTTGAGCATTTTTTAAAATGAGCCAAAGGCAGTTTTCTTGCACAATAAAGTCAATGAGTTGCTATGTTTATTTTCCTGAATCACATGCCTTATATTAGAAATGTGTTATATCATACTCATCCTTAAACTTAATGAGGAATTAAGGATGCCATAATGGTTTAAAGGATTAACATTAAAAATGAACACCTCCAACTATAACTAAGTGGACACAATAGGGATTCAAGTTAATATGAACACCTCCAACTAGAATTAAGTGGACACAATAGGATTGATTCAAGTTAATATGTTCCACATGAACTTAAACCTTTAGATATTCAGTTTTGCTGGAAATATTTCTAGGACCTAAAATCTTTGTAGGTTGCACATGGATACTAAATTTTGGGTTCCAACTTGACAATTATTGCATCACCCAAGTTTAGATTAAACCTCAAATCCTTAATGTACAGTGTAAACCAGAGTGATCGACACAACTTCAATTAAGGTTTCTCCTGAAAATAGTTCCATATCAACTCTGATTACCTGTATTTTATGACAAACCAAAACTAGAATTGGAAATTGTTTCAGTTTACTTACTAATCACCACAAAATAATATCAAACTATTTTTGTAGACCTTCTTTGGAAAAATTTCCATTCTTAAAATATCTTTTACCGTATTAATAGTTTAGAACTTTCTCTTTATTTCTATTTTGAGAGATTCAAGCTGTAATGAAAATTTAATCTTAAAAACTTACACTTCGTATATATCACATCAATGGTGCAAAGTACTATGTAATTTGAACTCGACTCTACATGGCAAGACAACTTTGGCTAAGATGTGTGGGAGAGATGTGTGGCAGAAGTACCTCTGCGCCCATGAGCTGATCATGTTGCCCTATCAATGAGGTCATCGGACAAGCGGAGGCAAATTCGATCGTCGTCATCGTCGTACTAATTTCAGGGCATAGTACTAGGGGATCTTTTCTCTCTTAGTATTTGTTATTTCTTTTTTACTGTTGCAATCATATCATTATGGTCAATTTGGGAAAAGATTTTCTACATCTTAATGTTTCTTATAAATTACTGCTAATGCTAAAGTTTGTTTGGACAAGATGCGTTTTAAAATACAACTTGGAGGATCCTAGTAATTTAAAAGTTCTGATTCCAGTCTAATCTTGGTTTGGACAAGATGTATTTTATAATTTATTGTATTCTATCGATTAGAATCCTAGCTGCATCTGTTTTCATCAGTAAACCTTGCATATTTCAAGTTGAAGAAATTCAGTAATTCATTCTGGATTATGGACATTGCTTTGAATTTCTTCCTGGAATTTGCATACACTACTGCCATGAAGCTTATATGGTTCACTACAACTGCTTAATGATTTCGGGTTAATTTATCAATAGACATGCATCTTTGTTGTAGTTCGGGTTAATTTCAATTTTAATTTTTTGATTTTTACCAGGAAGAGGATTTAGATGGGGAGTTTCTTGTCCAACCCATTCCTCTACTAGAGCAGGAGAATAGAGGGAGTGATATTGATATTGATGCTTGCGACAAAGAAGATGAAGACGAAGTCGACGATGTAGAAGAATAATTAATTCAAGTCCTTTTTGGACCAAAAAAGGTATTGAAATTACTTTCAAGTCCAATTTAATTTGTCTATAGGGTTAGCAAATAGTCCTAAACATATTGATGCTAAATATTCTAGCTAAAGATTTTTTATATATATATTTGAAGTTGTTTATATAGGCTCCACATACTGGTGTTAGTGTCTTGATATAACACATTATTAGTTGTCATCTGCAAAAAAAATTATTGGTCTGTGTTGTTTTCAATAATCTGTTGCACTCAAGGGTAGCTTCCTACCGTACAAGGAATCAGTTATCTCAAGATAAGAACATGCATTTCATCACTACATTTTGCTCATCCTTGCCACTTTTACGTTCTCTTACGAGTGTGTGTTACCATGTCGATATGTTCTGACTCTTCCAATGTAGTTGCATAAATGCTTATTACGTAGGACTGCATGGGGGTCATACTTTTTGCTGGAAAACTTAGTCCAGTAAGCAGACTTCATAATCACTTATATTAAATGTAAATGGGATAACTGTTTGTTGCTACTTTGACTTTGAGTGAGTATTAGGATTAATCTAGAGCAAGAACAAGTGATACCAAATTTGTGACCCTTCAAGAACTATGTTCTTTTTGGTGTACCTGATTTGTGGTACATTTTCTATCCAGAACATGAAAAGATAGATCAACTGGTAAGAAAAATGAAGGAGACGATCAAATACTTGAAAGAAATGAAATAGAAGCATAAAGAATGTAAATAAGGAGAAATCCAACAAATTTAGCCAACCACAGTTCCAATCCGATACATCAAAAAAACTTGGTTCTTTCTTCTGAAATTTGGGGATAACCAAATAGTTAGCATCTCCCATAGACTAGATGAGCATGAGTTGTGTTCCTAAAGTTCCCAAATGTCGGGGGTAACTAGTGGGCCCAGAGTGAGAAGATAAGAGTAAGGACTTTGTGAGAAAAAATTGTACTAAAGTCTCACTTAAAATACCTTCAAGTGTTTGATCATCCTATGTCTCCTTCTTTCCCTTTGATTTTGTATGTAATACTTATCAAATTGACCTAGGTAAATTGAAGAGGCCTACCCCAATGTATTTTGAACAAGGTAAAGTGCCCCCCGTTCTAACCATAAATCAAATTAAATTTGGTAACACTTGGAATAACCATACACATCAATTAGCCTGTTTTGAATTAACCAACTGATTTGAGAATTCTTTTCCGAATAAGTTTAAACCTCAAGTTAATAGACAGTTGATTTTAGGAGCTTACGGTTAACATAAAGGATGGGACAGTTGAAAGGAATAATAATGTAAACTTGGTATTAGCATTCACATTATGTTTGAGTTTCATTTGCTTTGCTTTGTACTAATTTTTCAGTTTTATTTGCTTTGTACTACTTTTTTCTAACAGTTATTTGACTTTGTTGTACAACTGTCATTTTGTTATGCAGTCGGTGTGAACTTTTTTATTATTATATAACAATGTATTTTCTTCTCAATTTTGTGTAGGTTGGTGGGTAAATTTTTGATGGTTGTGTATAGCTAGAAGGTAAGAGGCGATCGAGCTGCATTTTGGCCTACAGATATTTCGTAAATGGAATAGTTTATTTTGGACTACTAGGTGTACAACTACTTTTTGTACATCTTAAATGTTTCAATGACAACTACTTTTTGTATATCTTGAATGTTTTAAGAAAAATGTTCATATTTTGGCAAACATTTTCTATATCTTGATTGACCGAAATGGAAGTTGTGATTGAAATTGTTAAAATCAAAATTGCGATATAGCATGAATTTCTATGGTTGTATGTGATACAGAACGGGTTATTCAGATATAAAATTGTGTAGCAGATTTATAGTACTCATAACGTATAAATGTAATAGCGTTTCCAAAACTGTTGGCCGCTATCACGATAGCATATGATGAACGCTATAATAAGTCAAACCATCTACATCATTCATGAACGTTATCATTCATCAACAACATTCTTGAATCGCTATAATCCATCTACAGCATTCACAAACGCTATAAAGCATCCACAACATTCACAAACGCTATAAACCATCCACAGCATACACGAACGCTATAATCCATCTACAGCTCGAGAATGCTATAATGTTATAGCGGTCACACACGTTCACGTACTATAGCGTGGGCAATTATAGCGGACATAATACGCTATATAAGGCTTTCTATAGAGTTTTGCACTTGCTATTGTAGGCCATATTTGTTGTAGTGTCTGCCTGCACTAGACATTGTTAGGAACAGTACCATGATTCAATATAAACATCACCGTTAGGTGATTCTTACCAACAGCCGACATCCTTTCCTGTATTTGAGTAATAACTTACTCTGCCTGCATAAGACATCATTAGCACCGGACCTATCTATATGAAGGTCACTGGCGACACGCCATCTTGGATCATCTTGGCGAACAACTAACTCCGAAATAGGGTCCGAATCCATGGTAGGTTTCCGAAACACCATGCTACTACTTCAGCACCAAGGGATTTCAGCATCCTTTCAGTGGGCGGTAGCAAGCCCCCCTGCAAGTCCTGAAATCCCGATGTCATTACATCGACACCATCCTTGTTCCCCCTAGGACGAACCGGGTTCCATGGCCCAGGAATACCGTTCGAGGAACCACCTTGTCGACAAGTTGTCCATGACCATGCAACTATATGCAACTTATCTATGAAGAAACATATAATGCATGCTAAGGAAAACTAAGTAATAATCCATCTTTCTCATTCGTATTGCCATCTTGCCTTGAGCCAACGCTCACATCATCATCTGCCCAATCCAGGATCTTAGTGAAATCAACATTCTACATCGGCACAGGATAATAGAATGTTGTTACCCAATCTCTTAGACACATGTTTGACACCATACATCTTTCCAAGCAACTCAATGTACTCACCGTCCAATTCCTGGGAGTTAGCATTTGTTTAGCATACATTCATTCGGACATAATTCTAGCATACTCACTGCCCAGTTCTTGGGTCTTAATATCTGTGTTACCATCTATTCATCGAGCCAAAGCTCGATATACTAACCGCCCAAGTATTTGGGACTTTGCCTTCACCTTTCATGCAATTCATTATGATAATGTACAAGCATACCATTCATCTAGCAATACAGCTTACGTTCAGGTGATTATTTGTCTTTTATTATCTTTCTGAATTCCATGCAAGGTGTTATTGAACAACTCAATAAGAAACATATCATACTATCCTTATTTTAAGCGTGAAGCTAAAGGATCTTTGAAGGGTTCAACACTACTCACATTCATAGGACGATTCCCGCCACGATCGCATAGCCTTCCAAGCGATCCTTCACATATTCCAAGTCCAACAAGGCTTCATCGAACCAACCATCCACCATAAGGCATCTTGCGCGTCGGGGCACTACAATATATACCACTCGGAAAAAGTTTCGTCCTCGAAACTTAAAATAAAACTCTTCTCCAAAACTTCAACCGACTTTTTGTGAAACTTCTCAACGATCGACTTGCACTATTTAATATTTCTCCGCAATCTCTTGATTGATTTCAAGTAATGTATCATCTCGATACAGCATCTCAATTGATTCAACATAGTTTACCATTTTTTATCTCTCCTCTAGCACTCGTACAAATTCTTAGCACATGATAATCCTCCCCGTGGCTTCGTTTGAATTCAGCATATCACTTAGTTGGAATTATACACATATTTTTAGGCATCCCCAAAATACGTGCACTTCAGCCAAGTTCAGTGATAGATAAAACGAACGAGCTACGGTGTAACTTCTTTCTGAACATCAATAATTCTTTTTTGAGCATCTCGTATAATCCTACTTGTTTATTCAATATTCCAACCAACTAATAAGACGATAGATGTTGCCAATTCCAACTAGATAAATTTTCCACAATCGATCCCAATGTTTTCTAAAGTATTCAGACTTAGATGTATCAAGTATTCCTTTCAAGTTCATTGTCATTCATGCCACCAAAGTTGATAAATCCTATGGCCATATTTCATTTTGATACCTCGATACTCATCGGCCAAATCTTGTACTCGTCATCATTCGCATCCATATACTTTGTTTGCAACTCGTAACTTTCTCGATCATGATTCATCTATCAAAGTGTACCATCTTCCACTCTAGTAACATTTCCCGCTGTACTCAAACACTTTCTCGTATTGATCAAGCCAACATATTATCCCTTCGCACAAGCAACTCTTATATTCCAGCAATATTAATCCTGAGGGTCATTCCTATTCACATTCGCTCTCGTCGATCTCGGCTACATATACTATCCCATTCCGTCATTACACTTATCCTCAATTCTGATCCGGTCAATAAATTTATCCCAACTGTCTCAAGGCACTACCATTCATTTACACAACTCAATATTAATCAACCAAACCAACTAGCTTTAGCAATTTCCAGCATTCTAACAAAGGCAACCAAATTTCGAAACTAATATGATCCGTCATCCCATCCAATATTATAACATCAAAATTTCTAATCTTTATTTCATTACAAAGCTTACTTTTTAACACATCTTACTCATTTCGACTATACTCACGCAACATCAATAGGGACACCCTATGATTTTCCAACCGTCAACTTAGCATTCAGTCAAGTCTATACGGCCAGCTATTCTAAGCTAAACCAAACATTCAACTAGCTCATATGAGATAAGTAGCTATCAGGGACATACTTATCTCTTATCTTAGAGGCAACCAATTCTCATCATAGGGGCAACCCTATGGTTAGACCAACTTAGGGACATGGGACACCACCCCAATCTTATGAACTTATTCCCAACATGGACAACTGAAGAACATAGCCAACCAACATTCTAGGGTCAAGTCTTTCTATCCGTACTCATACTCTGTTCATACCCAACGAAGTCTCATTCTAGACTTACCCACAACCGACAAAATCTATCCGACAATTCTATCCAACAATCCTTGTGGTCACTCCCGAAGCTATCATATAAAACTTATCGATCGAATATCCAAACTTTCAATTTTCACTTGCATAGACATAGCATCACTTGTTCAATCCGACTTGCATCCTCATATCGTACTCAAATTGTCTATTCAATCGGGTCAACTATTCCGAGTCATCATCCGACATTGCTATCTCAATAGTTTATCACTTACGATCTCTTCCTACGGTCTCTTCGCGACATATTCGTTTCCAACAATTTTTTTTGATCATCGATACGGTCTGTACTCTCTTAACCAACAAAATAAGGCAACTACATAATCATATTTCTTCCGAGGCATCATTTATAAATTTTTTAGCACCAACAAAGTCATCTCTTAGCAATTCACGTTAACCATCAATATTCGTTTTGCATCATCTCCTTGTGATTCCATAAGAAGATTTACTATTCATGCATCGATCCAATCTCTATAGCACCAATCATCTAGCATACGTATATCGATCATCTTAGTGGATATAACATAACTCATTAGCTAAGTCATAATTCAACAATTCCATATTCCATCCAACTTGTTATTCATGCGACAACATCATCTACCGACAGGGTCTATTACATATCGCTACACCTTGATACTTATTTGTATCCCAGCCATTCGACTCTCGTAAGGAACATCTACTCTTTCATGCATCAAAGGACAAGTATTCATTCTCTATGCCTCAAAATAGTCAAGGGTCGTAACTTGTTAATTCGGGACACATCAAATTCTCTCAAGCACAACTACACCATGTGCTAAGATCATCTATTTCTCAAGCCTATTCTCTAAATTTTTGGTCGTTGATGCAACTTTCTGCATCTTCTAAATCATTCACAACATCCCAATAAGTGCCTAATATCACCTCCAATTCTGTCGATATACAACATGCAATTTCTTATACTCAATTCCAACATCGTTCAATATTCGGTCTATAGTTATTCTCGTAAAATCTTTCGATAGCAACATTACACCATCATTACCAAGCCTACAATCCTTTTACCCAACATAATACTAACTGACAAGGTCTAGCGATGGCCCTTCTGAACACATCAAAATCTCACAACGGGTCATCCGAACTTAATCATCAAAGGGTCAAGGGACATCTTAGGTAAAGCAATCACAAAATCATAAACACATCAAGGGTCAAGGGACATCTTACCACGACGAGCTTATATGTAATATACTACTCAGAGCTCAAGCCATTCCCAACACAATATTCCTTCGCATGAAACCAACGTCCAACATGGACTATCCATCCTTCAGTGGTTATGCTGACCACAAATACCAACTCAAGATTCTGTCGATTCCCATTCACTGAAATCCATGCACATTCCGTTCTAACATACCATGCCATCACCCAAAGTCGATTGCTGCATAACAATCGATTCAATGAATCCCACACATAAGACATCCAGCATACATCAAAAACTTATTATCATATCGCATCATTGTTATTCTTTTGGTATCTTTTAGAAATTCAACAAAGCACACATATCACATCCCATATATTTAGACTTATTATATGGAACACCCAGTGAGCGACTAGAAGGATCAACAAACTTTCAGTCAAGGGAACAACTTAGAATAGTTTAAAAGCAACACGGAATAATCGCATAAGCACTATGAGTCATCATAGAGGAAACTTTGATGTCAATACAGAAGCATCTTTGAGTATTCACGGAAGCAACTTTGATTTACCACGGAAGCAACTTTTGAATAATCGCGGAAGCAATCTTTGAATCATCGCAAAATCATCTTAGTAGCACCATTGATTTGAAACAAATCAAATAAGAATCCAAGGACGTAAAGCCGTGCTTTGATACCATTATGTCATGCCCCGATCCCGGAGGATCAAAAACTAGCCACCGGGCGTGATGCCGTACAAGTCTAGATTGCACTTGTACAAGGCAAAACCATTACAATTCTTGGTATTTCTCAGAAAATATCTACAACACAGCAAAAACAAGCAGATAAATTGAAGTCACACAAGATATGAAGAAATGTATCTCTTTATTGATAATCATAGTGGATTACAAGACTTGCAGTAGAATATAGAGTTTACAACTGGTTACAAGACTCTTGAATAGCCAACTTAATGTATACACTTGTCCTTTAGGCTATAATTGAATATACCGACTTCTTTACAATAAACTTGCCAATTTGGCTACAATCTTACTGGTGCAACTGAGTTCTACTTCTACTGTTTCATACATTATGTCCCGTATAGCAGAAGACATCATCTTGAAAGAAGAGCTTCTGTACACCCATCTGATTCATCGATGCCAAGCACTGATCAAAGGATTTCCCCCAAGCATACACCTGTAATATTGCCCACAACGTAGGTCAGTACATCATCAATGTACTGGCGAGAGGTGCTGGCCCAACTCACCTAAGAAGACAACACTAAGTAATCATGTTCTAGCATATTATTAACAGTGGTCTTTCTCGTTGCCTTAGGGTCAATTTCATGTTATAGCCAACAAGAAGTTAAGCATGCAGTTTTCATAGCCAACATAATTTAAAGCATGCAGTTATCACCCTTTGGTGATTCTTACCCACGGTCGTGTAGCCATCCCTGTGCATTTATAATACTTACTCTGCCTGCACAAGACATTGTTAGGAACAATATCATAATTCAATATAAACATCACCGTTAGGTGATTCTTACCAACAGCCGACATCCTTCCCTTTATTTGAGTAATAACTTGCTATGCCTGCATAAGACATCATTAGCACCGAACCTATCTATATGAAGGTCACTGGCGACACGCCATCTTGGATCATCTTGGCGAACGGCTAACTCCGAAATGGGGTGCGAATCCATGGGAGGTTTCTGAAACACCGTGCTCCTACTTCAGTACCAAGGGATTTCAGCGTCCTTTCAGTGGGCGGTAGCAAGCCCCTACTGCAAGTCCTGAAATCCCGATATCAGTACATCGACACCATCCTTGTTCCCCCTAGGACGAACCAATTTCCATGGCCGAGGAATACCGTTCGAGGCACCACCTTGTCGACAAGTTGTCCATGACCATGCAAATATATGCAACTTATCTATAAAGAAAGATATAATACATGCTAAGGAAAACTAAGTAATAATCTATCTTTTCCATTTGTATTACCATCTTGCCATCTTGCCTTGAGCCAACGCTCACATCATCAACTGCCCAATCCAGGGTCTTAGTGAAATCAACATTCTACATCGGCACAGGATAATAGAATGTTGTTACCCAATCTCTTAGCCACATCTTTTACACCATACATCTTTTCAACCAACTCAATGTACTCACCGCCCAATTCTTGGGACTTAGCATCTGTTTAGCATACATTTATTCATACATAATTCAAGCATACTCACTACCCAGTTCTTGGGTCTTAATATCTGTGTTACAATCTATTCATCGAGCCAAAGCTCAATATACTCACCGCCCAAGTATTTGGGACTTTTTCTTCACCTGTCATGCAATTCATTATGACAATGTACAAGCATACCATTCATCTAGCAATACAGCTTACGTTCAGGTGATTATTTATCTTTTATTATCTTTCTAAATTCCATGCAAGGTGTTATTGAACAACTCAATAAGAAGTATAGCATACTATCCTTATTTTAAACGTGAAGCTAAAGGATCATTGAAGGGTTCAACACTACTCACATTCATAGGACTATTTCCGCCACGATCGCATAGCCTTCCAAGCGATCCTTCGCATATTCCAAGTCCAACAAGGCTTCATTGAACCAACCATCCATCATAAGGCATCTTGCGGGTTGGGGCACTACATTCACCACGTAGGGTAATTCTTTAGGGTTGGGAGGACGGAATTCGATAGGTTCCTCCTGAGCTTTGTCCTTGTCAAGGTTCTTACGGAGAGTGATGGTCAATGGTTTGACTTTGTCGAGGTTCTTCTTTTTTACCCTAATTGTAAGAGGCTACGGAGTACTTTTTGGAGCAGTACGTCCTTTGACTCGCATAATCAAGGGACCATCATTGGAGGATGAACTTGCTTCAGCTTCATTGTCAGCTTCGTTGCCGTCATCCTTGGGGGCTGAGATTGGTAAAGTACCGAATCTCTATAGTAAGCTTCGATGTCCTTAAAAGGATCGACATCTGCAAACTTCGTCTTCACGACACCGTCATTGTTGACGTACTTAAAGCATTGGTGAAGTATGGAAGGAACGATCATGTTCTCGTGTATCCATGGACGTCCCAACAAGATGTTGTAGGATACATTGGCATCGATCATATAGCAGGAAACCTCCGTTCGGTGATCATCGATCTGGCACTTGAGACGGATCTTGCCTAGCGGGTGGCTTCGACTAGCATTAATAGCCATGATAGTTGTGTTGGTTGTAGATAGCTTGTGCAGAGGGATTCCCAGAATTTGAAGCAAACTTCTAGGAATGATGCTGAGGGAGGATCCTGGATCTATGTGCATGCGGTCTACCATGATTGCCACGATATACCCAGTATAGTACAGGGGTCTATCATGACGATTATTTTTTAGTAGCATGTCCTCCTGTGCAAAGGTAATGTTGGGCACCACTTTCATAGTACTGTGGCAGTGGGGACAAGAGACAGGGTCTTCAGCGGAGGCTTTGACTTCAGCGAGATATGAGTCGGCAAGTAGTATTGCCTTACTTAAGGCCTTCCGCGTTTCTTTGGCGAGTCATAATAGATCGAACAGAGACAACCTGGCAGGTGTATTGGCCAGTTATTGCCAGTATGTCAAAGTTGTAGGGCCGATCCATGCCTTGGGAGCTGGCGCCTTCACAGACTTGTCGAACTGTGTCTCCTTCTGCTTGGCTTTGTCAGCAGTTGAAGGCTTAGACGGGCCGACTTCTGAGCTTGTGGGGGCAGCAGGAGCTTGAGAAGGTACTGCTTCTTCTTGTGTAGGATCGTATGTCTGAAGATGAGCCTTTCCCGATCGCGTCTGGCCAAATAGAACCTTGTAGATAGAAGAAGACACCATATGACATGACTTATATTTTTTGCCTTTTTTGCTTTGGGAGATACTACCCCCTGTGTCATCTCTTGTACAAGGTTTGGATGGACCCACATGATCTTACCATGTTCATTTGTGAGTGGTACCAAGGTTGAGTTGCTAGTTGGCGGCAGGTTGACAACTTCCATTATTGCCTTGGGGATCAGGATCACGCCGTCTGGGACTTCTGTGGCAGGAAAGTCACCAAACTGAAGAGAGATTATGTTAGATGATACGACCTTGTCTTCAGCTTCGAGGTTGATCACTTGACTATCGATAAGCGGTTGTATCTTCTTCTTCAGGACGATACAGTCCTTGGTTCGCCTCTACAGGACGTCGTGGTGGACGCAATGTCAGCTTATTACCCTTCGTTAATATGTGAAAGATGGTAATGACATTGTCTTCGTCAAAGGGGATGGTCTCCTTAGGCTTGTCGGAGGTATCCTGAGAATTGGAACCTCCTTTCGATGTGTCGACCTTCATGACTTCTTTTCCTTTACCCCCACGGACAGGGATAGTTTGAGGAAGCTTGCCCTTGTCTTCAGATTTAGGTTTTTTCAACCCCAGTAGTTCCATATTAGGGACATCATTTTCATCAGCATCAGCGGCCCCAATAAAAGTGGGCCAGGTATCATACTTATGTATACTCAGACAGAACTTCACTATAGGAAGGAAGTTTTGCCAACAAGTATCCATAAGTTCTGAGTCTGGTATGCCGAATGGCATCTTCAATGCTGGTCGCCTGAAGCGTTCGATGAAGGCGATGACAGACTCAGTTCTCCTTTGCTTGGTCTCTATGAGGTTGGACATACTAACATGCATGCCACTCTCGTAAAACCTGTTGAGGAACAACCTCTCCAAGTCATTAAACAAATTGATACAACCGTCAGGCAGACTGTAGAACCATTTGAAAGCTAACCCCTACAAGGTGCTAATAAACAGCTTTGATAAGAACGGATCGTCCCTAGGTAAATGCAGGGTCTGCATGTTGAAGTACGTCATGTGTTGACGAGGAGAAGTCAACTCGTCAAATAACTTCAGCGTCAGCGGCTTGTGGTTAGGAGGGCAAGTAGCATTCACCAAGTCAGGGGATAAGGTGGAGATATCCCTATCTTCTGAAGCTCATCTTTGTGTGGGATGGTGTCGAGACGAGAGGTCAAGGAATCAATTGCATCCTGCTGATTGAGCAGGTATTAGAAAACGGCTGCTGAACGGTTGTCAGGCGTCGTTGGCGAAGGACCACCCCCAGCATTTGTAAGATTTGGAGGAGGCGCAAAGGAATAATACTTCTTTTGTAGTAAAGGAGGGTTGTTGCTATGAGTCGGACTAGCGTGAGCCGAGACATTTTGTTTAGGTGGAGGGACTGCCCCATCAGCATGGACCGCCATGATATTGGTAAGCATATCAGTGATCATGGCGAATGCTATTTCAAGACCCTCTAGCCGTTTGCTGGTCTGATCACTAGCTTCATCAGGTCTTTCTTCGTCCGTTATGTACCTAGATAACATGCGAGGATGAACAGAGGAAACAGTACAACTGGTGCTGATACTGTCTGTCTCTGAGTGGACAAATCCCTCATCTTTAGGTAGAAGAGGTAGATAGTTGCCATCAGACTCGGAGAGATAGTCGTCCTCTGGAAGGCTACCCCCAGTGTGAAGGTCATCTACTTCAGACTTTGAGGGAATACTACCACTTGTTTGGAAGCCTTTATCGTCCATACAGAATCTTATCTTTGACCGAGTACCCACATAGAGTCCTTCAGATGTGACAGCCTGTTGGCCATCTATTGGTAGACTTCTTCTCCTTCTTCTCGCAGAACTGAGAGAGAAAGTTGAGTTAGTGGTCCACCATCTTTGATTAGGGATTCTATAAGGGGGACCCCATGAAGCCATGTTGGATGAGACACACAGCGGCTTTTCATCGTCAGAGAAATGCAGCCGTCGAAATAAGAACTTTCTCTGAGGCACTCTTGTTGCTTTAGAGCAGCAACAGTTGATAATAATATTGGTGTACGGATGTGCACTATGAATTCTTATGTCCTCCCCCACTTTACGCTTATGATTTATCATATCGTGTAAGTCAGCAGAAGGGAGTTTTGCCTTACAACCCATGTTGTATGCATCGTTGAGCTTTGCATGCGGGTTCGTAAGGAGAGTTGGTGCATCCAGACTTAGTTCACATGCAGGGGAAACCACCACACCTAAGTTCTGTGATGTCCTTGAAGACAGCCCCGTGCTATATGCGTTGGGGCCTGTCTTTTTGTTGTGAGCGCATAGGCACCCTTGGAGACTAGCCTTAGGCGCATGCTTCATGACAGCATGTCTGAGCCTCCTTGATGTGGGCGCATAGTATGGATCCAGTGAGCCTGGGCACATGACCCTGGATGCCCAATCTGTCGAAGACAGAAGCCTCCTGTTTGGAGTTATGCGCCCAAACATCCCCTTGGGCGCATGGGTTTGGGCGCATGCTCGGTAGAGCAGCGCTGTTTTCTTCCATCTTTGCCTCCTTCGTTTGTGAGTTTCGCTGGGTTTGCCCAGAGCGTCGTACACCCCGATTCTTGGTATCATAGTATTTTCCTTTGCCAAGTCTCGAGCGTCGAGCACTCTACTATTGGTTGTGAAGGAAGGGAGTCACTGGGCTAGTAGCGCCCGGAACGGTGTGAGCCTTCTCCATTTGGGGAGCTTCTGTAGCAGAGCCATGTGCCCATGTGACTGAGTCCTCCAGTTGTATATCTGCTATGACACTAGCAAGATATGCACAGTGAGCCTTCGGAAGCCAAGTCTTGTAAGACTTGTTTGGCTTCACTGATTTTGAGGGAGTAGAGCAATCCCTCGAGAGCATCTCTTCGAACGCTTACTGATCGAATTTACGATCAGCATCTTCTGAGTGCTCCCTACTTTGTCGGTATCGGATTACGTAACCACCTTCTCGTCAGAGAAAAAGGTAGTCTCCAGCAGAGTCGCCATTTTTTATGGACACACACAAAAATAAGAAGAAATGCTATCTTTTCTCTATTGGCGCAAGGCACCACAAATCGAGTACGCCTGAGAGATCCTGCGCTGAGGATCCCCGTGTACAAAAAAGAATTCTAGGGAATGGGACGATAGAGATCGAGCGACAGTTGCTCCTTTACTCCGTTGACACTCCAATTATAAAAGTGGAAGAAAATCTAAGAAAATTGCTAACTTTAGGCTCACTGGCATGAAGTGCAGCAATTTGGATCTTGAAAATGCTCTCCGTTCTGTATTTTGAAAAGGGATAAGACCCCTTTTTATAGTCGTTCTTGAGCTGGACTGATGTTATGCGTCCATATGAGGAAACACACTGCTTTTCATGTGGGCTCATAGTCCTGTCTTGGGCACATAGGGTGTAGGTGCATGCAGGCTGCAAGATCGTGGATTTGGTCGTGGTGTTGACGTGGCAGCATGCTTCGGTGCACGACTGCTTGTGGAGACTGACGTGGCCTTGTGCTTCGATGTACGTTTTGATCATGGCTTTGACCAAGTCAGGCTTGAGCGCATAGCCCTATTTCAAGCTATGCGCCCTCCTCCTGCCTAGTAGAGCTTCAAAGGGTGATGAGCGCATAGAGCTTCATAGGGTAATGGGCGCATAGGAGCTTCACAGGATGACTTGGGCATATGAGCTTCACTTGGACGCATATGTCCTCATTTGGCTTGGGTGCATAAGGCTCTATTGCTGAAATTTTCATGCTTCTACACGCATAACTTCTCGTTCGTGCCTATAAATAGGCCTTAAGGATAGAGAAAAATTCATTCTCCTCTTTTTCTAAAAAACTTTCAAGAGACTCTTGATTTCTTCTCTGCAAGAATCATGTCTTCCAAAGCTGCCAAGAAATCTGCGAAGGGCAAGGAAGCTACACCGAGAGGTTCTCCTCCTTCGGTAGCATCTTCGCTAGTCCAAGACCCTATTTTGGGTGAGGATATGCTTTAAAAACAAAGTCTAAAGCGTTAATTTGTGACGTTCAAACTTCTCTCTGCTTGGGCGCATAACCATTGATATGCGATCAAAGAAACAGACTTCTGTGAGCATTCTTATGCGCCCATAGAAATTATGCGCCCACACACTTGTTGTATAACATGCGCCCACACAGAATGTTTCTATGTTTGAACGTTCTTATGCGCCCGTAGAATTATATGCCTACACGCTTGTTGCGTGATATGCACCCACTCAGAACATATGTGTTTCGAAGTTTCTTATTAGCCTGTAAGCCGTTTTGGGCACATAGCAATTGGGCGCATAGAATTTCTCCAGCACTTACCTCTTTTTTCGGTAGATTCTAAGTCTGACTTTTTCCTCTATTTTTGTAGTTGATATGGTCGTCCGGAACTCAGTAGAAATCCTCTAGGCTCTGTTTGCTAAGTTCTTGGTTCAAGCCTCGTCACTACCATGATTAGGAATGTTCAGGCTAAGATCAGCCAGGACCAGCCTTCAATATGAATGATCGCTACGCTAGAACAGGATAAGGTATTCCTGAAGCAGATGATAAACGATGAAAAGTTCCTGCTCGAAGGGGCACGGAGGCTTAATAAGCCGTACTTCTTGTTTGGCGACAGCCTGGGATTTGAAGACGGCGAGACGATACGCCTGAGAGACCCTTTGGTGGTCAGGTTGAACAACCAAAGGATATGGTTGCCGATGATGGATCACTAATATCCTCTATTGGCGTTCACCGATCTAGCTGCATAGGGCAGATGAAATGGGACTTAACCCTTGAACTTCACGGGGTCGTCTTCGGAAAGATACAGTTTAGCTCCAGTGATCGGAATAGGGACACTTTTAAGTGTGTCAAGGGCTCCACATCCTATTCCATACGGGGGCAGCACCCTGGTGCCATAATAAACGATATCCCGACCGACCTTCATCCTTATGTTGTCGACACCCTTTCAGATCTGATGATGTCGAAGAATAGGTCGTATCCCATAAAGAAGCTGTGGTTGTAAGGTTGGAGGTACCCTGTTTCGTTCTGGAGTGACCTCATTGAATGGGTGCTTTCAACCTATGAAGCCACTATGAAGGCTACCAGCCTATTTCATGCCATTAGAGCCACTCAATATGGCTTAAAAATGAATTGGCCCATGTTTATTTCTCTGGCGAAGTTGTACAATCATCACACTGTACCTTATTCACTCCGAGTAGGGAGATGGGCTTGGCTCTCCATGAGATACAAGAAATATCGAAGCTTCCTTGGGGAACAGAGCCATGCGAAGAATATGTCGTTTGTGATGAGGAACTCTTGGACCTAGAGAAGGAGAACTCGGAGATGACGGATGTGTATAAGGAGTTATTCTGTCACTTCCTCATCTGTCATAGGATCACAAAGATAGGAAAGACTGAGGGGGCCAATCCTCATACGAGATCTTGGACGAGCTATATCTTCGTTCAAGAAGAATGAGAGGGTCCGATCTCCTTTTCGATTTATAAGCCCCTGACAAAATCTGAAATAGAGGAACTGATGAAATATCACGGGGCCGCAGATACTGATGATAATGATGACCCTGAGGGGGATTCCCCGATTTACTACTTCTTCCAATAAGCTGAGTTTAAGTTATCGGAGAAAGCTGTGTTGGCTGCTTTTCTGATCATCTGGATCCGCGATTGTGTAGTCCCTTGTGCTTCAGGGTCTATTAAAAAGATGAGTCAGAGTATGATACTTCCGGCTGTAAAGCTAGCATTTGAATACTGAATTGCCCTGTTTCCCGTAATGGTTTGCGCCATCCAACGGGGTTTGCGAGATTTTGTTGGAAACGCAGTCACTCCTGACGGCAGAACAGACTTTGCCCGAACTGAACTCTCCTTTCATTTTCTAATGGGATGGCTGCTGCAGCATTATCCCAAACTGATAAACATCGGGCCGGTGGCGGACTTGTTAGTCGGAGATGCCTTCCTTTGAAGGTTCCGTGATACAGACTGGGCCGTCACGGGGGTGCCTGCTTATAGAAGGGCCTTGAGCTTTCTTCATAACTAATTCCCTCCATTTGGCAGTGGCAATACAGGGCACACACTAGTAGATGAGGGAGCCCATACTACTAGCTTGACCACTGGAGCATTTCATTGGCTCCAGTCTATCAGGCCCTCGTATCTGGTGCTCAGGAATAGGAATCACACCTACCTGGAGCCTTATCTACAAAGCCGTTTCGTACGGCAATTTGGCTAAAGTCAGCTTCTTTTGGGCAATAGTACCCTGTATTTGGAGTCGATAGGCAGTTTGATCAATGGGGCACGTGCATGGGTTTATTACAATGCCTGATGCACGGAAGAAATTTTTACTCTACCCGAAGATAAGCCTGAGACCCACCTGCTCTATGTTGCTGCCAAATTTTATACTGAGATCAATGCCTTTCATCCTTGGTATGATCGTGTGCAGAGATTGATATTAGGGACTAGGTTTGGTCCCACTCCTGCAAGTGTGAAATGAGCCCGAAAGATTACAAAAGGCAGCAAAAAGGAGAGCGCCTCTCCAACCGTTAAGCTAGCCGCAGCACCACGACAAAGAGCTGCTCTTAAGGAGCCGATAGTGCCTCCAAGAGAGGATACCGAAGATGATTCTGCTCTCCCCAATCCTCTTCCTCAGAAGAGGAAAGCTTCAACTGAGCTGGCCCAAGAGCCAACTTTCAAGAGGAAGAAGAAGACTATTGCCACAAGGATAGCTAAGGATGTGGGTGCTGGCTCACCTCCTTTAAGAAGATCTTCTCGGCAGACTGGAAAAGGAGGAATGGCGTCGCGGACTGTTACCATTCGGGAGATCGATCCCTTTCTAGACTCCATAGCCGTTTTGGCCAAACTACTACTTGTGCAGCCTCCAGATGAAGCTTTCTCACCCTTGTGTTTGTCCTTTGCAAAGGACCCTGAAGTTGCGATCGAGGCAGGTGCCTCTTCGTCTGAAGATGTGGACATGACAACAATGTCCCTTCCTCGTCCTTAACCGGCAGACGAAGTTCAGCCTTCCTCAGTCAAAGGGGCTGAGTCAAGGGATGACCATGGCAAAGGCCTGGATTATGATGACGACCACAAAGCCAGTCTCTCTTACGATATCTCTTTAGGGGATAAGCCTGAGATTGGGGCTTTAATAAAAGAGTTGGACGAGAATCAAGTCCAGTCAGCTCACCCTCTCGCGGGTATGTCATCCTTGTATTTTACTTCTGATGGGATTATTCATCTTTGATTTTGCGTACTCCTCGTGAGGCTGACTTCTATCGTATATTCCCTTGTAGACAAGGAGAGGGAACAATGTGCAGAGATAGCCCATGACACTGGGGCGGGACAAGAAGTTGTCCCTGGTTCCTCCGAGATTGCTGGTACGGAGGAATCTGTTAGTAAGCCAGCTTTGGCTATAGAAGGAGAAGTTGAACAGCGTACTGAGGTGGCTGTTACTGGATCTGCTCCCGATCCAGCTGGGGCCGTAGCAGATGTACAGCCTGATGTTGCTCGGGGCCTTGATCTTGTTCTCCTTGAGAAACCTGGGCCTGCTTTTGGTTCCCTTGTAACCAGGGATGATGACCTAATCCAAGTTAGCGCTGAGCAAGCAGAAGGTACTAAATTACAACTCTTTCGCAGTCTTTCAGGTTTTTCCTTTTCGTCACTGATAGATATATTAGTTTCTTGTCAGGTTCGGCTTCTTGTAAAGCGTCTCTTCCTAGAACGGAAGATCCCCATCAGGCTTCCTCTCCAATGACCTCCTCCGAAGATGACGAGATGGCCTAGGAAGTCGTCAAAGCTTTCTACTCCATTCTGAAAGTAAAGCTTCCTCGAGTTTTAAACTGGAATGTCGCCTTCAGTCCTGTAAAGGCTATTGCTGAATGCCAGGTGGCGGTTCTTGAAAGCATTACTGGTTACGAGGAGCGGGCAAATGCTTTAAGGAAAGTCCTACCTGACTTGGAAGTCCGAGTGTCCAGATTCTGTGAGGCTAGTCGACAAAGCCCAACCTCGATGTTTCTTGAAGAAGACGCGACTTTGGTTGCAGCTATTGAAGAGAAAGAGGCTACTTTGCAAGTGAGAAGGGAAGCCCTGGATAAAGAGATTAGTGAGCTGGCTGATCAATATGAACAGTTCAATGCTGCAAGCCAAGCTTGTCTTTCTTCGAAGAACAAGTTGGGCGTCCAGATCACTAAAAAGTATAATCAGATTGCGCAGCTTCATAGAGAGATTGCCCAGCTAGAGTCCAACCTGATAGCTGTTGTGTCTGAACATAAGGACTATGCAGCTCAAGCTATTGTGACTGTCACAACTTCGGACAAATTGAAAGAGCAGCTGGTGAAGTTGGAGGAGGAGCATGCGAGACTAGTTCCCTTCAGGGATGAGACTACTCGGCAGGAAGAAACACGATGTCGTGCTCTTGTCAAGTCACAAGAAGAAGTCACGGCTTTGAGGGATTGCGTTAATCAATTGTGTATCCCTTAAGTCTTCTTATTTATAACTAGCTCATTTAGCCGTAAAACACTTGTATCCTACTTTTTTTTAGAATAATTCAATAGAGAATCTTTTGTCTTTCTGAACTCATGAATGTGGTTTGTGAAATATCAGAAGTAGAGGTAATATGGACGTAGTAGAGATATTTCGGGTAGGTATTCCGCTGGGAATTGGATGTGGACTTATTACCCATTTTATATTCAAGGTTCTTGAATATAGATAATAAGTTGAAAGAAACTGCTAATAGAGGTAATATGGACGTAATAGCAGAGCATGTTTTATATCTCGACCAGAGGTAATATGGACGTGGACGGGTATATAACATGTAAGTAGGAGTCAGTAAATAATTCAGAAGTAATATGGACGTGATTATTTCTGATGAGTGTTTTGGTTAGAGGTTATATGGATATTGCAAAAACTTTTCTTAATTATCCCACTAGGGAATAATTATCCAAAAACAGTTCAGAGGTAATATGGACGTGAACGTTTTCGTAAGCTCGAGTTTGGACAGAGTTCAAACGAAGATAATTTTTGGATGACCCATTAGCTGTAGCGTGTTCAAGACTCTTGAAATACGGATAATAGTTAGACAATTCTCTGAATCACATGGACATCACACTGTAAATTTATAAGATTAAAGTAGGGTATCTGTGAATGCTAAAGGTTACACATAATATTTCTTCAGAAACTTGCCGTTGATTGGCATCATAAGCAAGTCACCATCAGGCTTGGTTAGTAGATATGCACCGCTAGAATACACTGATTCCATAACGAAAGGACCTTCCCATTTATGTTGGAATTTTCCTTTTGTCTTGTGCATCATGACCATCGGTCTTCTCACTGCTAAGACCAGATCACCAACTTGAAAGATTCTTTTCTTCACCTTTTTATTAAAGGCTCTAGAAATGTGTGCTTGCTATAGCTCAATACGTTGTTGAGCTAATAAGCATTTTTTGTCTAGCACTTCCAGCTCTTGTAGTCATAGATGGTAACTCTATTTGGAAGTCAACTTACTAGCTAAGGCTACACGAAGAGAGGGAATCTGGATATCTAGGGAAAGAACTGCTTCACTCCCGTAAACTAGAGAGAACGGCGTAGTACCTGTTGGAGTCCGAACCGTTGTGCGATAGGCCAAGAGACATTCACCGAGCTTCTCGTTCCAATCGTGCTTGTTTGAAGGCACAAACTTCTAGAAGAGTTTGATGATAGTCTTATTGAAAGCTTCTACCAATCCATTAGCTACTAGATTGTAAGCGGTAGAGGCTACATTCTAATTTTGATTCTTATTGCAGAACCGTTAGAATGCATAGCTCGCGAATTGTGGACCATTATCATGGATGATCCTGCGAGGTAGGCCAAAGCGGTAGATAACGTGATGTTTGACGAAACTGATCACGTTCGACATCTTTACTTTGATGTACGGTATAGCTTCCCCCCATTTTAAGAAGTAATCAGTTATAGATAGGATAAACCGATGTCCTCTGGAGGATGGCGGGCTAATTGGGCCGATGACGTCCATACCCCAGGCTTCAAAAGGCCAAGATGCCACCGTCAGGTATAGAAACTCTGAAGGTTGATTAATAAAATCGGCATGGAACTGACAAGCCCTACACTTCTTTGCATATTCAACAACATCTGCTATCATCGTGGGCCAATAATAACCCATTCGTCTGAGGTGAACTTGTAATTTGGGGCGTGGTTGGTGTGCACCACAAATTCTGTCGTGAGCTTCACGTAGTACATGTTTGGCTTCTGTGTCTAATAAACATCATAATAGTAACCCATCGTAAGAACGTCGGTACAACATTATGGTAGCTATATCATAGTAAAATCTGAGGGATCGTCGTTGGATAGACACTGCTTCCTTCGGGTCATCAGGGAGGATTCCGTAGACAGTGTAGTCTATAAAAGAAAATCTCTAGTATTTGATGTTGACGTTCGTCTCTACTGCGTAGCTGTAATGAATATGCAAGTCATCTTTCGCACATAATAACTATCGATCAGACACTGTGATTGAATGCGGAGTGTTGATAGAAACGGTCAAGAAAGCAGCCAGACTGGCTAAAACATCTGCTTCTATATTATGTAATCGAGGTACGTGCTCGATGAAGAATCCAGGGAAGGAAGAAGCCAACTCGATCATCGCTTTGTGATATGGGATGAGATCTTCTTGCCGAACTTCATAATCCCCTCGAACTTGACTAACTATTAGCTTAAAATCTTCATAGGCTTCAAGATAGTCAACTTCCAATTGTTTTGCCAGTTGAAGGCCAATCAATAGGGCATTATATTTGGCCACATTGTTGGTACAATGCTCCACGAGAGAATATACACGGTATATAACCAAATGATCGGATGAAACAAGCACAATTTCTACTCCAGCCATAGTATTTCTTTTAGGTCCTGTTCTTGACGTACCGTCAAAGAACATTCGTCAAATGGGGATTTCCTCAGTTCCAGTGTTAGACTCAACCACTTCATCTGGGATTTCATCATAGAGTTTGGAAGAATCTGATACTGGATGAGCTGCTAAGAGGTCAGCTAATGCTTGGCCTTTTACTGCCTTATAAGGAATGAACAATATATCGTATGGAGTCAGCAGCATTGCCCATGTGATGCTAAACGGTAATACAGAGAACCCGGTTTAGTCATGAATATTCTAGGAAGATTGACTCTAGATATGATGTGGATAGTCTGGCCAGACACATAGTGACGTGTCTTCTGGATAGCAAATACCAGTACGAGACATTCTTTTTCTACAGGTGTGTATTTGTGTTCAGCACCAGCCATCATGCGACTGAGGTAGGAGATTGCATGTTCATGACCGCCTTCATTCTTCTGATCTAATAGAGCACCAAGAGAATGATCCATAGCGCGAACATATAATAAGAAAGGCTTTTCGACTGTCAGAGCCACCAATACTGGAGGGCTTGTGAGATACTTTTTGATGTCGTCAACTGCACGCTGATATTGTTCAGTCCAGAGGAAAGATACTCCTTTCTTTATGAGCTGAGTAAACGGTTGACAGCTTCCCAAAATATTTGAAATGAATCTTCTGATATAGGCTAACCTTCCTTGGAGTTCGTGTAGCTCTTTGAGATTTCTTGGAGGACGCATATCGAGGATAACTTTAACCTTCTTCGGGTCAAGATGTATACCCTTTGAAGTGATAACAAAACCGAGGAACTTACCGTTGGAGACTCCCAGAAAAGACTTGGTTGGATTCATCTTGAGTTAGTGTGTACACATCAGTTCGAACACCATTCTCAAGTCTTGGAGGTGGTTGTCCTTAAGATAACTTTTAACTGCAATATCATCTACATAGTTTATAATCTTTTGCGCAAATAATCATAAAAAATTGTGTTCATAGCTCGCTGGTATGTTGTAACCACATTTTTCAATCCAAAGGGATCACTGTATAGCCGTATACCCCCAATGGTGTTCGAAAAGATGTGTGTTTCTCATCATTGAGGAACATCTTGATCTGGTTGTAGCCTGGGAACCCATCCATGAAGGACATTTGCTAAAAGCCACAAGTATTGTCGATTATGACGTCGGTGATCGGTAGAAGGAACTCATCTTTTGGGCATGCAGAGTTCAAATTACGGTAATTGATACAGACTCAAACTTTACCGTTCTTTTTATGACCAGAACGATATTAGCGAGCCAGTCAGGGTGTTGTTCTTTACGAATGAAACCGCTTGAAATCAGCTTGTTGACTTCACTTTTAATAGCCTCCATAATATCTGGTCGGAACCGTCGTTGCTGCTGCTTCACTGGCTTAGCTTTAGACGAGATATTTAGGTGGTGGATAGCAACTTTAGGGTCTAAGCCTGGCATGTCTTCATAGCTCCATGCAAAGACGTCGATACATTCTCTTATAAGCTGTATAAAAGATTTTCGTTCTTCACCAGATAGACTTTTGCTGATAAAGATTAGTTTAGGAGATGATTCATCTCCTAAATTAACTTAGACGACTTTGTCTTCAGTAGGTGGTTCACGTTGTTCGAAATATAACTCCTACCTGGTGTCTATCTTTTGAGCCCATTATTCGAGTTCAATTGATTGGACATCGTTTGCAATTTGGTCAACTGATACCATGTTGACGGACAAAGTTGCTTTGAATATGTCTCCAATGCTGGAGTCTGAATCCCAGAGGCAGGTGTCAGAAGAATAAGAACAACGATCCACTTCAACGTCTAATCCTTCAAGAGTTGTTGAGGAGTAACATAACCCAAACCAACACCATTTTATTGATAATAGTTCTCTAGTTTGCCAGGAGGGGCGAAGTGACGTATTGGCAATCGTCGCCCTTGACCGTAGTTTAGTCCCAGGTTGCTTTTTATATCATATCCCATGTTTTGTATGATATTCTTGGCCTGCAAACTATATCGGTAAAGCAGCATTTTACCTGAATCATAGTCGGCTTTGGTGTTGTAATCGGAAGTAGTAAAGTCCTGAACAAACTTTCTTTTGCCAATTATTAGACCGAAGATGATTACTTCTTCAACTTTCTTTCTAGCTAGAATGATGAAGTAGTAGATATCTTCTGGACAGACTTTTTCCTACAGATGAGGCATCGTGATCGACATGCAGATATGTGGTCCTATGCCATACTCTAGGGCGTACAACATATCTATGTAGTGGTTTATAGATTAGTAGACCTCAGAGTAATTCAAAGATAAACCTTTACTCAGAAAATATGCATGTTCTTCTACAGGGATAACATCATCCACTGAAGGTACATTATTTTGAATATTGATTTACTCATTGAGGGCATCATTATCCGGAACAGGAGTCACGGACTTGGTGAAGTTTACTTCGTAGGGTAACTTATCAAGAATGGGAGGATGCACTTTAGCAGGTTCCACCTGATTCATTTTGCAGAGAGTGATGGCCAATGGTTTGACGATATCGGGACGCTTTTTTTGACCCAGAGTGTGAGAGGCTTTGGAGTACTTTTTGGAGTAGTACGTCCTTTGACTCGGATGACTAGGGGACCGTCACTGGCAGATGAATTGACTTCAGCTTCATCGTCAGCTTCGTTGCCATCATCTTTGGGAGGCTGAGATTGATAAAGTACCGAATCTCCATAGTAGGCTTGAATACCCTTGAAAGGATCGACATCGGTAAACTCCGTCTTCATGATACCATAACTGTTGACGTACTTAAAGCATTGGTGAATGATAGAACGAACAATCATGTTCTCTTGTATCTACGAACGTCCCAAAAAAATGTTGTAGGACACATTGGCATCAATGACATAGCAAGCAACATCTGTCCAAAGATCACCAATCTGGCACTTAGACGGATCTTGCCCAGAGGATGACATCTTCTAGCATTGAATGCTATGATAGTTGTATTGGTTGCAGACAACTTGTGCAGTGGGTTCCTTAGAATTTGGAGTAAAGTTCTAGCGATGATGCTGAGGAAGGAACCTGGATCGGTATGCATCTGATCCACCTTAATAGCCCCGATGCACCCTGTATAGTACAGTAGTCTATCAGGACAATTGTTTTTTAGCAGCATGTCCTTTTGTGAAAATGTGATGTTGGAAACCACTTTCATAGTGCTATGGCAATGAGGACAAGATACTGCTTCTTCAGCGGGGGCTTTGACATCAGCGAGATAAGAGTCGGCATGTAGTAATGCCTCGCTTAAAGCTTTACGCATCTCTTTGGAGATTCACAGTAAGTCGAACAATGACAATCTAGCAGGTGTATTAGCCAGTTGTGCCAGTATGTCAAAGTTGTAAGGCCGATCTATGCCTTCGTGAGTTGGTACTTTCAGAGACTTGTCAAATTGTGTCTCTTTCTACTTAGCTCTGTCGGCAGTTGAGGACTTAGACGGACCAGCTTCTGAACTTGTGGGAGTAGTAGGAGCTTAGGAAGGCACTATGTCTTCTTGTGTGTGGTCATAAGTCCGTAGGTAAGTTTTTTCGGATCGCATCTCGCCGGATAGAACTTCATAAATGGGAGAAGACACTATGTGGCATGACTTATTTTTTTGCCACTCTTTGCTTTGGAAGATACTACACCCTGTATCATTTCCTGTACAAGGTCTGGGTGGACCCACAGGATCTTACCCCATTCTGTCGTGAGTGGCACCAACATTGATGTTGAGTCGCGAGATGGTGGCAGGCTGACGACTTCTATTATTGCCTTAGGGATTGAGATTAAGCCGTTGGAACTTCTGTGGGAGGAAAGTGTAACCACCACTTTTCTAAGTTAGGGTATTTTAGTAATTTTGTGATATTTTAAATTATTATTATTTTATTAGTTAATTTGACTGGTGTGTAGCTTTAATTGGTATTTTTGGTAGTAGAAGGTGGTATAACCATAGTCAACCTTGATTAGAAGACTAACCATGTGATTAGAATTATTTTTGGCTTTTTAGATTTTAATTTAGAGCTATTGTCCATTTTAGGAAACATTTAAATCTTTTTTAAGTCATTTTACACATAGCCTTTAAGCCTTTTTGTCAATGGGCCTTTAAACCAACTTAAGGAGTGCTTGGTCATAAACAGCAGCCCTCCTGTCCGGCCATAAATAGCAGCCCCCCTTTTCATTGTGTTTAAACCTAGTAGCCGTCACAAGTTCACAAACCCTATTTTTCACTTCTCCTCCAAAGGTCCCATTTTCTCGTTTCTCACCCAAATCCTTCCAAATGAAGTGCATTGCGATCGTTGGGAGGAGAGGACCATGCTGGAGACTTACTAGAGAGGGATCAGAGGCGTTTGACCGGAGGAAATTAACATCAACGCATTTGGAGGCACGTTGCATTGAGATTTTGACTCTCAAAAGGTAACCCCTCTAAAAACTTGTTATTCCCAATTTTTCTTCGTAGATTCATCCATATAGGTACCCCGAACATGTGCATGAAGTTTGGTAGGTTTTTTTGTTCGTTTGATAGCCGTATCAGACACGTGTCGGTCCATTGGAATACGTGTTCGACGAAATGTCACTTAGAATTGAAAGTTGGTATTTTTCGATTATGTTTTCACGAATTTCTTGCTGTTATTATTTGAAATAACTTTCGTGAAGACAGATCTTGATTCGACACGATTTTAGTGCCCGAATCGGACACGGACACGCGTACACGAGGCCCGTGCACAGCCCCGTGAATGCCCTGCTTTCCGAGTGTCACAACTCGACGCACAGGACTCTGTTTTGCATGAAATTTCATGGACAAGTGGGGGCAACCTCTGCCCATATGCTCCTAAAATTTAATGACATTTCGTGAAGCGTGCTCGAAGAAATCCAACGAGCACGGGTCAGCCCCAACTGTGCATGCGGCTGAAAAGTGCCGCTGACAAGGCCTTCGTACGCGAACACGACGCGACGAGGACCCGTTCCGGGAGCACAAGCATGAAGCCAATAACTGGGCTATCCAGGAACCCGATCCCGAGATACGACGTGGCTCGAATCGCGAGCCACGGGGCTCGACACGCGCCCACAAGGCCGTACGCGTGCGCCCGCACAACCGCGCAGGTTTGCGTGTCCTGTGTCGCGTAGACGCAAGGTAGTGTCGTGTCAGTGTGTCTTAGACCTAGACTAAGACCCCACCTAGCTATGTACATGAGCACGAGGCTTCTCGTGTTACTTGTGGCGTTCAATCGAGCGAAAACGCACGTGCACGTATACTTGTCAATGTACGCGTATCCGGTTTTTGCCGATACACACTCCGTGGACACGATTCGGACACAGGTTCGTCCGTGTGAGTACCCGAGCACGTCACACACGTATACACCTTCGTGTTTTCCAAGTTTTACGGGTTCTAGTTGAGTATTGTGCGTTTTGGGCTTTGAGTTGTATTTTTGGGTATCGGTTTATATATTTTTGAACTGATTTTGTTATAATTGATTTTCTGAGAATTAAACTCAGAATTTTTTAGTTTATATTATGCAAATTAGATTCTAGACTTGTTGGTATTAACCTCTATTTATACTTTCAAGTGATACTATCATATGTTATATCAATAGCTCTTTATATCTCTATGTATATATGTATACTTTCAAGTGATACATATAAGGTTATATATATATATATAAAATAAAAATATATATATATATATATCATATATATAATATATTTTATATCTATATATCTATATATATTATATATATATATTATATATATATATATATATATTCAACTCTTCATATATTATTATATATATATTTATATATATATATATATATATATATATATATATATATATATATATATATTCAACTCTCATATATATATATATATAATATATATATATATATAATATATATATGAAGAGTTGAATATATATATATATATATATATATTTATATATGAAGAGTTGAATATATATATATATATTTTTTATTTTTTTTTTTTCAAAGAAGCATTTTATTCATTCATCAAAAACCAATCGGTTCAAAGAGGTAATTACAGAGCTTCGAAAAAACATGGAAGAGACTTCATTGCTTGCACCGTTGTAGAGCCTTCAAACTTTGGCGTCGGACTTCGACTACTAACTGATCACCCGTAAACTTGTAATTTTCATATGTCCACTTGTTTCTATTTTTCCAAAGAACCCAAAAAGCTGCTGCACTACGATTTCCCGTAAGTAAATCATAGGCCTTCGCCACCAATGTTGAAGTTTGTTGTGGATCACCAGAACAGGAAATATTGAGATGATGTTGAAGCTGTTGCCAGACTGTCTTCGCAAGTTCTCCCTCATGAAATATATGCTTAATAGATTCTTGTTGGGGCTCAATACAACAGTGACACTTCGAGGCGAGATGATATCCTAGACGTTGAACACTATCGTCCAGGGAGACGATCAAGCAAGATTCTCCAACCCAGTACAGACCATTGATAGGAATACATGAGCTCCAGATGTGACAGTAATTCGTATCGATGGGGTATGGCACTCTAGTATGACGCCAAGCCGATGAGACAGTGAACACCCCAGACTGCGAAGGAGACCAAGACCATGGCTGTTGGTTTGTAGGATTATAGTGAATGAGATGGTTGGAAATGTCTCGCCCATGGAGGATTCTTTTCCAGATTTGAGATGCATTAGAGTTGCTACGAACCACATCAATGTCCGTATATTTGCAATAACGAGTCTTGATGATGAAGACCATAGCCCATCCTGAGTTTTAAATTTCCACCAGAGCTTTGTAGAGAAAGAATCGATAACTTCATCTAGACTACGAAGGCCCAGCCCCTTCTCTATCGTAGGCCTAGCCATCGATGTCCAACTCAGCCATGAGTGCTTGTACTGCCCCTCCTTTGAGCCCCAAAAGAACTTCGAAAACATTGTTTCTAATTGAGTAATAACAGCCCTGGAGGGACTACAGGCCGCAAGAGTATACATCGAAATAGATGTTAATACAGATTTGAGAAGGATAAGTTTACCTCCATAGGAAAGAAGTTTCTGCTGCCATCCATCTATACGGCCTCTAATTTTAGCGATCAGTTCGAGCTGGGGGGGACTACAGGCTGCAAGAGTATACATCGGAATAGATGTTAATACAGATTTGAGAAGGATAAGTTACCTCCATAGGAAAGAAGTTTCTGCTGCCATCCATCTATACGGCCTCTAATTTTAGCGATCAGCTCCTCGAACATACCCACGTTCTTTTACCAGACATGAGGGGGCAACCTAGGTAAGTAAAAGGGGGGTTTGAAGCTTGAAATCCTGTGATCGACTTAAGCTCCTCTTCTCGATCAGCTGAGCAAGAAGGATGAACGTAGACAGAAGACTTGCTTTTGTTGATAAGCTGCCCAGACGCTGCTTCGTATCTGGCAAGAACTGAGCGCAAGCGCACAGATGATACGTCCCGGCTGAGAAGATGAGCACATCGTCCGCGTAGGCGAGGTGGGTCACCGGGCATCCGCTAGGGGCATAATAATGGTTGAAAGCAGGAATTTCTACCAGCTTCTTGAGGTTGCGTGATAAGGCTTCTGCAGCAATGATGAAGAGAGATGGGGAGATAGGATCACCTTGGCGAACACCACGATAACCATGGAAGAAGCCTGAAGACTCGCCATTAATAATAGTAGAGTACCAAACGTTGCTAAGCAGACGATAGACCTGATTGATCCAATTTTCGTTGAAGCCAAATCTCCGCATAACCTTCATCAGGAAGCTCCACTCTACCCTGTCATATGCCTTAGCCATATCAAGCTTAATGGCAACATTCCCTCCTCTGTTTTTAATCTTCATCATGCTCATAATCTCCTGGGCGAGAATAACATTATCAATGATTTCTCTGCCAGGGACAAAACCCGATTGCTCAGGGGATATAATTTTCGGAAGGAGAACTGATAACCTATTAGCCAAAAGCTTAGAGATGATTTTGTTCATAACAGTGCAAAGGCTAATAGGCCTATAGTCTGACCACGTTTTAGGGTGCTTGTTCTTCGGAATGAGGACCAAAGATGTACTCGAAATGGCTCTAGGAGAGAGAAACCATCTACGAATAACTGACAAGCCTCAACTATATCCTCCTCGATGATAGACCATGCAGTTTTGAAGAACTTGCTGTGAAACCGTCTGGCCCCCCCGCACTGCCCGATCTATACTGTGACTACTAAAGAGATTTCCTCCTTCGTAGGACGAGCAATCAGAGCCTGATTTTCTTCCTCAGAGATGAGCGTGGGAATACAATCAAGAAAGCTCTCGTCTTCTACAATAGTTGTACTCATAAACTGCTCTTCAAAGAATGTATTAGCAGACGATTGGATGTCCCTGAGATCAGTAAGAAGGCCCCCTTCTGTTTCAATCGAGTGAATTCTTAAGCCTCTGCTTGCTATTACACATTCGTGAAAATAGGACGTGTTCCGATCTCCGTCAAGATCCCACCGCAGTCTTGCCTTCTGCTTCCAATATGAATCCTCGTATATAAGTCGTTGTTTGAGGAGAGCCCTCGCCTTTTGGAGTTCTGCTCTGGTGGTGTCCGAGTGAAGAAGATCATGCTCGATTTCCGCCGCTAAAACAGAGTCTTCCGCAACCTTGACCTGTTGGAAAATGTCTCCATATGTGGCTCGACTCCATGTAGAAAGGGCTTTTCGACAAGCAGTCATCTCTCCGAAATCCGCACAAGAGCATTGGGTGGTGAATAGAAGTCCAGGCAGACTCAACAACCCTGAGAAAATCCTCATGAGTTGTCCAAAAATCCAAGAAACGAAATTGTTTACGCACCTTAGCGGAGGCTGATTTGAAAGTAATCAGTAACGGCGAGTGGTCTGATTCGTTTCTGTTCAAGTGCTCCTCGATGGATAGAGGAAGAATGGAGAGCCAGTCTTTGTCCAACAACATACGGTCCAGGCGTGAGCCCTGCTTATCCCCATCTGATTTCATCCAAGTAAACATGCTACCAGTATACTGGAGTTCCGAGAGACCCGTTGTCATCAGAAAATTATTAAAATCGCTCATAGCACGGAAATTTGGTTGAAGACCCCCAGTTTTCTCTTCCTGTTCCTGACAACGTTAAAATCTCCCCCGACGGCCCAAGGGAGCTGGACCTGGGTTTGGAGTTGTTGGAGCCTCTCCCATAGAATGAGACGACCTTCCTTAGTATTATCTCCATGAACAATAGACAGAAGAGTTTCTGAAGGTAAGAATTCGTTTGAAAAACGAACCGAAAGAGCTTGATCAAAAGAATCAACAAACTGCATAGAAGAACCTCCTCTAGTGAATATCCAGATGTTGCCTTTCTCATTAGAGAAGCCCTGGGAACAACCCAACTTAATCTGGAAATTTGTCAGTTGACAAGGAGATACTTTAGGTTCAATAACCGCAATGAGGTGAACTTTGTTAACCCTAGCAAGGTTTTTGATTCTCTTAAGAGTCAACTTATTAGCAATACCCCTAACGTTCCAGATTAAGAATTTAAACATTAAGACTTTGGCTGGAGGAATTTGCGCTGACTGACCGGAGAACTCTGTCCGATGGGGGAGGAGGAGCCTTTTTCTTACGGACGGAATCGGGTGTTTGGAGCCTTCTGCTTTTTCCTGCTCATATTGTTCTGCCAGAATGCGCGCGTCTTCTTCGTCAGCTACGTCTGCCCAAGTACGACCTTGTATTTCACCTTTTCCAGCTCCTCTGTTCTCGTTGCATGTTGTTGTTCTTCCCCTGGATCAATTGGCCCCGGCGTGCTCGGGGGAGAGGCCTCATTTTTGGGATGGTTCAGGACTTAAATGTGGATTAGATGGAGATTGGACGTGCTCGTTCCCTGCATGGGGAGGAGAGATGAGCTCCTTTGGCGGTTGTCCGTAGTGATAGGTTCAACTGAGACTGCTGCTGTGCTGTCGAGACCTGGTTAGCTACTGTAGTATCATTGTTTAGTGCACTGGTAGACGCCTCTCCCAGATTAGAAACCCCCTTTTGGCTGAATCTCCTCTCTTTGTTTGTCTGGCTCCTCTCATGAGGATCCTGGTCACAGTTGGTTGTGCTCTTTTTCAGAAATAACTGCCTTTCCTTTCTCGTTGCTTTGGACTTGCATGATTCTGCTACGTGACCTTGATGACGGCATGCATTACAATAAGTTGGAATAGATTCATATTCAATGTGTTGCCAAAAGCTCCTATTCCGCGGCAAGTTGATCCGAATTTTGTGTTGGAGAGGTTTAGAAGCGTCAATCTCGATGAAAACTCTTGCCAGGCTTGGGCGAGAAAGTTCTGCAGTTGCTTTGTCGATTTTCAGGGGGGAACCAATGGCTCCAGATATGGCAAAAAGGGCGTCCTTTGCATAAAAGTGGTGGGGGAGATTTGGGAGATTGATCCATACCGGAGTGATGGGAGATTCATGATTAGGCGAGAAGTCAGGATCCCATTTGAAGATCCGCATCGGAGCACGCGCAACGTACCAAGTTTCCTTCGAGCGCAGCCGCAGAAAGTCGGACTCGCAAGAGGGCCGGATGAGAATGTGCTTTGAATCAATTAGACCCACGTTGATAGATCCGTCGAAAACAAACTCCGCAAGAGCCTTACGAATTTTGTCTATCGACGGCCGGAAATGCGAAAACTTCCCAACCAGCGCGAAGGTAGAGGGGAGACTAAAGCTTCTTCCTCCTCAACAGTGAAGGAGATGGAGGGCCCCTTTGAAAGAGGAGATCGAGCGTGGAGCGATGAGAGGCGCAGCGTGGACGGCTTGCCTCCCACCACTTCGGCGAAGGACCTAGAGGCATGGGTGCCGTGGGGCACGAAGCAAGCAGCGGGGCGGCGTTGCCACCCAAGTGGTGTGGCAACCCAGGAGGGGCTCCAGCACGGCCGCTAGGCCACACCGGGATTCGTGGAAGAAGAAGAGGCGCCTAGGGTTTCCCGAGCTGATCATATATATATATATATATATATATATATATATATATATATATATATATATGTATATTATATGTATTATATTATATATATATATATATATATATTATATATATTATATAATATATATATATAATATATTTATATATATATATATATATATAAAATATATTTATATATATATATATATATATTATATATATATATATATATATATATATATATATATATCAATAAATATATATTCAACTCATTATATATATATATATATATATATTTTTTTTTTCTCTTCATATATATATATATATATATATATATATATAATATATATATATTATATATATAATATATATATATATATATGAAGAGTTGAAAGGTTTGTGTTTATTCTCAGATTTTAAACGTAAACAGCAACCAACACACACACACACAACACACACACACACACCAAACACACACACACACACACTCACTTTCCAATGTATTGTAAGCCTATGTATATATGTATAGTATGTATGTATGTAGTATGTATGTATGTATAGGTTATCTATAAATGTATATATATTGTGTTGAATAAATGGATATGAGTATATATGTGTTTGCCATTGGGTGTAACCTATAGATTAAGGAGTCAGTTAGGATTGACTCAATGAGCCTAATTGGTCGAGTGACTAGCAGGTTGACTAAGTTGACAAAAGTTAATTTTGGGTCAAACTTGATCCAAATTGACTCGAACGGACTTAGAATGATTTGATAACTTGTGTTTGACCTAAAAATTTGTAGATAGGACTAATTGACTTCTAGTTGACCAGGTTTGACCAGGATTGACCAGAGCTGACCAGAGTTGACCAAGGGTTGACCTTGACCTAGAAGGACCTAGAATCATTTAGAATGCACTGTAGGCTATTCTTATTTCATATTAGACACTTAGTAACCTATGGTTGTTCTAAATACGACTTTGTGACTCCAGTTTGGAGTCATATTCTCATCAGGCATTCGAAATACCAGGGCGAGTATATTCTCTGATAGTTCTTTCATTTACTTGTCAATTTCTATATTTAAGTTTAGTCAGTTCTATTTGATTCTCGGTTATAAACACGGATTGATATTTTTGGAATTCATGTATACGACACACATACCTTACTTGTCTATCCTCTATTACAAGAACCACTACAAGAATCACCTACATGCACCTTCATGTTCTGGCTAAATTTGTTCCCTTCATGTTCTGGCTAGATTTGTTCTCGATTTATGTGTTGTGTTATAGGATTCACTCATATTTGTCGGGCAGGGAAATACTTGAGTAGACATGTTAAATTTTCTAAATACTCGAACCACCTCCCTGTGAATTATACAAGAACGATAACCATCCCACACTTCGCTAGTGTGTGATGTGCCGAATTACTCCTAGCCGTTTACATGTCGATCTCAATATTTTAAAACACACTGTAAGTATTGTCAAGAATATTTACTAGAATAACCATAAGAATCTTACTGGAATCATCACAAGAACTGTTAAAGAATCTCCCTACTTGAATCATTGATTGGAATCACACTTGACATATATTGTACCACTGGACTCATATCACATTATTCTAGTTCAGCTATCTTTATTTACAGTCTTCATTGACATGATATTCTGTTTCACAGCTTTTGGTTTCCTTATTTTTTAACTATTGTTTTACATCTTAAACTGTCTCGAACTTCCATGCTTCATCAATATAATTGTCTATAATTGTTTTATAGTCTTTGTCTTTTACTTTGGATTTACTTGATGAGATGTATTTGTTCCTGTCCTGACTGGACCTGTTGAAAATATTACAGATGTTAGTCCCGATGATGCGTGCCTACTCACTATGTATCTGGAGAGGGATTATCTACCTTTGGCCCCGACTCTCAGGAGTGATGGGAGACTAGTTTAGTAGACTGTTTTAGATTTCTTTACTAGAACTTGAGTTGTAATAATTTGAGAGTTGAGTATTTTGAGTTGTTTTGAGATACTATCATTTATTAGTTTTTATTTGTTTTCTTTTAGTTATAGAATTCTGTGTTATCCTATCGTGCTTAGACTGTGATTGAGTTATATTATTTCTATACTTGTCCTCCGTTCGGAGTTAAGATTTAAGACAAGTACATTATATAATTACGTGAGTTATTTTAGATAGTGACCTAGAACAGCGTTCTACAGTCGATTCTGCAACGTAGGCTGGGCTTTGTTACGCACTTATACCCTTACACTGGGTACTGGTCGTGACACATTTTTATTGGTGGCCCATGCTGGTCAAGATTCGCATTAGTGCAATATCGTGGTAGTACGGCGACTTAGTTGTACTGCTACGAGCCTGCGATAGGAATCAAAAAATAGGTTTTAGATGAGAGGGTACTCAATCACAACTAAAAAGTTTCCATGGATTTGAATCTATTGACACTTGTTGCAAATCTAAATAATCTACTTCATACCTGTCCTTCTTGATGATATCATCGTAGCACCGTTATTGACCTCTTGTTTGATCTGTCCTTTTTTTTGATCTTGTCCTGTATGATTACATCAGTACCAGTCAGGATTTTCTTGTGATGTGCTAGATAGTATAGTGACCAAGTTCGAGACTGTGAAACTACGACCAGTAGGACCATGCTTTGCATGTTTTAGATATAATTTTTCTTGACCTTGATTGTCGGGGGTTTGACCTAGAAGGAATACAACCATCTTAAATTTTGAGACAAAATTTTTCTAGGGGGTAGATTTGTAACCACCACTTTTCTAAATTGGAATATTTTAGTAATTTTGTGATATTTTGAATTTTTATTATTTTATTAGTTAATTTGATTAGGTGTGTAGCTTTGATTGGTATTTTTGGTAGTAGAAGGTGGTATAACCATAGTCAACCTCTGATTAGAAGACTAACCATGTTATTATATTTTTGCTCTTTTTAGATTTTAATTTAGAGTTATTGTCCATTTTAGGAAACATTTAAATCTTTTTTAAGTCATTTTACACATAGCCTATAAGCCTTTTTGTCAATTGGCCCTTTAGACCAACTTAAGGAGTGCTTGGCCCATGACCAAACCCTAAACCTAATCCCTATACCCCCTGTCCGACCATAAACAGCAACCCCCCTTTTTATGTGTTTAAATCTAATAGCTGTTACAAGTTCACAAATCCTATTTTTTTCGTCTCCTCCAAAGGTCTCATTTTCTCGTTTTCACCCA
>JANAVB010034417.1:31519143-32106643 GCA_029216955.1 Iris pallida
AGCCTTTGATTGCCAACCTTTAGCATGGGTGTGGTATCCTGCTATTTATTGTGATTCCTGCATAAAGCAGATTTTGGACAGCATAGATGGCCACGTGGCCACGTGTCTGTAACAGCACACGAAGACTCGATCTTAGGCTGCCAGCTGGTGGGGTTGTTGAGATTTTATTGTAGCATATATGGATGGTTGAGACTAGGTCAAATTGCTACGTGTCTCCCCCACAAAGTAGAGCCTGAATCGTTTTGGCTACATAGTGGCCTTAGGAGCCTTTTTTCTGCGGCTCGGTACCGCTTGGCCGTATGGGATCTTCGAGAACCTTGCGTCTACGGCTTGGTTTCACTTGGCCGCATGGGATCTTCGAGAGCCTTGCTTCCGCGGCATGGTTTCACTCGGCCGCATGGTATCTTCGAGAGCCTTCCCTCTACGGCTCGAATCCACTTAGCAGCAGGGGGTCTTCGAGAGCCTTGCTTCTGCGGCTCGAGTTTTCTTAGCCGCATGAGGTCTCCAGGAGCCTTGCTTCTGTAGCTCGAGTCCACTTGGCCGCATGAGGTCTCCAAGAGCCATGTTTCTTCGGCTCAAGGCCACTTGGCCGTATGGGGTCTTCGGGAGCCTCGCTTTTGCGGCTCGAGTCTACTTGACCGCAGGGGGTCTCCAGGAGCCTTGCTTCTGTGGCTCGAGTCCACTTGGCCACATGGGGTCTCAGGAGCCTTACTTTTGTGGCCTAGATAAACTTAGCCGCATAAGGCTCATACGGCTCTTCCTTTTGTGGCCTCGATCAACTTGGCCGCATAATGCCTATACGGTCAGCAATAATTTTGAGAGAATTTTGTTTGTCTCTCTTTTGACTTCTCAATGAAGATGAATTTGACCGATCCACCTCCTTGGCGAGTGCTGAAACTGTGGATTATGGATCTCCTTGTTTGAAGAAGATTTGACAATGAACTCCCTCAAAAGATTGTGATGCACCGGGCTGGGACAATGCGCCTAACTGAGACATCTGAGTAATGCGTCTAGTTGAGAGTAGGCCGTTACGAAGTCTTTAATTGCCATTATGCTTCCGAGATGATGTCGGAAAGGTGCAGCAGGTTACGATCGCTGGAACACAGACTGCCTTGGTGGTGGAGCCAGTGTCTTATGGCAGCAGTATTTGATGGCGACTTGGGTGAAGTAATGTCCTAGAAAGGGCGTATCGTACGCCAAAGTTGCTTCTCTCTCCTTGTGTTTGTGAATGACCACCTCTCGCAAGTCAAGAGCAGATTGATCTACCTTTACATCCATTTTGTGGGCCCGGGTATCCCGAGCGCCCGGGTGCGTAGGTATCATATTTGCTCCTTGATCTGAGGCTAATAAAAGCACTTGCTCTCGATCGTTGTAGGGAGACTTTTGGGCATATTTTCTCCCTGATCTGAGGCAAGTAAAAGCACTTGCTCTTGATCGTTGTTGGAAGACTTTTGGGACCTACCATGTCTGTTTGCCGCAGAGTGATGGACACGGGCGGTTCTGTACAACTTTCCATCAGGGGCCCATGTAATAGTTAACGGTACCCACTGACGGTAAGCAGATTGGACAGTTGACTGGGCTTGTTGAGCCCATACTGCCCTAGACTTCTTTGACTTAGCACCCGAAGATAAGTAGTAAGAAAAGTCCAAGTTGCTGCCTTAGATTTTTTGTACTAGCCAGTGAAGGCTCATAGTACTCAGGATACAACTTTATCCTTTCCAAGATGGCAAATGAAGAACTCGTAGCCGATCCGGAAGAAGAAGCATTGTTGCAACTTTTTGTGGCTCAAACGGGCTCCCTGGACACGGGCTCCCTTTTCTTTTCTTTTTTTTTTATTTTGGAGCCCTTTTCAAAAAAGGCAAAGGGCTTTATATATAGAATGGAATGAGCCCTTTCTTATTCTCCTTTCCGATGTGGGACTAAAAGAAATATCCTCTTTTTTATGCTTCTACAAGATCCCCTTCAAAGTTTTCAAATTGCAAATTTGGAATACTTTGAAAAAGAAGCATGGGTAGTAGAGCTATTTAGGTGTCACAATCCTATCGGAGGTACCATGGACGTGATAGGTTTTAGTACTTCTGCTGGGGATTTTATGTGGACTTATCATCCTTGGTGTACCTTGGTTTTAGGTACAGATAATAAGTTGAGAGAGGGAACCAACATATTTACTCAGAGGTGATATGTACGTGGTAAATATGAGGTTGATGGTAGAGCTTTCCTACTCAGAGGTGATATGGACGTGGTAGGGGTAAACTCGGTGAGGATACACAGAACAACTCAGAGGTGATATCGACGTGGAAGTTCTATGATTGGTACGTCACAACGTAGGGGTTATTGCACAGGGTGTTTACTCAGAGGTGAGGTGGATGTGGTAAACATTTGTTTTTAGCATCATCTGCTTTGTAACGGGTAGGAAAACAACTCAGAGGTGATGTGTACATGGTTGTTCTACTACTGGAGAGTGAATGCAATGGAACAACTGGCTCCAAAAGCATATGATTGTGAGGGAAGGGGTGCTTGTACTAGAGGACCTAATACAACATTGTGGTTGGTAGAGGATATCCTACTGGGGAATTTTTGTAGGCCTATTTCCCTTTTGCGCGTCTATGTCACGAGTAATAGATTAGAATAATTTTTGGTGGACCTATTACCCTTTTGTGCACTAGTGGTACGAGTAATAGATTTTGAGACAAAATCCAACAGAAGCAATATGGACGTGATAGGTTCGGTGGTCTTAACACTATGACTTTATCCAAGATTGGGTACAGGTGTTAGATAAGGAGACTATCTATATCAGAGGTAATATGGACATGACATACGATAATCATGAATAATTTTAGCTGGACTTATTACTCTTCTGCGCACTGGTGGTGCGGGTAATAGATTGAATGATTTTTTGTGGATCTATTACCCTTTTGCGCCCCGGTAGTGCGAGTAATAGATTTGAACAATTTTTGGTGGACCTATTACCCTTTTGCGTACTGGTGGTGCGGGTAATAGATTTGAAAGAAAATCTAACAGAGGTAATATGGACGTGATAGGTTCTGTGGCCTTAACACCGTGATTTTATCCCAGATTGGGTACAGGTTTTAAGTTAGGAGATTATCTATATCATTGGCAATATGGACGTGACGTACGATAATTATGAATAATTTTTGGTGGACCTATTACCCTTTTGCGCATTGGTGGTGCAAGAAATAGATTTGAAACAAAACCTGACAGAGGTAATACAGACGTGATAGGTTCTGTGGTCTTAACATCTTGATTTTATCCCGGGTTGGGTACAGGTGTTAAGTTAAGAGATTATCTATATCAGAGGTAATATGGACGTGACATATGATAATCATGAATAATTTTTTTTGGACCTATTACCCTTTTGCGTACTGGTGGTACGGGTAATAGATTTTGAGACAAAATCCAACAGAGGTAATATGTACATGATAGGTTCTGTGGTCTTAACACCATAATTTTATCTCGGGTTGGGTACATGTGTTAAGTTAGGAGATTATCGGTATCAGAGGTAATATGGATGTGACACACAATAATCAGGACCAGGGAGTTTGCTCAGAGATAAAAATAAGCCTGGTGAACTCCGGCGGGGTGAAGCATCACGGTGGAAGTTCAAAGGTATTTAGTATACATGACTTTTCACCCAGGGGAATGCAATGTGAATCCACTCAGAGCTAATAGAGTATAAGTTCAGATGTACTTGGTGTACATAACTCGACAGTCTGGAAGATTTGGTAGATTGAGAAAGTACCAGCATGTCCTTAGACATAGTATTTCTTCAGAAACTTGTCATTTATAGGCATCATTAGCAAGTCTCCATTTGTTTCGTGAGCCGGTATACGCCATTGGAGAATACGGTCTCGATGAGGAATGGTCCCTCCCATTTTGGCTGGAATTTGTTGGCGGTTTTATGAATCATGACCATCGGTCTGTGAACGGCCAAGATGAGATCACCTACTTGGAATATCCTCTGCTTGACTTTCTTATTGAAGGCACGAGAGATGCGTGCTTGATAGAGCTCGATGCTTTGTTGAGCTTGCAAACGCTTCTCGTCTAAGTCTTCCAATTTTTGTAGTCGTCGGTGGTAGTTATCGTCCGACGTCAAGTGGTAAGTAAGGGCCACGTGAAGTAAGGAGATCTGGGTCTCCAATGGGAAAACTGCCCCACTCTCATAAACTAGGGAGAATGATGTATTTCCTGTAGCCGTCCGAATTGTAGTACGATACGCCCATAAGCATTCATCCAACTTTTTATTCCAGTCGTGCTTGTTTAAAGATACGAACTTTTGAGAAGTCTGATTATGGTCTTGTTAAAAGCTTCAGCCAGACCATTAGCCGATGTGTTGTATGCCGTTGAAGCCACCTTCTGAATTCGATTCTTGTCGCAGAATCGATAGAAGGCATGGCTTGCGAACTGCAGACCATTATCATGAATGATCCTTCGGGGCAGTCCAAAACGGTAGATGACGTGATATTTTATGAAACTAATCACATTTGATGTCTTCAACTCTGCCAACGGAACAACTTTTGCCTACTTGGAGAAGTAGTCGGTGATTGAAAGTATAAATCGGTGTCCCCTAGATGACGGCGGGGTAATTGGGCTAATGATGTCCATTTTCTATACTTCAAATGACCAAGAGGATACTGTTGGGTGCAAGAATTCGGATGGCAGATGTATGAAGTCTGCGTGGATCCGACAAGCCTTACATTTCTTTGCATAATCGACAGCGTCTGCTACCATCGTAGGCCAGTAATAGCACATCCGACGGAGACGGTCTTGCAACTTCAGGCCAGGTTGGTGAGCCCCGCAAACGCTATCGTGAGCCTCACGTAGGGCTTCTTTTGCTTCTGCATTTGACATACATCTTAACAGTAGCCCGTCGTAGGATCGTTGATGTAACATTTTTGTTTCTGTGTCATAAAAGAATCTGAGAGAACGTCTTATGATTGAAGTTGCTTATTTCACATTCTCAGGCAGGATTCCATAGACTGCAAAGTCGATGAACGAAAGTCTCCAGTCTTGCACGTCAATGGCTATCTGGGCGGAGTAACTCGTACCTAGTTGAACGTTGTTTTTGGGACAGATCAGCTCATGGCCTACTACGTTGACTAGATGATGAGTATGATTTGGAACCGCCAAAGAAGTAGTGAGGCCTGCTACGGCGTCGGCTTCAATATTTTGGAGTCTAGGAACATGTTCTATAAAGAACCCCTCCAAGGTTACAATGATGGCAATTGATGTCTGATGATAGGGAATCAGGTCCGCATTACGAATCTCGTATGCGTCTCGGATTTTATTAACAATCAACTACGAGTCGCCATATGCTTCTAGGTATTCGACCTCCACTTCTTTTACGAGTCGGAGTCCGATAACTAGAGCATTATATGCAGCTACGTTGTTTGAGCATGGTTCTATGAGAGAATATGCCCGATTGACCACCAATCCAGAGGGAGAAATTAATATTATCCAGACTCCAGCGATGATATCACCTTGGGGCCCCGTCCTTGAAGCACCGTCGAAGAACATCTGCCATATAACATCATATGAAGTCATGTTTGAATTAATAACTTCGTCTGGAATTTCCACATAGATCCTGGTTGTTTCTGAGACTGAATGGGCTACTAAGAAGTCGGCCAAGGCTTGACCTTTGACAGCCTTATGTGGAACAAAAACCACGTCGTAGGGGATAACAGTATCGCCCAGGTGGATAGACGAGAACTGAGTGCGCCTGGCTTGGTCATGAGAACCCTGAGGGGGTTAACTCGTGAGACAACATGGATGGTCTGCCCTTTCACATAGTGTCATGTATTCTGAATGGCGAACACCAAGGCTAGGCATTCCTTCTCCACGACGATATACCTATGCTCTGGCCCCACCATCATTTGGCTGAGGTAATAGATGGATTGTTCGTGCCCTGCGTCATTGTTTTGTGCTAGCAAGGCGCCGAAGGAGTGTTCCATTTTCCGTATATAGAGCAGGAAGTGCTTTTCGACGACCGGGGCTACCAAAACTGATGGATTCTACAGGTATTCCTTAATGTCATCAAAGGCGCGTTGACATTCTTAATTCCATACTAAAGAGACGCCTTTCTTCATGAGTTGTGTGAAGGGTTGACATCGCCCTGAGAGGTTAGATATGAACCTCCTGATGTAGGCTAGTCTTCCCTGAAGGCCACGGAGTTCACGGAGGTTCCTCGGTGGGCTCATTTCCAGGATTGCTTTTGTTTTGTCGGGGTTTATGTGAATACCCCAGGAAGTAATGACAAAGCCCAAGAACTTCTCGCTAAATATGCCCAAAAATGACTTGGTAGGATTCACCTTCAGATTGTGCGCTCACATAAGGTCGAACACTGTCCTCAAATCGTGTAAGTGATCATCCTTGGAGCGACTTTTAATAGCGATGTCGTCAACCTAACACTCCATCGTCTTACGTAAGTGACCTCTGAAGATGACATGCATAGCTCATTGATATGTAGCACCAGCATTCTTTAGGCCAAAGGGCTATAACAATACATGTCGATCGGTATTCGAAATGACGTATGCTTCTCATCATCCGGAGACATTTTGATTTTATTGTATCATGAAAAGCCATCCATAAAGGACATGCGTTCGAAGCCACACGAATAATCGATTATTATGTCAGTAATTGGAAGAGAGAATTCATCCTTAGGACATGCCGCATTCAGATTATGGAAGTCAATGCAGATTCGGATCTTTCCGTTCTTCTTGATGACTGGTCCTATATTAGCTACCCAGTCCGAGTGCTGCTTCTCGCGGATGAAACTGCTAGCTATAAGCTTCTTTACCTCTGCTTCGATGGACTTCATAATGTCTCGACAGAAGCTGTTGTTTGACTGGTTTTGCATTTGGATGAATATTGAGCGTATGAAGTGCGATCTCGGGGTTTAGCCCTAGCATGTCTTCATAGCTCCAAGCGAAGACATCGATATATTCTCTGACGAGTTGTAACAGCGACTCCCGCTCATCGTTTATCAGGCTTTTACTGATAAAGATTGGCTTCGAGGAGGATCCATCACCGAGGTCAACTTGCATGACCTCGTCTTCAGTGGGATGGTCTCGTTGTTCAAAGCGCTTCTCCCATTGTGTATCTTGTTGTTTGGCCCATGGTTTCAATTCATGAGGTTCATGTAGATCTTCGTCTTTCTCTTCAATATCAGCAGATGCCATATTGACAGACAATGTCTGCCTGAGTATATTCCTAATACTGTCATCGAAATCGTATGTAGGCGATTCGGATGAGTGAGAATGCCACTCGCATTCCTTATCAGAACTTTCGGGTATTGTTGCTAGTGTAACATAACCGAGACATTGTCTAGACTTGCTATAATAATCCCAACGTTTTCCAGCCGAGGCTGACAGCTGCAGAGGCGATCGTCGGTCGTTGCCGTAATTCAGACTTGGGGTAGTCTCCATGTCGTACCCCTGCTTTTGCATGAAGTACTTCGCTTGGGGACTATACAGGTAGAGCAGCATTCTTCCAGTATAGGGTTCGAGATCAAACTCTTCTAGCATGAAAGGTTGAGGACCTTCTTTTCGGCCGAAGATGATCGTGTGATCGCTTTTTCTTCTGTCTGGGACTAGGAAGTAGGCACCTCTAATTGGAGTAAGTCGGTTTGCGGTATGGACGGTTGTCACCTGTTTGTGCAGGTTAATGTCCAGACCACGCTCCACAACGTACATCAGATTGCACTCATGGTAGTTCAAAGGTAGCCTCTTATTGATGAAATAAGGAATTTTATTTACCGGGATTACATCATCAGGAGAGGGATTAACCACCAGTGCAACCAGATATTTTGCGAGTTCTGCCTCCTCTTCAGCTACCCCTGCATGACTGGAGGTTGGGACGTTGTCTTGGGCAGCTTGACCACCAAGGGTTCTGCTTGTGGCATTGGCTTTCCTGATGGCCTCAGATCAATACTTGGTTGTCGGCTCGTCTTGGTGAGACAGATAACCATCGACTCGATATAGGACTTTGCATCTTCCGATTACCTTTGATTAGATTTTGGCAATCAGATCACCATAGACTCCACAGAGGACCTCGCATCTTTCGATCGCCTTTGGTTGGATTTTGGCAATCGGATCACCATCGGCCCTACGACGGGTTTTGGCTCCTGGCTGGACATCGGGAGTCGGATGACCATGGGTTCCAACTGCGTAGTTGGGCATGGGAACCGGGCACCTCTTTATGCAACGTTGCGACAAGGGGTACGACTTTGCCCGGTTTACGAGCCTGGAGATGGTTTTTAATGGTTCCTCTGACCTTCTTATGGCCACCAGTTCATCAGTTATGTGCTTCTTGGATTCTTCATATAGACAAGCCTCCGAAGAATAGTAAGATTCAATCCCTTTGAAGGGATCGATGTCGACGAATTCCATCTTCAAGAAACCGTGCTTACTGACATACTTGAAGCATTGGTGGAGTGTGGATGTCACGATCATATAGTCATGTATCCACGGATGCCCTAAAAGGATATTGTAGGACGTATCTGTGTCTATGACGTAGCAGGTAATCTCCATCTTCAGGCTGCCAATCTGACATTTCAAGCGGATCTTTCCCAGGGGATAGCTCCTTCCTGAGTTAAAACCGCTAATGGCAGTGTTAGTCGCCGCTAGCCGGTGCATAGCGATGTCGAGGATTTGAAGCAAGCTTTTCAGGATAATGCTTATTGACGAGCCATGATCGATGTGCATCCAATCCACCTTGATGTCACCTATGTATCCAGTGTAGTACAAGGGGTGATCATGCAAGTTGGTCTCGGTTAACATGTCCTGTACGGTGAACACGTTGTTAGGGATTGCATCTGCCCAATTGTTGCCCTGGAGATTTGTTGACGCGTCCTCCCCTTTAGGCTTGACCTAGGCTAAGTAGGCATCTGCATTTTGGAGTGCTTTGCTCAATGCAATACGAAGATCCTTGGAGAGGCTTAGGAGCTCATATAACGACAACTTTGCTGGCGTATTAGCCAGTTGTGCTAGTATGTCAAAGTGGTAAGATCTTTCCAGCCCCTGAGGTGCATCCTTACAGAGCGGCCTATCGAAGCGGGTTTCCTTCGGCTTGGACCTGTCCGCCGGTGGAGGCTGAGATGGCCTCGGAACATCAGTAGCAAGCAGCGTTGACGGCTGAGGGTCTTCGACTGAATTACCTAGAGTGGGCTAAAATTATGCACCAGACCGGGTAACAACGGCCGCCTCCTCCTCAGCTTCTGCTAAAATTGTATGGCAGGACCTGGACTTCCTGTCCTTCTTTTTGTTGGTTGAAGATGACACCGCCTGGGTAACTTCGGGTACTAAGTCTAGGTGCACCCACATGACCTCTCCTCGTGACGTGGTGAGAGGTACCAAGCCAGCCGTCTGGTCCCGGATGGGTAGAAGATTAGTAACCTCCATCATTGCCCGGAGGACAGGTATTACCCCTTCTTGAGTATTTGTTGGATGGAATTCACCGAACTGAACTTATACCATGTTCGCAGCTACGGTAACTTCTTCGAAATCTAGTGACAAAGCTTTGGAGTCGATAAGATTCTGGATGTACCGCTTTAATTGGAAGCAGTCATGAGTGGAATGATGGACATAGCGGTAGAAGTGGCAATATTTTGGGTCCTCTATCTCTGCCGCTCGAGGCTCGCGTCTTGGTGAAGGGAGGTGGATCCTATCCCCTTGTAAGAGCATGTCGAAGATAGGCTTGACATGACTATCTTCAAATGAGTAATTCATCTTGGGCCACTGAGCTTCTGCCTGCTTTTGTTCAGGCTTTTTGGTCGTACCAGGGACTATGGCCTGTTTGCCTTTGGTATCCCTGTTATTGGTAGTACCGCCATTATTGTTGTTATTGGGGGCGTTACCAGGACGTTTGTCGTTGTCCTCTCTATCTGGGATATGTAATCCCATCTCTCTAGCCTTCTTTAACTTCGTCTCCGCATTGGTAGCATTTATGATGAAGATCGTCCAATCCCTGAACTGATCTTCGTCCATCCAGAGGCTGATTGCAGGGAGCAACTTCTTCTGGCAGATTTCAATCAATGAGCTTTTGGGATTGCCTTGGGGCAATCTCATCGTGGTTTGGCGGAACCGCTCGATGTTGTTTCTCGTTAGCTCCCTTTCTTCCTGAACGATGTCCATGAGAGACGACATCGTCACATCATGTCCCACTTCGTAGAATCTTTCCAGGAACATATGTTTGAAATTTTCAAAGGAATGGATGCAGTTGTCCGGAAGGTTGCGGTACCAGTCGAACACGATTCCCTCCAATGCCTCGATAAATAATCGTGTGAGGATGGCATCACTGTACGGCAAGTGGTCAGTTGTGACCTCAAAATAAGTCATGTACCGACTAGCATAGGTTTTTTTGTCATATAAATCGATATGAAACGGTTGTACTGTGGCATAAAAGGAACATCTCTCCATGCAACGAGATACGACTGCCGTATTCTGAGGTCCCAGGAGGAGTCTCGGGCATTGAACATTGCTCGAAGCTACTGGACTTCCCTTCTTGCCTCCCTTGCTTCGTCTGCAGCTGAAGGAGCGGATGCTCCTAGAGGATTGTCACCTAACGGAGGAGCCGTCGTGTTGGAGTCCGCGTTGACCGTGGGTCCCAAGCTTGTTTGTCCAGGCGTCCTTGCTGGTTGAGTCGACAAGGAAGCTTTGATTTTGTCTACTGACTTGACAAAGTATAGGAGCATGGCTTCAAGTACTTCTAGACGTTGTTCATCCGTAGGTCCTTCATGATCATCTCCCGCCATAAATACTATCCGTAGGTAGGAAGAGACGGATGGGACCATCGAGGATGTGCTTTTCGTGTCGTACACTCGTACTGAAAAGTCGTTGGGGAACGTCAGAATGTCCTCCTCCTCGGATTCGAAAGGGGTGCCACCCCATGTGCAGGAAGCTGCATCGTCTTGGCGAAGGCGGCCACCTTCAAGGGCGTCCAAGTCTGTTGCAAATTCCAGTGGATCGCTACCCCCTGTGTGTGCTCTTGAAATACCGGGTTGTCGTATACATTGAGGGGACTGCTACCCCCAGCTTCATCTATCCCTTGGGAGGTCGAGGATGTACCCCCGAGTGTTGGAAGCTTCTTTCTGGATGGGTGCCCAGCTAAACACCCCTGTAGTTGTCGGCAGTAATCCTCCAAATGAGAGTTTCCTTGCAGTGCTGGCTGAGATTGTCGGGCTGGAGGAGCCTATCTTCTTTCCTCATTGCCGGCAGAAACCTTTCGAGTTGAATTACAGGAGGTAAAAGGAAATTCCTCGTCTTTCAAAATTTGCAACTATTTCTTGAGTCATCGTCCGACATGTAAGCCCCCTAATTTTTCTACTATGATGTCTATATTTATTTTATTAGTTTATACTTCGTATCTCCACGTCGCATACAAAATTCGCTTTGCTGTATTACGTAGTGTACGAAATTCGTGTTTTGTGATTTCTCGACGAGTGCTAATATGTGTCGAGGTACATATTTTAGAAAAACATTTTTTTATATAGAAAAAGTATGTATGTGATAAATATGTTTATTTTGGATAAAAGAGTTATTTTATTTGTCACTTAAAAATAAATATTGATTTGGAAAATTTTTGGTTATATAAAATATATTCTAGGTAATTGTGAAATTTGAAATTTGTATAGTAACATATGTTGTTTATAAAAAGCTATTTTATGATTTAATATTTAAGGAATTACCTTGATTTTTGAAATTAATTAATATTATATTTTAATAATTAGGAGAATAATATTTGAGATTTTGTTAAATTTAATATTTGTTTATATATGGTAATTTAAATTGTAAAAGATTTTATTGGCTTTATTTTAAATTAAGTATAGAATTTATCTAGATTGGATTTGAGTTAAATTGAATTATTTTAAATCGATTTAAATTAATAGGGGATTTATCTAATTGGGATTTAAATCATCTCAATCCCTATCCAACTGGGAATTCCCACCTCCTATAAAAGGAGAGGTACTCCTCCAGCAAATTCTACCATCCACAAATGTGTATCGTGTCTGTGTCCACCGTTCTTATTCCAGATTTATACATATACATTATTTTTCTTGTCGGACACACCCCCGACAATCAAATTCCTACCCTAATCCGATTCTAAATCCTGTCTTCCGCTCGTGTCCAGCCACCGACAGGAAACTCCGCCACCCCACTGCTCCACCCCCTGTCCACTTTCCCTACACCACCACATCGTCCCCTCCACGCCTTCCCGTTCTCCCGTAACTCGACCTCTCCGCCAACAACCAACCCAGCCACACTCCGGCCGGAGTCCCAACTACCGCCGTCATCCTCTCCAAACGCCCGACACCCAAACCATTGCCCACCAGAAACACCACAAACCCCATATCAAAGAAAATAAGGAGAAATAAAAGAAAACCCTCACCTCGCCGCGCCGTCGTAGATCCGCCGCTGAGTTTCCGAGCCGCGGGCGTGCCCCTCTGTGCGCTGGGAGCCGCCGCCCCTTCCTCAGGTGGCCGCGCCAGGCCGACTTCATCTCCGGTCGACCGACCACCTCTCCGTGGCAACCCTCCGCTAGGTTCCCCCGCCAAATTTCTCCTTCCGATCGACGACTCCCGCCAGCAACGCCGGAGCTCCGCCCCTTCTGCCGTGCCCAGACCTCACTGAGCGGCCATCGCCTCCATGCAGATACCTGGCGCCCCCGTTAACTTCACCAACTCTCCGTCGAAAACCCCGCGCCGCCCACTGGAAAATGCCCCTCTCATCCCGCACCTCCGGCCACCCAGGCGCCACCGAATCGCCGCCACTGCCAGTCCGGCCCCGCCGCCGCTGCGGATCCGTCCGCCGTGCGCCCCCAGCGTGCAAGGCCAGCCCGGATGGCCGCCTTCAGTGCCCGCGTCTCTGTCGAGCTCCAGTCGCGCCTTCACCTCCAGTTCCGACGCCGTCTCTTCCCGCGCCTCCGGCCAGGCGCGCCGCATCCATCGAACCCCGACGTCGATCACCACGCTCGAGCCCTCCGCCTAGTGCGCCGACCCGGCGATGGCCGCCGCCGAGAGCTCGAGATCCCACGGGTGTCGTTCCCCTTTTTTTCCACTCGCTCTCTCTCTCTCTCTCCTTCTCCTGTACAAATTGGGGGGGAAGAAGAGTAACAGTAGAGGTATAAATTATCACTGTTAATATTATTATTATTATTAGATTTATTATTATTATTATTATTATTAGAATTATTACTATTATTATTATTAGAATTATTAATTTTAGTTTTAATATTAATAAGAAATAATATTTTGTTTATATATGGTATAGGTATTATTATTAATATTATTTAAAATACTAGTAGTATAATTGCAGTATCAATAATTGTATTATTTTTAAAAATTTTAGAAATATATTTTTGTCAATTTTATTATTAATAATTGCATATTTTGATACTAGTCCAAAACCATTTTTGCCTTCAAACATTTTTCCAAAAATTATTTTAACTAGTAAAAAGGGTTTTCAAAATTATAAATAATTTCAAGTATTTCAATAATTATCTCTACTAATAAGATACAGGTTATCTTCATAGAAATCATATTTTTGATAAACTTATGGTTTTAGCCTAAATCGATTTATCCCTATTTTTAAATATTTGTCAAAAATAAATCCTATTTTTCTAGTAAACATGGTTTTCAAATATTATATGTATTTTTTAAGAAATAGTATATGTATTCTTCACACAAATTCCCCAATTTTCGTCATTGATCATGACTAATCACATGTTCCTATTCTCTCGCGATTTTGGACCATTGCGTCGCCCATGGCTACTGGATTATTGAGACATGTCAGAGAACACCGCACCATACCAGGCGACACACCGGCAAGATACCTTGCCATTATACTGTTTATATTCAGTCTGTATTTTTATTATATATCTCTGTTCATTTATTTCTAGTTCTTGATTACTGCCTGCTCAGTGATATTTACTGTACCTTGTTATTTATCCTTTGATTGCATATAGACCTAGAGTTAAGGGACCACCTCTAGTTTAGTGTATTACATAAACCTTGACACAGTTGTACCACGAGGATGTGTGAGATGAGTATCATGTAAAGGTTCTTGCGTGTGGGCTGATCCCCCATGTGCATGCGTTAGGGCTAATTGCTAATAGATGCGTGTTAGGTGACTTAGCAGTTAGTAGAGGTACATGGTCGTGGATGCGACTTGACAGGTACATTGGATGGGAAGAACATTCCTTGTCGTATGGGCTTCTATTGCACTTCCCTTATAACCCGGAAGCTCTGCTGGAGATACGGGTATGAGCCTCTCAGGTTGGCCACTGTCGTTTTTCAACGTCATGCTCTCGGTCACTGGTGCCCAAGTGGGGACTATACCAGATCCTATTACAGCCAGGGCTCATGCGACGAAAGGTTTGTTCTCACTCCATATTCACTTTAGTTGGTTAGTTTACCTTAATTATGTCTTGTCACTTTCCTTGATTGTGGCATATTTATATTCAGTATTATATGGCATGTTGATGTATCTTGTTACGTCCCTCTGAGGACCTGGTTATCTCGCCAGGTGTGTGCTCTTATGATTTTTGCAGGTGCTCTAGCTAAGGCCATGACTTGCGCTCTATTCTTCGAGATGTTGCTCTTGGATCGTCATCTCCTTCGCTCTACCAAATTCCTTTCCTTGTATATTTGTTTCTCAATTAAATGAGTTGGTAGTGGATTTGTCTCCGCCCAAAGATTATATACATGACAAATTCAAAGTTGCTTTTATATCATATTTATCTTTGTGGATGAGATTTAGTACCTTGGTTACTGCATTTTACAGCTTATGTATATATACGAGGGTCCATATACTTTGTATGTTTACAGCTGGCATGATTACGTTTTAGTCCTATGTATTTTAGGACTGGGGCGTTACATATTTTTGTGGTGGCCCATGCAGGTCCAGTTTGTCGTTTCGGTTACATAATTGTACCGAACGGGCCTGCAATATAGGATTATAGTTTAAAATCTCATCCACCTACTTGACTTTCTTCCTTTACTTCAAATTCCGAACTCTCGTTCGACCTCCTTGATTTGCATCTTGCTTGACTCCTTCCACCGTAAATTCTTAGTTTCATGTTTAGTAAGATGACTACACTATTATATGCCCATAGGTCAAACACATGGCTAGATGGAGTACATTGACAATTAGTATGCATTGGGATTTTATTTTAGTTATTAAGGCATTCATTTTCCTAGAAATATGATTAGTTAATTCTAAGTTGGGTAGTAGCATGTTTTTTTTCTTACCAAAGATAGTTGAAATTTTATTTTGCTATTACAAGGTGGTATACACAAGAGGACAGAAAACAAATTTATGATTCATGAATTTTGGAAATAGCGAAATAGTTTATGATTTAGTAGGGATATGAAACTGAATGGAGAAACATCTTTAAATTGTGACACATGATTTACGATTAAGTTCAAGCTTGGATTGAATCTGTTAAAGTTTATCTCGAATTTATTAAAGTGTTATAAATTATAAGTTATGATTTTGTAACGGCTAGAGAATATGAAGGGTTTATGATTTACGGTTTATTAGGGAGCTTGAGGTTTTAAATTGAATCTACGGTTTACGAATTATAAGTATTCAATTTTGAGCTTGAAGAGATAATGGTAAAAAAATTTGTTTGAAATATTTTTGGAAGATATGGAATCGACTTTGAAGGAAAAATATTTAAATTTACTTATATGATCTATGATTTATAAAGTTATTTAGATTCAAGTTTAAAAGCCTTGATTATGGATATTTAAATTTTGGTGAAAAAAAAAGAAAAAAAAAGGAGTAGTTGTGATTTATTGGAAGCTAGATATACATATTTAAAGGATATATGATTAAATTTGGTAGTTATTTAAATGTTCCACTTTGTATGATGAAATTCGGTTGGTAAACTCATTAAATGATGAGTTTAAGGTTTGAAAAAAAATGATGAATTTATTTATTTGATTTGTGAATTACGAGGATTGTTCGAGATTGACTAGAGATTTAAAAAAAAATTTAGTTGACAGTCTAAGATAATTGAAATATTAGCGAAGTATCTTAAAAATTTTATTGAGAAATTTCGAGGAACTTGAAATTTTAGATTAGATCATATATTGGTGAAGGACCAAGAAACAAGCAAGGTCCCCTAGTGAGATAGAAGTATTCCACATTAGATTGCCATGCCACCTATGACTATAATATTGCATAAACACAAGTGTAGTTAGTCATCGACCAAACCGATGAACATATCAGTGACTTACTCGACCTTCCCTCAAATCTAGATCATTATTTGTGACCATCTACTTGTTTGAAACTTAGAAATGATTAGAGTCGTTCCCTTGACCATACCCTTATCTATGAGACTATTTTTTCTCTAGAAACTGTGCTCTAACTTATTTTACCTTGATCTACGAGATTTCCTAATTATTTTTAATTTTTGCTTTAACTAGATCCATCATATTTGTGCGTAAATGTCACCTTATGAACTCCCACTTTCTATTCTAGACCTATTGGCGTTCCCTATCGTGACTTTGATATTTGAAGCACAACACTAGACTTTTTCTTCCAACAAATTTCACATACAAGACCTAGACAAGCTCACCTTCATGTAGGTATATCATGTCCCACTAAAACACGTCCTCTTGTACTCTATTTTTATGGTACGACTTTCGGGCCATAAAGACTAACTATAACCTATACCATGGTGCCGATATATTTTGACTATATATTTGGACTTAATCATGGCTCAAATCTTCGGCCTGATGGCGACCTGCTAAATCCGTTAAATGCTAAACCTTGTGTTTTATCTTGACTGCCTAATTCTTGTCATTTATTTTTTTATTATCTTGATTCACTTAGACTCATAACACCTTTTACTCTTCATGCAATATTAGCAACACTTACTTTTCTTCCTTCCAATTAAATTGCTTTCTCATACTTCACTATGATTTCTCCATTTGTTTACGCCACCTTGTTCCTTTTATGATTCCCTTATGCGAAATGAAATTTGATCATGACAATCTTGAATTAGTAGAAGTTAGATTGGAGAACCCCACAGCATAGATAAATAATGTAGTTGGTTAAGATAATTACGAGATTATGAGGTATAGATGGGACGTGAATAAAAAGGCACGATAAATCTAAATAGATGAGTTAAGGAATGATATATTATGTTTTGACGAAACACTAAAGGATAAATAGACTTCCCGAATTTCAAAAGCTTGTTTTGAGGTAACAAAATATCGAGTGAAGAATCTTCTAAGGTGTTGGTGGTTTAAGAACCAAATAAATATATAAAATTTAGGGATGCAAATTTTTGGATAAAGGCAATGTTGACGTTATGATATTATTTTTCAAGTATAACCAATTGCTGAAGAAAGAAACCTTTACATTTCTTATTAAGATGATTATGCATAGGCAGTTAAGATGAGTTTCACTTCTACTATAAAAAAGAGGAGATTGTTGGAGTCAAATTTTCGAGAGAGACTAATGAATATTTTAGAAAAAATTTAATTATGATGATAAAAAAATTGAGTTATAAAAGTATACTGCTAGTTTTCGAGGTTTATCGAACATTGAAGACGCACTTTTATTTTGGTACTTAGGGATGCATTGTGCATTGACCAATAAATACAAATTTGTAGTAAGAAGATTCTAACTTTTACTTGAGCCAAATTGGATGGAGATTTTTGAATTCTAATTTTAGAGGAAATTATAACTTGGGAAGATATACATATAAGTGAGCTAGTATAAGGGAGATTTATGGATTCAAAAATTTAGACTATTGAAATTCTATGACGAAATAGAGGAAATTAGAGTACATTTAGAATCATATTGGTTTTGTTTAAGGGGACGTAGAACAAATTTTTTTTGGAAAGAACGATTTATACTAAGAAAGATTTCATGATTATTGATGATATCAAGGATCAAGGAGTTTATTACCTACTTATGAGTTTGCTTTTTAGGTTAATGTTAAGGTTGATCGACCTTAGTCATTGAATGATTGTCATGATCGAAATCTAAAACCATCGAAATTTTTAGTCGATCAAATGACATATTGCCATTGAAATGTCGTTTCATTCTCGTCAAACAATCGATTGCCTTTATGTTCAATATGAATCAAATTCTTATCGATTATACTGCTTCTATCTCCTTTGCCTTACCTACCCTAATTTTTTTTTCCTAAATTTCGAGGACAAAATTCTTTTAAGTTGGGTAGGATGTAAGCCCCCTAATTTTTCTACTACGATTTATATATTTATTTAATTAGTTTATACTTCGTATCTCTACGTCGCATACAAAATTCGCTTTGTTGTATTACGTAGTGTGCAAAATTCGCGTTTCGTGATTTCTCGACGAGTGCGAATATGTGTCGAGGTACATATTTTAGAAAAACATTTTTTATATAGAAAAAGTATATATGTGATAAATATGTTTATTTTGGATAAAAGAGTTGTTTTATTTGTCACTTAAAAATAAATATTGATTTGGAAAATTTTTGGTTATATAAAATATATTCTAGATAATTGTGAAATTTGAAATTTGTATAGTAACATATGTTGTTTATAAAAATCTATTTTATGATTTAACATTTAAGGAATTACCTTGATTTTCGAAATTAATTAATATTATATTTTAATAATTATGAGAATAATATTTAAGATTTTGTTAAATTTAATATTTGTTTATATATGGTAATTTAAATTGGAAAAGATTTTATTGGCTTTATTTTAAATTAATTATAGAATTTATCTAGATTGGATTTGAATTAAATTGAATTATTTTAAATCGATTTAAATTAATAGGGGATTTATCTAATTGGGATTTAAATCATCCCAATCCCTATCCAACTAGGAATTCCCACCTCCTATAAAAGGAGAGGTACTCCTCCAGCAAATTCTACCATCCACAAATGTGTATCGTGTCTGTGTCCACCGTTCTTATTCCAGATTTATACATATACATTATTTTCCTTGTCGGACACACACCCGACAATCAAATTCCTACCCTAATCCGATTCTAAATCCTGTCCCCCGCTCGTGTCCAGCCACCGACAGGAAACTCCGCCACCCCACTGCTCCACCCCCTGTCCACTTCCCCTACACCACCACGCCATCCCCTCCATGCCTTCCCGTTCTCCCGTAACTCGACCTCTCCGCCATCAACCAACCAGGCCACACTCCGGCCGGAGTCCCAACCACCGCCGTCATCCTCTCCAAACGCCCGACACCCAAACCATCGCCCACCAGAAACACCACAAACCCCACATCAAAGAAAATGAGGAGAAATAACAGAAAATCCTCACCTCACCGCGCCGCCGCGGATCCGCCGCTGAGTTTTGAGCCGCGGGCGCGCCCCTCCGTGCGCTGGGAGCCGCCGCCCCTTCCTCAGGTGGCCGCGCCAAGCTGACTTCATCTCCGGTTGACCGACCACCTCTCCGTGGCCACCCTCCGCTAGGTTCCCCCGCCAAATTTCTCCTTCCGATCGACGACTCCCGCCAGCAACGCCGGAGCTCCGCATCTTCCGTCGTGCCCAGACCTCACTGAGCGGCCGTCGCCTCCGTGCAGACACCTGGCGCCCCCGTTCGCTTCACCAAATCTCCGCCGAAAACCCCGCACCGCCCACTGGAAAACCCCCCTCTCATCCCGCACCTCCGTCCACCAAGGCGCCACCGAATCGCCACCACTGCCTGTCCGGCCCCGTCGCCGCTGCGGATCTGTCCGCCGTGCGCCCCCAGCGAGCAGAGCCAGCCCGGATGGCCATCTCCAGTGCCCGCGTCTCCGCCGAGCTCCAGCCACGCCTTCACCTCCAGTTCCGACGTCGTCTCTTCCCGTGCCTCCGGCCAGGCGTGCCGCCTCCATCGAACCCCGACGTCGATCACCACGCTCGAGCCCTCCGCCCAGCGCGCCGACCCGGCGCTGGCCGCCGCCGAGAGCTCGAGACCCCACGGGAGCCGTTCCCCTTTTTTCCACTCGCTCTCTCTCTCTCCTTCTCCAGTACAAATTGGGGAGAGGGAAGAGTAACAGTAGAGGTATAAATTATCACTGTTAATATTATTATTATTATTAGATTTATTATTATTATTATTAGAATTATTAGTTTCAGTTTTAATATTATTAAGAAATAATATTTTGTTTATATATGGTATAGGTATTATTATTAATATTACTTAAAATACTAGTAGTATAATTGCAGTATCAATAATTGTATTATTTTTAGAAATTTTAGAAATATATTTTTGTCAATATTATTATTAATAATTGCATATTTTGATACTAGTCCAAAACCATTTTTGCCTTCAAACATTTTTCCAAAAATTATTTTAACTAGTAAAAAGGGTTTTCAAAATTATAAATAATTTTAAGTATTTCAATAATTATCTCTACTAATAAGATACAGATTATCTTCATAGAATTCATATTTTTGATAAACTTACGGTTTTAGCCTAAATCGATTTATCCCCATTTTCAAATATTTGTCAAAAATAAATCCTATTTTTCGAGTAAACATGGTTTTCAAATATTATACGTATTTTTTAAGAAATGGTATATGTATTCTTCACACAAATTTCCCTATTTTCGTCATTGATCATGACTAATCACATGTTCCTATTCTCTCGCAATTTTGGACCATTGCGTCACCCATAGCTACTGAATTATTGAGACATGTCAGAGAACACCGTATCATACCAGGCGACACACCAGGCAAGATACCTTGCCATTATACTGTTTATATTTAGTCTGTATTTTTATTACATATTACTGTTCATTTATTTCTAGTTCTTGATTACTGCCTGCTCAGTGATATTTACTGTACCTTGTTATTTATCCTTTGATTGAATATAGACCTAGAGTTAAGGGACCACCTCTAGTTTAGTATATTACATAAACCTTGACATAGTTGTACCACGAGGATGTGTGAGATGAGTATCATATAGAGGTTCTTGCGTTTGGGCTGATCCCCTATGTGCATACGTTAGGGCTAACTGCTAATAGAGGCGTGTTAGGAGACTTAGCATTTAGTAGAGGTACATGGTCGTGGATGCGACTTGACAGGTACATTGGATGGAGAGAACATTCCTTGTCGTATGGGCTTCTATTGCACTTCCCTTATAACCCGGAAGCTCCACTGGAGATACGGGTATGAGCCTCTCAGGTTGGCCACTGTCATTTTTCAACTTCATGCTCTCGGTCACTGGTGCCCAAGTGGGGACTATACCAGATCCCATTACAGCCAGGGCTCATGCGACGAAAGGTTTGTTCTCACTGCATGTTCACTTTAATTGGTTAGTTTACCTTAATTATGTCTTATCACTTTCCTTAATTGTGGCATATTTATATTCAGTATTATATGGCATGTTGATGTATTTTGTTACGTCCCTCTGGGGACCTGGTTATCTCGCCAGGTGTGTGCTCTTATGATTTTTGCAGGTGCTCTAGCTAAGGCCATGACTTGCGCTCATTCTTCGAGATGTTCCTCTTGGATCGTCATCTCCTTCGCTCTACCAAATTCCTTTCCTTGTATATTTCTTTCTCAATTAAATGAGTTGGTAGTGGATTTGTCTCTGCCCAATGATTGTATACATGACAAATTCAAAGTTGCTTTTATATCATATTTATCTTTATGGATGAGATTTAGTACCTTGGTTACTGCATTTTACAGCTTATGTATATATACGAGGGTCCATATACTTCGTATGTATACAGCTGGCATGATTACGTTTTAGTCTTATGTATTTTGGGACTGGGGCGTTACACGACAGGTGCTGGCTGGTGTAGTCGTTGGAAAACGGACTGCCGATCTTTAGGTGCTGTCAACTTGTCACAGCAACAGTTGATGATAACTTGGGTACAATTATGTCCTAGGGAGGGCTCACCTCATGCCAAGGTTGCTTCTCTCTTCTTGCGTTTGTGGATGAGTACTTCTCGCAAGTCGAGAGCAGGTTAATCTACCTTTGCATCCCTTTTGTGGGCTCGGGTATCCTGAGCGCACAGGTGCATAGATATCATATTTGTTCCCTGATCCGAGGCTAGTAAAAGCACTTGCTATTGCTCATAATTGGAAGGCTTTTGAGACCCACCCTGTCCGTTTGCCCTGGAGGACTAGATCCGGGTGGTTCTGTACAACTTTCCATCAGGAAGCCCGTATAACTATTAATGGTGCCCGCTGACGGTAAGCAGCTTAGACAGTTGACTGGGCTTATTGGGCCCACACTGCCCTAGACTTCTTCGACTTAGCACCCGAAGGCACATAGTAAGAAGAGTCCAGAGTGGAATATTCCACATTCTCAATGGGCCGCATGCGGTCGGATCCGCATGAGAGACGGTCGAATATATAGCTTCTAACATTGTTGCATGAGGTAGCCTGTCTGAGGCTAGGATTGGCTGCTACATGGGCCATCTGCCTGCGACAAGAGTTGGCTACCGTATAGGCAGACTGTCCATTTTTCTTATGCGGCCTCTTCTTCGTCCGCATAGATTTTCCTTGTGCCCCCAAAAGCTCAGCATCATAGTATTTTATTTTGCTAGATTTGGGGACAGTGCGGTTCTCTACGGTCGAAAGCAAGGCTGCAAGAGAGCTTTGATCACCGTCTTGGGCCGTAGAAGGAGGTTCTTCGAGAACCTGGTGAGGGACAACAGTTTTACGCTTCGAAGTCCTGCGGGTTCTCTTCGAAGTCCAAAATGGGCTCGCTTCTGTGACGGGCTGGCGCTCCCTTCAGAGAGCATTTCTTCGAATGTTTGTTGGTCAAAACGAACCATAAGCATTTGCTACGTAGAGCCGACCTTGGACGCATCGGATTACGTCACCAACTTCTCATCAGAGGAGAAGGAAGTCCCCAGCAGAGTCGCCATCGTGTTTACCATTAAAATATCAAGAACAAAAATTATAAATGAATTGAACTTGATTGCAAACTCGCTTGTACAGAAGAAAGTCTAGGAAGAAATCCTAGGAAACAATCTATGTATAATTGTTTAATTTTTGATTCTGGGGAGTGACGATGGATGCTCGAGAAAGTGTAGCAACTCTGCCTTACTCATTGGACTATTAGACGCAGTCTTTGCTCTTGAAGAAATTTACCAGCCTTTGATTGCCAACCTTTAGCATGGGTGTGGTACCCTGCTATTTTTAGTGATTCCTGCATAAAGCAGATTTTTGGACGCACAGAGGGCCACGTGGCCTCGTGTCTGTAACAACACATGAAGACTCGATCTTGGGCAGCCAGCTGGTGGGGGTTGTTGAGATTTCTTTGTTGCAAATCTGGGTGGTTGAGACTTGGTAAAATTGCCATTTGTCTCCTCCCCACAAAGTAGAGCCTGAATCATTTTTGCCGCGTAGTGGCCTTAGGAGCCTTTCTTCTGCGGCTCATCTCCGCTTGGCCGCATGAGATCTTCGAGAACCTTGCTTCTGCGGCTTAGTTTTACTTGGCCGTATGGGATCTTTGAGAGCCTTGCTTCTGCGACTTGGTTTCACTTGGACACATGGGAACTTCGAGAGCCTTTCCTCTACGACTTGAATCCACTTAGCCGCAGGGGGTCTTCGAGAGCCTTGCTTCTGCGGCTTGAGTTTTCGTAGCCGCATGAGGTCTCCAGGAGCCTTGCTTCTGCGGCTCGAGTACACTTGGCCGCATGGGGTATCCAAGAGCCTTGCTTCTATGGCTCGAGGCTACTTGGCCGCATGGGGTCTTCGGGAGCCTCGCTTCTGCAGCTCGAGTCCACTTGACCGCATGGGGTCTCCAGGAGCCTTACTTTTGTGGCTCGAGTCCACTTGGCCGCATGGGGTTTCCAGGAGCCTTGCTTCTGCGACCTAGATCAACTTAGCCGCATAAGGCTCATCCGGCTCTTCCTTCTGCGGCCTGGATCAACTTGGCCGCATAACGCCTATGCGGTCAGCAACGATTTTGAGAGAATTTCATTTGACTCTCTTTTGACTTCTTAATGAAGATGAATTTGATCGATCCTCCTCCTTGGCGAGTGCTGACACTGAGGATTATGGATCGTTTTGTTCAAAGAAGATTTGGCGATGAACTCCCTCAAAAGATTATCATGCGTCGCGCTGAGACAATATGCCTAACTGAGACATCTGAGTAAGGCGTCTAGTTGAGAGTAGGCCGTTACGAAGTCTTCAATTGGCATCATTCTTCTGAGATGATGTTGGAAAGGCGCAACAGGTCGCGGTCGTTCGAACACAAACTACCTTGGTGGTGGAGCCACTATCTTGTGGCAGCAGCAGTTAACGGCGACTTGGGTGCAGTGATGTCCTGGAAAGGGCTTATCGCACGCCAAGGTTGCTTCTCTCTCCTTGTGTTTGTGAATGACCACATCTCTCAAGTCATGAGCAGATTGATCTACCTTTGCATCCATTTTGTGGGCCCGGGTATCCCGAGCGCCCGGGTGCGTAGGTATCATATTTGTTCCACGATCTGAGGCTAGTAAAAGCACTTGCTCTCGATCGTTGTAGGGAGACTTTTGGGCATATTGTCTCCCTGATCTGAGGCTAGTAAAAGCACTTGCTCTCGATCATTGTAGGAAGACTTTTGGGACCTACCCTGTTCATTTGCCGTAGATGGCTGGATACGGGCGGTTCTGTGCAACTTTTCATCAGGGGCCCGTGTAACAGTTAACGATACCCACTGATGGTCAGCAGATTGGACAGTTGACTTGGCTTGCTGAGCCCACACCGCCCTAGAATTCTTTGACTTAGCACCCGAAGGTACGTAGTAAGAAGAGACTAAGTTGTTGCCTTGAATTTCTTCGTACTAGCCCATGAAGGCGCGTAGTACTCAGGATCCAACTTTATCCTTGCCAAGATGGAAAGTGAAGGACTTGTAGCCGATCTAGAAGAAGCATTGTTGTAACTTTTTATGCCTCGAATGGGCTCCATGGACACGGGCTCCCTTTTTTTTTCTTCTTTTTGTTTTGGTGCCCTTTTCAAAGGAGGCAAGGGGACTTTATATATATAATGGAATGAGCCCTTTCTTCTTCTCCTTTTCGATGTGGGACTCAAAGCAATATCCTCTTTTCCAAGCTTATACAAGGATGTCGTGGTGGAGGCAATACCAGTTTATTACCCTTCATTAACATGTGAAAAATGGTAATAACATCATCTTCATCAAAGGAGAATGTCTCCTTGGATCTATCATGAGCGCCTTGAGAATTGGAAGCTCCCTTGGAAGTGTCAACCTTCAAGACTTCTTTCCATTTACCCCTACGGATAGGGATGGTTTGGTGGTGCTTGCCTTTGTCTTCATATTTGGGTATCTTCAACCCCAGTAATTCCAAATTAGGAACATCATCTTCAGCAGCATCAGGAGCCCCGATGAAAGTGGGCCATGTATCATACTTATGTATACCCAGACAGAACTTTTCTGTAGAAAGAAAACTATGCTGACAAGTATCCATAAGCTCTGAGTCTGGTATACCGAAGGGCATCTTCAATGTTAGTCGCCAGAAGCGTTCGATGAAAGCAATAACAGACTCACTCCTCCTCTGTTTGGTCTCGATAAGGGTGGACATACTAACATACATGCCACTCTCATAAAACCTGTTGATGATAACTTCTCCAAGTCTTTAAAGGAGTTCATAGCGACATCAGGCAGACTACAGAACCATTCAAAAGCTACCCCTACAAGGTGCTGATAAATAGCTTTGACAAGAATTAATCGTCTTTTGGTAAGTATAGAGTCTGCATGTTAAAGTATGTCATGTGTTAGCATGGAGAAGTTATTCCGTCAAACAAATTTAGCGTCAATGGCTTATAGTTAGTAGGGCAAGTGGCATTCTCCTATTCAGGAGGATAAGGTTGAGATATCCCCATCTTATGAAGCTTATCTTTGTGTGAGATAGTATCGAGACGGACAATAAGAGAATTAATTGCATCCTGCTGGCTGAGCAGATGTCGACAAACGGCTGCCGTACGGTTATCAAGTTTTGTCGACGAAGGACCACCCCCAGCATTCACGTAATTTGGAGAAGGTGTAACGAAATGGTACTCCCTTTTTAGTGAAGGAGGGTTGTTTCTATGAGCCAGACTAGCGTGTGCTAAGACATTCGGTTGAGTTGGCGAAAAAACCCCAGCAGTTTGGACCACCATGATGTTGGTAAGCATATCAGTAATCTTAGAAAATGTCATTTTAAGACTCTCTAGCCGCTTGTTGGTCTGATCACTGGCTTCTTCAAGTCTCTCTCCATCTGTCATGTACGCAGATAGCATGCGAGGATGAATAGAGGAGATAGTACAACTGGTGCTAATATTGTCTGTCTCTGAGTTGAAAAGACCCTCGTCTTTAGGCCAGAAAGGTAGATAGTCACCATAGGACTCGAAGAGTTCATCGTCATCTGGAATGCTACCCCCGGTGTGATGGTCGTCTGCTTCAGATTCTGAAGGAATACTACCCCCAGCTTAAGATTCTGAGGGAACACCACCCCCAGCTTGAAAGTCCTCACCATCTATAAGCGATCTCATCCTTGACCGAGTACCCATATAGAATCCTTCAAGTAAAATAGCTCGCTGGTTGTTTGCTGGCCGACTTCTTCTTCTCATATTTGTAGAACTAAGAGAAAAGGTTGGGTTAGTGGTCCACCTTCTTTGGTTGGGGCTCACGTAAGGAGGACCCCATGAAGCCATGTTCGATGAAACACATAACGGCTTTTCATCATCAGAGCGTTGCAGTCATCAAAACACGGACTGCCTTGGAGGAACCTTCATTGCTTTGGAGCAGCGGCAGTTGATAATAATACTAGTGTAAGGATGCACCTCATGAGTTGCACTGTCCTTCTTCGCTTTACTCTTATGATTTATTATGTCGCACAAATCAGCGGAAGGGAGTTTTGCCTTAAAACACATGTCACATGCATTGTCGAGCTTTGCATATAGGTTTATAAGGGAAGTTGGCACATCCGAACTTAGTTCATGTGCAGGGGCAACCCCCACACCTAAGTTCCGTGACGACCTTGAAGATAGCCCCATGCTATACGCATTGGGGCTTGTCTTTTTACTGTGGGCACATAGACCCTAGGGCATGCCTTTGGTCGCAAGTTTTATTGAAGTCCTAGCAGCACGCCTAGTCTTCCTGGATGTAGGCGCATAGAATGGGTCACCAGAGCCTGGGCGCATAGCCCTGGGCAGATGGCCCTGGGCGCATACCTTATTGAAGACATAAGTCCTCTAGCCAGAGTTATGTGCCCACATACTTCCTTGGGCGCATAGCTCTGAGAGCAAGCTTTGGAAAACAGTGCTTCTTTCTCCCTGTCTTGTCTTCTTCATTTGCGAGCCTCACTAAGCTTGCCCAGAGTGTTGAACATCTCTATTCTTGGCATCGTAGCATTTTTGTTTGCCAAGTCTTGGGCATTGAACACTCTGGTGTTGATTGCATAAGAGAGAAGTCGTTGGGCTAGTAGAGCCCTAAATAGTATGTGCCTTTTTTACATTAGAAGCTCATGTGGAAGGGTTATATGCCCACGTGACGGAGTTCCCCTTCGGTTGCACATCTTCTACGGCATTGGCAGGATATACAATGCGAGCCTTCGGAAGCCAAGTCTTGCGAGACTTGTTTCACTTAACTGATTTTGAGTGAGTAGAGCCATCCCTCGAGAGCATCACTTCGAACGCCTGTTGATCGAACTTCATGACCAACATCTTCTGAGTGCCCCCCACTTTATCAGTATCGGATTAAGTTACAACCTTCTCGTGAGAGGAAAAGGTAGTCCCCAGCAGAGTCGCCATTTTTGTAGATACTTACAAAAAAATAAAGAATAACTGTATTTTCTTATTAGTGCAAAGCACTACAAATCGAGTACACCTGAGAGATCCTGTACTGAGAATCCCCGAGTACAAAAGGATTTCCGCGGTATGGGACAATGGAAATCGAGCGGCAATTGCTCCTTTACTCCATTGACACTCCGATTTACAAAAATGGGAGAAAAGCTAAGAAAATTTCTAACTCTCGACTCACTGGCAAGAAGGGCAGCAATTTGGCTCTGAAATGCTCTATGTTCTTTATTTCTGAAGAGGTATATATCCTCTATTTATAGTCGTTTTGCACTAAAACGACTGTTATACACACACAGGTGGAAAATATACTAATTTGCATGTGGGTGCATAGTCTTCCTTTGGGTGCATAGGGTGTAGGCGCATAAAGACTGGATGATCGTAGGTAGATCGTGGGGTTGACGTGGCCGCATGCTTCGGTACACGACTGCTCTTGGAGACTGACGTAGCTGCATGCTTCGGTACACGACTGATCGTGGATATTGATCGAGTCGTGGAGCTGTCCTGACTTTGGCGCATAGTAGGGGAATAGGGCTATGTGCCCCCTTTTGGAAGAGCCATATGGGCGCATAGGATTTGCATTGTGGGTGTCTTCCACTCTCTGACTTGGGCGCATAGAATTTCCTGACTTGGGCGCATAGCTACTTCCTCACTTGGGCGCATAGTCCAGTATTTTTATGCTTCTACATATGTGTGTGTAGAATAGTTAGAGTGTATATATTTACGTTTCGTAAAATATATATGTATAAATATTTTTCAGAAATATTTATTGTTGTTTCAAAATTTAAAGTAATTATTTTTTAATTATAGAATAATAGTTTTGTCATGCCAGTATAATATTATATGACTATACTTGGATATAAACTAGTTTGGTAGATTATGCCTAAGTAGAGGCTGTATATATCACTACAAGAAATTCGAGTTTTCGTGACAAGTAATTTGTGACAAGTATAAAACTTGTCACTGAAAGGAATAATTATGTGACAAATAATTTCTATTGTAAGTAATAATTTGATTCTGTAACAACTGTTGTTTATCATCACAAAATTAAATCATTTAGTGACTTTGTTTTTATTGGTTGCCACTCAATGCTGTCACAAAAATAAAATTTTAATTTTTACTCATGTTATGGGTGACAAGTGAAAATACTTGTCACTTTAAGTTTTCTTTTCGTTACCAAAAAAAAATAACATCACATAAAAGTATTAGTCATAAGATAGAAATTTTTGTCACTTAAGGTTTTCCTTTAGTTACCAAATAATTTTACGTCACAGAAAAGTATTAGACACAATTTGTTCCTTGTAACAAAAAATCTATTAATTAAAAAATTGTAAATAAACAAAAGATTTTGATTGCATTTGGCAGAAGATGAAAATTTTGGTATTCTTTTGATATCATTATTTAAATCATAACAATATTTGAGTATAATTTTTTTTTTCAAATATTGACCTAGTCCTTACCGGTAATAGGATTAAGAACAAATATTGATATATAAGAAAAATCAGGAGAGAACATAAAATACAAAATTAGAAAAAAAAAAGGGTTTGGATATCAATATTTTCGTCATGGGCCACGGAAGGTCAGTTTGGTCAGAGAAAATGATCGACGGAATCTACTGTATTCGCCATTAATGTCCATCAACGAAGCTTCTACTCCATTCCTCCCTGTGCATAGTATATCTATGCATCTCTTCCCTTGGGAAGCCCGTCATTCCTTCTCTCTCCACCGCGTCACCCATGGCAATGTCGATACCGATAGCAACACTGCATTAGCTTCCGGCCAGAACTGGCCGTCGCTCCCTCTCCTTCCGGTCCTTCCGGTGCTCTGCTATCTCAGCCGCAGGTGAGGAAGTCAGAATCTTTAGGAGTTCCGATGATTTTTTTGGTGGTTGTGGAAGAGTTCGTTGAGTGTTTGTTGTAATGCCTAGCCGAGAAAGAGGAGGCACCGGGGTTCGTGGAGGCGGCCGCGAAGGGGAGGAACCTGGTGCCGCTCTACCGCTCCATATTCTCCGACCACCTCACCCCGGTGCTGGCGTACCGTGCCTCATCAAGGAGGACGACTACGACACGCCGAGCTTCCTTTTCGAGTTGGTGGAGCAGGGCTCTCACGGGAGCAACGTTGTAAGCTGTTTTCTTATGCTTTTTTCTACCTTTTCTTTGTTTTGTTTACGTAGTTTTGTTTTGTCCAGTGAAGAGGAATTTATGCATTCATTGCTTTGCTTTTCGTCAAACCTCTTGGACCATGTCCTTATAGATCATCTTGATTAGCATCATTACCTTTTCCGAGGTCAAATCAATGTCAAGAGTTTTTACGTTAGGTTTTGTGTTCCCCTCGCAATGGGATCTACTCTGGTGCTTAAGAAAGTTCCATAAAAGAGTTAACAGTATCTATGAGGCCGGCCTAGGAGGTTGGGTACGGAGCTAATTTTGGTTGTCCCATGCCCTTGACTCCAGAAAAAAATTTTAAAAAATTATAACATGCTGAAAGTTATAAATGTTGAACTGAAATGAACTCCAAAAAAAGATATCTCTAGTTCTGACGGCTTCGTTGAGCTCGGATTTCGAGTTCCACTCCTGACTCAGGAGCTACTCAAGGCCTTCTTAGTAGGAACTCAAAATATGATCACGAAGGATTGCTAGCTAGTTCAACTGACAGAAAGGAGTCGGGATGGACCGCAGAGACTCTACTGGCCGAGAGATGGGGACTTAGGGGCCAGGGGGGTTGTCCTAGCCAGGGGGTTGCCCATGCCCGTTATGGCTTGTCAAGCTTACCCCAGGGTCGGTCGTGTCTATGACCGAGGCAAATATGCATAAGAGCACCATGTCATGCGACTTAGACTGCCAGTTGGCGATTTTGAATGTAGGAAGACCTACATTTTGCCTATGGCACTAACATTATATATACTTTAAATTCAAGGAAAAATTCATGGGTAAATCGTAGGAAAATTTTAAGGTTTGCATTGTTATGAAATAACCCCCATACAATTATTTTCTCCCTAGCATCCGTAAAAAAATGTTGAATTTGTGACTGATTTGTGCATTATTTTTCTTAAGTGGTTTGTTAATGGCTGCGTGTAAGACAAGAAATTAACATTATGTTTGTAGTTCTAACTTTAGGGAATGTCAATCCTTTTTCTCTTTGGTTTATTGTGCCATGGAGATAAATGAACCCCCTATATAAAATCGTACCATCTACCTCTTACTCTAGACTCGTTCAACTCTGGGGTAAGTTGGACGGTGCTCCTTGGTTGCATGAGGTTAAATTGCACGACCAAAAAGGTAGGTTTCTACCCCTAAGTCGCCTTGTAGTTTTTTTTGACTTTGTAGCAAGTCCCTCTCTTGGTCATAACTAACACGGGTATAATTGACACTATCATACACGAGAGGGTTGACTTGACAACCGGTCATAAAATTTCATCATTCTCTTATCTAGCTTTCATGCTCCATACCTGACCCAATTCTATTAGAAAAGGCTTGGATGATTATAATGATGATTATTTATCGTTTCGACTTCAGTTCTTTCAACATTGACTTTAAATATATGAAGCAAATATATACAATTATACATACTGAAGCCTGAGATATACTCCGGTTTTAGTTGTACGATATAAACAAGTCGGGGCGTTGAACTTCAATGTCACCTTGACCTTGGAAAAAATGTCTGGCCAAGGGAGCAGCCATGCTTGGGTGTTCTAAAATATTTCTTTCCCAAAAGGTACCTACATAAGGTCAATTTACAAAATTGCTATTTTTTGGAACAAAAATTTTTAGGGTCGGTATAGTGTGGTTGGAGCACAGCCAGCAATGGAGATTGTCGCAAAGGAGAATGTTGTTTCAATCATGGACCATGAGGATGGGCACCGGATGGATCTATTAGCTGAAGATCCGATGCAAATTCCTATGAGGATCAGTGAGGGATGGAATCCACTGTTGCTTGATGAGCTTCCTGATGTCTTTCGTAGTATTTCTTGCAGTCCTCTGCTTCTTTGTTTAAAGATGATCATGTGTTGAGTTTAATACTGTAATGTTTAGCCAAATCAAGTCAAGTTCACCATGCAGGATCATTGATGATTTCTTCACATGTCACTTTATCAATATGGTATTATGTATGCTCTTGCCTTTTTCAGTAAATGCAGTAAGTACTATGCAAAAGATTATTTTCTGTAGTGATTGCTTGATCGTGCTGGCTTAGATCACATTTCACAGAAAGTTTTCATGTCAAAGAATATCCTAATTCGCATTTTCTGTACTATATGCAAAATATGGTTGTTATGCTGTTATTATAGGCCCAAAACTTTGAAAGGATTCCATCTTTACTATACATTATATACTGCCGATGCATTCTTGTGTTAGGCCCTACTTGAGAATTTTCTATATCATATACGAATTAGGATATTTTGCTTTGGTGCAAATGAGTAACAATGTGATATTGTGACACATTTAGGATGTGTCTCACTCATTGTCCATATTGTTTGTTACATATTAAAGTTCATCATGCTTAATTAAGACTTTGTATCTATCTCTATTAATAATATTTCTATATTTGTCATGCTATACAAATGCTGTTGAGGGAAAAAGAGTTTGAGTTAGCTTTTAGTTATATATTAATGATAATTGAAAAGGTGATTGTGACGATTCCGTCTGAAAATTGATTGTATAGGACTAAGGATTAAGGACAACCTCCAAATGTGCACCATATATTAATTAATCAAGACATTGGTTTAAATATATGGATTTATATGTATCATATAGTACAGAATTATGAATTTTATTACTTAGAAGTAATTTCTCTATTTGTCTTTAATATTCTAGTTCTTTATTTTTAGTTACAGTCAAAGATCTCTAATCTTCAATGTCAATTTCAAGGATTCTTAGATTTTGTAATTAGTTTTCAGGCTTTTAAGAACAGAACAATAAATTTTGTCGGGAATAAAAAATTGGAACAAAAACAAATCGTCTATTGGCACATCAATCTCATGGTGGATTCAACATTCTTTGGCTTCTCCTCAAACTTGGACCTCGTGTTTGTGTCAGTTTACATTGTATTATGTTCAAAATATTTTGATCTCTTTTACCCTTGCGATATAACATCTTATTATACATCTGTTACTGGTTGGTAGTTGAAAATTCATCCTCACCTCTCATATATCGGTTCTTCTATTTTATTTAGTTACTGCAGAATTTGTACCCATGGGTATAATCGAAAGGAGGTTATCGGGGCTTTGAAAAACAGTACATGAATCTACTTTTGTTTTCTATCTAGTGCTGCTTTCAAATTTCTTATTTCCTTTCTTTTCTATTTAGATTGCATATTATTTCCCAGTTAAGAAAATGATAGAGGCAAAATTAGCATAGGTGTTAAAAAGCACAAATGCATTAAAATTGATGCATAACACTTACACACTCATTTCTTCTTCTTTTTTAAAAGTAGATAATGGCGCTTTGTCGAGGTGAACGAACTAGAAGAGTTACATGAAACAAGTTTGTAGATGTTTTCTAGTTCAATGATCTTACGATGCAAATTCAAAGTTAATTTGAAATTCAATTTAATGCCATGTTCCAAGCACGAATGGCTTCCTTTTTTGGCTCTTCATCACAGTCTGCAGATGTTTCGGTGCCTACAAATAAAATAGCTTCAAATTCCAGTAAGTGGTCTAAAACAATTTCAAAACTGAACCCTTCCCCTTAGTAATCTCCTCTTTCCTAAAAATGTTTTATTTATTAGCATAGACATAAAGCTCCTTTAGAATTTCTAACAAAACAAATTTTAATCTAGTTGGTGGAACTCTCAAAGTGTCAAAGTGGCATTTTTCAATGGATATCCTATAAAGCATAATTGGGCATAGGTACATATGTCACTGACATCACTTAGGCAACAAATTAAACATTTTCAACCTGCAATTAACACATTACATGTCACACATCCTTTGAGTTTCTTTTAATAAAATAATGGTACTTAGATAGAACTTAGTTGGTAAAAAAGCCAATAGGTTGGACATTCGTGAGATACGAACTAAGAGTTCATCACTTAGATTGGATATTTAATTTTCTACTTTACTAATTGTAGTATTATTTTTTTTATTGGGATTTTGTACGTCTTTTTTTGGAGTAGTTTGGTTTGGCATTATATGTGCATAACGGATCATTTTTAATATGTGAACTGGATCAAGTTTTATTGATGTGGTGCATGACATGAATTATCAAGTTATTAAAAAAAATTCTTATATATACTTGACGTAATATTCTAATAACATTTCTTAATCAATTTATGCAGGAAATTAAAGATTGATCATCACCAAGGCCATATATGCAACCAATCATCAGTTTATATATATTGGTTACTATAGGTTTTATGTACAGTTTGGATGTGCTTTATTTTGTAAGTACTGAATGCTACTCCTACTCATGTATAAGTACTAAATTTTGAGGATCAACATAATTATTTTTTGAGGATTAATTACTTTTCATGTTGTTATTGTTTATGATTATAGAGTTGGTTGCCTATATAAAGATCTTTTAAATTTGGTGAAGGTTCATTCTGGTTTACATCGGAAAGTCGATGGGATGTTCTTGCAATGTATGTTCTTGGGTTTTAATATATAATGATAATAACAAAAAAAAATACTCGTGACAATATTGATTGGTTACTAAAAATATAAAATATACGATATGGTGACAACATTTACCTTTACTAAACATATAATTACACATTATGGTGACGACATTTACATGTCACTAAATATATATGTTTGCAGTGACGACATGACGATCATAACTTCATGTGTTTATAGTGACAACATATACTTGTGACTAGACATATACGTTCACAGTCACAACAATAAAAGCGTTACTGAATTTATTTTGTGACGTTACATGTTGTCACATAAATAATTTTTAATTTTTGGGCTTAAAAATTTACTTTTATTTTTAGTTAAAAAAAGATGCTATTTGTGACAATATCGTACGTCACATATAATATTTTGGGTGACGAGGTTCGTTATTACGGAAAGTATACTATCAGTGACGACATATGCTTGTCACAACCGAAAAGTTTTTGTGACGTCGTATTTTAGTCGTCACTTTTTCTTTTAGCTATGGAGGTATATGCTATGAAAGTAAGTTGCCACTGTACTCGTCACAGAAGATGTGCTGTGACGAGTTTTATAACTTTTGTGACAACTTTACATGTCACAGAAACCATATTTTCTTGTAGTTATATACATAGTAAGTGTATATATGGTATGTGTGAGATCTTTGAGTTAGCATTTATTTTAGTTTATTTATATTACTAGGTGTTCACAATTGTTCGGCTATAGTTGGAGCCGGACCGATGATTATTTTGTTTCCGAAATGCCAGGAAAGATACTTTGCCATCTTGTTACTGATTTATTTTTCTGATATTATTCTTGTATTGCTAGTTTGTTACTCCAGTATAGTGCGTCCAAGTATGTCTTGGGTGCCATCGATAGTGGCATTGATGTTGTGGTGTGTGTGCGTGTGTATGACATATTGTGTAGACAACATTCCCAAAAAAATTTGAAGTTATCCTTAATAAATTCTATGCCTTGTCACATATCATCATACGACGCTGTGAGTGAGTTACATTGTGTTTGCACTAGCTTACATACTTGGCTCGCTACTAATATGGGCGGTTCGTGTGTCGGTCCATGTATTGATTAGACAGAGTCTAGTTCGCGACTTGCATTGAGATATGGGTTGTCCAAGTCATGGATATGAATTGTGCAACTCATGGTTAGGAAAGACTATTAGTAGGCATATGGGAAAGACATTCGCATTTTAGCCTCATTGTGCCATGTTATATGCTATACTAGTAGATATATCCGGCAACGGCCACGGCATAGTATCCGGCAAGGTCGAAGAAGTATGCTAGTATATATACCAGCATTAATTGACGCTAATGCTACCATACGTCCCAAAGTCGTCTTCGATGTTCATTCATATAGATGGATAGTTTGCTTAGTTATTGTTTATGTATTTATTTTAGTTCATTATGGCATGTTCTTTTTTGTATCTTGTTATTTCCCTCTAAGGACTTGGTGATCTCTCCAGGTATTGGCTGTGTAGTTAGTATATAGCAGTTGGACAGGTGTTGATTGCTGAATCAAGATTTCAGGTATATATAGTTGGTATTTTCATTTCAATCTTCGTACTGTGTCGTCTATGATTTACTCTTGTTTTTAAGCCTATTATTTGCAAGATTATATTTTTCTCGAGCTTGTTCGAACATATATATTACTGGTGGCCAACTTTAATATATTATGTTCAATTTTGATATTCCTTCATTATTGTGGATTAAGATATAGTTTGGCTAGTTTATATTTAGTTTACTAGACAATGTAATATGTTTAGCATAAGTCCATTAAATTAAAAACTTATTCTAGTGCGTATTAGCTGGCATGTTTGTGTTTCAGTTCAAATGTATTTTGGAACTACGGCGTGAAAAATTTGGTGTGCGGTTTGGGGATCAGCCTGTGGCCGTGGCTGGAGACGCAGTCTGGTGATGACGACGTGCTGGCGGTTTGAGCATGATTGATCGGAGTGGCAGATGGTGGTGGTGTCGTGGTAGTTGGCGGGTTGTTATGGGTGGCGGCGATGGTCGCGGTGGAGGGTCTGACATCGGTGACAGGGGATAATGGCGGTTAGGGTTAGGGTTAGGCTAGGGTTTGGATGATTGATGTGTAGGGATTGTCTAATGCAGGAAAATATGTGATTCGTGTCCGGTATGTCGGACACAAATAGGCTGCAAATTTTTAATGGTAAATGGATATAATAGAAAGATACACGTGGTCGGACCCGAGACTGTCACTGCTGACATGGTGAAGGTGGACACGGACACGATGCACACACAATAGAGGTAGAGAAAAAATTATGGAGAAAAACAATGGCAAGGCTGCCCTACAAATAAGGTGGATGAATTCTAATTAGATAAGGATTAAGACTGCTTTAAACCTCCAATAGATGAATGTCACATTTATTTAAATCAATTTAAAACTAATTTGTTAATATCCAATGACAATTAATATTTAAACATTAATAATCTACTAAATTTAAACACCTTTTTATAATTTAAAGATAATTTCAAATAATTTTCTAAAATCAATTTTATAATATACCTGAATTTATTTTCATGCACATTGCATGCAAAATAGTACAAAAGAAAAATATTATTTTCAAAGTCATTACCTATATTTGTATAACAAAATAGTAATAGTTTAACAAAATTCGTTGCGACACATTTTCTACACAAACAAGATAAATATATTTATGTTATATTATTTCAAAAAATATTTTTAATTTCTATAAAAAAATTTATAATAAAACTTTTGCATAAAAAAAAGACGTTGTCTATATATATTCGTACTTGACGTATCAATACCAGAATAAAATAAATTATAAAAATAAAAATCTATAGTGATTTTTTGGGGGTTACACTTGTAGAAACATGAAAAATTTTCAGCAAATATAGCTCCATGCACCCAAGTCAAGTGAAGCTCCATGCGTCCAGTCAGTGTAACTCCATGCGCCCACTCAATGAAGCTCCATGTGCCCAGTCAGTGTAACTCCCTGCGCCCACTCAATGAAGCTCCATGCGCTAGTCAAGTGTAGCTCCATACGCCAAAGACTAGCTCCCCCGAAAGGAGGGCGCATAGCCTGAGACATGGCTATGCGCCCAAGCCTGACTCCATCAAAGCCACGATCAAAACGTGCACCGAAGCGCATGGCCAAGTCAGTCTCCACGAGCAGTCGTGTACCGAAGCATGCGGCCACGTCAACACCACGACCAATCTACGATCTCGCAGCCTGTATGCGCCTACATCCTATGCGCCCAAAACAGGACTATGCGCCCACATAAGAACCAACGTGTTTCCTCATGTGGGCGCATAACTTCATTCCAACTCGAGAACGACTATAAAAGGGGGGCCTCATCCCTCTTCAAAACAATAGAACGGTGAGCATTTTCAAGAGCCAAATTGGTGCATTTCTTGCCAATGAGCCGAGAGTTAGCAATTTTCTTAGGTTTTCTCCCACTTTTGTAATCGGAGTGTCAACGAAGTAAAGGAGCTACTGCCGCTCGATCTCCATCATCCCATTCACCAGAATTCTTTTTTGTACTCGGGGATCCTCAGCGCAGGATCTCTCAGGCGTACTCGATTTCTGGTGCCTTGTGCCAATAAAAGAAAAGATAGCATTTTTTTCTTCTTCTTTTGTGTGTGTCCACAAAAATGGCGACTCTATTGGGGAATACCTTTTCCTCTGACGAGAAGGTGGTAACGCAATCCGATACCGACAAAGTCGGGAGTACTCAAAAGATGCTGATCGTAAAGTTCGATCAGCAGGCGTTCGAAGAGATGCTCTCGAGGGACGGCTCTACTCCCTCAAAATCAGCAAAGCCAAACAAGTCTCGCAAAACTTGCCTTCCGAAGGCTCGCTGTGCATAATCTGCTAGTGTCATAGCAGATATGCAGCTGGAGGACTCTGTATTATGGGCACATGACTCTGCCACAAAAGCTCTCCAAACGGAGAAGGCTCACACCGTTCCGGGCTCTACTAGCCCAGTGACTTCCCCCTTGCACAACCAACAACAGGGTGTTCAACACCCGAGACTTGGCAAAGGAAAATACTATGATGCCAAGAATCGGGGTGTACGACACTCTGGCCGAATCCGACGACGCTCACAAACAAAGGAGGCCAAACTGGAGAAAAACAGTGCTGCTCCACCAGGCTTGCGCCCAAGGCCATGTGCCCAAGGGAGTGTTTGGGCGCATAGCCCCAACCAGAACACTTTTGTCTTCAGCAGACTAGACATCCAAAGCCATACGCCCAAGACTATGTGCCCAGCCTCTCTGGATCCATACTATGTGCCTGCATCAAGGAGGCTCAGACATGCTGTCAGGAGCATGCGTCCAAGGCCAGTCTCCAAGGCCTATGTGCCCACAACAAAAAGACAGGTCCCAACACGTATAGCACGGGGCTGTCTTCAAGGATATCACAGAACTTAGGTGTGGGGGTTACCCCTGCACACGAACTAAGTCTGGATGCGCCTACTCTCCTTACGAACACGCATACAAAGCTCGGCTATGCACGCAACACGGGTTGTAAGGCAAAACTCTCTTCCGCTGACTTGCGCAACATGATAAATCATAAGCGTAAAGCGAGGAAGAACATAACAATTCATAGTGCACTTTCGTGTACCAGTTTTTTTATCAATTGTTGTTGCTCCAAAACAACAAGAACGCCTCAGAGAAAGTCTGTGTTTCGACGGCAGCACTTCTCTGACGACGAGAAGCCACTATGTCTTTTATCCAACATAGCTTCGTGGGGCCCCCATACGGAAGCTCCAATCAAAGACGGTGGACTATGAACCCAACTTTCTCTCTTAGCTTCGCGAGAAGAAGAAGGAGAAGTCTACCAACAGATGGCCGACAGGTGGTCACGTCGAAAGGAGTCTATATGGGCACTCGATCAAAGGCGAGGTTCCGTATAGACGATGAAGATTACCAAGCCGGGGGTAGCATTCCCTCAGAATCTGAAGCAGATGACCCCCACACTGGAGGTAGCCTTCTAGATGACGATGATCCCTCCGAATCCGATGGAAACTATCTACCTCCTCTACCTGAAGATGAAGGACTTATCCACTCGGAGACAGACAGTATCAGCACCAGTTGCACTACTTCTTTTGTTCATCCTCTTATGCTATCAACATACATGACAGATGGAGAAAGACCTGAAGAAGCCATTGATCAGACTAGCAAACGGTTAGAAGGTATTGAAATAGCATTCGCCAAGATCACTGATATGCTTACCAGCATCATGGCAGTTCAAGCGGCTGGGGTTGTTCCTCCATCTCAACAGAACGTCTCAGTCCACGCTAGTCCGGCTCACAGTAACAACCCTCCTCCACTAGAAAAGGAGTATCATTCCGATGCACCTCCTCCAAATCTTACGAATGTTGAGGGTGGTCCTTCACCAACAATGCCTGACAACCATTCAGCAGCCGTTTTCCAACACCTGCTCAATCAACAGGATGCAATTGATTCCTTGGTCACTCGCCTCGACACCATCTCGCACAAAGACGAGCTTCAGAAGATGGGGATATCTCAACCATATCCCTCTGAGTGGGAGAATGCTAATTGCTCTCCCAACTACAAGCCGCTGACGGTGAACTCATTTGACGGGTTGACTTCTCCTCGTCAGCACATGACGTACTTCAACATGCAGACTATGCACTTGTCCAGAGATGATCCGTTCCTGTCGAAGCTGTTTATTAGAACTTTGTAGGGGGTAGCCTTCGAATGGTTCTGCAGTCTGCCTGACGGGTGTATCAATTCATTCAAAGACTTGGAGAGGATGTTCCTCAACAGGTTTTACGAGAGCGGCATGCATGTTAGCATGTCCATACTCATTGAGACCAAGCAAAGGAGGACTGAGTCTGTCATTGCCTTCATCGAACGCTTCAGGCGGCTAGCACTGAAGATGTCCATCGGAATACCAGACTCAGAACTTATGGATACTTGTCGACAGAACTTTCTTCCTACATTGAAGTTTTGTCTGGGTATACATAAGTATGATATATGGCCCGCTTTCATTGGGGCTGCTGATGCTGCTGAAAACGACGTTGCTAACTTGGAATTACTAGGGTTGAAGACACCTAAATCTGATGACAAGGGCAAGCATCCTCAAACAATCCCTGTTCATGGGGGTAAAGGGAAAGAAGTCCTGAAAGTCGACACATCCAAAGGAGCTTCCAATTCTCAGGGCGCCTCCGATAAGTCTAAGGAGACTTTCTCCTTCGACGAAGACGATGTCATTACCATCTTCCATATATTAACGAAGGGCAATAAGCTGACATTGCCTCCACCACAACGTCCTGCAGAGGCGAGCCAACTCAATGATTCCAAGTACTATCTCTATCATCAATATGTGCATCACTCCACCAAGGACTGCATCTTCCTAAAGAAGAAGATACAACAGCTTATCGACAGTCAAGTGATCAACCTCGAAGCTGAAGACAAGGTCGTATCTGCTAATATGATCTCTTATCAGTTCGACGACTTTCCTCCTACAAAAGTCCCAAACGGCGTGGTCCCGATCCCTAAAGCTATGATGGAAGTCGTCAACCTACCACCAGCTCGCAACTCGACTTTGGTCCCACTCACAACTGAACGTGGCAAGATTATGTGGGTCCACCTAGACCTTGTCCAAGAAGTGACACAGGGGGTAGCGCCTCCCAAAGTAAGAAACGGTAAGACACTCAAGCCATGCCATATGGTATCCTCCCCCATCTACGAGGTTCTATCTGGCGAGACGCGATAGGGGAAGACTTATCTTCGGACATACAATCTCGCATAAGAAGAAGCAGTACCTTTTCAAGCTCCTGCTGCCCCCACAAGCTCAGAAGTCGGCCCCCCCAAGCCTTAAACTACGGACAAATCCAAGCAGAAGAAGACATGGTTTGACAAATCTCTAAAAACGCCAGCTCCCGAAGGCATGGATCGGCCCTACAACTTTGATATATTATCTCAACTAGCAAATACACCTGCCAGGTTGTCTCTTTTCGATCTATTGCGACTCTCCAAAGAAACACGGAAGGCCTAAAGCGATGCATTGCTACATGCCGACTCTTACCTCACTGAAGTCAAAGCTCCCGCTGAAGATCCTGTCTCCTGTCCCCACTGCCATAGTACCATGGAAGTGGTGCCCAATATAACCTTCTCAGAGGAGGACATACTACTCAAAAAATAATCGTCATAATAGACCCCTGTACTATACAAGGTATATTGGGGCGATCAAGGTGGATCGTATGCATATCGATACAGGATCCTCCTTCAGGATCATTCCTAGAAGCTTGCTTCAAATCCTGGGAATCCCTTTGCACAAGCTATCTGCAACCAACACAACTATCATGGCTTTCAATGCTGGTCGAAACCATCCGCTAGGCAAGATCTGTCTCAAATGTCAGATCGGTGATCTCCGAACGGAGGTTTCTTGGTATGTGATCGATGCCAATGTATCCTACAATATCTTGTTGGGACGTCCATGGATACACGAGAACATGATCGTTCCTTCTACACTTTACCAGTGCTTCATGTACGTCAACAGCGACGGGGTCGTGAAGACGGAGTTTGCTGATGTTGATCCTTTCAAGGGCATCGAAGCCTACTATGGAGATTCGGTATGTTACCAGTCTCAACCCCCCAAGGATGACGACAATGAAGCTGATAATGAAGCTGAAGCAAGCCCATCCTCCAACGATGGTCCCCTGATTATCCGAGTCACAGGACATACTACTCCAAAAAGTACTACGAAGCCTCTCACAATCAGGGTGAAAAAGAAAAACCCCGACAAGGTCAAACCATTAACCATCACTCTCAGCAAGACACCCCGGGAGGAACCTACTAATGCTCGTCTTCCCAATACTGAAGAATTACCCTATGTGGTGAACTCGACCAAGACTGTGGCTCATCTTCCAGATGATGATCCTCTTAATGAGTATATCAATACTCATGATAACGTACCTTTAGCGGATGATGTTATCCCTGAAGAAGAACATGCGTATTTTCTTAGTAAATATTTATCATTAAATTACTCCGATGCCTATCAATATGTAAACCAGTACATAGGTACGATATACGCTCTAGAGAACGGCATAGGACCACACCTCTGCATGCCGGTCACAACATCTCACCTGTGGGAAAAAGTTTACCATGAAGATATCCTCTACTTCATCGTTCCAGTCAGAAAGATAGATGAAGAGCTAATCATCTTCGGTCGTATAATTGGCGAGAGAAAGTTCGTTCCAGACTCTACTTCTCCCAAGCACAACACAGAAGTTGACTATGACTCCGGGAAAATGTAACTTTTTCGGTACAGTTGGCAGGCCAAAAATATCATCCAAAATATGGGATATGACATCAAAAGCGACAAAGGGCTAAATTACGGCCGAGGGCGACGGTTGCCATTACGACACTTTGCTTCCCCCGGCAAACCCGAAAACTAATACCAACGAAGCGGTGTTGGTTTGGGCTATGTCTCTCCTCCAACAACTCCTGAAAGATCAGATAATGAAGCAGATCGTTGTTCTCATTCTTCTGATTCCTCCCTTTGGGACTCAAACTCCAGCATCGGTGACATGTTCAAAGAAACTCTGTCCGTCAACATGGTTGTCGCCGACCAAATTACAGATGATGTCCAATCAATCGAACTCGATCAATGGGCACAAAAGTTGGAGACCAGGTGGGAGCTACGCTTCGAACAACGGGAACCACCTACCGAAGACGAAGTCATCCAAGTCAATCTAGGAGATGAAGCATCCTTCTAACCAATCTTCATCAGCAAAAGCCTATCTGGTGATGAACGCCAGTCTCTTATACAGCTTATAAGAGAATACATCGACGTCTTCGCATGGAGCTATGAAGATATGCCAGGCTTGGACCCTAAAGTCGCCGTACACCGCCTAAACATTTCGTCTAAAGCTAAGCCAGTGAAGCAGCAACAACGACGATTACGACCATATGTCATGGAAGCCATCGAGAATGAAGTCAAGAAGCTCATTGCTAGTGGGTTCATTTGTGAGGAACAACACCCAAACTTGGTTGCCGACATCGTTCTAGTCATAAAAAAGAACAGTAAAGTTCGAGTCTGTATCGACTACCGTGATTTGAACTCTGTATGCCCGAAAGATGAGTTCCTCCTACCGATCACTGACGTAATGATCGACAATACTTGCGGCTTCGAGCGAATGTCCTTCATGGATGGGTTCTCAGGCTACAACTAGATCAAGATGTTCCCCAACGATGAGAAGCATACATCTTTTCGAACACCGTTGGGGGTATACTGCTATACGGTGATGCTCTTCAGATTAAAGAACGCAGGGGCAACATACCAACGAGCCATGAACACAATTTTTTGTGATCATTTGCAAAAAACTATGTAGTGCTACGTAGACAATATCACAGTCAGAAGTCGTCTCAAGGGCAACCACCTCCAAGACTTGAGAACGGTGTTTGAACTAATGCGTGCACACCAACTCAAGATGAATCCAACCAAGCCTTTTTGGGGAGTGTCCAGTGGCAAGTTCCTTGGTTTCGTCATCACTTCAAAGGGTATTCCTCTAGACTCGGAGAAAGTGAAGGCTATTCTCGACATACACCCTCCAAGAATCTTAAAGAGCTGTACGGACTACAAGGAAGGCTAGCCTACATCAGACAATTCATTTCGAACCTCTCTGGAAGGTGTCAACCATTCACTCAGCTCATGAAGAAAGGCGTATCTTTCGTCTGGACTGAACAATGTCAACGCGCATTCAACGACATCAAGACGTATCTTACAAGCCCTCCAGTATTGGTTGCTCCAATAAAGGGGAAGCCCTTCTTACTATATGTCTACGCTATAGATTATTCCCTTGGCGCCCGCTTAGCTCAGAAGAACGAAGGCGGCCATGAACAGGCAATTTACTACCTCAGCCGCACAATGGTGGATGCCGAGCACAGATACACACCGGTGGAGAAGGAATGCCTCGTACTAGTATTTACCATCCAGATGACACGCCACTATGTGTCTGGGCAGACTATCCATATTATATCTAAAGTCAACCCTCTCAGAATACTTATGACTAAAGCGGGCTCTCTCAATTTTCGTTTAGCTACATGGGCAATGCTGTTAACTTCGTACGATATGATCTTCGTTCCTCAGAAGGCAGTAAAAGGCCAAGCATTAGCTGATTTCCTAGCAGCTCATCAGGTGCCGGAATCGTCCAAACTCTACGATAAAATCCCCGACGAAGTGGTGGAGTCTAATACTACAACTGAAAAAATCCTCATTTGGCGAATGTTCTTTGACAGAGAATCAAGAACAGGATCGAAAGGGAATATCGTGGCTGGAGTAGGTGTCGTGCTCGTGTCACCTGATCATTTGGTTATACACCGTGCATATTGTCTCGTGGAACCATGCACCAACAACGTGGCCGAATATAATGCCCTATTAATCGGCCTGCAACTGGCAAAAAAACTAGGAGTTGACTATCTAGAGGCTTACGGCAATTCCAAGCTAATAGTTAGTCAAGTCCGAGGGGATTACGAAGTTTGCCACGAAGATCTCATCCTCTACCACAGAGCAATAATCGAGCTGGCGTCTACTTTCGCTATATTTTTCATCGAGCACGTGCCTCGACTACAGAATATAGAAGCATATGCTCTAGCCGGTCTCGCTGCTTCTTTGACCGTTCCTACCAATACTCAGCAGTCGATCACAGTGTTCGGTCGAGAACTATTTTGTGTCAAAGATGCCTTGCATATTCATCACAGTTATGCGGCAAAAACAATCAACGATGCTAAAGACTGGAGATTTCCCTTCATAGACTACGCTGTCTATGGAATCCTCTCCGAGGACCCGAAGGAATTAGTATCCATCCAAAGACGATCTCCTGATTTTACTATGACACAGCTACCAAGATGCTGTACCAACGCTCTTATGACGGGCTACTGTTACGATGCTTATCAGACACAGAAGCCAAACATGCACTCCGGGAGGCTCACGACAGAGTTTGTGGTACACATCAACCAGGCCATAATTTATAAGACCTCCTCAAACGAATGGGTTATTACTGGCCCAACATGATAGCGGATGTTGTTGAATATGCAAAGAAGAGTAGAGCCTGCCAGTTCCACGCTGATTTCATTCATCAACCATCGGAGTTTCTACCCCCGACGACAGTATCTTGGCCATTTGAAGCCTGGGGCATGGACATCATAGGACCAATCAGCCCGCCATCCTCTAAAGGACATCGGTTCATCCTAGTTATAACCGATTACTTCTCCAAATGGGCAGAAGCTATACCGCTCACCGAAGTGAAGACATCAAACATGATCTCTTCATCAAAAATTACGTTATCTACCGCTTCGGCCTATCTCGCAGGATCATCTACGATAATGGTCCACAGTTCGCAAGCCGTGCATTTTACCAGTTCTACAAAAAAATTGAATCCAGAATGTAGCCTCTACTGCCTACAATCCAGCGACTAACGGGCTAGCAGAAGCCTTCAATAAAACTATCATAAAACTTCTGAAGAAGTTTGTGTCTTCAAATAAGCGCGATTAGAATGAGAAGCTCGGTGAATGTCTATGGGCCTATTGTACAACGGTCCGGACTCCAATAGGCAGTACGCCATTCTCTCTGGTTTATGGGAGCGAAGCAGTTCTTCCCTTAGAAATCCAGATACCTTCCCTTCGGGTAGCCCTAGCCAGCGAGCTAACTACTGAAGAGGGCTACCGTCTGTGACTCCAAGAGCTCGAAGCACTAGACGAAAAACACTTATTAGCTTAACAGCGTATTGAGCTATACCAAGCACGTCTTTCCAGAGCTTTCAACAAAAAGGTAAATAAAAGGATCTTCCAAGTCGGCGATCTGGTCCTAGCAGTGAAAAGACCGATGGTCATGACGCATAAAACAAAAGGGATATTCTAGCCTAAATAGGAAGGTCCTTTCGTCATAGAATCGGTGTATTCTAACGGTGCATACCGTCTGACCAAGCCTTACGGTGACTTCCTCATGATGCCTATCAACGACAAGTTCCTGAAGAAGTACTATGTGTAACCTCTTTTACAAAATATTCACATATGTTCAGTCATGTAAATGTACAGTACGATGTTTATATGATTCAAAAAAAAACTATCTAATTATTATCCGTATTTCAAGAGTCTTGAATATGCCCTGGATAATAGGTCCTCTAAATATTTTTCCAGTAGAATCATTTCCGTTTTTGACTCCGTCCAAACTCGGTTTGACGAAAACAAATCACGTCCCTATTACCTCTGAATTATTTTCGATAATTATTTCCCCAGCGGAATAATCAAATGTTTTGCCACGTCCACATAACTTCTGAGCAAAGCATTTATCAAAGATAGTCATGTCCACACTTTCTCTGAACTATCCACTCCTTCCTAATGCTATATATCTTTTCACGTCCATATTACATCTGGTCAGATATAGAACATCCTCTGCTATTACGTCCATATTACCTCTATTAGCAGCTTCAATCAACTTATTATCTATATTCGAATCTCTCAAATATAAAACGGATAATAGGTCCACATAAAATTTCTCCAGCGGAATACCCACCATAAATGTCCTTGCTATGTCCATATTACCTCTACTATCGATATTTCACAAAACTACATTCACTTCTGAAAAAATTCTTTATTCAGTACTTAAACGTCTATCGAAAGACGAAAAAAATGTACAAGAGCCGTGATGGCCAAAAAAATAAGAGTTACAAAAATCTATGGGATACACAGGCGGTTTATGCTATCCCTCAGAGAAACAATCTCGGCTTCAGATTTCACAGTAGCTCGGTGCCGTGCCTCTTCTTGGCGAGCGGCTTCGTCTTCAAAGAGTATCAGACTCTGATGCTCTCCCTCCAACCTCGCCAGCTGCACTTCTAAACGGGCAGAAGTGATGGCAGTCATGGCAGCCTGGGACAGATAATCCTCTTGTTCAGATGACGCCGCCCCAAGTAAGCCTCCAACTGGGCGATCTCGTTCCTGATCTGCGTAATGTGATTGTGCTTCTTAGTGATCTGCATAGCCAGCTTGCCAATTCCTGAACGAGGGTGTCCTTTCTTGCCTGAATAGTAGCCTCCTCCTCCACAAGAGCTGTCATCAAAACCTCGTCCTCTACGCGGAACAGCGACGTCGGACTCCGCTGTTTGATTTCTCAGAACCTGGCCACCTGACGCTCCATGTCATTCAAGACCTTCTTTAGAGTGTTGGCTGGCCCGCTCCTCATACCCGGCTATGCTCTCGAGGGCAAAAATGCTCCTGATTATCATGTGTCACGTCCATATTACCTCTGATACCGACAGTCTTTCGACTCGACACCTATTCCCAATCCAGGATAAAAGACATGGTGTCAAGATCATAAAACCTATCAGGACCATGTTACTTCTATTGGGTTTTGTTTCAAATCTATTACTCGTACCACCGCTGTGTCAAAGGGCAATAGGTCCACGAAAGTATCATTCCAATATATTTGCTCGTATTCTCGGATGCACAAAGGGGCAATAGGTCCAAACAAAAAAGAGAGAGGGGGGTCCCCCCCAGCGGGATACCTTTATACAAATGCGGTATTTGGCTCTCTAATACAAGCATGCAGATACCACAAACAAAGAATAGGGCGAATGTATTCTGCTTCCTTAAAATTAGTTACATTCACAGGACTACATCACATGAGCAAAACAAAAGGTTCTTCATCTCTTTATCAGGATAACAAGTAAAAGATTATATTGATGTCCAAAACAAGGGAGAATCCGCTACTCATCAGCAACACATATCTTGGTCAGCTTAGCAGCACCATGCTTTCATCGAAGGAGGTCATGTTTTACTGTTGAGCAAGCAAACAAGGCTTTTGAACCTTCAAACTGGTGGGCACACTCGATGCCTTGGCAAATCACGTCCGTCTGCCTCTAATGTGCCTTAGGATTGAGACCTTTTGGCCTCCAACATCTCCCTGAATAACATAAACATCTATGCTGTATCAGTCGGCACTGGAGGTGGTGGAGGAAGATCCACAGGAATAGTTAGAACAATCCTTTGCATTGGAGGAGGAACACCCACAATAACCTTTGGGACAGTCCTCTGAACTGGAGGATGAGGACCCCCGAAGGCAGCTGATACACCAATCCCAGAAGAAGTGACTGGAGCAAGTCCATAGGAAGTCACAAATCTCTCAAAGACTGCTCTTGAATCCTGTAACCTCCTCTTAGGCGGCATCCTAAAGATGGATTAAAAGAAAGAAGTCAATATGGCACAAGATAAAATATATTCAAAGAAGAACAGTTATAGTTCAAAGAATCAAATATCAAGGAAGGACAGCTGCATTGAAATAATAGATTAGATATTTTCTTAGTTGTGATTGAGTGTCCCTTAGCCTATTGCCTACATTTTATATCATATAGCATGCTTGTAATAGCACTTTAAGTCTGAATACTACTACGATATCGCACTAATTGCGACCTTGAAGACCTGCACGGGCCACCATTAAACACGTATCATGACCCACACCCGAAATAAGGGCACAGGTGCGTGACAACGCCCAGCCTACGCCACAAAATCAGTGGCAGATGTCACACTCCAGTTCTAAAATACATAGGAACTGAAACACAAACATGCCAGCTAATACGCACTAGAATAACTTTTCAATTTAATGGACCTATGCTAGACGTACTGCGTTGTCTAGTAAACTAAATATAACCTATATCTCAATCCGTAATAAAAAAGGAATATCAAAAATGAATATAATACATTAGAGTTGGTCATCCAGTAATATATATGTTCGAACAAGCTCGAAAAAAATGTAAGCTTGCAAATAATAGGCTAAAATAGTGAAGTAAATCATGGACGATAGTAGGAAGAATAAAATGAAAGTACCAACTATATATACCTGAAATCTTGATTGTTGCAATCAATACCTGTCCAACTACTATATACTAACTGCAATGCTAATACCCAGAGAGATATCACCAGGTCCTCAGAGGGACATAACAAGATATAAAAAGAACATGCCATAATGAACCGAAATAAATACATGAATAATAATTGGGCAAACTATCCAACTATGTGAATGAACGTCGAAGACGACTTTGGGCCGTATGGGTAGGTAATAGAGTAGCATTAGTGTCAACCAATGCTGCTATATATACTATCAGACTTCCCCGATCGTACCGGATACTAGTCCGTGGCCGCAGCCGGATATATCCACTAGTATAGTCAATAATATGGCACACTAAGACTGAAAGGTAAATGTCTGTCCCATACGCCTACTAATAGACTTCCCACCTATGAGTTGTACAATTCATATCCATGACTTGGACAACCCATATCTCAATGCAAGTCACGAACTAGACTCAGTCTAATCAATACATGGATAGACACACGAACTGCCTACATTGGTAGTGAGCCAAATATGTAGGCTAGTGCCAACAAATGTATGTTGTGCGAAGATACGTGACAAGGCATAGAAGTTATTAAGGATAACATCATAATTTTTCGGGAACGTCGTCTACATACTATGTCATACACATGCACACACACCATAACATCGATGTCACCATCGATGGCACCCAAGTCATACTTGGATGCACTCTACTAGAGTAACACACAAGAAATACAAGAACAATATCATAAAAATAAATCAGTAACAAGATGGCAAGGTATCTTGCCTGACATTTCGGAAAGAGAATAATCATCGGTCCAGCTCCAACTATAGTCGAATAATCACGAACACCAAGTAATCTAAATAAACTAAAATAAATTCTAACTCAAAGATCTCATAGTACCATGTATACACTTACCATGTATTGTCTCTACTTAGGCATAATCTGCCAAACTAACTTATATCCAAGTATAGTCATATAATATTATACTGGCATGACAAAACTAATATTATATTATTTGAAAATAATTACTTCAAATTTTGAAATAATAATAAATATTTCTAGAAAAATATTTATGCATATATTTTTATGAAATAAGTAAATATATACGTACTCTAACTATTCATAACACACATATAATCATGATATTAGATAAAAGTAGTATATGTTATAAAGTAAAAACAATAATCATAAATTCTTGAATATTTCTTAAAATATTTAATAATATTATTTTTTCATAATATTTATAGAAAAATACACTTCTCATAAATATACTAACTACATAGTTTATTAAGCCAACTTGTCAATTAAACCAAACCAAATAATATAAAACTAATATATTTAAATTCTGAAATAAATCTAAGTAATTTGAAAAATAATAGAAATTGATGTCAAAATTACACAACAAGGATCACATGCTATATATAGGTACAATAAGTCAACAACCATAAATTAACACTTAACAATATATACTATCAATGCTACTATATATCGCACCATGTTATTTTAGAAAAATAATATTTAAATTCCAAAAATATATAATTTTATTTCTAGAATAATAAACATTAATTTTCGAATATTATATATATATATATATATATATATATATATATATATATATTTATTTATTAAAAAAACTCAAATCAATGTATTTATTTTCCAACACAATTATGCCATATATGAGTCCAATTTGGAAGTGAATCAATACGAAAAATATGGAAATTAAATATTCTGGAAATAATCAGAATAAATTAGAGAAAATATGATTTTATCTAAATTAATTAGATTTAAATTTTATTAAACACTTATGAATTATAGAGATCAAGTAGTCGGGTTACGGTGGACTTTTCGGTGTCCGAAAAACTAGTATCATACAAACGATGCCATAAATGCATTAAATACTTGAAAATATTAACAAAGAACATTACTATATGAATAAGTGTGATTTTAGAGACATTACCAAGGATTTTTTAGAGATCAAGTAGTCGGGTTACGGTGGACTTTTCGATGTCCGAAAAACTAGTATCATACAAACGATGCCATAAATTCATTAAATACTTGAAAATATTAACAAAGAACATTAGTATATGATTAAGTGTGATTTAAGAGACATTACCAAGGATTTTTTAGAGATCAAGCAGTTTCAGAAGTCATCGAAAAGATCCTTGCACCGAAATAGAACAATTCTGGACACGTTTTAGTGCAACGGACCTCACGACCAAACAGAGTAGAACGGTGTGAGTTAGCAATTGGACATCATAGAAGATATGTAGGGCCATCCATTAGATTTTGGTTTAGGCAAAATAGATTAAAAAAGTATTTAAAACTTATTTTAGAAAATGACAAACCTGGGTTTAAAATTTTTATGACGACTAGAATTAACCATCAAGTCGGCCTTTAAACGAGCAAATAAGTTAACAAAACTCCTTGGGGGCTTGATAGGGTTGAAGAAGGGTCTTATGGAGTCATCATGGAGGTGGTGGAGTGCACCGAAGTTGAGTAGAAGTGGGGATAAAGTGGTCGGCCTTGGGCGTATTGCAATCGGCTAAAGAAGAAAAGGGGGTCAGGTTTTAATATGTGGAGAAGTGGTGGCCGACCTATCGGGCTATCTATATATAAGATTTTATCTCTTATGTGTTAGGGAGATTTTTATTTTGATTTGGAGTTGATTTGGTCAACCAATCAATCCAATTTGTTAGGTGTATAAGTGATTTCTATCTATGGATGGGATGTTTGACTTTGGTCAAAGTTGTTAGGAGTAGAACACATAGCTGCTATTAAATAACCAAAAATTAATTAAATATATCTCTAATTTATTTTGATAATCCTAGGTAGGCTCCGTTAAGTTGGTTTGACTAGGGTTAAGTCTCAAAAATATTTTCAATAGAATTAAACACCAAAATTACTATAAATGGGTCTCATCTGTCATTTGAAAATAAGTAGCATATGTGAACTCAATTGGGTGGGACACCATTATCATGTGTGTAGTAGACTCAAAATAGGTCAAAATTATATATTAAGTCGTTTATGTTGGACCTATGCCAAGTTTCCAAATTAAGTTGGAAAGTACGACAAGTTTCACGTTAGATAACATTTTGGCCTAAGTTGACCCAAAAGTTGTGCGATGGAAGTAGAATACAAGAGAACATGTTTGAGTGGGACATGAATTATCAAAATGAAGGTAAACTTGTCTAGGCTAAAATGCATGAAGGGCATTTCTAGAGATTGGTATTTCTTGTGCTCCAAAAATTAAAGCTATAAAAAAGTATATACTATGATAAAAAATTAATAGTGGAAAAAATTATCTTTTAATAACTATATTAAATAAAGTAACAAAAATAAATAAAAAATAACTCTAAAAATCCAGGGGGCATACAACCTACCCATCTTCAAAAATTTTGTTCTCGAAATTAGGCATACAATAATATACAACACATAATATTAATACTAATAAATAATCAATGGCATAATCCCGACATCGACTTATAATCCCTCTGATCGTGTTCATTCTTGCCACAAAAGTGACAAGTTGGGAGCTCCTTTGTCTGTTACGAGCAACCCTTTACTGAAGATGAACTCCTGGTCGTCTGTTTGGTCTTCCATGCTATCCTCAAAATTTAAACATGAAATATGCTATAAAAGAAACTAATCAAACACTATTTCTAGAGGACGCCATTACTAAAGGGATTTTAAGTTGACATAACCTATCCGAAAATAAGGTATTCTTATTTTTAGATCCATCCTAACTTATATGATGATAACCCAAAATCAAGGGTCGGGACAGTATCACTTCCTATAAGGAATTCAAATTTAGGTACCACGGAATAAATTGAAAGGATTCCTAAAGATTCCCAAGTACTATCATGGTGTTATTGGTCAACAACTCTATAAGGAGAAATTATTACTAACTAAATACTATTCCTATATAGTCTAGGTCTTCATTAAGGTAGAAGGAATTTACTTAATTTGCCATAACTGGGTGGGGTACAGAGGATTTTGATCATTTTATGGATTGATGACAAGAAACAATTCCAAGCGGTTCATGAAGGCAAAAGTTTCTTGATCATAATAAGGAAAATTGTAACAAGTTCAAGGAGTAATGTTGCACAAGAATAAGGCACGATTTAGGTAGGAACCTAGGGTTCAATTCATAAAGATTGGATAAGGATATGGGACAAATTTGGCACCTTAGGTGATACAATATTAGGCACAAGGAGATATAAAAATCAAGGATTTGATTTTTTTTTAATTTATGGCACTCCTAGGGAGGGTACAAGATCTTTCTCAATCACATAATTAAAATGATTTGTAATATCAAATGACAAAACTGTGATTGCGAAGATAGAATAGAAATTACAAAATGAAAGGTTAGTGATACGGTCTAAGGCTACAACTTTTGATTACTTATGATAATAACACACCATCATATTATGATATAATTTATCTAGTCGAGTTCCCTAAGATAGTATATGATTCCTAAAATATGATTAGTCAATCTTAAGCCAGAACGTAACCCATCCCATTCAAAAATACTTTTGTCTCCTTTCCATAAGTTAACCCCATTATATGGCCTAGCTTTATCAAATGTAACTTCAAAATATGGCAAGTTCTTTAACTGTCCTCGATTCTTGAAAATCTGGCATAATATGTAATTAGTTGATATTTTCCTCCCTTTATAATTTCTTTCTCCAAATATTTTCTATACTATGTATCGTTTATAACTCAAACCTTAGATCACATCTATTAATCTAATTAAGGATGTTCTACTTCTATTAAACTCTCAAATATCTATCTTGAAATTTTCTTTCATTCTCATCTCATGGTGTTCTGTTTCTTATCAGTCTTTTGAGTATCATAATCTTGATCATGAGTCTCAATAATCTATGATACTAGATTCCTATGATTATCATATCTTCTTGTTAGAACAATTTTCTAATTTCACCATTGTCTACCATAAATTTTGTATCATCTATTTCCTCTAGCTAGCTTCCACATCCCTTTCTTTGAATCTCAACTTCAATTTGTAACCACACAACTTGATTAAGACATATCTTTTTCATACTCATCGCTACGTCATCATAGGTAGTCTTTATCGTAATCCTCCCCTCCGTTGACATATTTCAATTTCCATATTCTTGAAAATAATTTCCTATGATTTCGTCATTGCTCCTCTTCAATTATTCATCCTAGATATGGTATTGCTACAATGATTATTTTCTTTTTTTTCTACTGCACATGCCTTAATCCAAACACAATGTTCTAGTCACAATTCCTCTAAGGTTCCTAACTTACCTGTATCGATGAAGGTTTATTTCTCTACAACTTAAGATAAATTTTTACTCTACTCTCAAGTCCTTAACTATGATTAACCACAAAAGATGAGAAAGTCACAACCGATCCTTAAACTCAATCAACCCTTAACTCTATACTATACTCCTATAAGTCATATATTAAATCTATTAGTAGTATAACCAATCATCTACCATTTCTAACTATAAACAAGCTATACGATTCTCACACACGCCTATCCCTCTTACATCTTCCTGCCAGATAAAGGTCAAGGCCAAGTTAAATAAATAATTAGATCTAATACCCTTGACATAATATACCGTATTGGTCAATCCTCTTGTCCAGGTTCCTATAGGTCATTTTAAGGCTAGTCTCAACAATTTAGAGATGACTGTCAAATCTATCTCAATACTACCTACTCATTTCTATACCCCAAGATCACATATCACTTTGGTATTATCAATCTATGATAATCTCTCTAGAGTAAAGCTTTTAGGCTACTTATCCAAGAAAATTTCTTCCCCCCTAACATATGCATTTTATGATTTCTATATCTTCCATGTAAAATTCCTCAAAATCTAGTATATTATGACTTTAAAAAATATTCTAGTCAGGAACAACACGCTTCATCAAATAGTTTTATCCGGACGGGAATCCTCGGGCCCTATTTGCTATTGTTCTTCTAGTAGGCACTCCTATTTGATTAGTAACTATATATAAATCTAAAAATCCAACTATGTTTCCCTCTAATTGCATGCCTACTCACTTCAATAATTATGATCAAGAAATCTTTCGTATTTTTCTAACAACCCACATGAATCATGTAAATTTATGTTCAAGACTCTATCTAGCTATAAGCAAAGATAACATGACTTGATCTAATGGTTCTAAGGTCCCTCGTCAGGGTTAAGTCCTATAATGCACTCTATTCTAACTTTCAATTTAGGAAAAAGTCTATAAATTCTACCACCTTAGCTTTTTACCTAGTCCCGTCAAATATGGCTTCCTATATCCTCCTAATAAGAATTTCTACCACAAAGAAGGTTATTCCTACCTACCCGGTCCATCTAGTATAGGTGTCTATCTCTGCCCTTCTCGTCCTTAAATAATCATTTCCTAAAATATACTATCCAACTTATGTATATCGCACAGTAGAATTGAAATAGTTCATCAAGCACATATTTTCGTCTTTCCGTAACAGGAAAATACGGGAATTTAGCACAAGGAATACAAGGGAGGTTTATTCGATTACAAATATGAGGTTCAAGGTGATAGTAGAAGTCAAAGGAATTTGAATAGGAGTTGTGGATTGAGATACTATTACATTATCAAAGTGCATACTCGTCCAGTACAGTAACGTAACCAAAACGATATAGTCTGTCCTGAATGGGCCACCACGAAAACATATCATGTCCTAGTTCCAAAATACATAGTAACTGAAACACAAACATGCCAGCTAATACGTACTAGAATAAGTTCTCAATTTAATGGACTGATGCTAGATGTATTACGTTGTCTCGTAAACTAAATATAAACTAGGTAAACTATATCCCAATTCTCAATAATGAAGGAATATCAAGAATGAACATAATATATTCGAGTTGGCCAACCAGTAATATGTATGTCCGAACAAGATCGAGAAAAATGTAAGCTTGCAAATAATAGGCTAAAATAGCAGAGTAAATTATGGACGACAAAGTAGGAAGAATGAAATGAAAATACCAACTATATATACCTAAAATCTTTATACAGCAATTAACACCTGTCCAACTACTATACTAGTTGCACTGCCAATACCTGAAGATATCAGCAGGTCCAAGAGGGACGTAACAAGATACAAAAAGAATATGCCATAATGAACTGAAATAATTATATGAATAATAACTAGGCAAACTATCCATCTTTGTGAATGCACGTCGAAGACGACTTTGGGCCGTATGGTTAGATAATGGAGTAGCATTAGCGTCAACTAATGCGGGTATATATACTAGCATACTTCTCCTACCGGATACCAGCTCGTGGTCGCTACCGGATATATCCACTAGTATAGCTTATAACATGGCACATTGGGCTGATATGCAAATGTCTTTCCCATACACCTACTAATAGCCTTCCCCACCCATGAGTTGCACATTTCATGTCGATGACTTAGACAACCCATAACTCTATGTAAGTCACTAACTAGACTTAGTCTAATCAATACATGTACCAACACACGAAATGCCCGTATCGGTATCGAGCCGAGTACATAAGCTCGTACAAACATAATGTACCTCAGTCACAGTGTCGTATTATGAAACGTGACAAGGCATATAAGTTATTAAGAATAACTTTAGAACTTTCTGGAAACGTCGTCTATACACTAAGTTATACACACGCACACATACCACAATTGGCATCCAAGCCATACTTGGACGCACTCTACTAGAGTAACACACTAGCAATACAAGAATAATATCATAAAATAAATCAGTAACAAGATGGCAAGGTATCTTGCCCGGCCTTTCGAAAATAGAATAATCATCGGTCCGACTCCAACTGTAGTCAAACAATCGCGAACATCGAGTAAAATAAATAAAATAAAATAAATGCTAAGTCAAAGATCTCACACTTACCACGTATACACTTGCCATGCATAATTTTACTTAGGTATAATCTACCAAACTAGTTTATATTAGTCATATTATACTAGCATGACAAAAATATTATTCTATAATTTGAAAATAATTACTTTAAATTCTGAAATAATAAATATTTTTAGAAAAATATTTATACATATATTTTTATGAAACAAGTAAATATATACATACTCTAACTATTCTACACTTACATATAATCATGCTATTAGATAAAGTAGTATTTTTGTAAACTAAAAGTAGTAATCATAAATCCTTGAATATTTCATTAAAATATTTAATGGTAATGTTTAATGATAATATTTATAGAAAAATACACTTCTCATAAATATACTAGCTAATTGACTTATTAAGTCAACATGTCGATCCGAACCAAATAATATAAAACTAATATATTTAAATTCTGAAATAAATCTATGTAATTTGAGAAATAATATGAATTGATGTCAAAACTATACAACAAGTATCATATACTTTATATAGGTACAACTAGTCAACAACCATAAATTAACACTTAACCATATATACCATCAATGCTACTATATATGGCACCATGTTAATTTTGAAAAATAATATTTAAATCCCCAAAATATACTTTTATAATATACTTTTATTTCTGAAATAATAAACATTAATTTCTAAATATATTTTATATATATTTATTTTAAAAAATTTAAACTCAAATCAATACATTTATTTACCAACACAATTATGCTATATATGCGTCCAATTTGGAAGTGAATCAATATAAAAAAATAGAAAAATAAAATATTCTAGAAATAATCAGATAAAATTAGAGAAAATATGATTTCCTATATAAATTAATTAGATTTAAATTATATTAAATTTATAAAGTTTAGAGATCAATTAGTCGGGTTACGGTGGACTTTTTGGTGCCCGAAAAACTAGTATCATAGAAACGATGTCATAAACGCATGAAATACTTACAAATATGAACAAAGAACATTACTAGATCAATAAGAGTGACGTTAGAGACATTATCAAGGATTTTTTTGAGATCAAAAGGGTTTAAAAGTCGTCAGAAAGATCCTTGCACCAACATAGGTCAATTCTGGACACATTTTAGTACAACGGATGCCACGAGCAAACGGAATGGAATAGTGTGAGTTAGCAATTGGACATCATAAAAGACATACAGAAATATCCATTAGATTTGGGTTTAGTCAAAATAAATAATAAATAGTATTTAAAACCTATCTTAGAATATGATAAAACTGGGTTAATTTTTTTTGTTACGACTAGAAATGACCATCAAGTTCGACCTCTAAACGACCAAATAAGTTGACGAAACTCCCCCGAGGCTTGGTAGGTTTGAAGAGGGGTCTCTTGGAAACACCATGAGGTGGTGGAGTGCACAAAAGTCGAGTAAAAGTGGGGTTGAAGTGGCTGACCTTGGGTGTATTGTCGTCGGCTAAAGAATAAAAGGGGGTCGAGTTTTGATATGGGGAGAAGAGGTGGCCGGCCTATGGGGCTATCTATATATAGGGTTTTATTCTTCCATGTGTTAGAGAAATTTTTGTTTTGATTTAGATTGATTTGGTAAACCAATCATTCCAATTAGTTAGGTGCATAAGTGGTTTCTATCTATGGTTGAGATGTTTGACTTTGGTCAAAGTTGTTAGGATTGGAACACATGGCTGCTATTAAATATCTAAAAAATAATTAAATATGTCTCTAATTAATTTTGGCAATCCTAGGTATGCTCTACTAAGTTAGGTTAACGAGGGTTGAGTCTCGAAAATATTTCCAATGGAATTAAACACCGAAATGACTATAAATGGATCTTATGTGCCATATGCAAATAAGTAGCACATGAGATCTTGATTGGGTAGGACACTATTGGCATGTGTGTAGTAGGCAAAAATTGGTCAAAATTATATATCGTTTAGGTTGGATTGATGTTGAGTTTCGAAATTAAGTTGGAAAGTACGACAAGTTTCACAATAGACAACCTTTTGGCCTAAGTTGACCCAAAAGTTGTTCGACAAAAATATAATACAAGAGAACATGTTTGAGTGGGAAATGATATATCAAAATGAAGGTAAACATGTCCAGGTCCAAAGACATGAAGGACATTTCTAGATATTGACATTTCTTGTGCTCCAAAAATCAAAGCTACGGAAAAATATATATTATGATAAAAATAATAGTAAGAAAAATTATCTATTAATAACTATATTAAATAAAATAACAAAAAAATAACTCTAAAAATCCTACGGGGTTAGAGTAAAATGTTGTCTAGGTCTACTTTGCTATCTAACACATCTCACGAATATGTATCACGACCTATCAATGATATCTCAACTCCAAAAGGGGGACAACATAAAGATAATAGTCATACTTAATCACAATAAACTATTGTAGAAGCATGAAAAATCTCAGCTGAAGACATCCCTTTGGCAAAGCGCGGAAGATGCAAAAGACTCAGGCTTAGTGCTAAACAGACAAAACAGAAGATATGGAGAGAAGTCCTTTCATTGTCATTTCTACCAAAGTCTAGTACAGACACATCAGGACCATACATAAGAGACTAATTCCGTTCTTCTACAAAGGATCTAGTACAGATTCGACAGAAGCCAAGAGCGATCTACAAGGGATGCAATCTTTATCGAAGTGCAGCTTTCTTTCTTCTCGATACACACGCTGGAGGATTGACCTCCACCGAAGCATGTTCTGATATTCTTGTGGGCGCAGCCACTCAGAAGCATATCAGCAACCCAGTACTTTGAAGAAGCCAAAGTCGTAGCCACCTCCCTGAGCCAACCTCAGAAATAATATGCTGGTAGGCCCCCTCCCCTTCTTTTATTCCAGAAGCTAGTGTCCTAACTCCAGATGCGCAGCTATCTGCCTGCACCAATCTCACACACGCAAGGGTGTCATACCCTTCCCTTCGCAACCAACGTCTTCACTGTTCAGAGTTACAGCTACTTACCTACGTCCGTATGAGGCGCAGGATGGTGATATGCTCACACAATCTCTGTTCCCACGATATAATTATCTGCTCCGGATCAGAAGCTTAAGTCACTTCTCTATAAAAGACTTGGAAACTTCTATCGCAACCAATGCAAAGTCAACTTGTCGCTCCAAAAGCACAATACCCTCGTCAACCTGAAGCACAAGCCTACTTATTGCCTACAGCATAGTAACTCTAGTAGCTCGAAATACAGCTTCATAAGTTGATCTATATACACAAAAGTCTTGTCGTCATTCGAAGCCAAGTCCACTCGTAGCCTGAAAGCACAGAGGTTCCATCGCCTCCAGAAGCACGGTCTACTCGTCGCCCTAGAAGGACAGCATCACTTAGTCCTCACCAGAGGCGCAGGAAGCATGGGTCCACCCAATTGGTTTGTTTAAACCATCTTTTGCAGAGAAGAATGGGATTAAATCATGATTGATATTATATCAAATTAATTTAAATCTTAGACGAGGATCAATCAGACTCCAAATCTAGGATAATATTCTAAGATTTACTCGGCTATATCCGAGCAAGCAAATTGGCACGTGCCACGTGTCACCTCCTACGGCTGTTTATAACCACCAGAGATTTTGTTTGAGGAGAATTTTGATGTCCACCACGTGTCAGCACCGTAGAAGCCCATACCGTACAATGACGACAAATTCTTTCATATCTTAGGAACCCTAATAAATATACCATATGTGCACGGTTCTCTATAAATAAAAGGAGTTCTTCTTCCAACAGAGGAGAAGGAGAGAGGAAAAAGAGAGAGGGAACATTGATAATCAACAATCTTCAAAGGAGCAGCGATCTCTATCTACGAAGAGTTGACCACCCTCACCCACCTATCAACCAAAAAGCCAACCAACCAACCATTTTTAAGGGATCTTTCCATCCAGATAGCCTCTTGATCGGTGTCCCCAGAGTCCCATCAAAGGCGCCAGAGAGCCAGAGCAAGGTTGATTCGTCGTCAGATCGTCAAAGGAGTAAAGGAGTCACTGCAGCGCTCGATCTCCACCATCACACTTTCCAAAAAACCTCTTATTCCTGTACTTAGAATATCCTGTTTAGGAATTCCTTCTTTGTACATAGATACCTTATACATTCAATAAAGCAAAAATTTCATTCAACCTTTTGTTATGTCGAACAAAATGGACGACTCTGCTGGGGACTACCTTCTCCTCCAACGAGAAGGCGGTGATGCAATCTGATGACAACTTGTTGGGTGCTTCTCAAGACATGTTGGTCGTATGCTTCGACCAACAGGCTTTTGATGATCTCCTCTCTGATAAAAAGTCAAAGACTTTGAAGCAGTTCGTAAAACCGAAGAAGACTCGACGTGTCTGGAGGCCTAAGGCGGCTGCAGACAGTAGCACGATAGAGGGAACTACGTCTCAGGACCCCCTCAACGTCAAGGCCACAGAGAGGATCTCGGTTGCTACAGCCTTATCCCCTTGTCCGATTTTCGTACCGGGAAAGAATGACGAAGAAGATGGTGGTTCCATGGGTGATCTGACGAAACAATGATGCCAAAGGAAGCGCACACCGGTCCAACCCCTCACGACAGAAGTATTGCCAGCAAGGAGATCTGTCTTCGACAGAATCACTTTTCCTTCAGGTAAACCTTCGGCGGACTCTGAATACTACTCACCCGCTGGGGGTAGTAGAAAGAGATCCCAGGTGGCTCGCGTTTCGTACAACAAGCGTGCGACACCCAGAGGCCCGTGTTGATAGTAACAGGCACAGCCGAAGAAAAGCTATACAAGGCTGGCCCTAGTTCTCCAATGTCTCAATCGGTCGAATCTTCCTTCCACTGGGGTGCTCCTGTACGTAAATCAAGCTAGAGGGTACGTCTCACAAAGAGGAAGCCATAAGAGCGGCGTTCCCGTAGGAGCGACATGAGGCTTCCTCGCCAGACCTGCTCTGATCGTGCTTACATGCAGCTTCCCTGCATGTACAATGGGAGTGCTACGACAGAAGATCCAACCCTCTCCCAAACGGAAGAAGAATCTGTGGTGCAAGACGTACCTAAATCAAGGCAATCTTGTACCCAGATTACCATCAACTGCCGTTGTTAGCAGATGGCTACGTCATCGTCGAGTAGGCGCTCCATCTTCCAAAGACTCTACTCCACGTCAGAGGCCAAACAGGGGGTCGGTGAGCCATAAAGAAGACAAGCCCCGCATCGCCACATGCTATACGGTGCAGGGTTCTAGAGCTTTCAAGAAGCCATCCCAGAATCCTCCTATATCGGTTGCTAAATCGAAGAGGAGATCAGAGAATAGTAAAGATAAGGTACCCGATGCAGGCGAGTTCCAAGGCACTCGTTCCAAATCTTCATTGGGTGCCTTGTCAAAAACTGGGGGTAGCCAGCCTCCTACCATGCACGACAACCCTGTGTTCCAATCTGACGAGGCGTAATATGACACAGATGTCCCCATTAGCGCAGCCAGTCACCAGACCGGGAATAGCAACCATACTGAGTCCGAAGAAGATCATAATCTTAAAGTATATCCTCAGGGCAACGATACTCAGGCATCTGAGCCAGAAAGTGAAGGATCCATGGCTCCCTCGAGTCACCCTCACACTCGGTCTGTATTCATGGCCGACGGCAATGAGGAAGACAACAATGAAGCTCTCAGACATATCGAAGTCCTCGAGATGAAGTTAGATACGCTTCCGGACACCATGAAGACCCTGTCCTCGGTTATAATGACCTCAAGAGTAGCATGGCCCCTGCTGTCTCTACACCTGTGCGTGATCTGCCAACCAGTGACAAATCTAGCAGGTTGCCTACTGCCAATTAGGCAGGACAATCCTCGTCTACTCCATCAGCTATAGGCTCCGCAATGTCGGCCGAGATGCAGTAGGCCATCAAGGAGCTGTATGCTCGTCATGATGCCAAGAAGAAGCAAGCAACACTCTAAAAGATGGGGATCCGGCAGCCATACCCTGCCGAGTGGGACAACATCGTCTATCCTCCCAAATATAATCCGTAGACGCTTACACCTTATGAAGGGAAGGGGTCTTCCAGACAATACTTGAGGTCCTTTGCCTTAGTAACGAGGCACCTGCCAAAGCATGACGCCCTTCTATCCATCATATTTATAGGAGCCCTGCAGGGGGTAGCCTATGAGTGGTTCTGTAGTCTTTCGGACAACTGTATCTCGTCATTTGAAGACCTAAAGACTCGGTTCATGGACCGATTCTACGAAGGAGGCATGGATATGACCATGTCGACCCTCATAAAAATTTTCTTGAGGGAGAAAGAGCCTGCCCATGCATACATCGAGCACTTCCGCCAGGCAGCCCTCAGATTACCACCCGGCATGCCTGAGCCCATGTTTATGTACTTATGTCGCAAGAATATGCTGTCTGCTATAAAATTATGGTACAGTGCTTCCTGCACGAAGTGGATGCCTGTTATTATAGAGGCAGATGCCGCACAAAGGAAAGCCCAGGATGTGCAGCTCCTGGGGCTACACTTTTCCGTGCCCGAAGACAAGGGAAGATGCTCGTACAATAATAACCCTAAAGAAGAAAAAGGCAAGCACGCCATGACCGTCAACATCTTCAAAGGTTAAGCAGTTGCGAACTTCAAGTCTACGGGAGTACAGAGACCGAAGGAGACTTACTCCTTCAATAACGAGGATACGCTGGAGCTCTTCGAGATGCTTATGAAGAGTGGCAAACTGTCCATCCCGATACCTAGGCGTCCTGATGAAGTGGTAAAGCTGGACCATCCCAAGTACTGCCATTATCACCAGTATGTCCATCACCCAACACAGGACTGTTATGTATTGAAGGTGCAAATTCACTGCCTCTTTAACGGCAACGTCATAACGTTTCATTACGAAAAGAAGACCGTCACGGCCAACATGGTTACTTTCCAGTATGAGAGCAGTCCAGCCACATAGGCGCAGTGTGTGACATCATTTCTGTCCCCTACGAGGCAGTAGAAATGGTCCATCTTCTAACATTATCGGGTTATTGTTTCACTTAACAAAATGCTTGAAAATCAGCTTTTGAAAATAAAACTTGAAAGAGTACAAAAAAGTACAATTTGATCTGGAAAGTATTGCTATGGAAGTCTGATCTGAAGGCGATCACTTTGTTCCTTGGACCATACAATGATGATGAAGATAACTGCTAGAAGATGAACAACTGGAAGAACTAGGTCACCAGAAAGGTATCGACGCACTTGGGCACTGATGGCGAGGTCGAATGCTTTCCTGCTTTGCTTCACTTTGTTCTGGATGAAAGGTCAAAGAAGATGCTCTGGAAAATCAAAGTTTCTGGGCTCAGATCTCTATGTATTCTCCTCTGTCTCTCTTTGTGTGTGTCATATAAAAAAAATAAGTCTATTTATATACTTGGCTTTTTGTGCGTAAAACTCAGCAAAGTCCTTCCTTTACGCTGGTAACTGCCTCCCATAACTGAAGTCATCCTCTACATACGTTGACACGTGTCCCATTATCTGATTAAGAATAGGATACACGTACACACATTCTTCGAGATATATGGCATGAAAGCCACGTAGGCAAACCATGTTCCAAAGGAGTCAGGAAGGATCGGGCGTAAAAATAACCCAAATATACTCTGAGCGTAAAGTAGTAGACTAGGCGTAAAATAGCCCTAAAATGGACTTCTCGCGTAAAGTGGTTGATAAAACAACCTTGAGCGTAAAAGTAGCCCAAATAAACTTTATGCACACGTCAACTTTGAGCGTAAAAAGCTCATATAGTACTCATGCGTAAAAGAAGCCATCCTGTGAGCGTAAAATAGCTCAGTCCACATACTAAACGATAATATTGATTTCTGTGTAAAACAAATCCCATCGAATTCTGTGTTATACACTGTCAGTAGATCTTTATGTCAGATCCCTATTATCACTTTACATTAAATGCATGATTTGACAACCTGTCCTTGGCATAAAGTGGTTGGCGTGTCCCTAGCGTAAAGTAGCTGACCTGTCCCTGGCATAAAGTAGCTGATCTGTCCCTGGCGTAAAGTAGCTGACTTGTCCCTGGCGTAAAGTAGTTAATTTTGAGTATAAAGCTCTATCTCTTTGACTCAGTCTATGAAGCACTTTTTACGCTCCTACAAGCCCCCTTCAAAGTTTTCAAATATTTTCAAAATTTGAAACACTTTGAACAAAAGCGTAAAATTCGGGTTTTGACCAGTCAGCGTAAAATTTGGGATATCCAGCGGTCATTTGCGTAAAAATAGGGATATCCAACAGTCGGCGTAAAAATAGGGATTTCCAACAATCGGCGTAAAAAAAGGGAATTTGAACCGATTCAAAAAATCTCTATAAATAGAGTTTTTCGAGTTCGATAAGGACTTTACTTGTCTCTTTGTAATCCCGAATCTCTTTGCCCCCCTTTCTTTGAAATCTCCCTCACTTGAACTCGATGGCTCCCAAGAAAACCACTGCCGGCAACAAGAGAAAAAAACCCGCCGTTGACTCTTCATCGGCCGACCATGAACAAACTCCCATTCGGTCATCGACACCACTCCGACAACCCAATCCCGCTGTAGTTCTACCTATGAAGGGTAAAACCCTATCTTTTGGCCGGAACATTCATCGGAGAATAAGAAGACAACCCAAACTTTCAGATTTCACGCCCACGTCATTCGTGTTAGCGTAGAAACTGAAATAACAAAATACGCCCACGTTGTACGTGTCAGCGTAAAAAGAAATACGCCCACGTTATACGTGCCAGCGTAAAATTCGAATTACGCTTATGTCTATTCATGCCAGCGTAAAATTTTCAAATACGCTCAGCATGTGCTAGCATAAAATGAAAAACTTTGTAAAACAAAGACTTTTTTACACTTTAGAATTTTTAATCAATTTTAGTAAGCGTAAAAGTCAATGTCTTTACTCATAAAACTTCAAATTAGATTTCTCACTAACTTGATCTTTTTTTCCTTTTGTCAGTGGATTTACAAGCTCATTCTCTTGAAGAAGTTTTTGGCTCATCAGCGGGCATGGTGGGCTCGAACTATCTGGAGGATTTATCTCATGTTAAATTTCCTCAATCCAACCCCGAATACCCTACAGCGAGAGCACAGCTGATATCTGCCCAAGGAGATAGGATGCTATTATCCCTGATCGACGGGGAAGTGCTGGTGTCACTGGACAATCAACATTTCTTTAAGCCAGCTTTCTTATTCGGGGATGCGATAGATTTCAAATTGCAAACTCATCCCAAAAATGAGGCCTGGGTATTTAGATCTGGAGAAAGGGTGATGTATCTCCCTGACATGGACAAGGATTATCCTTTATCTGCCTTCTTCCATGCTAGCCATCACCGTCAAATGCTATGGAATTTGAATCCCAATAGCTATGGTAGGCCGGGTAGGATCATTTTCAGAAGAGAGAGAGCAAATGACTTGGGTTATCATATTAGCACTCCCTGTGGTGGTGTCATTCCATTTTCTGGTTTATTGCCCGGGTTTACACCGAGTGAGGACTCACTTCTTATCCAGCCGGTACAAATTCCCATGTTCATAAATAAATTTCTAAGGAAAGGAGTCTTATATCCTCAAACTAACCCAAGGCTGACAGGGTGGCTAATCCCTTACAGTAGTAACTGGATTCAGATCAGTAATTAGGTCATGAAGCATTTTAAAACAGAATTAGACGATATTGGCCTGTATGAAGCGGTGGCCTCTACCAGTTATGGTATTCCACCGAATAACAACTTATTCCTAGCTTTACTAGAATTGTATATGAGTTCGACATGAACTTTTGTAACTCCACACGGCGAAATGGGCCTTGCTTTGCATGAGATGTAATTCATCTCGAAGCTGCCGATGGGCGAATTCCCTTATGAAGAATACATTCCTTCCAATCGGGAATTAGCAGAAGTTCGAGAGAAGAGCCCTGAACTGGTACAAATCTATGAGGAACTTATGTGCCATTATCTGATTTGTACCAGTATGTACGAAACTGGGTCACATTTGGCATACATAACCAAATGGACAACCTATCTATTTTACCATGAAAATAGAGTGTCCAAGACTGAGAAGAGCAGGTTTCGAGAAGACAAAACTCAAACCATTAAACCTTGCTCAACAATTCCTGCAGATGTAATCTAAGAGTTGATGGCTTCACAGAAAGCTCGCGACCAATATCTGTCTACCAAAACAGGAGACATCCCTGCAGGGACTGAAGCTTTAAGCTACCTGAGGCAGGGTAGTCAGAAAATGTCTAAGAAGGCCTTGCTGGCAGGCTTCCTATCCTTATGGCTACGAAGATGGGTCATGCCATGGATCAGTACCGTAGATAGGATTCACCGCAATGTATTGTGGCCAGCGGTACGTTTAGTATTAAAAAATAGAATCAACCTGCTGTCGGCAATGGTATTCCGAATAAATACAGGTCTACGGACTTTCGGTGAAGAGCTGATTAATAATGATCCTCATCGAGACAATTTTCCAAGGGTGGAGCTACCCTACACCTATCTGATGGGTTGGTTACTACACCATAATTGTAATTTGCTGCCACCGGGCCCTGAGGATGAAGCGAGGATTTTGCTCCAAAAATTTAGCAAATCCACATAGAGAGCTACAACGGTGGCAGACACCCGAGCATCATTAAATTACTCTCATGGTTGGAGCTTCTTCTGCACAAGGCCACCAGTTCCAGCCGACTGCCTTGGCATGCAATTTGAAGATAGAGTAGATAAATCAGCTTTATTGCCAAGATCTGCCTTCCGATGGCTGGCCCTCCCATCTGATGTACAGAAATGAAGATTACTGCACGTTTGAGCCTTACCTACCAAGTAGGTTCGCTCGCCAGTTTGGATATGACCAACTTCACATTGGCAATCCTTCCACCAGCTTATATCATTATGGAAAGCTGATTGACGGTACACGAGCATGGAGATATTTCAGCACTGCATGTACTGGTGCTAGATTCACCATATCTACAGCTACTAGTACAACTGAGCTACGTATACTTCACACGTATGCTCGTTTTTATACATCCATTCGCTCCTTCGAAGACGGTTATAGCATACAAGGAAGTCTACGATGGGCCCAGAAGGGAAATATTGAAGAACCCATCAGAATAACTCCTGATGTACCAGACAATACTTCTGCTATAGATGAATTTCTGACAGTAATTCCTAGAGGAGCTAGGGAGATAGCCGCGGGACCAATAGTTATTGGAAAAACCCGCAAACGAAAGCAGACTATAACTACCACTCTTCCAGTGAAGTCTCCTGAGAAGAAGAAAAAGACTACTACTAAAGGGCCTTCCAAACCCAAAGCCTTTATTCCAGAAGATGACATCTCGGTCGAAGAGGACCAATTTGTTGCTTCCCCTTCAGTCCATCCGGGAGAAGGGTCTTCAACACCTCAACCAGTAGCAGCTTCAGAAGTTGTAAAACTTTTATCTCCTGGACGCCTTAGCTCTTCACACCATTTATCTTTGCCACGAAAGGCACAAGTTACGGAGGATACTACTACTGCACACATTGCTGATCGAGACCGTATCCCACCAGACGAGCCGGCTCTCACCTTTGACGATGATGACTGGGATGGTGATTATGATTCATACCTTGAACAAAATGTACATATTCTAGGTACTACGCAAAACCTATACGGAATTATGTATCATGATTTTGTATATTAACTTATTTTGTTCATTTTGTAGATACCATCATTGCACCAAAGCCTGTGGCTCCTCCTCCTCTTCAAGAAGATATCCATAAGGAAAATAAGGAATCTGATGAAGAGGCTTATTCTTCAGACGAAGTAGAAGTAATCCAACCAGAAGATGAGCAACAAGAAGTACAGAAAGAACTTGAAGCAGAGGTTGAAACAGAGGTTGAAGCAGAGGCTCAGCCCGAATTATCTTCTCGTATTGATGACAGAGAAAAAGAACAAGCTACAGAAAAACCAACTGCAGACCATGAAGCAGCTATTGAGGGAGGAACTGGCTTCGATGAAGAACTTGAAGTACCTCCAGAGCCTGAACAGCCAGAAGTCAATGGAGACGATGGAGGCATAGTCAAATTACCAACCGAAACTGAGAATGTTGTGATAGCACCCTCTACTATTACTACTGATCCTGTAGAAGTTTCGGAGGAGAGTATGCTTGAACTTGAGTCTACTGCCACCACCATCATTCCACCTGTACCTATCACCGCCACTGAAACTCTAGTAGTTTCAGCTCCAGAAACGGGTGGAGTAACTAACATTGAAGACATTGATTCCGAAGCTGCTGGGAAACAGTTGACTATGATAGTAGTAACTACAATGGCTTCATCTCAACCTTCTATCAGAGCAACTACATTTGCAAATATGGAAGACACAATCCCTGAAGCTCTTAGGGATCAAATGGCTGTGACAACAGTAACAAGAATTGCTTCATCTCAATCTGTTGTCACACCAACAGCATATGTTCCTAGTCTCCAAAGAAGAGATCTAGTAGATATTGCCACGATGCCAAGTTCAAGCATAGAAATGAATCTCCTAGTTGAGATTCATACTAAAATTTTTTATAAAACTTTGACGACCCTAATCAAGATGGTCCTGAATAAGGGTCTCAGTTATGAGAGCTTGAAAGCGTCTATGGCTCTTACCATCAGGAACGTTGCTATGTTCAATGATATGGGGAGAGTAGCAACATTAGATAAAATTGTGGAGGGTCTTGAACAACCCATCCGAGAGTACCTTAAGTTGTCAAGTGAGACTGTTGAAAGTCCCATACAAGAAGAGTATGACACCTTAACGGCGAATTATCTTGATCGGGAGACAAGATATAATGAAGCTCTCCATAATTATAGTATAAAGGTTGCCAAAGAGAAAACCTTTTTAGCTGGAATACAGCCCGAGCTGGATGGTCATAGAGCAGCCTATGACACCTTAAACCAAGAGATTCAGCAGTAGAATGATAAAATCCAAGAAGTTGAGGCTGAATTGGCTTGGTTAAGGGCAGAGAGGGAATAGATGATCGCTGCTAGGAATCAGCATCTTGCTCAGGGCTCTATTTTAGAAGAACAGGCCTACGGAGCCGAATCAACTATTAAGAACCTTGATGAAGCCAAGGATATTCTGATAATCAGCTTCGCTGGACTTTCTAATCTTTGCACTACCGAAGCTCGACATGCTGAAGCGACTAAGAAAGTATTGAGCTCTCGTGATAGGCGCCTGGCAGAACTGCAAAAATTACTTCAAGATGTTTCTGCTCCAACTTAAGAAACTAAGGAGCTTTTGTAACTTTTGATCTTATCCAAGAAATGAATAAAATATTTATTTTGTGATCCTATCATTTATTTTGTAATTAAATAATAGGCATGAGATAGAAAGTACTTATCAGAGGTAATATAGACATGATAAGTTTTTGAAATTCAATAAATTGTATCTATCCAGAGGTAATATAGACATGATAGATAATGAAATCTCATTTTTTTGTTTAGAGTATGCAATACTATCAGAGGTAATATGGACATGACAGATCGTAATAACTCAAAGAAAAATAGATTAATATCTATTCAGAGGTCAAATGAACATGATAGATAGGAAATACAAGCATATGTAATATTTATTCAGAGGTCAAATGAACATGATAAATAATGAGACCAACTTTTTAATCAACTGATAAGATAGAAGATTAAAAATTTTCTCCAAAGAGACAAATAATCAGCTTAACCAAACATTGGTAGCTGGGGAATAAGAAAACAGATGTCATTAAGGATATATGCCAATATCAATGAAAGAATGAATGAACCAGCGTTTCTTTTGGAAAATAAAAGGTCAATTCAATTCTACAATTAAATGAATGAATCTGCCGTAATGAATGAACAAGTTTTTTCAGGAATGACAAGTTGTTTCAATTTCCAAGACCAATCCATTAATAGCTTTCTCCTATAAAAAGATGAGAACTCTTGGTAAAGATTCATTCTTGTTTCCATTCCTCTATTGAAAAATGTCTTCTAAGGACGTGCAGCAAAAGAATGAAGTCTCCATGACGGTTGAGGATGTCATCGAGACGCGCTCCGTTGAGCCAATTATATCAGGCCCGACAGAAGCAGGCGAAAGCTCTTCTACATCCAAGCCAGCACAAGACATCCTCACTTTCTTAGTAGAGCCAGGGAAAACTCCTGAAGAAGAGGCGCTGAGGATGGCTGCTTGCTAGTTTTTTATGAACTCAGGCAATGATGCCTTCAATGCATTGGCCGACTATGTATTTAATAAGGAAGTCAATGGTCCTCGTCCTTAATCCTTTGTTCAGAACAAAAATAATAATAAAATAAATTTTATTTTCATTCTGTTTTTTTATACATAGTACTTCTTAAGAAATTTGCCATTGATCGGCATCATAAGTAGATCTCCATTGGGCTTGGATAACCGATAAGCGCCATAGGAAAACACGGTCTCGATTACATAAGGGCCATCCCATTTTGCTTGGAATTTTTCTTTGCTTTTGTGAGTCATCACTATCGGTCTTCGAACAGCTAATACCAGCTCGCCAACCTTGAATATCCTCCCTTTAACTTTACGATTGAAAGTTCGAGATATACGGGCTTGATATAGCTCAATATGCTGTTGTGCTTGAAGACGCTTCTCGTCCAATCCTTCAAGTTCTTGGAGTCGTAAGCGATCATTATTCTCTATAGTTAGCTCATTAGCAATGGCTATTCGAAGAGATGGAATCTGAATTTCCAATGGAAGGACAGCCTCACGTCCATAAACCAGTGAGAATGGTGTAAAACCAGTAGGAGTTCGGACTGTTGTTCGATAAGCCCATAAACATTCTCCAAGTTTCTCATTTCAATCAAGTTTATTATAAGAGACAAACTTTTTGAGAAGTTTGATGATTGTGTTGTTGAAAGCTTCGGCTAAACCATTAGCAGCTGGATTATAAGTTGTAGAAGCCAGATTTTGAATTCTATTCTTGTCACAGAACCGATAAAATGCCTGACTGGCAAATTGTGGTCCATTGTCATGAATTATCCGTCGAGGAATCCCGAAATGATAAATGACATGGTGTTTGATGAAGCTGATCACATTAGATATTTTCACTTCAGTAAGGGGAACTGCTTTTGCCCACTTAGAAAAGTAATCGGTTATAGCCAATATAAACCGATGTCCTTTAACAGAAGGAGGGTTAATCGGACCAATAATATCCATACCCCAAGCTTCGAAGGGCAAAGAAGCTGCTGTAGGATGTAGAAATTTAGAAGGTTGGTGGATAAGGTCAGCATGAATCTGACATGCTTTACACCTTCTGGCGTAATCCATAACATCTGCTATCATGGAAGGCCAATAATACCCCATTCTTCGAATGCGATCTTGTAACTTCGGACCTGGTTGATGAGCACCAAAGACACTATCATGAGCCTCACGGAGTGTCTGTTTAGCTTCACTTTCTGAGAGACAGTACAGCAAGAGTCCGTCGTATGAACGACGATATAACATATGTAAAGACGAATCGTAGTAAAATCGAAATGATCGTCTCTTGATTGATGCAGCTTCTTTTGGATCTTCAGATAAAATCCCATGAACTGCATAATCAATGAATGGACTTCTCTAATCCTTCTACTGGGAACTTGACTCTATAGTATAACTCTATTCAATATACAGATTATTCTAGACACAGAATAAGTCTCGGTCCAACAAAGTAATTGTATTTTGCCTTCGAATTGGAATAGCCAAGTCTGCAGCTAAGCTAGCAAGAGCATCAGCTTCCATATTCTGAGAACGTGGCACGAATTTGATGAAGAATTCTTTGAATGAAAGGATCAACTCGATTACCACTTGATGATAAGGGATGAGATCAGGATTTCTGACTTCATAACTTCCTCTAACTTGATTAACAATTAGTTGAGAATCTCCATAAGCTTCTAGAAACTCAATATCCAATTGTTTTGCTACTTGGAGACCAATCAGCAAAGCATTATATTCTGCTACATTGTTAGAGCATGGCTTATTGAGAGAGTAGGCACGGTATATGACCATTTTATCAGGAGAAACCAAAACGATTCCTACTCCAGAGACAATATTACCTTTATGTCCAACCCATGATGCTCTATCAAGATATAATTGCCAGATATCATCCTTTAAAGTCATGTTGCAATCCACGACTTCATCTGGAATGTTCTCATATAGCTTCGATGTTTCAGGTATAGGGTGAGCAGCTAAGAAATCAGCTAATGCTTGACCATTTACTGATTTTTGACGTACATAAACCATGTCATAAGGAGTGAGCAACATCGCCCAGGTAGCTAACCTAGAGTTAAGAATGCTCGGTTTTCTCATTAATACCCAAATGGGATTTATTCTGGAGATAACATGAATAGTCTGTCATGTCACATAATGTCTTATCTTTTAGACTACAAAAACCAAGACCAGACATTCCTTTTCTACAGGAGTATACCTATGTTCAGCTCCGACCATCATTCGACTAAGATAATAAATTGCTTGTTCATGTCCCATATCATTTTTTTGTGCAAGAAGAGCACCAAGTAAATGATCCAAAGCTCGAACATATAGCAAAAATGGTCTTCCTACTACTGGAGGCACTAGAACAGGTAGATTTATAAGGTATTGCTTGATGTCATTGAAGGCTTTCTGACACGCTTCATCCCAAACAAATGATACACCCTTCTTCAATAGACGGGAGAAAGGTTGATATCTCCCAGAGAGATTAGATATAAATCTGCTGATATAAGCAATGCGACCCTGAAAGCCACGGAGTTCTTCCAGATTACGAGGAGGACGCATTTTAAGAATTGTTTTAACTTTATCAGGATCAACATGAATACCCTGAGAAGTAATGACAAATCCTAAAAACTTGCCACTGGAAACCCCTAAGAAAGACTTAGTAGGGTTCATTTTCAATTGATGTTGATGCCTCAATTCAAATACTGTCTTCAAGTCTTGAATATGATCATCATTTGATCGACTCTTAACAACAATGTCATATACGTAACATTCAACTGTCTTCCGTAGATATTCTTGAAAGATGTTGCTCATAGCCCGTTGATGCATGGCACCGGCATTTTTAAGACCAAATAGCATAACTGTATAGCAGTAAACCCCAAGGGGTGTACGAAAAGTAGTATGCTTCTCATCTTCTGGATGCATTTTAAATTGATTATATCCTGAGAATCCATCCATGAAAGACATGCATTCAAAATCGCATGTATTGTCTATCTTGACATCAGTAATCGAAAGTGGAAATTTATCCTTTGGACAAGCTGTATTAAGATCTCAAAAATCTATGCAAACTCGGACTTTTCCGTTCTTCTTTATAACAGGAACAATGTTGGCAACACAATCCGGGTGTTGTTCTTCACGAACAAAGCCACATGTGATCAGCTTTTTGACTTCCGTCTCAATTGCATCCATCATATTTGGTCGAAAACGTCGTTGCTGTTGTTTTACAGGCTTGGCATTAGGAAGAATGTTGAGTTTATGAGTAGCAACTTTAGGATCTAAACCTGGCATATCCTCATAACTCCATGCAAAAATATCAATATATTCTTTGATCAGTTTTATCAACTCTTCCTTTTCATCTTCAGAAAGGTTTTTACTGATAAATATTGGTTTGGACGTAGTTCCATCTCCAATATCAATCTGGACAATCTCATCCTCTGTAGATGGCTGTCGCTGTTCAAAACAAAGTTCCCATTGAGTGTCCATCTATTGAGCCCAGGGATCATTCTTAAATGGTTCAGATTCACCATCAGTTTGAACCATGTTTACTGAGAATATCTGTTCAGATTTATCATAATAACCTCCTCTAACATATGATGAGTGAGACGTATCAGATTCGATGAATTGGATTTCTTCCGAATTTGATGATTGTGAAGAGCTAGAAGAGAATTCTTCTTGTATATCGTCAGTAAATATGTGGGACGGATCATATCCCAACCCATGACGAGTTTTCTGATAAAACGGATCACCACTTAATGCTAATCATCTACCCTTGCCTTGATTGAGACCTTTCATAGTCTTCAAATCATATCCCATATTCTGGATAATCTTGAGAGATTGTTGACTATATTTGTTAATTCGGATTCTTTCTTTATCTTTATCTCTCAGATCATCTGTCTGAGCAACAGGGATATTTCTAGCCAGGCCAAACACAATTTGGTGCTTGTTTTTCTTATCAGACGGAATCACGAAATAAGATTCTTCGTGATGTTTATAAGTTACACAAGCTTGAGATGAAGCGACTATAGGAAGAAGATAGGGAGAAGATGTTAGGAGCTTTTGAGCATAAGGTCCAACATCGACATGAGGAGGAAAGAAATTTTCCTTATGGTCAATGTATAAGGTTTCCTCTGTGTCTATGCCGTCTTTATACTGAAAACTTTGATTATCAGAAGATAAAGTCATTCTTTCAACAAATTTGATAGCCATATACTCAAAAAAGAAATCTTTATTGATATTAGAAAGTATAGAATGATCAATATTTACATCATTTATATTTTGACTGCTACGCTTTGGATTAATCACTAATGGACCATCATCCGTCTTCTGCGTAGACTTTCCAAGATTGACGATCAATGGTGGTTCTGGATCATTCGTACGAGAAGTATGCCCTTTGACCTTGATCACATGAGGTTGAACTTGGCTTTTAGTAGGAAGATTCACTGATTCTTCAGATGAAGCTTGAGTTCTTCCTTTGACCTTGATCATCAGAGGCTGATTGTTGACAGGTTGGGGTTGGATTCGCCCTTTGACTTTGATCTTCAAAGGTTGCTCATCTGGCGGATCTTCATTAATAGACTAATCTTCGGCAGATGATCTATCTTCAGCTATGTCTGATATCTCTTTCATATGCTCTTATTTGTAGAGCATTGAATCATAAAAATAGGCTTCGACACCCTTGAAAGGATTGATATCAGCAAACTCAGTCTTCACAACCCCTTGGGAATCCACGTACTTGAAGCACTGGTGGAGAGTTGAAGGCACGATGTTTTGCTCATGTAACCACGATCTTTCAAGAAGGATGTTGTAGGATACGTCTGAATTAATAACGTAGAATGTTGCCATTGTTCGAAGATCACCAATCTGGATTTTCAGACGAATCTTCCCCAGTGGTTTACTCTTTCCAGAGTTGAAACCAACGATTGTAGTACTAGTGTAAGTCAAATCACTAGTAGGAATCCTCAACGGTCTTAGCATACTTTGAAGAATTATGCTAATGGAAGACCCAGGATCAATATAAATCCTGTCAACTTCAGTAGATTCAATATACGCAGTATAGCACAAAGGCCTGTCATGCTTGTTATGCTTCAACAATATATCTTCTTATGTAAAAGTAATATTAGGAATTACCTACATCACACTATGACATTGTGGGCATGACACTAGTATATTATCAGGAGTCTTGAGTTGAGCTAAGCAGGAGTCAGCTTGCAGTAAAGCTTCACTCAAGGTTTTGCGACTTTCTTTAGAAAGGCGAAGCAACTCGAAGATAGAAAGTACAGTCGGAGTATTGGCTAACTGGGCTAGAATATCAAATTTATAGGGTTTTATCACCACCCCCTGACTGGAAGCAGACTTCAACGGGACGTCAAAGCGTACTGCTCTCTGTTTCCCCTTTTCAACCACAGTTGGTTTAGCAGAAACTGGAGACGGTTGAGTTGGTGGTGTTTCAACATTCTCTGCTTTTTTGGAGGATCCCTCATAATCTTTGTGGTACTCTTTCCCAGATCATGTACCAGTAAAGGTTTCTTCTTCAGACTCAGAAGAAGGAAGTACCATATTACACGATTTAGTCTTCCTTCCCTTAGCCTTTTTCTTATAAGGATTATTATGAGGAACCTCATAACCCAATCCAACAGTAGATTTTTGACTTTGAATTTGTAAAGGAAGTCGTATTCCTTTATCATAATTCAAACCTTCTGCCTTTTGAAAGTCATAACCCATTTTCTTCATGAGAATGACAGATTGCTGACTGTACAAGTGAGTGGGCAGCGAACTTTTAACAGGTGGTTCAACAGAGGAAGAAGAAAAGATCTCTGTAACTATAGGAGAATGAGGAATAGAAGTCTCTGTAGCTATGGGAGGAGAAGGATTCGGGACACGAGAAAAAATCCCTACAGGAGCTTTTTCATAAGCAACGAAGACTTGTTGTGACCTGTATAAGGGAATACTATTCATGGCTAGCCACTACTGATGAGTAAGCTTGAGCTTTGTAGGAGGAGCCAGACTTGGAGGACATATGTTCAATCCTCTCAGTCTATCTTCCAAAGGAATGCCATCCCATAGATGATCCAAATCATCAAGATCTGGAATAACATGAGAAATCATGTTGCAGGCTTTGACTTTTTTACCTTTCTTGGATTTTGAAGTTTTACCTTCATCTTCCATTTCAGGTACTAAGTCAGGATGTACCCACATAATTTCACCATTCATTAATGTAAGAGGCAACAATCCTATATTTTCTTTTCTGGCAGGAGGGATATTCACAATCTTCATCGTCGCCTTCGAAATTGGGATAATTCCATCTGGTATTTGTTAAGAAGGAAAATCTCCGAATTGAAGATAAACCATATTGGTTGTGACCGTATGCTCATCGTTAGTTAAAGAGATGGCATTGGCATTAATCAGCTCTTGGATTTTCTTCTTTAGGACATAACAAGCCCTGGTGGGATGATTGATGTATCTGTGATAGATATAATATTTGGGGTTGTCAGTTAGATTCACCTCATTAGGCCTCTTTGGCTCCGGGATCTGGAGTTTGCCACTCTTTACCAGACATTGGAATATCCCTGGGATATCACTCTCGTCAAAAGAATATTCTTCTTTTGGCTTAGAAGACTCCTGATTATTCGACGTCATTTTGTTTTTGGAAAGATTAACCATAAGGATGTCCTTTCCTTTTGTATTACGATTGCCAGAATTATTACCAGGATTACCTTTATTTCCTTTATCCTCTGAGGCAAAAATCATCCCATGTTCACGAGCCAATCTACCATTGGTCTCGGCAGAAACTGCTGCTATAATAAACGAAGCCCAATCTGTGAATTGGGAACCCGTGAAGACAGCAATGGATGGTCGCAGATTCATCTTGCATGTATCAATTAATGCTGAATCTGGCATACCAGGAGGCATCTTTAGAGTCGCCTGTCGAAAACGTTCAATCAACGTCCGAGTATCTTCTTTCTCCTTTTGTTTGATTTCTATTAAGGAGGACATGTTCATGTCCATACCTCCTTCATAGAAGCAGGAGAGAAACATTGCCTTAAATTCGTCAAAAGACGAAATACAATTGTCGGGTAAACTACGATACCAGTCGTAAGCTGAACCCGTCAAGCACCCAATGAACACTCGAGTGAAAAGAGCATCATTTTTCTGCAGATGTACAGTCATAATATCAAAGTAATTGATATACTGACTTGGAGAAGCCTTTCCATCAAACAATACCATTGATTGTGGCTTAAATTTCGGTGGAAAGGGTACATCATTCTAATGAGGAGGATAAGGTTGCTTAATCCCTAACCTCTGGAGCTGATCCTTGTACTTCAAAACTTCAAACTGTACTTAGAGCTCATGCACTGCTTGAATGGCTTCACTGGTTTGAGGAAGCACATTTGATTGAATGGTTGTTGGATGTACCGTAACTACCACCAGAGATGGTACATCTTCTGGAATGATAGGATCTGGAGATACAGAATTTTGGTTAACAGCAGGCTCTTGAATATTTAAAGGTACATCAGCCCCTTGACTATCTTGAGTTTGTACTGCTACCTGCACTGGTGGTACTATTGCCGATTGAGCAGTTTGTTGAGCCGTTATTATCTGGTGCATGCTTTGCATCATGTTAAGCATGTCTTTCAGTGATTGCTCAACGACAGTGAGACATTGTTCTGTATTAGCAGATGACGTCTCTGGTTCATCTCCAATAGCGTAGGATTCAACCTCTCTTGAAGATACAGAGGGATTAGTATAGAGGTATGAATCGATACTATCAGTTTCGGACTCAAAAGATTGAGTACCCCCAGCTTCTGAATCAGAAGTCTACAACTGTATTTGTCTTCTTGATCGAGTATTCTGATATACTCCATCAAAGGAATCAAGAAGTCTATTGAATTGTTGTTGACCTGGAGTTTGGGACGTATTCCGTCTAGGACGTCGTCCTCTGTTGGTATGAGATGCCATGTTGACTGATGCATATGACAACTCATGTTCTTGGTCATCATCTTGTTGTTGAGGCGCATTAAAACTTAACCGGTCAAAAACAGATCGTTTAGAAGCCGAACAGTAATATTTAATTACAATCTGGTGACACTCACAATGGGGATTTTCTTGGAGGAGTGTCACGGGAGATTGTCTATTTTTACGCTTTTGCATTAGCAATTCACGTAAATCAGAAGGAGTAGATGGAGTAGTCTTCTTTATTACATTTGGGGTAGAAAAACGTTTAGTCCCTTGTGTATAAAGAAGATTACTGGCTGCATTTGCATAACCAAACTGTATATTTTTACGTACTTGGAGTTGCGTACGTAAATCCTGAGATTTTTGAGCACAAAGGACTCCATCTTCATTGCGTGTAATTTGTAAGTTTGGTACCTTGCGTACAGCAGTATAAGAAGGTTGTTGGTTGAAAACAGAAGTTTTACCAACTATGTTTTTATGCTTCATGCGTGTAGGTACATTCACTTTAGATGCAGAAGCATCATTGTGAATTTTATCCATACTATCACAGACATGAGATTTACCTTTACGCAAAGAGCGCAAAATATGAGTATCTACCACGTCATAAACGGGAGATTTTACTTTACGTGTAGAACGTAAATTTTGTGTGTCTACCACGTCACAGACGGAAGACTTATTGTTACGTTCAGAACGTAAGGAATTGGACTCTGTTGATGGAATTGGGGATTCCCAGGACCCTTCCTTTGGTAGGAGTATTGATCGATAGAAAGTTGAACAGATCTAATACGTGTTCTAACCCTTCATAGGCGGAAACTATGGTTCACGAATTATACATGCGGTGGAAATGAGACAAGTAATTCCTGGCAATCTCGAGCGAACGACCCCAAGATCTTCTGCATGTATTTCTTCCTCGAGTTGGACGTCGTGTGGGCGACGATCTCCCAACCTTTTCTTCTCCTTGGCAGCCCTCTCTTTCTCTCCTTACGTGTATTACGAATGTAGAGAAAATTTCAGATTTCTAATCGATAATCTGGCGGCCAGAGAATAGAGGATATATATAGGCTACGGCAAGGACCATAAGAAGAAATTAGGGTTAGACCTCCTAATGGATCTGGATATCCCGTGTTCAGCCCGAACACACAATCCTGGCCCATTACTAATAGCTCGGTCCACTAATGAGCTATTGTTGCACTACCTCCCTAATCCCAAATTATGCTTGCGGGCTTCTTTTATTATATGCTCGTTTGGCTCCCCAAGTTAAGATATCGTATGTCCGTCGATCAAATTAAGTTACTGACAACTATATTGATTCGACATCTTTTATCCTTAAGTAGTACCGCTCAACTTTATTTGTCATGTCGGATATAATCCACCTGCAGGGTTTACATGACAATCTTTATGAGCTCCTTAAGAGGACATCATCAACCCGATGTATCGGGACATGGATTTCATTTATAATCAACAGCCCATCATACATACAATGTTATTACACAATTCATAGAGGTTGTTGATCCATAATGAATCTCACTCTTTTATGAGTCAAAGTAATACACACTGCATATACATGTCCTTTATCATATCCGAATTTAGAGCACAAGCATCCATAATAACAGAGGTGTTTGTTCTCTTATGTAGTCAGTACAAAGAGAACAACCTTAAGTTGTCCTGTTCAATACACACAACGTGTACTAGTGTAAACCTATAGTCAAGATAGACTAATACCAGATTACACTACAACCTTTCCAATAGATTGTCCAAGTCCATCTAGGTTGTGAACTATTTATATACTCCATATGAAACTGATAATATGATCTTCTGTGTGATACCACACACCATATTATCTATAATATAGAATATCAGACATTTGTATTAACACTTGCAATAAATATAATATGCAAACATTTGCCCATATGATTCTCATTCAAAATTTAAGGAAATAAGGTTACTACAAAAGTGATGCTTTTAGTATATAACCCTAACATCTGCCACGTCACAGACGGGATACATGTTTTTACGCCCAGGACATAAAACATAATTTTTACGCCCATGGCGTAAAACCTAATTTTTATGCCCAGAGCGTAACATTGGAGAGTCTGCTACGTTACAAAAGGGAGACTTATTTTTACGCGCATGGCATATCACCGGAGTAGAGACTGCCTCATCACAGATGGGAGCCTCTACAACAGGAGTAGGAAGGATTCCTTTGCCTGCAGAGACAGTAGGGAGATCCGAGGATGCTTTGGATTTGGGAACCCAAACTTTTTGTGCCTTTCACAATTTTTGAACATTGGAGCAGCGAGTGCTATCCCCAGTCCGGAGCATTTCTTCGTAGGCAGTCTGGTCGAAGTACACAACCAGAGTCTTCTTTGTCGATCCAATCGACACATCATCGTATTGAGCAATTGCCTCCTCGTCAGAGGAGAAGGTCGTCCCCAGCAGAGTCGCCATTTTGTTTCACTTAACAAAATGTCTGAAAATCTGCTTTTGAAAATAAAACTTAAAAGAGTACAAAAAAGTACAATTTGATCTGGGAAGTATTGCTATGGAAGTCTGATATGAAGGCGATCACTTTGTTCCTTGGATCATACGATGATGATGAAGATATGTCACTACCACTTTTCTAGCTTGAGGGTATTTTGGTCTTTTTCAAAATTTTGGAATTAATTTGGAATTATTATGTATTATTTAGATTTATTAGAATTAATGTGATTTTTAGTGATTTTTAGTATAATTGATTTTGGTCCTATAGTTGACTTTGACTAGTGTTGACTAGGAGACTAACCTAGAGGCTAACCTAGGTCATGGCTACTTGGTTAGGTTATGTAACCCTAGCTTGACCTAAGTTAGTGGCTTTTAATTAATTAGAATTAGTTTGGGGAAATTTGGAGTTAGATTGATTAAGGAATGGCTTGTGAAATCACAAGTCATTATATGACTTAAAGCCTTAATAGCCCATAGGCCCATACCATGAACCAACCCAAACCCTAGCCCATTTTAGCCACTTGGCCAGCCACATTAGGTCCTTCCCCCCTATTTAAATGCTCCTAGAAATTAGGGCTAGCCTCCATTGGGATTTATGCAAGTTTAGAAAGAGGTGAGTCTCCATCTTTCCTAATCCATAGAAAATCCATTTCAACTCCATTTTCCTCCAAATCAATTGCATTAGGACCTAATTCTTCTGTTCTTTCTGTTTGTGGAAGAATATTTCAGAGTAGGGACAATTTGTAGGAGTTTTTGAAGCTTGGAGAACCATTCTATTTGGGGTTTTTGTGAGCTTTGCACATCAATAGGTATAATCTATTCTAATCCATGAATTTACTATTTTATTTCATTACTAGGATGCCCTAGCCCTAAACTAATAGTAGGATAGGCTAACCCTAGATTTTGAGCCCATTACGTGTCCGTATCGGACACGTATCAGCGTGTATAGGAACGTGTTCGACGAAATGCCTCAAAGGGCATTTTGACCTAATTTCTGGATTGTGTTTGAATAGAAAAATAGATCTTGACCTCGTTTATGCATTTCTTTTGCTCTGAGCACGATTTAGCGTCGTGTCGAGTGGCACGGACACGCGGACACGCGGTCGCACGCGCGCGCACTGGCAGGAATTTTGCTCTGCTACTCGGGCTAGATTCTGAGCTGGACACGCCACTTCGACCCACAAAATTTGATACACATGTCGTGTCCATGACTGACACGGGGTTCCCCAAGTGGTTCGACCCCTCGTGTCGTGTCGGACAAGCATTTGCGTGTGCACGTGCTATGCACTGTGCGGTTCAGTGTGTCAGTTTGTGTTCTTGTGTTAATTCGATTTTAAATGCTTTTAATTATGTTTTAACTTGCTATTTAGATCCTAATTATAATGTATAACTATATTAGATTAGTTTACATTGTTTGGATTGGGTTTAATGTGGGAATTTGGTCTCGAATGGGGTTCGAACAGCATATGGCTGATACACTCTGATACATTAGTTTCCAGGTTTTTAAACCTTTTTAATTCCCTGTTTTGGATGATGTTTTCAACTGCTAATTATTCCTACAAGTTTGTTAGTATAGGAAAGTAAAGTATTTCAGTTTGATTTGGCCTTTGAATGTGAGAATAAGATTTTAAGCTAGTGTTTTGGATTCCAAATTCTGTTGAACTGATACTTGGTTTTTCCAGTTTATTCCTAACCAAATTTCCCTGTTAATTTGATGTTCAATCCCTGTTAATTCCCCACATGTTTATAGTTCATGTTTATTTCATGTTTACTTTCGAATTTGGTTTTGAACTGAGAATGGGATGTTGGTTAATGTGTGGTGTTCAAAATCTGTTAAACTGTGAACTGGGGGTCACTGTTTTGGAATAGATGAACCGGTTTCTTTTTCTTTTTGCCAATAGCATTAGTTCCCTTAAACTGAGTTTGGTTCTTTCCTTTTTATTGAGATTTAATGATTCATATTGGTTAAATGTCATGCTTATCATTCACTGAGTTTCACCCATTCACTAGAATTTCTAAATACCTGAGATTATGAACTATTGCCATGCCACATTGATTTCCTTTAACTGAAATTTCCTATTCCTGAGTTCTGATTCTTATAGCTGAGATCAATGAATGCTTAAATCATGTTTAAAATGTCTATGAGATTCTTTAAATCTGAGATTGCTTTCCTTTTTCTGTCACACTGAAATGCTTAATTCCTTTAAATCCTGAGAATGATATGTGGGACTGAAATCTGGGTATTGTTAACTGTGGACTGAACTGAGTGTGGGTGACTGTTTAACTGGAAATGGATATGAGTATGTGAATTCTTTGAACTGATTTCCTTTCTACCATGCTACCACATTGTTTCACATGTCTCAAGTCACACATACATACCCTATTGCCATGCATAGCTCATCACACACTCATGTCTCATGACACACACACACATCCCTTCCTATTCTCATGTATATATATATATATTGTCTTAAATGTAGATATAGATTATATATATATGGTTGTATGGGTGATATGTATATAGATAGCCTACATGTGTATGTTCTAAGTTAGATTATGATATATATATTAATATGTGTATTGTTTAGATATAGATAAAATCTTGTGTAGATGTGTTATGGTTGTTAGGGCATGATATTGCCTAGTAAACCTAGATTAGTCTTGTTAGAACCTAGAATGGCTTGTTAGACCTAGAATAGACTAGTTAGACTAGTTTGACTTAGGTTTGACTTGGTTGACCTAGTTTGACTTCTAGGGTTGACCAGAGTTGACCAAGAGTTGACTTTGGTCTAGATTGACCTAGATTCATGTAGAACGCATTGTAGTGCATTTCATTACTATTCTGGACTTGTTGTGACTTGTACTGTTCTAAATATGAGCCAGACACCACTCCTCGGACAATACTTCCATCTCGAACATTCAGTTAGCAGGCGAGTACATTCTTTGATCTTTTTATACATGTCTGGACTATATTATTGCTCTAGATTACTCTACATGATGCTGACACGTATCTTCACGGATTAGTACTATATGGATCCTTTCCTGAGATGTTATCCCTCTACGGGTGCATCGGGTATTTCATGTTCATGTACTTTATCATGTGCATCAGGTACTCCTTGTACTCGTACTAGTTCATGTTATTACATGTTCTCATGTGCTTTCATGTGCTTTATCACGTGCCTCATGTACTACTCATTACATGAGTTCACGTATCTTTAGCTGTATTCATGTGCTTATAACGTAACTTGAATGGATCCTTGTGTATTGATTGGGGCGGGGTGAGTAGAATTGGTTATGTGAACACTATCCCCAGTAGCTGTATTCATGTGCCTCCTTATTTGTATTCATGTGCCCCTAAGACGTTTACATAACCATATTGTACTCTAAATCACGTAGTCACTTACAGTCTCTATTATCATGTATTTACTTTCAGTTACAAAATATCTCCTGTTTACTCGTACTTCCTTTTCAGCACTTCCTGTATTTTACAATATTGCATGATTTATACTCTTAACCTGCTATGAACTGTTTGAGAGATATGTGCTCGTTCCCGTCCTGATTGGACCTGTTGAAAATTTTACAGAGGACGAGGAGGAGGCCTGCTTAGACACTTATTATGGGACAGCCTTAGAGGACATTTGCGATCCGGACTTCCAGTCGGATCCCTTAGCAGTAGAGACAGTTGCTCCATAGTTAGTTTATCTTATTTCATAGTATTGGGAGTTGAGTTGTATTTACATTTGGGATCTGTGTCACGACCCGCACCCTAGAGTTAGGACACGAAAAGTGGGTACGTCCAGCCTACGTCGCAGTATCGGCGGTAGAACGCTGTCATAGGTCTCATGCATCTAACAGTATAAGGCTAAACAGTTTATACTCCCCGAATGGGGGTGATATAGCAGATACAGACTCAATCATATCTAAGGTAGAACATGATAAGGATAGATAAAGCATAAAATCCAAAAGAGGTACAACAGAGAGAAATCTAAGTGTCTAAGATACACAAATCCAAAAATACATCTCAAATCTCCAAACTCAGATACAGTAATCCATAAAGTAAATACAACTCCAGAAAATTAAAAATAGCTAACTAAACAACCTCTAATGTGTCTCATCTAGGCTAGCAGGCAATCTCCAAGCTATCTGTATAATTTATCAACGGGTCCAGTCAGGACAGGAGCGAGTACAGTACATCTCAACAATATCATAACAGGTTAGGAAATATAAACATGCTAGAGAGTAAGATACAGGATCTGAAGAAATAACATGATGAAAAAGAGAGAGACTGTAAGTAAATAGCTACACTATATAGAGAACTATCAGTGACTAGTGATTCAGAGCACAAGATGGTTATGTAAACGGCACAATGTTGTACACGAGTAATCTACAGAGGTTGTACACGAGTAATCTACTGGATTGATTACATAACCACTTCTACTCTCTCGCCCCAATCAATACACAAGGATCTAGATATGATATGTTATTGCACACGAAGTATAGTCGCACACGAGATCATGTGAATACATGAATATACACGATTTCACACGATTTGTACACGAATGTCACGAATACAAGGAGTACACGATGCTCACGATAAAGTACACGAACACGAATACCCGATGTATCCGCTAAGGGGATAACATCGCACAACAAGATCCATATAGTACTAATCCGTGTTTCCAACGTGTCAGCATCATGAAAAGTAATCTAAAGCAGGAAATATAATCCTAAACAAGATATAAAATGATCAGAGAATGTACTCGCCTGGTGTCTGAATGTCCAAAGTAAATATACTGTCCGAGGAGAGGTGTCTGGCTCCTAATCAGAACAGCACAAGTCACAACATGTCCAGAAGGGTAATATAAAGCACTATAATGTATTCTACATGAATCTAGGTCAAACTAGGCCAAAGTCAACCCTTGGTCAACTCTGGTCAACTGCACTAGTCAAACTAGGTCAAACTAGGTCATGTCCTAACCCAGCAAGTCTTACTAGGCCTAACCAAGATATCCTAGCAAGCACACATCAATACAAGGCTATACAAGCCAACATACACCCAACTCTATATAGCATGCAATTATTCAAAACTCAAATAGGCAAGAATTCACATTAGATATACACTAGGTAATCTATTACTTTAAGCTATACATGTCTACACATATATACACATGCATATATTGGTATTCAACATTAGGTCTATAATCATGACATTTCAGATGGCTGTATAAACTTATATATTACAATACAATATGCTAACATATATATAATATACATACATAGCTAAGTTAACTATATTCATAAATACTTATTTAAGAGGCTATGTGTGTGTATGTGAACATGGCAAAGGGGCAAGTGTCACGACCCGCACCCACTGTGAGGGTACGAGAACATAACAACGCCCAGCCTACGCCGCAGTGTCGGCGGTAGAGCGCTGTCCTAGGTCCACATACATCTAACAATATATATCTAAACAGTTATACTCCCCGAATGGGGGTGACATAGCAGTAAAACTCATTCACAACTAAGGAAGAGATAGTACGATAGGAATTAGAACTCAAGGAAATAAATAGATAAAAAGTAATCTAAGATAATCCCAGCAATATCCAGAAGTACATGGTCTCAGATACATAATGAAAGAATATATACAACTCTGAACTCCAAATAAAGTCTAGCTAAAACATGTCTCAAGACTGCATAAAGTAAGATAATCAGCCTAACTAATCTAGTCTAGGCAGTCGGGGTGATATCCTCAGTTAGAGCTGGGTCCTCCTGAGGGTCCAGCTCACAGGTGTCATCTAAGGCTGCCCCGTAGTAAGTGTCCAGGCAAGCCTCCTCCTCGTCCTCTGTAATATTTTCAACAGGTCCAGTCAGGACAGGAGCGAGCACAGTACATCTCAACAGATCATAGCAGGTTAGAAAATATAAACATGCAGTAAAGTAAGATACAAGTACTGAAGGAAGTGCAGTATGTAAACAGAGAGAGAGCTGTAATAGAAATATCTACTATAAATAGAGACTAGCATTGACTAGTGATTCAGAGTACAATATAGACATGTAAATGGCCTGGGATGATTCTGATAAGACACTAAGGAATGATTCTGATAAGATACTACTGGTGTATTATTCACATGTCCAATTCTACTCCCCCGTACACCCAATCAATACACAAGGATCCAGCCAGGTTATGTTATATGATTCCATGCACGTCCCCCAAAGGGTGATACATAGATGTCCCATAAATGGGGATTCCAGGGGTTACCCAACAGTGTAGGATTCAAGAGACTCTGTGATCATGAGGGTACATGTCATAAGTGATCAAATGAACCAAGAAGCATAGTGATACGTCGTGTAAGTGAAACGCACAGAACACGTAGTACCCGATGCTCCCTAAGGATAACATCTCAAGAAAGGATCCATATAGTAGCAATCCGTGTGACCATCGTGACAGTACAAGTAAAGTAATCTACTGCAGGAAATAATTCTAAGCAGGATATGAAATAATCGGAGAATGTACTCGCCTGTATCTGAGTGTCCAATATGAAACGTACTGTCCAAAGAATGGTATCTGGCTCCTAATCAGAGCAGCACAAGTCACAACAAGTCTAAATGGCAAAATGAAGTTCTACTATACATTCTACATGATTCTAGGTCAATCTAGGCCAAAGTCAACTCTTGGTCAACTCTGGTCAACCCTAGAAGTCAAACTAGGTCAACCCAGTCTAATTAAGTCTAATCTAGTCTACCTTAGTCTAAACAAGTCTACTTAGCACTCCTACACATCACTAGGTCTATCTAGTATCACACTTACACAATTAGATATTCCTATACACTAATTATTCATAATACCCTACTAACTTATATAGGAACACAACTTTACATTACATTATATATAGGTACATACATTTGAGTTAACATTATATATACCTAGGCTAAGTACTATATAGATACATATAGATATACATTATACATATATATATACACATTATATTCATATAGACACTAAATACATACCTTTACATCACTCACACATACATATATAGATATATAATATATACATACATATGCATATGGAGAGGGAAGCATGTGTGTGTGTGTGGGAGGTGCAACTGTGACAGAAAATGCAATAGTGAAGAGAGGAGAAAAGTGTGTGTGTGGACAGGTGACAAGTGCAGGAACATAAAACAGTGACAAAACAGACCCCCATTCCAGGTTTCAAGCCAATCTTAACCAAAACCACATTTGCTAACATGAAACCTATAACAGTTCATGCTTTCCAGATTTAACGCTTAGTTCCATTTTCAGTTTTAGGGGATAAGCATCAACAGTGAAACTCAGGTAAAGGAAAGAATTTTAACTTTAATCCTACACAATCTCAGATTTCTAGTCATGACAGGAATGTAGGCATGTGTACATATAATTCTACATATCAATTCCTAAACCAACAAACCAGTAATTATTTAAAGGGCAGTAAAATGTAACATAAAAACAGAAAAATAGGGGCTTATTCTCAGTAATATCAAAACCCAGTTTTCCCTTCATAAATCGAACAACACATTATCTAAAAGAAAAAAAAAAGAAAATCAGTTCATAACTTGAACTCCCAGTTTTTCAGTCCAAACCCATCAATGCAACACCAATTTTTAACCATGGCAAGATAATATATAGGGGAACATATTTAGAATCTAAACTCAGTATTTAGCAGCATTATAAGGGTTAAAATAATCAGACAAAATCATTTTATAAAACTGGAAAGCTTGACATGAAGTTAAGTATCAGAAACTTGGTTAAATGAGAAATGGAATATAAAATTCAAACTAATCATGAATCTAATGGTTAGTAATTGAAAGAAACCCTTGTGCACAAGCCCCACAAATCACTTCGTGTCACCTAAGGCCGGACACGGCGTGTCCACATCAAAGAAACTCAAAATAACACACCCAGTGCACTGTCAGTGTACTGTCTCGTGCACACGTGCACTTGTGTCGTGTGCACGACACAAGACACGAGGGAATCTCGTGGTCATACACATGGGTAGCCCACCTATAGGGCTACCTCATATGCCCACTGTCCTGTGTCCACGACGTGTCAGGGTCGGACAAGAGACCCGTATCAGTGGATAAAAACCACAGTGCACACCACAGGCCAAACCCCGTGCGTGATCAATTCCTCCCTCGATACGACACGGGGAACGTGGGACATGACATTGTAGAAGCATGGAAAATACTAAAGAAATAGACCCATGCGGCTCATAAAATGCATGCGGCTCAGGGAGTCATGCGGCATAAGGAGCTATGCGGCCTGAGGCATTCCATGCGGCTCAGAAGACACGTGGCGTGACAGTGCTCCCCTTCGATCCATGCTGCATTAATTGCTTTGACAGCTGACCCCTCTGAAAAGTTGACAGACCTGACACCAAAGCAGGTAATTATGACTCTGTCATGATGATGAATCTCTAGGAAAGAGAAAGAAATCTCTGACACGATCCCCCAAGAACAACAAAATGCCACGTGGCCCTGCCACGTGGGTGTGCTTATGCGGTTCGAAGTGAAGACTTCCCATGCGGTTCAGAGTGAAGCTGTCCCATGCGGCTCGAGTGGAATCATCCCTATGCGTCTCAAGAAGATCATGCCCATGCGGCTCAAATAGACACACCATTATGCGGTTCATGCGGCTCATCATATGGTTCAGAAGTCTGAAGGAGGGGGCCACTGCCCAGGCAGCCCTGACACGTGTCCCAAGTCTTATGCGGCCCAAAATCCATACGGCCCAAATCTCATACGGCCCAATTTGCATGCGGTTCAAGTCTCACAATTGGCTCTCAGGACACGTGTCCTTAGCCGATCAATCTCCCAGATTTATGGCAATCCAAGATCGGGTCGAATCCCAATGATCTGGGGCACGTGGCAGGAGAATAAATTTGATTTATTCGCAGATATGAAAGAATCATTATAAGGAAGATTTATGCCAATCAGCATTAATTGCTAATGGGGATTTGGTGAAATCTACCCTTAATGGTTCTGATTCGTCACAATCAGAAACGAACGGCCTGGATTGATCAATCTCCTAGCCGCCGCCATCCCCAATAGCTAATCATTGGCAACCCTAATGATCACCTCCCACTATTATAAATAGCAAGGTGCCATTCCCTTGTAAAAATATAGAGAGATATACAAAAAAGAAGCCAGAGAAGAATACGTATACACAGAGAGACTTCCCCCATAGTCAGAGAGAGAATATACACAGAGAGAGAGAAGCCAGGAGAGCAATCAGAGAGAGAGCAAGAAGGTATTTCTTCGTCAACGACCAAATAGATCTTCCCCGAGTCAAGGCTGCGTACCGATCGTCCAAGGAGTAAGGCAGAGCGGCCGTCGCTTTCCCGAGCCTCTATCGTCACCCCCCAGAATCTAAAATAAATAATCGTACTTAGACTGCTGTACCTAGGTTTTCGTCCCTAGGCTTTCTTTGTACGAGCGAGTTTGTATTGTGAGTCTAAGTTTAGTCCTCCGATAATTGTTCTGTACTTTTACAATTAATGGCAAACACGACGGCGACTCTGCTGGGGACCAACTTCTCCACGGCTGAGGAGTTGGTGACGCAATCGGACGCAGCCAAACTTGGCTCCACACAACAGAAGATGGTCGTACGCTTCGACCAACAGGCGTTCGAAGAGATGCTCTCTGAAGGTAGCACTGGCCCGGTCCAGAAGCGCACCCGCACCATAAAGGCTCGCAAAGAGTGGAGGCCAAAATTATTTGCTCCTCCGCAAGCCCTTGATGAGGTGCTCTCTATTGCTCAAGATGGCGAGAAAGACTCCCCTGCGGCTCCACTTCAGACCGTAGACAACTCTGCTGTCCCCAAGTCCGGCAGAAGAAAACACTATGATGCTGGACTTGCAGGGGCAAAGAGGAACTCTACGCGATCCGAGCCGCAGAAGAGTATTAACAGCAGGAAGAAAACCCATACGGCTACAACCGTCGATCGCATAAAGAAAACTCATGCGACCACATCTGTCAGCCGCATAACTTATGCGGCTACAGTTGCCAACCGCACGGATGAGACTCATGCGGCTATTGAAGTCAATCGCTTGCAGAAAACCCATGCGGCCACAGATGCCAACCGCATACGGTCAGCCTGCACGGTCGTGACTCCTAACCGCATAAATACTCATCCTACAACAAAAGACAGCCGCATGCAGACAGCCTGCACGGTACCCAATGCTAGCCGCATAGCATCCGTCCCCCGCTTCTCTCGATCAGTCTTTGACCGGCTCTCATGCGGTCCTGACTCTGATCATTATCTGGATGATAATCCAGACTCTGTGGTATTCGACTTAGACTCCTCCTATTATGCACCCACAAGTGCTACAAAGAGGAAGTCTAGGGCAGCGTGGGCTCATCAAGTCCAGACGACTGCCCCAACCTCTGACTATCGGGGCGTCCAGCTGATTATCACGCGGGCCTCTGATGGGAAGTTGTATAAGACCACTCAAGTCCAGCCTCCGGCGGCAAACAGACAAAGTGGTTCCTCTGACCTGCGTGAGGTTATCCTCCACAAACGCAAGGAAAGAGAAGGAGCTTCGGGGTGTAAAGAGCCCTCACACGGACATCAATGCACCCAGATCATCGTCAACTGCTGTTGCAGCAACGCGGCTGTGACGGAAGACCGGCCATCCGTCTTCTAAAGACTACATCACCAGAGCTCAGAAGACGAGGCACCTCCTGTTGTCTCCTGCAAGTCCGCGCAGAAAGTTCTCGCCAAGGGAAGAGGGAAGAAAACGAGCATCTCCAGCCCAAAGGTGTCAACTACTGCAGCTAAGAAACTGTTGTCTAAAGGGTTATCCTCCACTGGAGTATTTCAACACACCCGTTCGAAGATGAAAACTGCTGCAGTAGGAAGTTCGTCGTCTGCAACATTGGGGGTCGTCGGAACTGGGGGTAGCACTCCTCCAAACATCCACGACAATCCGACATTCCAGGAATATGGACTGGAGGAAGCAAATCCTCCGACGGATACAACAGATACCGACGTCCCCAAGGACATCCTAGACGAAGCAAGCTCCGATACCGGGGGTAGTGTTCCTTCCGAGTCAGAGCCTGAAGAGAACATCCCCACATATCCTGATGATTTCTCGATGCACGGGTACGACTCAGAGGGTACATCCTCCACCAATCCTTCCGTCACTCCTCATGTGAAGACGGTGTTCATGACAGACAGCAATCAAGGCGGTTCCGGTGATCGCCAGCGCAACGACACTTTGGAGGCCATATTACACGCCTTGGTCAAGTCTGTAGACGAGATCAAAACGGCGCTTCCTAATCTGCAGGGGGTAACACCTGGCCAGACAAGCACGGGTCCCCCAATCAACGTTGATTCAAATTCGGCGGCACCGAACCCGGGCAATAATCCTCTCAAAGTAACGGCTCCGACTGCGACAGATGAGACCCGATAAGTAAGGAGAGAAGTTCAAGAGCTCCGAGCCATGTTCCACGCCAGAGAAAACTCTCAAGACTTCAGAATACGGCAACCATATCCTGCTGAATGGAGGGATGTTCCATTCCCACCAAGATATAAGCCGTTCAATATCAACCCCTATGATGGCAAGAACTCAGCAAGTCGGTACATCACTTACTTCGAGGTCACTACCGACCATCTGCCCCATGATGACGCTATCCTGATACGGTTATTCATTGGGGCATTGGAAGGAGTCGCCTTCGATTGGTACCGCAACCTGCCGGACAATTGCATCCATTCCTTCGCTGGCTTCAAACGCCTGTTCTTGGAGAGGTTCTATGAGGTAGGACAGGACGTCACGATGTCTACCCTCATGGACGTCATTCAAGGAGAGATAGAGCTGACGAGAAATTACATTGAGCGGTTCCATCAAACCACAATGAAGTTACCATCTGGCAACCCGGACTCCTTCTTGATCGAAATTTGCCAAAAAAGACTACTCCTAATAATCAGTCTCTGGATGGGCGAGAGTCAATTCAAGGACTGGAAGGCTTTTATCATTAGTGCTACAAGTGCCGAAGAACGATTAAAGAAGGCTCGCCAACTGGGATTACATATCTCAGAGGGAGAGAACAAGAGCAAGCGTCCCAGCACCACCAACGACAATGGGGGTAGCCCCTCCAACAACCGGGACAACAGAGGCAAGCAGGCTATGGTGGCCGATACAGCCCAAAAGCCTGAGTCCCAACCTGCGGACAAACAATGGCCTCAAATCACTTACTCTTTTGAAGACGGTCACGTCAAGCCTATCTTGGACATGCTCATACAAGGAGATAGGATTCAGCTTCCTCCACCAAGACGGGAGCCTCGGCCGGCTGATCTGGAGAACCCAAAGTTCTGCCATTACCACCGCTACGTCCACCATGCTACGCACGACTGCTACCAACTGAAACGATATATCCAGAACCTCATCGATCGAACGCTCTGGCCATCGATTTCGAGGAGGTAACCGTGGCAGCCAATATGGTGTCCGTACAATTCGGCAGCTTCCCTCCAACAGAGACCCAGGACGGGGTTATACCCATTCCTCTGGCAACGATGGAGATTGTTAATCTCCCGCCTGCTCAAGCTGCTGGTCTAGTACCCCTCACCACATCACGAGGGGAAATCATGTGGGTCCATCCGGACCTAGTCCACGAGGTAACTCAGTCCACTCCATCTTCTAAAAAGAAAAGTAGAAAAGTCAGATCCTGCCGCACCACCTCAGCAGATGAAGAGGAAGTCACGGCCATTGTTACTCGATCCGGAGCACAATCTTAATCTGTGGCTGAAAACTTGACTGATGATCATCCACCCATTACCACGGATGCTCCGGGACCCGCTCAGCCTTCGACGACCGACAAGCCTAGGCCGAAGGAGACTCGCTTCGACAAATCCCTCCGAAAGGAAACATCTCAGGGGCTGGAGAGGCCCTACAACTTCGACATCTTGGCGCAATTGGCCAATACACCGGCCAAATTGTCCTTATATGAACTCCTGAGGCTCTCGAAGGATGTCCGCACAGCTTTGAGCGATGCACTTCAAAATGCCGACGCGTACCTAGCTCAGGTCAACCTCACGGGAGAAAATCAGCCCGCAGACCTCCAGGACAGCGCCTGTACGGGAGCAATGCCCAACATCGTCTTCACTCCACAAGACATGCTCATCAAGACTAATCTATACGATCGCCCATTATACTATACAGGCTACATCGGCGACATAAAGGTGGACATGATGCACATTGACCTTGGGTCTTCCATAAGCATCATTCCAAAAGGATTACTGCATCATCTTCGCATCCCGACGCATCGCCTGACCCCTACAAATATCGCCATCAGCGGGTTCAATTCGGGCAGGAGCTACCCAATCGGGAAGATCCGTCTGAAATGTCAGATTGGCGATCTCCAATCAGAAGTCACTTGCTACGTCATAGATGCCGACACTTCATACAACATCCTTTTGGGGCGCCCTTGGATTCACGATTACATGATCGTGCCTTCCACGCTACACCAATGCTTCAAATATGTCGACAAGCACGGCTTCGTGAGGACAGAATTTGCTAACATCGATCCCTTCAAAGGGGTCGAATCTTATTACTCGGACTCCTGCCTATACGAAAAGTCGAAGAAGGACCTTGAAGGAGGAAATAAACAAACTGATGTTGAAGCAACTACGGGATCAGCAGAACCTCTGACAATCCACCTCCAGGCTCGCAAACCAGGCAATTCCGTACCCCTTACGGCCACGCTGCGTAAGGACGCGATCAGCCTCTCGGCACAGGAAGAGCAGTTGAGAATCCGGCTGCCAAGGTCCGGCCAGGTACCGAGACCCACAACAGGGCCACTTACCATCAGATTGCCGAGAGTCGGTCAATCCCAAACAGAGAAGCTCAATCCCTCCGATGGACCTCTGACGATACGCCTGCCTAAGAAAGGTCGTCACCCCGATGCGAGGTCTGACACCTCAAGCGAACTAGCCACCCCTCGCTCCACATCAAGTGTCGGACTGGGGGATACTAGTCTACCAACAACCCCATGCTCCGCTCCGTCAGTCGAACCTCTAAAGATCAAGCTGACTAGGATGCCCTCTCAATCTTCATTCATACAGGGGGTAGCCGAAGAGGAACCAGAGCTAGCCAAGTATGTGGCTGCCTACACTGACGCTCCCTCCGCAGATGATGTAATCCCTCTAGAAAAGATACCTTACTTCATCAATAAAGGGTTATCTTTGAACTATACCGAGCTCAATAAGCTATGTACAATGTATGCTATGGAACACGGTATATGCACTCACCTACATACACAGGTGACAAATGTGTACACCGCTATCCAACTTACTCCAGTAGAAGACGCTTACCGAATAATCGAGGGAGGGGACCACCCAATCATCTTCGGCCGGACGAACAACCCGCATCCCCTCGCCATGGAAGAAGTCGACTTCGGGTCAGATGCTGGAAGACTGCCTCTGTATCTCTATAGCCCTCAATCCAAATATCTCATACAGAAACAGGGGTATGATCTAGAGACAACGCCAGGACTGAACTACGGCACTGGACGACGATTACCTTTGAAGACGCCAACCCCGGCGGGCAAACCACGGAACTACTATAACAAAACCCGATGCGGTTTAGGGTATGTAACGCCTACTACGACCCCTGAAAGCTCAGATGAAGAATGCGACTGGCAGTCACATTCAACCGGATCACCGACTTCTGACTCAGATACTAGCATCGGAGATGTGTTCAGACAAGTCATGTCAGTCAACATGGCATTCGCCGACGCTTACGAGGAAGACGAAGACATCCCCGAAATCCTTGAGCTAGAGCCATGGGCCCAGCAATTAGACGCACAATGGGAAAAGCGGTTCGAACTGAGAGAACCTTCTACTGAAGATGAAGTCATACAAGTGGATCTCGGCAGCGAATCTTCTCCAAAACCAATCTTTATCAGTAGAAGCCTAACTGACGAAGAACGAGAGTCGCTTTTAGAACTTGTCAGAGAATACATTGATGTGTTCGCCTGGAGCTATGAGGACATGCCGGGGTTAAATCCTGACATCGCTCTCCACAAACTCAATATACGGCCAGATGCAAAGCCAGTCAAGCAGCAACAACGACGCTTCCGCCCAGGCGTCATGGACGCGATCGAAGCCGAAGTCAACAAGCTAATAGCCAACGGCTTCATTCGTGAAGAGCAACATCCTGATTGGGTCGCCAATATAGTACCCGTCCTCAAGAAGAATGGGAAGATTCGAATCTGTATTGACTTCCGCAACCTGAACGAGGCATGCCCCAAAGATGAATTTCCCCTTCCTATCACAGACATCATGATCGACAATACATGCAGCTTTGAACGTATGTCATTCATGGATGGATTCTCGGGGTACAATCAAATCAAGATGTCTCCCGACGACAAAAAGCACACTTCATTCCGAACCCCGATTGGCACATACTGCTACACAGTCATGCCATTCGGTCTAAAGAATGCTGGCGCTACATATCAGCGAGCCATGAGTATCATTTTCAGAGAACATTTGCGCAAGACAGTGGAATGCTATGTCGACGACATCGCCGTCAAGAGTCGTCGTGAGGAGGATCATCTGCAAGACCTGAGAACGGTGTTCAACTTAATGCGAGCCCACAATCTGAAGATGAACCCTACAAAATCGTTCTTGGGCGTATCTAGTGGGAAGTTCTTGGGCTTCATCATCACTGCACGGGGTATCCATGTAGACCCCGAGAAAATGAGGGCAATCATGGAGATGGGTCCCCCGAGAAATCTTCGTGAACTTAGAGGCCTCCAAGGGAGGCTAGCTTATATCAGGAGGTTCATTTCCAACCTCTCCGGGCGATGCCGACCGTTCACCCACCTCATGAAGAAGGGAGTCTCATTCGTATGGGATGAGGAATGCCAGCGCGCTTTCGATGACATCAAAGAATAGTTATCAAATCCTCCAGTCCTGGTGGCCCCGGTCCCTGGAAAACCATTCCTGCTCTATGTACGAGCAATAGAACAATCCCTCGGTGCCCTGCTGGCACAAAACAACGACGCAGGCCACGAGCAGGCCATTTACTATCTCAGTCGAATGATGGTCGGGCCCGAACACCGATACACCGCTGTGGAGAAAGAATGCCTCGCTCTGGTATTCGCCATTCAAAAGACGCGGCACTATGTCACGGGGCAAACCATACATGTGATCTCACGAATCAACCCTCTCAGGGTCCTCATGACCAAACCAGGGGCACTCAGCTCCCGTCTCGCTACATGGGTGATATTGCTGTCCCCCTATCATATGATCTTCGTCCCGCAGAAGGCTGTCAAAGGTCAAGCCCTGGTAGACTTTTTGGCGGCCCATCCAGGATCGAAATCATCCAGAATATACGAAGAAATCCCAGATGAGGTCGCCGATTCAAATACAACCACCCACGATAACATATGGCGGATGTTCTTCGATGGCGCTTCAAGAACCGGACCCAAGGGAAACATCGTCGTCGGAGTCAGAGTCGTATTGGTCTTTCCTACCGGGCTAGTGATCAATCGCGCCTACTCTCTCACGGAACCCTGCTCTAACAATGTGGCCGAGTACAATGCTTTGGTCACTGGCCTCCAACTCGCAAGAGAACTTGGGGTAGAATACCTTGAAGCATACGGCGATTCGTAATTAATCGTCAACCAGATTCGGGGGACGTACGAAGTCCGCCATGAAGACATGATCCCCTACCACCAAATAGCGATCAACATTATCTCATCACTCGAGGGATTCTTCATCGAACACGTCCCCAGACTCCAAAATATCGAAGCTGATGCCCTAGCAGGCCTGGCTGCTTCCCTAGCAGTGCCAAACCACTCTCATCATTCGGTCGATGTAATCGGCCGTGAGCTGGTCTGCCCCAAGAACAACGTTCAAGCCATGGCAAGCTATTCTGCTCAGATGATCGACGAAGCGCCAGACTGGAGACAACCATTCATAGACTTTGTGGTCTACGACATCCTGCCTGAGAACCCGAAGGAGGCTACTTCTATCAGACGGCGTTCTCTCAGATTCTTCTACGATACAGAGACGAAAATGCTGTATCGCCGCTCCTACGACGGATTACTACTTCGGTGCTTATCGAACGCAGAAGCCAAAGAAGCCGTACGAGAGGCTCATGACGGTGTCTGCGGGGCCCATCAGCCTGGCCCTAAGTTGCAAGACCGCCATCGCCGGATGGGCTACTATTGGCCCACGATGGTGGCTGATGCAATAGATTATGCCCGAAAATGTAAGGCCTGCCAAGTCCACGCAGACTTCATTCACCAACCATCCGAATTTCTACATCCGACAGTGGCGTCCTGGCCATTCGAAGCATGGGGAATGGATATCATTGGTCCAATCACCCTACCTTCCTCCCGAGGACATCGCTTCATAATTGCGATCACTGATTACTTCTCAAAGTGGGCAGAAGCTGTCCCACTCGCCGAAGTCAAGACTTCGAACGTAATCAGCTTCCTGAAGCACCACGTCATCTACCGCTTTGGACTGCCCTGAAGGATCATCCATGATAATAGTCCGCAGTTTATAAGCCACGCATTCTACCGATTCTGCGACAAACACCGCATTTAGAATGTCGCTTCGATACCATACAACCCGACAGCAAACGGGTTAGCAGAGGCATTCAACAAAACAATCATCAAACTCCTCAAGAAATTTGTCTTCTTCAACAAACACGACTGGAACGAGAAGCTCGACGAGTGCTTATTGGCTTATCGCACCACGGTTCGAACAGCCACCGGGAATACACCATTCTCTCTAGTGTACGGGAGTGAGGCAGTTCTCCCATTAGAGACTCAGATTCCCTCACTCCGAGTCGCCCTCACTTATCAATTGACAACGGATAATAACTACCGACGTCGACTACAAGAGTTAGAGGCCTTAGATGAAAAATGCCCCCTAGCTCAGCAAAGGATCGAATTATACCAAGCACGCATCTCAGGAGCCTTCAACAAAAAGGTCAAAGTCAGAACATTCTAAGTGGGCAATCTTGTTTTGGCAGTAAGGAGTCCAATGGTCATAACTCACAAGACCACCGGCAAGTTCCAGCCAAAATGGGAAGGCACATTTATTATCGAGGCCGTGTTCTCCAATGGTGCTTACCGCCTCGCCAAGCAGAACGGAGACTTGCTCATGTTGCCCGTCAACGGCAAGTTCCTGAAGAAATACTATGTTTAAACAACATTTTCCAGAGTTTCGAGTTATGTGCCCGCTGGTACCACTGAACTCAACCCCCTAATTTTCTAACTTATTGAGTCACGTACCCTCTTGTACCGCTGAACTCATATCCCAAATTCCCAAGTCATGCACCTGCTGGTACCTCTGAACTTACACTTTGATTCCAACATTCACAGATTTTCGAGTCATATACCCGCGTGTACCGCTGAACTCATGCCCTTCTTCCATAAACATATCCCAAATTCCTAAGTCATGTACCTGCTGGTACCTCTGAACTTACACTTTGATTCCAACATTCATGGATTGTCGAGTTATGTGCCCATCGGTACCCCTGAACTTACATCCCGGTCACTCTTTTGAAAGAAAGTCATGTATAATCATACCGCTGAACTTTCTTCCTACAAGAGATCCTCCCTCATGATCTAATACCTGCACTCCCAGTGCACAACAAAGGTAACGGATCCACAAATTTCCAAGACGACCATGTCCTTATCACCTCTGAGTCGTCCCATTTCCGCCAAAAACAAATCACCCCTACATAGAACTTCCATGTCCTTATTACCTCTGAGTTGTTCTATGTACCCCCCCTGTCAAAGAGACCCTCATGCTCACCATGTCCTCAGCACCTCTGAGTCAGTATGATTGGTTCCTTTCTTTTAAACTTATTGTCCGTATCCAAAACCAGGGTATGTTAGGGACAATGGGTCCATGCAAAATGACCCGATAAAAGGATTATTACAAAACAAAAGAGTGAAGCAAATATATATTCCATTCAGTCAGAAATCAGTTACATCCACATGGTTACAGGAAAGTTCTTCATTACAGACAAGACACCTCAAACCCCTAGTTACAAAAATACGTATACAACTCCTTCAACCACATTAAGTATGAAGGGTGCAACTGAGAAAGATCCTCGTCTAGAATGGGAGAATCAGGATTCCCAGTGGTGTCACCCTCAGCAGTCTCGACAGTGGGGAGGACGTCGTCCCTCTCAGGCTCCGATTCTTCTTTTATTGTCTCCTTCTTAACAGAGGAAGGCCCCTGATTGATGCCAGGGAGCGATGGATCCTCTACCACTGCAATATCAGCACTCGGTGGAGACACTATAAGAACCAAAAGACGGAAAAAAGTGATGAGAAATGATAAAAACGGTCAGAAGATATTCAGAAGTATTCATGCGGCTCGTTTAAAGACAATTCTTATGCGGCTTGGGCATGGAATATATTACATGCGGCTCATAGGATGTGTATGCGGACCACGTAATCTAAAAAGATCGCATCAAAATGATTATGCACGAAGCAATACAGCAGAGCAACATCTTTTAGGGTTTCAGAGCACCCAATCTTCCGCACGGTCCTTACCTTCGACGACAACATGAACATCAAGACGAACGGGGGCTGCGGCAATTGAAGACGAAGTCGACTTCCTGCTCCTAGCCACAACCTTCTTCACTGCCTTGGAAGCCCTAGGTGCCATCGTGGTTTGTCAGTTGGAAGAAGAAAGCAAGACAGAAATCTTAATCAGAAAGAGTCTAAGAGAGAAATCCTTCTAAATACCCTTCCATTTATAGAGAAAGGAGGACCAAGACCGACGCTTCGTACAAAGTAGTCGACTCTTCGGCTATCGATACTGACTAGTTAATTAGAGGTCAGAAACTCCTAGGATCCTGCCCTAAAAAGGTTTGCATGCATGACATAATGGCGTGGCGAGAAGCTATGCGGCTGAACAATCTATGCGGCCAAGATCTCTATGCGGTCAGGGTTTCATATGCGGTTAGAAGAGCACGGCCATGCTTCTTATTCAAAGTATTTCAATTTTATAAATTGAAAACTTTGAAGGGGGTCCTGTAGAAGCATAGAAAATACTAAAGAAATAGACCCATGCGGCTCATAAAACGCATGCGGCTCAGGGAGTCATGCGGCATAAGGAGCTATGCGGCCTGAGGCATTCCATACGGCTCAGAAGACACGTGGCGTGACAGTGCTCCCCTCCGATCCATGCTGCATTAATTACTTTGACGGCTGACCCCTCTGAAAAGTTGACAGACCTGACACCAAAGCAGGTAATTATGACTCTGTCATGATGATGAATCTCTAGGGAAGAGAAAGAAATCTCTGACACGATCCCCCGAGAACAACAAAATGCCACGTGGCCCTGCCACGTGGGTGTGCTTATGCGGTTCGAAGTGAAGACTTCCCATGCGGTTCAGAGTGAAGCTGTCCCATGCTGCTCGAGTGGAATCATCCCTATGCGGCTCAAGAAGATCATGCCCATGCGGCTCAAATAGACACACCATTATGCGGTTCATGCGGCTCATCATATGGTTCAGAAGTCTGAAGGAGGAGGCCACTGCCCAGGCAGCCCTGACACGTGTCCCAAGTCTTATGCGGCCCAAAATCCATGCGGCCTAAATCTCATGCGGCCCAATTTGCATGCGGTTCAAGTCTCACCATTGGCTCTCAGGACACGTGTCCTTAGTCGATCAATCTCCCAGATTTATGGCAATCCAAGATCGGGTCGAATCCCAATGATCTGGGGCACGTGGCAGGAGAATAAATTTGATTTATTCGCAGATATGAAAGAATCATTATAAGGAAGATTTATGCCAATCAGCATTAATTGCTAATGGGGATTTGGTGTAATCTACCCTTAATGGTTCTGATTCGTCACAATCAGAAATGAACGGCCTGGATTGATCAATCTCCTAGCCGCCGCCACCTCTAAGAGCTATTCATTGGCAACCCTAATGATCACCTCCCACTATTATAAATAGCAAGGTGCCATTTTCTTGTAAAAATATAGAGAGATATACAAAAAAAAGAAGCCAGAGAAGAATACGTATACACAGAGAGACTTCCCCCATAGTCAGAGAGAGAATATACACAGAGAGAGAGAAGCCAGGAGAGCAATCAGAGAGAGAGCAAGAAGGCATTTCTTCGTCAACGACCAAGCAGATCTTCCCCGAGTCAAGGCTGCGTACCGATCGTCTAAGGAGTAAGGCAGAGCGGCCGTCGCTTTCCCGAGCCTCTATCGTCACCCCCCAGAATCTAAAATAAATAATCGTACTTAGACTGCTGTACCTAGGTTTTCGTCCCTAGACTTTCTTTGTACGAGCGAGTTTGTATTGTGAGTCTAAGTTCAGTCCTCCGATAATTGTTCTGTACTTTTACAATCAATGGCAAACAGACACGTGGCGTGTCAGTCAGTACCCCATGGCTCGTGTCGAGTTTCACGTGTCCTAGAGTCGTGTCATGTCCGCTACAGGGCCCGAGTAGCAGGGGATCCCTGTAGCACGCGCGCGAGCGTGTACACGCGCGTGTCCACACCACAAAACCGACACGCAACGACACGAAAACTAACACACAAGAACAGGAATCCATAAGCCAGATCAAAACTATATTTCCTATTCAAAAACATCCTAGAAATTAGGTCGAAGGGTTCATTGGGGCATTTCTTCAAACAGTCCAGAGTAGGGACTGTTAAGTGTCCAGAACGGACACGAAAACTCTGATACCAGACACGAAATCTATCCGGACCCTAGGGGGACCCTTAGGGCTTCCTATTCATGAAGACAAAATGGAAATCCATGGAGATTTGAGAGAGTTACCTCTTGATGAACTTCCAATAGAAAAGTCCCCTTTCTAGCTCCTTTCTTGGTATCCCAATCCAATCAAAACAACTCCAAACTGAACCAAGGTTCCAAATCAGCAAGAACAACAGTATTAGAAACTAATGCAACTAGTTTGGGGAAAATAGGACCTAAAATGGATTTATTGCGAATTTAGAAAGGTAGGAACTCACCTCTTTCTTCTTGAATTAATTTTTCCTAAGGAAATGAGGCTAGCCCTAGAATTTAGGAGGGGTTTTATAGTGTGGGAATCCCAATGACACTAGGTGGCCGGCCACTACACTTAGGGTTAGGGTTTGGTAGTTTGGGCTTGGGCCGAGTTACATGAGCTATGGTTGATTTGATTAATAAAGACTCTAAATCATAAGTCATGGCTTATGGCTTTCTAATTTCTATAGCTAAATAGGTTCTAATGACTAAACCATAGGTTAGGCTAGGTTAGACTAGAGTCACAAATCCTAATAAAGCTCATACTACTAGGGTTAGCTCCTAGGTTGATCTACATGGGTCCAAACTAGCCAAAAATCAATCTAGTCCAAACATTTCCAAAATAATTCCTAAAAATCCCCATAAATTCTAATTAATTCTAATAAATTTAAAATACCCCAAAAATGACAAAAATACCCTCACACTAGAAATATGGTAGTGATAAATCTACCCTCCTTAAAAGAATTTCGTCATCGAAATTGAAAGGAGAAATGTAACTGATGAGAAGGATAGAAAGCATACCTCACGGTCCAAAAAGATAAGGGTAGCGCTCGCGCATCTCATCCTCATTCTCCCAGGTAGACTCTCCTGGAGAATGATGCCTCCATGCGACGTGTACCAAAGGTATCACCTGGTTCCTCAGAACCTTCTCCCGTCGATCTAGAATCTCCACTGGCTACTCTGGATAGCTGAGAGAAGGCCCAACCTCTATCTCTGAATGATCGAGCACATGGCTAGGGTCAGCCATGTACCGTCTCAACTGTGATACATGGAATACGTTGTGGACCCCCACAAGTGTAGGCGGCAAGTCTAGCTTGTAAGCCACGTCACCGACTCTTCCGCTGATAACGAAAGGGCCGATAAAGCGCGGGCTAAGCTTCCCGCCTCCACCAAAACGTATCGTACCACGAGTCGGAGATATCCTCAAGAAAACCTGGTCTCCGACCTAATCACAAGCAAGGTCTCAATTAATATAATAAACAATCATAATCAAAAAAATTACAAACATGGAAACCTAAATCTAATCCTACTCTAATCTGTACCTCATACTCCAAGGGCCTCCGGTGGCTATCGGTCCAGTGCCGATGTCTGTCCTGCACCACGCGAAGTCTGTCCCTGATGAGCTTCACCTTCTTGGCCGCATCAACAACCATCTCTGGCCCCAGTAAAGCTCGCTCACCAACATCATCCCAGGATAAGGGTGTACGGCACCTACGCTCGTACAGAGCCTCAAAAGGTGACATCTCAATGCTGGCCTGGAAACTATTGTTGTAGGCAAACTCCACCAAATGAAGATGATCCTTCCAGGAACCTCCAAAGTCTAGGACGCACGTCCGCAACATATCCTCAAGGGTCTGAATAGTCCGCTCTGACTGTCCGTCCGTCTGGGGGTGGTATACAGTACTAAACTTGAGCTGAGTGCCCAAGCTGGTCTACAGACTCCTCCAGAAATGGGAAGTAAAACGGCTATCCCGATCTGAGACGATGCTGACCGAAACTCCGTAGATCCTGACTATCTGCCGCATATACATCTCCGCCAGCCTCTCTGTAGATGTACCCACCTTGAATGGCAAGAAGTGGGCCAATTTGGTCAACCTGTCAACGATGACCAAATCGCGTCTTTCCCTCCTGGAGTACGCGGCAATCCTGATACAAAGTCTGTAGTAATATGCTTCCATTTCCACTCGGGAATGGACAGCGGCTGCAATAATCCACCGGGCCTCTGTCTCTCTGCCTTGACCTGCTGATAGACCAAGCACCTAGCTACGAAGTGGGACACCTCCCGCTTCATTCCTGACCACCAAACATGCTCCCGCAGATCTCGGTACATATTGTTGGCACCCGGGTGTATAGAGTACTGAGATCTGTGGGCCTCCTACATAACCTGCTCTCTGAGCTCCCCGCTAGGCACACATAACCTGGCACCGTGCCTCAGGGCACCATCCTCTGCAAGTGAAAACTCAGCATCCCCCACTCCTATACTGATCTGCTCTCTGATACACTGCAGAGCCACATCCTCGAACTGGGCCGCCTTGATCCTGTCTATCAAGTCCGACTGAATCTGCATCCCCCATAGCTGCATCTGCACTCCGGGCACGATCACCTCAATCCCAAGGCTCTCCAAGTCGGCAAGCAAATGTCGATCCATGGTCAAACACATGGATGTCGGATACCTACTCAAGGCATCGGTAACCACGTTGGCCTTTTCTGGATGATACTGCAGTACAATGTTGAAGTCCTTCATCAACTCCAACCATCTGTGCTGCCTCATGTTCAACTCCTTCTGAGTGAACACATACTTTAAGCTCTTATGATTTGTAAAGATCTCCACCCTCTCACCATATAGATAATGCTTCCACAGCTTCATTACAAAAATCACTGCTGCCAGCTCCAGGTCGTGGGTAGGGTAGTTCTTCTCATGGGGATGTAACTGCCTGGAAGCATAGGCAATCACCTTCCCGTGCTGCTGCAACACACAACCCAGCCCCTTTCCTGAAGCATCACTATAAATAGTGAATCCACCTGATCCTGAAGGCAATGTCAGAATCGGAGCTGTCGTCAGCCGCTTCTTTAACTCATCAAAAGCTACCTGGCACTCCTCTGACCATACATACTCAGTATCCTTTCGGGTCAACTGTGTCAACGGCTCTGGAACCCGGGAGAAATCCTGTATAAATCTACGATAATACCCTGCCAGCCCCAGGAAACTCCTGATCTATACAACTGAAGTCGGCGCTGCCCATGCCTCAACTGCTACAATCTTCTTGGGGTCAACTGAGATACCATCTCCAGTCACCACATGCCCCAAGAAGTCTACTCGATCCAGGAAGAACTCGCACTTGGAGAGCTTCCCGTAAAGCTGCTCCTTCCTGAGAGTCTCCAGCACGATCCTCAAATCCTCCTCGTGCTCCTCCTCAGTCTTGGAATATACCAAGATATCGTCAATAAATACCACCACAAACTGATCCAGATACTGGTGGAATACCTTGTTCACAAGGTTCATAAACACTGCTGGTGCATTGGTTAGCCCAAACGGTATAACCAAAAACTCGAACTGTCCATACCGCGTCCTGAAAGCGGTCTTGGGAATATCCTCCCCCTTCACCTTCACCTGGTGATATCCCGACCTTAGATCAATCTTGGAAAATACCCGAGCTTCGCTCAACTGGTCAAATAGATCGTCGATCCGCGACAGTAGGTATTTGCTCTTGATCATGAGGTTGTTGAGTGCCCTATAGTCAATACACATGCGTACTGACCCATCCTTCTTCGGCATGAACAACACTGGTGTACTCCATGGCGACGAACTCGAGCGGATGAAGCCCTTGTCCTGTAGCTTATCTACCTGCTTCTTCAGCTCCACCAGCTCGCTGTTGTTCACCCGATAGACATGCTGAGAGATGGGTTCCGCTCCTGGAACCAAGTCTATCGAGAACTCTATATCTCTGTCAGGTGGCAGTCCTGGCAACTCCTCTGCGAAAACATCTATATAATCTGCTATCAAGGGGTGTAGAATCGTCTGCTCCTCGACCGAGACTCCACAGAAGACTCCGCTGCTCTGCTCTGTCTGTCGTTTGGAGTACTCGAACTCTGGCTCCCTCGGCGCTCTGAAAAGAACTCTACCCTCTCTGTAATTAATGCTGGCGTGGTGTCTGCTTAACCAATCCATGTCTAGTACTATATCGTAGTTCGGCAATGGCATTACGAGCAGGCTCACCTCCAACTCACGGCCTCCCAAAACTACTTTTCGACCGTTACAAATATCACTTACGAGGATAATAACCCTCCCAGTCGTGATCTTGTAAGTCCTAGGCAACGATTCAGCTATGATACCATGTCTAATCGCAAAAGATACTTATATGAAGCTATGCGAAGCACCAGAATCGAATAATACAAATGCTGGACTGGAGTCGAGAAGAATCGAACCTGCAATTAGCTCTCCCATTACTTCTGCATCTCCAGCTGCCATGGCGAAAGCTCGCCCCTGCTGGCCTTTCCTGGCCTACTGATGGTGCTGGATGAACCTCTGCTGCTGCGTCGGCAGGGCTGGTCCCCGCTGCTGGCCTACTGGAGCTCTAGCTCCTCCTCCTCCTCCTCCCGGAGCTGCTCGTGCTATTCGGCACTCCCTCATCTGGTGGTCTACTGAACCACACAATAGGCACTGGCCCAGCCTCTTCCTACACTCACTGGTGATATGCCCAGGCTTCCTACAGTAGACACAAATGGTAACCTGCCTCTGGCCCTGCTGCTGCTGCCTCGGCTGCTGTTGATGATGAACTGGCCTCTGTTGGATCGGCTGAGGCTGGAACTACCTCGGCTGCTGAAACTGAAAGTGAGGCCTCTTGGCATGGCCTTCGCTGCTGCTACTGCCCCCAACTGGGTCTCGCCCCCTCTTGAGCCTAAGCTCAAGATCATCCTCAGCCAACAGGGCCCCCGTCAAGATCTTCTCAAATGTAGCATCTCTGCTGCCCTTGGTCAGGGACTTGACCTCCTTGACCAGACCCTTCCGGAACCTCTGGGCCTTCGCCGTCTCGCTCAAGCCCTCCACGAACCTGCCGAGACGACCAAACTCTCCAGCATACTCCTCTGCTGAGAGGCTCCCCTGGACCAAGCTCTCAAACTGCGACTCTAAGGCTCTGACTGCTGAATCTGGGAAGAACATCTTCTTGAAGAAGCCCCTGAACTGCTCCCAAGTCTGCCCTGGTACCCCCACCCTGGGGTCTGACTGATACCAGGTGCGAGCAAGATCTCGCATCCGGCTAGCTGCGGCCTCGATCTGAAGGTCTGCTGGAATCCTGGCCAAGCGGAAGATCTCCTCTATATGCTCGATCCACTTATCGTCATATAGGATCCCCTATGTTCCTAGAAAGTCTCTGGGGCTCATCTTCTGAAACTGCTCGATCCCTGGTGTCCTCGACTGCTGCACCACTGGTCGAGTTGCGGCTGTCGTGACGGCCAACTCCATGCCTCTATCCTGTCGAGCTTGCTGTCGGTCCATGAACTGCTAGAAATACGCGAACATCTGAGCTGCGTCCACATATCCTGGGGGCGGTGGCGGCTGGAAGGGATCCTCTGGGATGACCGGGTCCCGCCTCCCAGTCGGTAGATGCATACCCCCTACTGCGGCTGCCGAGGTCTCAACACGAGCTGAGGTGGCAGGAGCTGCAGTCCCCTGGCCTCGCCGTACTGGCTGAGAGGTAGCAGTCCCCTCTATAGCATCCTCATGAATGGCACACTGCGATCTAGTCTCTACCATCCTGAAGATAGACAAACAAGAGTATCAATTTCTGAAAAAGAAGCGAAATAACAAAGGCGGACAATTATAATTCAAAGGATCAGCTGACAAAAGGATTTAGATGGCAATAAAAGAAATTTTTTCTAAAGTGATTGAGTACCTTAAAATTAATGTCCTATATCCTACTGCAGGCTGTAGTGATAATCTAATTTGAATACCACTACACTTCTAGTCTAGACCTGCATGGGCTACCACTAAAAACGTGTCACGACCCGCACCCACTATGAGGGTACGAGAACGTAACAATGCCCAGCCTATGCCACAGTGTCGGCGGTAGAGCGCTGTCCTAGGTCCACATACATCTAACAATATATATATCTAAACAGTTATACTCCCCGAATGGGGGTGACATAGCAGTAAAACTCAATCACAACTAAGGAAGAGATAGCACGATAGAAATTAGAACTTAAGGAAATAAATAGATAAAAAGTAATCTAAGATAATCCCAGCAATATCCAGAAGTACATGGTCTCAGATACATAATGAAAGAATATATACAACTCTGAACTCCAAAAAAAGTCTAGCTAAAACATGTCTCAAGACTGCATAAAGTAAGATAATCAGCCAAACTAATCTAGTCTAGGCAGTCGGGGTGATATCCTCAGTTAGACCTGGGTCCTCCTGAGGGTCCAGCTCGCAGGTATCATCTAAGGCTGCCCCGTAGTAAGTGTCCAGGCAAGCCTCCTCCTCGTCCTCTGTAATATTTTCAACAGGTCCAGTCAGGACAGGAGCGAGCACAGTACATCTCAACAGACCATAGCAGGTTAGAAAATATAAACATGCAGTAAAGTAAGATACAAGTACTAAAGGAAGTGTAGTATGTAAACAGAGAGAGAGCTATAATAGAAATATCTAATATAAATAGAGACTAGCAGTGACTAGTGATTCAGAGTACAATATAGACATGTAAATGGCCTGGGATGATTCTGATAAGACACTAAGGAATGATTCTGATAAGATACTACTGGTGTATTATTCACATGTCTAATTCTACTCCCCCGTACCCCCAATCAATACACAAGGATCCAGCCAAGTTATGTTATATGATTCCATGCACGGCCCCCGAAGGGTGATACATGGATGTCCCGTAAATGGGGATTCTGGGGGTTACCCAACAGTGTAGGATTCAAGAGACTCTGTGATCATGAGGGTACATGTCACAAGTGATCAAATGAACCAAGAAGCATAGTGATACACCATGTATGTAAAACGCACAGAACACGTATTACCCGATGCTCCCTAAGGATAACATCTCAAGAAAGGATCCATATAGTACCAATTCGTGTGACCATCGTGACAGTACAAGTACAGTAATCTACTGCAGGAAATAATTCTAAGCAGGATATGAAATGATCGGAGAATGTACTCGCCTGTATCTGAGTGTCCAATATGAAACGTACTGTCAAAGGAGTGGTGTCTGGCTCCTAATCAGAACAGCACAAGTCACAACAAGTCTAAATGGCAAAATGAAGTTCTACTATGCATTCTACATGATTCTAGGTCAATCTAGGCCAAAGTCAACTCTTGGTCAACTCTGGTCAACCCTAGAAGTCAAACTAGGTCAACCCAGTCTAATTAAGTCTAATCTAGTCTACCTTAGTCTAAACAAGTCTAGTTAACACTCCTACACATCACTAGGTCTATCTAGTATCACACTTACACAATTAGATATTCCTATACACTAATTATTCACAATACCCTACTAACTTATATAGGAACACAACTTTACATTACATTATATATAGGTACATACATTTGAGTTAACATTATATATACCTAGGCTAAGTACTATATAGATACATATAGATATACATTACACATATATATATATACACATTATATTCATATAGACACTAAATACATACCTTTACATCACTCACACATACATATATAGATATATAATATATACATACATATGCATATGGAGAGGGAAGCATGTGTGTGTGTGTGGGAGTTGCAACTGTGACAGGAAATTCAATAGTGAAGAGAGGAGAAAAGTGTGTGTGTGGACAGGTGACAAGTGCAGGAACATAAAATAGTGACAAAACAGACCCCCATTCCAGTTTTCAAGCCAATCTTAACCAAAACCACATTTGCTAACATGAAACCTATAACAGTTCATGCTTTCCAGATTTATCCCTTAGTTCCATTTTCAGTTTTAGGGGATAAGCATCAACAGTGAAACTCAGGTAAAGGAAAGAATTTTAACTTTAATCCTATACAATCTCAGATTTCTAGTCATGACAGGAATGTAGGCATGTGTACATATAATTCTACATATCAATTCCTAAACCAACAAATCAGTAATTATTTAAAGTGCAGTGAAATGTAACATAAAAACAGAAAAATAGGGGCTTATTCTCAGTAATATCAAAACCCAGTTTTCCCTTCATAAATCGAACAACACATTATCTAAAGGAAAAAAAAAGAAAATTAGTTCATAACTTGAACTCCCAGTTTTTCAGTCCAAACCCATCAATTCAACACCAATTTTTAACCATGGCAAGATAATATATAAGGGAACATATTTAGAATCTAAACTTAGTATTTAGCAGCATTACAAGGGTTAAAATCATCAGACAAAATCATTTTAGAAAACTGGAAAGCTTGACAGGAAGTTAAGTATCAGAAACTTGGTTAAATGAGAAATGGAATATAAAATTCAAACTAATCATAAATCTAATGGTTAGTAATTGAAAGCAACCCTTGTGCACAATCCCCACAAATCACTTCGTGTCACCCAAGGCCGGACACGGCGTGTCCACATCAAAGAAATTCAAAATAACACACACAGTGCACTGTCAGTGCGCTGTCTCGTGCACTCGTGCACTTGTGTCGTGTGCACGACACAAGACACGAGGGAATCTCATGGTCATACACATGGGTAGCCCATCTATAGGGCTACCTCATAGGCCCACTGGCCTGTGTCTACGACGTGTCAGGGACGGACACGAGACCCGTATCAGTGGGTGAAAACCACAGTGCACACCACAGGCCAAACCCCGTGTGTGATGAATTCCTCCATCGACACGACACGAGGACACGTGGGACTTGACACGTGGCATGTCAGTCAGTGCCCCATGGCTCGTGTCGAGTTTTACGTGTCCTAGAGTCGTGTCGTGTCCGCTACAGGGCCCGAGTAGCAGGGGATCCCTGTAGTACGCGCGCGAGCGTGTGCACGCGCGTGTCCACACCACAAAACTGACACACAGCGACACAAAAACTAACACACAAGAACAGGAATCCATAAGCCAGATCAAAACTATATTTTCTATTCAAAAACATCCTAGAAATTAGGTCGAAGGGTTCATTGGGGCATTTTTTCAAACAGTCCAGAGTAGGGACTGTTAAGTGTCCAGAACGGACACGAAAACTCTGATAGCAGACACGAAATCTATCCAGACCCTAGGGGGACCCTTAGGGCTTCCTATTCATGAAGACAAAATGGAAATCCATGGAGATTTGAGAGAGTTACCTCTTGATGAACTTCTAATGGAAAAGTCCCCTTTCTAGCTCCTTTCTTGGTATCCCAATCCAATCAAAACAACTCCAAACTGAACCAAGGTTCCAAATCAGCAAGAACAACAGTATTAGAAACTAATGCAACTAGTTTGGGGAAAATAGGACCTAAAATGGATTTATTGTGAATTTAGAAAGGTAGGAACTCACCTCTTTCTTCTTGAATTAATTTTTCCTAAGGAAATGAGGCTAGCCCTAGAATTTAGGAGGGGTTTTATAGTGGGGGAATCCCAATGACACTAGGTGGCCGGCCACTACACTTAGGGTTAGGGTTTGGTAGTTTGGGCTTGGGCCAAGTTACATGAGCTATGGTTGATTTGATTAATAAAGAATCTAAATCATAAGTCATGGCTTATGGCTTTCTAATTTCTATAGCTAAATATGTTCTAATGACTAAACCATAGGTTAGGCTAGGTTAGACTAGAGTCACAAATCCTAACCAAGCTCATACTACTAGGGTTAGCTCCTAGGTTGATCTACATGGGTACAAACTAGCCAAAAATTAATCTAGTCCAAACAATTCCAAAATAATTCCTAAAAATCCCCATAAATTCTAATTAATTCTAATAAATTTAAAATACCCCAAAAATGACAAAAATACCCTCACACTAGAAATGTGGTAGTGACAGCAAGTGAGGGTTAAATGGGCATACATAGTGTATACATATCAAAGAGTGTCAAAGTGTAAGTGAACAAAGTGTCAAGTGTGATAGTGTCAACATAGTGTAAGGGGTACATGAGGTAATATAGGATTTGTGTTAACATAGAACATTATATCTCATTAACTTGTATATTGCATACATTACATCTATTATTACATTACATTCATGCTTGCATTCATTCATCATTCATTTATTCTCTTGTACTACTATATGCACCATACATTACATACTATGGAACCTACATATTTATTACAAGCCATACTTATACATGCTTACATTAGATAGGATACTTACTTCTCATACATCATTTATTTAACCATTTACTCATGCTTGCATTCTCTATTTAGTTACATAATGTATATACATTAACATAGGTTAAAATCAAATAGAACATTATATTACACACAAGGGTGCACAAAATGCATATGCCGAATAGTAACTCCTACTAATAATCAATACTGTACCAACTCAGCATGAATTAAATTCTAGGATTAAAGTATGTTATAGATCTATGTGTTAGCTTTCTGAAACTTCAAACGGATCGCATTTTCGTTTCCGGAAAGTTACAGAATGAATTAGGTCTACTAATACATGTTTTTGGAAAGCTAACTTTAATACGCTTCTTTTAAAAAAAATGGGAGACTAAACCGAGCTTTGAGCTAGAAGTTATGACATTTCTAAGTTATGGCAGAAATTAAAAACATGGATAAAAATCATGACGGATTTAGATAGTTTGAGCCAAAAGAATACACAATATATATCCTAATTATCCACAACAATAATAGCAATAATAATATGAGAACCACACTCACAAACTTGATTATATAATCATCATGAACCATTTATTACATTTTTTTTTTTTTTTTTTTTGTTGAACCATTTATTACATATATAAATATAGATACACTCTCATTACAATATGTATATATATATATATATATATATATATATATATATATATATATATATATATATATATAAATATATATATATATATATATATATATATATATATATATATATATATATATACATACACAAATCTATATTTGTAACATGAACACATCTATAAGAGATACATGAATGAAATGTAAAGTAATCAAGAACACATCTCTACATATTCAAATCTGAGATTTAATATGAATTAATTCATTTAATCAATATTTTAAATATAAAGTGTGTCCAAGTTTGGGGGTTTTCTCCATGGACACAAGACACAACAATAATACAATAGAAATCCCTAAAGGACACATAATGGACACAAGAGGACACAAAAATAGGGACACAACAATGGGGGTCATTCCTATGGTTAAAACTTTCCTAAATGCAAAATGGAGAAATAAAAGAGAAGGAAATATTACCTAAATGAGAGAAAATCCAAGGAGAAAGGCTTCTCCCTTGGGAGAGCTTGAGAGCACTTAGGGAAGAAGACTTCTCAAAGAAAGGAAATGAGATGGGAGTCCTATTAGGGCCAGCCACAATGGTTATATCGCCCTTCATTGAATATTACAAGTTTGCCCCTCCCTTAGTTACAAGTGTTTAAAACAATTTTGGTTAGGGTTTGGGGGTAAAAGGGTCAAATAAAAGAAACTCTAAATGGTTAACCTAATAATTAGGATTATGACTATTCTTTCTAACATGACTAATTAAAATGTGGGCCATGGCTAACTAATGCATGGGTCCAACTAGATTCTAAGTTACCCCGGGTCCCCGTTACAAGTCGGATTGAGATGAAATTCGAACCCGACTCAAATAACCCCAAAACAAAATCATAAATAATAAAATAAATATCAAAATAATTCAAAAAGGTCAAATGCAAAATATTCTTAGGCCAGAAATAACATTAAAATATCATAATCACATGGTTAGGCTCTAGGTCAAACAGTCTCTAGGGTTTCACTAGCAAAACGTCAAAACCACAAGTCATTGATTTAAATAATTTTAAATTGATTTAAAAATCACCAAAATCATATCATGAATTAAATATCATTATTAAAATAATTATAAATATGAAATTTCAAAATTATCCTTATTTGGAAAACTGGGTGCTACAACTCTACCCACCTTAGAAAAATTTTGTTCTCGAAATTTAAGATCGATAGTACTCCTTCTAGAGCCTCTAACCTACCCAATATCTAAGGTAACACTTCCTAACACTGGAATAATAAACGAACATCTAGATAGTGTCAATCTAGGAATACCTCCAACACTGCTCTGCTGTACGGCGGTAATGGAACTTCAATAAAATATGGACTGGAACCTATATCCAAGGGACTGGACCTATTTTAAAGTGGTCTTAACTAAGGATGGAAAGGAACTGATCATAGGATATAGGTATGCTCAAACTATTATCTTCCTATTAACAATCTATTAATACATTCTATTACCATAGGACGATGCATTACTAAGACATATAGGCCCCTATCTCTCATAACACATTTATACTCACCAAAAGACTAGTACATCCTATCAAGGCTGATACTATAATCTCTCATAAATCTCATAAGCTACATGTTTATAGACACACATCCCCACATCAAGGACTAACCTATATATATATACAACAGATACTAATGGGGTGACGTCCCTATTTCCCAACAATCAAGGTCTTAAGAAAATTTATCTAAATCATACAATTTGAAGGAATAGTATACAAGGTCAGGGCATACCATAGCAGTTGGAAGTCTCACCTAGGTACACTAATCATTCTAGGTCAAAACAGTACTATGGTATCAACACACAAATAATCTAGGGTGTCATAATTGGAAAGGTAAGGGAACAACAATCATCAAGGTTGTAGGGCTGTCTACCATCCTATATAAAAATTGGTCATTAACAAGCAACTAAGAAATTATTAAAATGTTACTATTCCATAAAATGGCAAAAATTGAAAATTTAGGCACAACAAATCACAAATATATTTTTGTCTTGACACGATCTAAGTTGATCAATTTCGGGATAAAACGAGATTTGGTCAAGAAGGAAAATCAATGAAATCAAAGTATGAGCACGAGCATCCAATAATGGAGATTCAGGTCATGATTAAATTTAATTCGACTGAGAACGAATACGAGGTTCATAGGCGATGAAAAGATTTTAAGAAGAATTGTCAAGGCTGTCGCGAATGAGACTCTAGGGTCAAGTTTAACTATGTCTCCATTCTCGTAGATTGATACATCAAAAAGCGAACCAAAGTGCAATAGGTTGTTCAGACCATCATGTACTGGTTCTGATTAGACAATATGTTAGTGGGTGGCCACCAAATAATATATGTCATGACCAAGCTCGAAAATAGATAAGCTTGCAAAACTATGGCTAATTTAGCAGCACAGATATAAGGGTGGTAATGATGAAAGAAATTACATAGTCCAAGGTTCTTAACTAAACGGGTCAAGTAATCAGATAAGGTACAAGGTTAAGCATCTAAGGAAACAAGCAGAACACCATCACATGTCGGGTCGAATGAATTGAGTCAAGGCTGGATTTCTAATTGAAATAAGAAGAAATTTAGTATAATGGTAGAGGTTATAGTTTAGCCAGTTGACCAGAAAATCATATCAAGAAAATAGAGTACAAGAAGACGGGTTTTAGTGGGACATGATATACCTACACGAAGGTGAGCTCGTCTAGGTCTTGCATATAAGATTTGTTGGAGGGTAACAGCTAGTATTACATTCCGAATATCAAAGTCACGATAAGGAACGTCAAAGGATCTCAATTAGAAAGTTGGAGTTCAAGAGGTGGTAATTAATACACAAAAAAAATGAAGATCGAGTTAGTCATCTACTTCTGATACTCTTAAGTTCATCTGGTCATAACTTGCCAATCATATCTTTACCTCACCAGTCTCCATATAAAAATTTAACCTTTACTTAAACCCTTACCATGACTACCGTAGGTAATTCTCAATTTCCAAACACCACTCGTGAAGCACAGCCCTCACATTTAGGAATCAATATTAACCATTTATTTAAATTTCCAAGTTCTTTTACCTTGTCTTAAATTTGACCCAAAACCTCTAAATCCCGTTTACGAATTCCTTGAACTTGTTCAAATTGTTCTCCTCGTATTATTTAATTTAAATCTCTAGGCCTTACAAAACTTATCTTCCATCATAAAATCAACTTTCGTATTTTTTTCGACATACACCCTTGAATATTATTCTCCTAAAAATATTTCACAACAATCTCTAAACTTCCATAACTTTGTGCTCTCTCTATCCCTAGTCATTTCCTCGTAACATCTTATTTAATATCCTTATTAAACATAATTAACTTCTCTTTTCCATTACTAATCTTCTACATAGCCTTAGGGTAAAACCTCCCAAGAATTAATAACCAGAATTTTGTGCTTCTCCAATCTAGGTTGACCTTGAATATCCTTATCAATTTTGAATACACCTATAAACTATCTCATAACCCCAAAATTTTTCCTAAATGTGATTGTTTCCAGATTGGCAGTATACATCTCTTTATTCTATTCGAGACCTTTACCACATTTCTATCTCAAGTTTCTATATGGAACACTGCACATTTGATTTCCTTTAGATCATCATATAATAACCAGTTACGTCTTCTCTGAGCTACATGATTTACGTCACTTCCTTAGCCTTCCCCATGCAAAAGATACGAAGATTCAAGGGTTTCGAAGTACATCTAGTAGGGATGACAAGATATGGATAATTAATGTAATGAGACAGAGTTTAAGATAAGAGGTAAATAAGAATGTAAGAGAATAATGGCGAAAAAGAATAATGAAGATATGTTCCTTCTCATCGGTTCAAACGAGAGGAACCCATCAAGCTTAAATTCAATAGCAAGAAATGAGGGTGAATCCAAACAAGGGGAAAAAAAATCCAACTGAAGTTCAAAATGAGTTTCTCAGGGGTCGTCCCAGAAATCTCTCAAAGAATCCTAAGTGTGATTGAGTACCTTGGATTTGAAAATATTAATCTAAATACAAAATTAAATCAACAACTACAAAATTTTATCAAAATCATCAACTAATACTAGGATTCAAAGTTCTACAATGATCCACAAAATCAAATTCAAATCAGGAAAAAAGGTGAATCAAAATAAGGAAAAGGAGTTTAAATCGGAATTCAAAATGAGATTCTCAAGGGTCATCCCAGGAATCTCTCAAGGAATCCTAACAGTGATTGAGTATTCTCTCATCCTAACAACTTAATTTATATATCCTATAGCAGGCTAGTAGTAGTACAACTAAGTCGTTGCGCTACTACGAAATCGCACTAATGCGAATCTAGACCTGCATAGGCCACCACTAAAAATGTGTCACGACCCGCACCCTAAAAACGTGTCACGACCCGCACCCTAGAGTTAGGGCACGAGAAGTGGGTACGTCCAGCCTACGCCGCAGTGTCGGCGGTAGAACGCTGTCCTAGGTCTCATGCATCTAACAGTATAAGGCTAAATAGTTTATACTCCCCGAATGGGGGTGACATAGCAGATACAGACTCAATCACATCTAAGGTCGAGCATGATAAGGATAGATAAAACATGAAATCCAAAAGAGGTACAACAGAGAGAAATCTAAGTGTCTAAGATACACAAATCCAAAAATACATCTCAAATCTCCAAACTCAGATACAGTAATCCATAAAGTAAATACAACTCCAGACAATTGAAAATAGCTAACTAAACAACCTCTAATGTGTCTCCTCTAGGCTAGCAGGCAATCTCCAAGCTATCTATAAAATTTATCAACGGGTCCAGTCAGGACAGGAGCGAGTACAATACATCTCAACAATATTATAACAGGTTAGGAAATATAAACATGCTAGAGAGTAAGATACAGGATCTGAAGAAATAACATGATGAAAAAGAGAGAGACTGTAAGTAAATAGCTACACTATATAAAGAACTATCAGTGACTAGTGATTCAGAGCACAAGATGGTTATGTAAACGGCACGATGTTGTACACGAGTAATCTACAGAGGTTGTACACGAGTAATCTATTGGATTGATTACATAACCACTTCTACTCCTCCGCCCCAATCAATACACAAAGATCTAGATATGATATGTTATTGCACACAAAGTATAGTCGCACACGAGATCATGTGAATACATGAATATACGCAATTTTACACGATTTGTACACGAATGTCACGAATACAAGGAATACACGATACTCACGATAAAGTACACGAACACGAATACCCGATGTATCCGCTAAGGGGATAACATCGCACAACAAGATCCATATAGTACTAATCCATGTTTCCAACGTGTCAGCATCATGTAAAGTAATCTAAAGCAGGAAATATAATCCTAAACAAGATATGAAATGATCAGAGAATGTACTCGCCTGATGTCTGAATGTCCAAAGTAAATATACTGTCCGAGGAGAGGTGTCTGGCTCCTAATCAGAACAGCACAAGTCACAACATGTCCAGAAGGGTAATATAAAGCACTACAATGCATTCTACATGAATTTAGGTCAAACTAGGCCAAAGTCAACCCTTGGTCAACTCTGGTCAACTATACTAGTCAAACTAGGTCAAACTAGGTCATGTCCTAACCCAGCAAGTCTTACTAGGCCTAACCAAGACTATCCTAGCAAGCACACATCAATACAAGGCTATACAAGCCAATATACACCCAACTCTATATAGCATGCAATTATTCAATACTCAAATAGGCAAGAATTCATATTAGATATACACTAGGTAATCTATTACTTTAAGCTATACATGTCTACACATATATACACATGCATATATTGGTATTCAACATTAGGTCTATAATCATGGTATTTCAAATGGCTGTATAAACTTATATATTACAATACAATATGATAACATATATATAATATACATACATAGCTAAGTTAACTATATTCATAAATACTTATTTAAGAGGCTATGTGTGTGTATGTGAACATGGCAAAGGGGCAAGTGAGGGTTAAATGGGCATACATAGTGTATACATATCAAAGAGTGTCAAAGTATAAGTGAACAAAGTGTCAAGTGTGATAGTGTTAACATAGTGCAAGGGGTACATGAGGTAATATAGGATTTGTGTTAACATAGAACATTACATCTCATTAACTTGTATATTGCATACATTACATCTATTATTACATTATATTCATGCTTGCATTCATTCATAATTCATTTATTCTTTTGCACTACTATATGCACCATACATTACATACTATGGAACCTACATATTCATTACAAGCCATACTTATACATGCTTACATTAGATAGGATACTTACACCTCATACATCATTTATTTAACCATTTACTCAAGCTTGCATTCTCTATTTAGTTACATAATGTATATACATTAACATGGGTTAAAATCAAATAGAACATTATATTACACACAAGGGTGCACAAAATGCATATGCCGAATAGTAACTCCAACTAATAATTAATACTATACCAACTCAGCATGAACTAAATTCTAGGATTAAAGTATATTATAGATCTATGTGTTAGCTTTCCAAAACATCAAACGGATCACGTTTTCGTTTCCGAAAACTCCCAGAATCGCAAAAAACACCGAGAACGCATTTGTCTTTCATACAGCTGACACTCAAATAATTCTCCAGAAAGTTACAGAATGAATTAGGCCTATTAATACATGTTTTGGAAAGCTAACTTCAATACGCTTCTTTAAAAAAAATGGGAGACTAAACCGAGCTTTGAGCTAGAAGTTATGATATTTCTAAGTTAGGGCTGAAATTAAAAACGTGGATAAAAATCATGACGGATTTAGATAGTTTGAGCCAAAAGAATACACAATATATATCCTAATTATCCACAACAATAATAGCAATAATAATATGAGGAACCACACTCACAAACTTGATTATATAATCATCATGAACCATTTATTACGTATATAAATATAGATACACTCTCATTACAATATATATATATATATATATATATATATATATATATATATATATATATATATATATACATACATACATAAATCTATATATGTAACATGAACACATCTATAAGAGATACATGAATGAAATGTAAAGTACTCAAGAACACATCTCTACATATTCAAATCTGACATTTAATATGAATTAATTTATTTAATCAATATTTTAAATATAAAGTGTGTCCAAGTTTGGGGGTTTTCTCCATGGACACAAGACACAACAATAATATAATAGAAATCCCTAAAGGACACATAATGGACACAAGAGGACACAAAAATAGGGACACAACAATGGGGTCATTCCTATGGTTAAAACTTTCCTAAATGCAAAATGGAGAAATAAAAGAGAAGGAAATATTACCTAAAGGAGAGAAAATCCAAGGAGAAAGGCTTCTTCCTTGGGAGAGCTTGAGAGCACTTGGGAAAGAAGACTTCTCAAAGAAAGGAAATGAGATGGGAGTCCTATTAGGGCCGGCCACAATGGTTATACCCCCCCTTCATTGAATATTACAAGTTTGCCCCTCCCTTAGTTACAAGTGTTTAAAACAATTTTGGTTAGGGTTTGGGGGTAAAAGGGTCAAATAAAAAAAAACTCTAAATGGTTAACCTAATAATTAGGATTATGACTAATCTTTCTAACATGACTAATTAAAATGTGGGCCATGGCTAACTAATGCTTGGGTCCAACTAGAGTCTAAGTTATCTCGGGTCCCCGTTACAAGTCGGATTGAGATGAAATTCGAACCCGACTCAAATAACCCCAAAACAATATCATAAATAATAAAATAAATATCAAAATAATTCAAAGAGGTCAAATGTAAAATATTCTTAGGCCAGAAATGATATTAAAATATCATAATCACATGGTTAGGCTCTAGTTCAAACAGTCTCTAGGGTTTCACTAGCAAAACGTCAAAACCACAAGTCATTGTTTTAAATAATTTTAAAATGATTTAAAAATCACCAAAATCATATCATGAATTAAATATCATTATTAAAATAATTATAAACACGAAATTTCAAAATTACCCTCATTTGGAAAACTGGGTGCTACAATCTGTATTATGTCTGGATATTGTGGAGTTTATATTAGACACTTAGCTTCTCTCTATTGTACTTCCTGTGGATTTGGATCTTGCATCTTATTATCTATCTATCTTTCTTTTATGTTCTACCTTAGCATTGATTGAGTTATATTCTGTTATGTCACCCCCATTCGGGGAGTATAACTGTTTTTACCTTCAACTGTTAGATGTTGTGACCTAGGACAGCGTTCTACCGCCGACACTGTGGCATAGGCTGTACGTACCCACGTCTCGTGCCCTTACTCTAGGGTGCGGGTCGTGACACGTTTTTAGTGGTGGCCCATGCAGGTCTAGGTTGGAAATATAGTGATATTCGAACTAGAATATCAGTGCAGCCTGCATTAGGAATTAGTATATTTTTGAAGGTACTCAATCACACTAGGAAAATTCCTTATCAGATTCCGTATATCTATTTTGCTGCTTATTGTCTTCCTTAGAAATTTAATTGTCCTTCTTTGATATTTTGATTCATTCTCAGTAATTATTTCTTGTTTGATCTGTGTCTCCAAGATGGTTGAGACGCGATCGCATCGCCCTGGACTGGAAGACGCTGGAGAGGGGTCTAGCACCTCTCGACCTCAGCAGCAGCCAGCTCCCGGTGCCACAGGGCCAGTACAGCCCTCAGAAGTCGGTGTTTCTACCACTTTTGGAGGAGCACCTCCACCAGTTAGAAGGCCAGTTGTGATTCCTGAGATCCTTCCACCGCAGCAGCCTCCGCCTGCGGGAATGGTAGACGCTGCACATCTTTTCTCCTTCGTGGAGAGGATTGTTGAGTCCTACCAGCAGCAGCAGACGAGGCAGACTGCAGATTTCAGGCAGGGGATCGATGAGGCACACCAGCTGGTTCGTACTACAGTCGAGATGATCACAGCTCAGAGGACCCAGCTGTAGCCCCGTCGGAGGGAGAAGGACTTTCAGGACTTCCAGAAGATACACCCTCGGGAGTTCTTCGGTATGGAGGGCATCCACTATGAAGACGACTGGATACAGCATATTGAGGAGATCTTCAGGCTGGCAGAGATACCAGATCGACTCCAGATCGAGGCGACGGGAAGTCAGATGCAGGACTTAGCCTGTGCATGGTATCAGACAGATCCCAGGGTGGGAGTTGAGGGCCAGACTTGGGCCCAGTTCAAGGAGCTGTTTAAGGAGCAATTTTTTCCTGATGTTGCCTTGGAAGGTATCGAGGCACAGTTCGAGGCTCTGGTTCAGGAGAACCAGACGGTAGCTGAGTATGCTGCAGAGTTTTGTAGACTGGCCCATTTTATTGATGACTTGAATGAGAAGACGAAGGCGAGGATGTTTCGCCGAGGTCTGATTAGAGAGGTTCGGTCGCTGACTAAGAGCGACCGGAATGCCATATTTGCTGAGATATTTTCTGAGGCCATGGCGACGGAGGATGACCTAGGGCTGAAGCAGAAGAGGGGTCGTGACTTCCAGAGTGGCAGCAACAGTCAGGGGCAGGCCAAGAGGCCTCACTTCCAGCAGCGGTATCAGCAGCAGAGGCCAGTTCAGCAGTATCAACAGCAGGGTCGTGTACCTTTTTAGCAGGTGCAGCAACAGCAGATGCATCAGCAGCAAGCACCCCGTCAGCAGCAGGTAGTCGTTTGTGTCTTCTGCAAGAAGCCGGGGCACATTATCTATGAGTGCAGGAAGAAGCTAGGCAAGTGCCTTAATTGTGGTGCGGGAGATCACCAGTTGAGGGATTGCCCTAGGGCTTTTGGGCGAGGAGCTCATGGAGGTGGAGCCAAGGCTCCAGCAGGACAGCAGAGGAGGCTACTGCAGACCCAGTAGCAGAGGTTCCAGCAGCACCAGCAGCAGGCACGAGGTGGACAACAGGGGCGAGCTTTCGCCATGGCAGCTGAGGATGCCGAGGCCATCGGAGAGCTGATAGCAGGTTCGGTTCTCCAAGATTCCCTTCCAGTATTTGCACTCTTTGATTTCGGGGCTTCCTACAGCTTTGTGTCAGTATCGTATGCTATTAGACACAGTCTGGTTTCTGAACCATTGCCTATGACCTGCAAGATCACGATCGGGGGTGGGGTCATCCTCGTGAGTGATGTTTGTAGAGGACGGAGCGTCTTATTTGGAGGCCGAGAGTTGGGAGTGAGTTTACTCATCATGCCATTACCGAACTACGATATAATATTAGGTATGGACATGCTGAGTAGACACCATGCCCGCATTGATTGTCGAGGGGGTAAAGTTTTGTTTGGGGTGCCAGGAGAGCCAGAGTTTGAGTACACCCGGCGGCAGGTAGAGCAGGACGGTGGAGTTTTCTGTGGAGCATCAGTCGAGGAGCAGGTGGGTCCGAATCCCTTGATCGCAGAGTTTATGGACGTATTCCCAGAGGAGTTGCCAGGGCTTCTACCAGACAGAGATGTAGAGTTCTCGATAGACTTGGTTTTCGGCGCGGAACCGATCTCCCAGCTGATGTTCAGTGTCTATGAATTCTAAATTAATCGTGCCTTGTGGTTGATGATCACGTAAAAAGTGATGTCTAATCTCTATGTGTTTAGTGCGTGAGTGACAAACAGGGTTCTTGGTCAGATTAATGGTACTAGTGTTATCGCAGAAAATAGGTATGTGCTTGAAACATAAGTTGTAGTCTTCAAGGGTTTGCCGCGTCCACAGAATTTGTGCACAACAACGACCAGCTGCGATGTATTCAGCTTCTATTGTGAATAGTGCGACAGAGTTCTGCTTCTTGCTAAACCATGAGACTAACGCCTGTACTAGCAAATGACACGTGTCGCTGGTACTCTTACAGTCGACTTTGTATCCCGCAAAATCAGCATTGGAATATCCGATTAAGTCAAAGGAAGTAGTTTTGGGATACCACAAGCCTACCGTAATAGTTCCTTTAATATATCTAAAGATATGCTTAACTACGGTCATGTGTGATTCCATAGGATTGGCTTGGTATCTAGCACATATGCAAACACTAAACATAATGTCAGGGTAACTAGCAGTTAAATATAATAAACTACCAATCATACCTTGATACTTACGTTGATCGACCGATTTGCCGCTTTCATCAGGTTCCAGCTTTGTGGTAGTAGCCATAGGGGTGCTGATTGGTTGATGCAGTGAAGCTCAAAATTCTTTATCATGTCCTTGATATATTTCGATTGACTGATGAAGACGGCTTGTGATAGTTATTTGATTTGCAATCCAAGGAAGTAGTTGAGCTCCCCCATCATGCTCATCTCGAACTCATTCTGCATACACTTGGCAAATTCCTTGCATAGACCCTCATTAGTAGACCCGAAATAATATTATCAACATATATTTGTACTAAGAGAATTGTGTCATCAAGAGATTTTATAAACAGTGTAGTGTCGACTTTCCCTTTTAAAAAATCTTTATCTAGTAGGAAAGTACTCAGACGATCATACCAAGCTCAAGGAGCTTGTTTGAGGCCATAGAGAGCTTTCCTAAGTTAAAAAAGTGGTCGAGAAATTTGTGATTTTCGAAACCAAGTAGTTGTTTAATAAAAACCTCTTCTTTGATAAAACCGTTTAGAAAAACACTTTTCACACATCCATTTGGAAAAGTTTAAAGTTTTGAAAATTTGCAAATGCGCAAAGCATCCGAATGGATTCTAGTCATGCAACAGGAGCATACGTCTCATCATAGTTGATGCCCTCCTCTTGATTGTATCCTTGGGCTACGAGATGAGCTTTGTTGCGAGTGACTGAACCATCCTCGTTTACTTTGTTATGAAAAACCCATTTGGTTCCAATTATTGAGCGGCCAGTAGGTTTAGGAACAAGTTCCCAAACTTGGCTTCTCTTAAATTGGTTGAGTTCTTCTTACATTGCAAAAATCCAAAATTTATCATTAAAAGCTTCTAAAACATTTTTCGGTTCTATTTGAGAAATGAATACAGTGCTAGCTATAGTGTCTCTTACAGAGGATCGAGTAGTTACCCCTTTTGATATTTCACTTATTACAAAGTCCTTTGGATGAGAGGGAGTGAATTGGAACTTCTTTGGTAATTCCTTCGGAGAGCTGTTTTCAGACGTTGCATTTATAGATGTCGAAGTAGATGGTTCATTATCGTCGTCGGAAATAACAGCTGTACTATTATCCTCATCATAAGTTATATTTGTAGACTCTTCAATAATCATGGAGCACTTGCTGAGCACTCTATATCCCTTACTCTTGGCCGTATAGCCAAGAAGAATACCTTCATCAGCTTTGGCATAAAATTTGCCTAAGTTGTCTTTGGTATTCAGGATAAAGCAGCGACAACCGAACACTCTAAAATAAGAAATATTAGGAGCCTTACCAAACCAAAGCTCATAGGGTGTATTCTTTGAAATAGGTCGAATCAACACCCTATTCAAAACATGGCTTGCTGTGCTGACAGCTTCTGCCCAAAAGTATTTCGGAAGAGAGAATTAATTTAGCATAACTCTAGCCATATCTCCAAGACTTCTATTCTTCCGCTCCACAACACCATTTTGTTGAGGAGTTCTTGGACACGAAAATTTATGACTAAAACCATTTGAATCATAAAATTTTTCTAAATTAGAATTTTCGAATTTGCCACCATGATCACTTCGGATACGAGTAATCATGTAGCTTTTTCGTTTGGACCTTTTTAGCAAATACTTTAAAAATAGAAAGTGTATCACTTCTGTTTGTAAGAACGAAAACCATATAAATCTTGAAAAATCATCTACAATAACAAAAAAGTAGAGTTTTCCACCAAGACTGGCTACTCTACTAGGACCAAATAAGTCCATATGAAGTAATTGCAAAGGTCGGGTAGTACTTACAGTGTTTACGAATTTAAAGGAAGTTTGGTAGCCTTATTCTTTTCATATTTAGCACATACCATATCTTTCTTGAATGTGATATCCGGCAGTCCTCTGACTAGCTTCTTGGTGGATAATCTGGATATAGCCATGTTGGCATGACCAAGACGCTGATGCCATAGGAGCTTTTAATCTTTGTGAGCGTAATGGTATCTCCCTGCACTGTTAGTATCACTAGATAGAAAATATAAATGTTATCATCCTTTATTCCTTCAAAAGCGATGTCTCCAGTTGATCGATCATAGATAAAGCATTTAGTTTTTCCAAAGTTAATATCATAACCGTGATCAGTAAGATGACTAATGTTGAGCAAGTTATGCTTTAACTCGATCACTAAAGAGACATCGTTAATGACAGGAGAGGGAGGATAACCAATTGTACCGTTACCTGTGATGTAGCCTTTAAGGTTATTGCCGAAGGAAACGTATCCTTCCTTTATTGTCGATAGTATTGTGAATAGTTTTGTATTTCCAGTCATGTCGTGAGCACCCACTATCGAGAATCCACTTGCTTCTAGTTGAGGAGGGAAGGTCCACCTACACCACGAGTAGATGTGACCTTTGGTACCCAAATTCTTTTGCGTCCTGAGAGGTTAGACTTTGGTACCCATGCAATATATTTCTATCAACTAATCTCCTAATCCTACATTATGGAGAAATATGTCCATATAGATTACAATATGTACACCTAGCATGCATGTTTATACTAGAAGCATGTTGATAGTGATGTCTATAAGTAGGGTGATAATAGCTATGTACAGCAGTAGTGTGAGTATGGTGACTATGTGCAGCAACAGGGTAACTATAATTATTATAGTGACTGTGTGCAATAGCAAGGTAACTATAATGATTATAGTGACTGTGTGTAGCAGCATTATGATGATGATGATTACGTGTATGTGTCTTATGTGCTGTATGTGAATAGGTGTAGAAGAGAGCATGATTTTCTTTAGCATGTGGATGAGTGATCTTGTGGTGACGTACCTTTTTGTGTTGAGTTGGCACGTGTTTGTACGTGTTGTGACTATGAGACTGAACTTACGGTCGTACAACCTGCTTGCCCAGTTTAATCTCTAATTTCTTAGAGACAGCATTCAACTCATCACATTTTGCATTAAGACCGTGTATTCTACCTGTAGCAATTTTGGACTTGTTTTTCTCCTCAGCAAGTTCTTTGTGTAAAGTCGTGATCTCAAGTGTTTGTTTCTAAATGATTGATTCGACATCGTGTAAGCTTAATTTAAGCTTGGATACCTCTTCAATGTTCTCAGTGGGTGTAGTGCTTCTAACATCTTCTAGTAAACATGAAAGTTTATGGATCTCGGTTTTGTAGTCCTTGATATTATCCTTTACATGTTTATATCTATTGATTACCTTTTTGTGATCATCCAGTAGATGACCAAATGCATCACCAAGTTCATCAAATGAGAAATCATCATAAGAATCTTTTACTTTTTCTGAAGTCGCTATTTGATAAACGTTAGCCGTGTTTTGTGGAGAGTCATCGTCCTCGTTTGAATCACTAGCCTCACTTTTATGCCAGATGCAAGTGTTGGCATACTTCTTTGTAGTAGGCTTCTTGTACGGCTTCTCATATCTGCTTCCCTTCTTTGCTAAGGGACAGTCTTTCTTGACATGTCCCGTCTTTTTGCATCCGAAGCAGGTGGTTTCATCCTCATCGTCTCTATGTTCTATCTTCTTTTTGTTGAAGCATAGAAACTTTTTGAAGTTTCGAACTAAGAGAGCTTGATCGTCACCTTCAGAGTCATCGTCATCAGTGTCTTCTGGGCTGGTTCTTCGGCGATGAGCTCTCAATGCAATATCTTTCTCTTTTGGAACTATTCCTTCGAAGTCTTTTAGATCGAGCTCATGCGTCATCAACTTGCCCATCAACGTTTATAGAGACATTGCCGTGAGATCATTGCCTTCGATGATCACCGTGACTTTGGGGTTCCAAACCTTCAGCAATCCTCGTAGCACTTTGCGTATCTTCTCCTGGTTGGAATAATATTTTCCAAGGGAGGATAGCCGGTTGACAATGTCGAGGAATCTGGTAAACATTTGAGTGATCGTCTCATTAGGCTTCATCTTGAAGGCCTCATACTCCTGCGTCAGACGGCTGACTTTCGATTCTTTGACTTGCATGGTCCCTTCATGAGTCACCTCTAAAAGCTTCCATACTTCATATGAAGTGGTGTATGTGGAGACCCTATTGAATTCAGTCCTGTCTATGGCACAGAAAAGAGCATTAATAGCCCTAGCGTCTAGACTTGCCTGTTTCTTCTCCTGATCAGTATACTTGACGTGGGGTTTCTCGACGAGACTCCCCTCTACAGTTATTCTGGGAGGTTTCTTGTAGCCATCAGTGACTACAGTCCACAGGTCAAAGTCTAGAGACTTAAGATAAAAATTCATTCTAGTCTTCCAATATGTGTAGTTTGTCCCATCAAATAGGGGTGGCCTATTTGTGGATTGACCCTCACCATAGTTGGTAGAGATGGGTTGTGTGGTTGCCATGGATCAACTCTAGGATGTAAGTCCTATATCAAGAGAACATAGCTCCGATACCAATTGAAGTACGTGTAGGCAACTCTAGAGGGGGGGTGAATAGAGTACTTGTGATAATAATGATTAATTAAAAATCAACTCTATTCAATCCCATCTAGTGAATAAATAATCAGAGTATAATTGCATAAATTAAAAGAAGATCAGAAAGCATATGCAGACAGAAGAATTTTTAACCTGGTTTCCCTCGTGTAGGACTAGTCCAGGCCTGAGAACTCTAGCTCAGGATTTAAATCTACTATTTGTGAAATAGCTTTACAACTACGTGCCTTTACACAGAAGAGCATACCAACTTCTTGAAAAGATCACTGAAGCGAAACTTAGAATTGTCCAAGTGACTTCTTCAAGACTCTTGCACAAAACTTCTAATTGACTCGCACCGAGCACCTTATAAGCTTGGAAAGTTTTGTGGCTAGTAGATGAGAAGAGTATGGCTCTTTGGGATATATAGGCTATAAAAGAGATGAGATGAGAAGATTGGATGATTTGAAATGGAAGAAAAGGGTGACTATATATACCAGTTCTGGAAGGCAGAGTTCGGCCAGAACTCTGTCCAAAATTCAAAAATTATGGCCGTTGGATAACTTGCAATAAGTAGTCCCTAAAAATTAGCTCCTGGAAATTAGGAGACAGAGTTCGGCCCGAACTCTGTGTGGGGGAGACAGAATGCTCATTGGGCTAAATGTGCTTTGGCAGTTTGGCTTTTTATTTGTGGGGCTTTTTTGTTATCTAGCCTATGGTTGTGGTACTCAGTGCGACTCAACGTACAATAGACTAGACTCAAATAAAATTGTAAAATTACACACTTCTGATGAAGAGTTCCAGCAGTATTCGTCGAGCAGTCGTCGGTGATGATTGTCCGACTTGATGTGTGTAAGTCGTCTGTTTTGTAGCTTTGATGACAATATATGTGTCGAGTTGGATCATGTCAAATATCGATTTGTTAATTATCAAGATTAGGTTGACTGCGATCCAGTTTGGGTCAACAGTATATATATGATATCTATATGTTGTATCTTGGTATCCTTGCCTATGGTTGAGATACCCTATAGATTGACCTAGAATGGACCTAATAGGCCTAATTGAGCTTGTTGACTAGAGTTTGACCAAACCCTAGACAGTTGAACAAGTTAGCTTAGATGTTGACCTGGTTTGAGTAAAGGTTGACCAGAGTTGACCAAGAGTTGACTTTGACATAGAATGACCTAGAATCATGTGGATTGTATTATAAACTTAAATTATTATATATTTGAACTCTTTATAATCTGTACTGCTGTAATAGGACTCTGTGACTCCAGTTTGGACATCTATGCATATCAGTTGCTCAGGGTATCAGGCGAGTACATTCTCTGATCATTTTCATTCATGATAGTATCTATTGCCAGCTTTAGACTACTTTACTTGATGCTGACACATTGTTATCACGGAGCAGTACTCTATGGATCTTGTCGTGTGATGTTATCCCCTCAGCGGATACATCGGGTATATCATGTTCATGTACTTTACCATGTGCATCGTGTACTTCTTGTATTCGTATTATTTATGTACAAATCATGTGCTCTCATGTACTCTCGTGTGCTCACATGTGCTTCTTGTGCAAAATTAACCATCGTGTACGTAACATAACTTGATCGGATGCTTGTGTATTGATCGGGGCGGGAGAGTAGAAGTGGTCATGTGATTAAAACCCCTTTAGTGTAACAAGTATAAATGTCTATTATACCTTCACGTATAATGGAGACTCGTAGTATACATCGTGTGCAAACCTATGCCAATCATATGATCATCTTGTGCTCTAAAAACCTATATTAGTATAGTTCATAGTTTCTTACTATATTTCATGATTCAGTTTACTTATCCATATCTCCTGTATTTTTTGTACTTCTTTACAGCACATCATGTATTTTATTCTACTGCTTGTTCTATATTTTCTGCCATATTTTGGATCTGTTTTGGAAATTTATGCTCGTTCTTGTCCTAATTGGACTCGTTGACAAAATATTATAGATAACCTAGAGGACTCTTGTACTACCTTTGGGGCTGAAGTAGCCGACACTTGCGACTTGGACCCTCAGGAGGATCCAGTTGTACTGAGGAGACTACCTTAGTCCCTAGACTAGTTGTTAGGGCTTTATCTATCTTATTTATGTTGTCTTTGAGATTGTATTACTCAGAGGTTGTTGTAGTGTTGATAACACTTAATCTTATTTCATAATCTGGTTGTGTCTCATTTTGAGGATTTTATATCTATCTTATCGTGCCATTTATCTACCTCTAGTTTATGCGATTGAGTTGTATCTACTGAGATGTTCTCCAATTGGAGAGTATATTCTGGACAGGTTTATTTATACTGTGTTAGATGTTTCTGACTTAGGACAGCATTCTACCGCCGATACTGCGGCGTAGGCTAGACGTACCCACGTTCTTGTGCCCTTACACTTGGTACAGGTCATGACAGAAGTCAAACTAGGTCATACATTGCTAAACTAGGTCATTTATAGGTTTCTAGGTCCATACCTTGCCACATAAAGCTATTGTCATGCCCCAGTATCGAAATACGGGGACGGACGTAGGCCCGCTACACCGTATAAGGTATGAAGATGTCGTACGACGATCGTGGCTATCAACCTTGTAGGGTATCCTAGCATGCAAGCATCTATGGCCTAAATCTTATCTCACATCCACAGGCAATAATCAATAAAATAACAACAAGAAGAATAATCATATAAAAAGCAAGAAATACTCATATGATGATCAGGAAGTCTATAATAAGAAATAATATATATAAGAATACCTTCCCACACATTTCCAACATGGTCAGGAACTGAAGCACGTTCTCCAAGTCAAGTCTGAAAGATCCATAGGATCGGTCACTGGCAATCTGATAACAATCCAGGGTTGGTCAGGCCTGATGGAACTGGGGATTCCCAGGACCCTTCTTTTAGTGTGCGTATTGATCGATAGAAAGTTGAACAGATCTAATACGTGTTCTAACCCTTCATAGACGGAAACTAGGGTTCACGAATTATACCTGCGGCGGAAAGGAGACAAGTAATTCTTGGCAATCTCGAGCGGACGACCCCAAGATCTTCTGCACGTATTCTTTCCTCGAGTTGGACGTCATGTGGGGGACGATCTCCCAACCATTTTTTCTCCTTGGCAGCCTTCTCTTTCTCTCCTTACGTGAATCACGAATTTAGAGAAAATTTTAGATTTCTAAGCATTAATCTGGCGGCCGGAGAATAGAGGATATATAGGCTCCTGACGGATCTGGATATCCTGTGTTCAGCCCGAGCACACAATCCAGGCCTATTAACAATAGCTCGGTCCACTAATGTGCTATTGTTGCACTACCTCCCTAATCCCAAATTATGTTTGTGGGCTCCTTTTATTATATGCTCGTTGGCTTTCCATGTTAAGATATCGTATGTCCGTCGATCAAATTAAGTTACTGACAACTATATTGATTCAACATCTTTTATCCTTAAGTAGTACCGCTCAACTTTATTTATCATGTCGGATATAATCCACCTGCAGGATTTACATAACAATCCTTATGAGCTCCTTAAGAGGACATCATCAACCCGATGTATTGGGACACGGATTCCATTTATAATCAACAGCCCATCATACATATAATGTTATTACACAATTCACAAAGGTTGTTGATCCATAATGAATCTCACTCTTTTATGAGTCAAAGTAATGCACACTGCATATACATGTTCGTTATATATCCGGATTAAGAGCACAAATATCCATAATAACAGAGGTGTTTGTTCTCTTATGTAGTCAGTACAAAGAGAACAACCTCAAGTGGTCCTGTTCAATACACACAAAGTATACTAGTGTAAACCTATAGTCAAGATAGACTAATACCAGATTATACTACAACCTTTCCAATAGATTGTCCAAGTCAATCTAGGTTGTGAACTATTTATATACTCCATAGGAAACTGATAATATAATCTTCTGTGTGACACTACAGACCATATTATCTATAATATAGAATATCAGACATTTGCATTAACACTTGCAACAAATACAATATGCAAATATTTGCCCATATGATTCTCATTCAAAATTTAAGGAAATAAGGTTATTACAAAAGTGATGCTTTTAGTATATAACCCTAACAATCTCCCACTTATACTCAAAGTATTGCTTTTCAGTATACTGTTACAAATCTCCCACTTATACTTTAAGCCATGCTGCTACACATCTGACTCCTATTCCCTCAACATGATTGTCAAAAGCCTTAGCTGGTAAGCTCTTTGTAAAGGGATCAGCTAGGTTGTCGGCTGATGCTATCTTGATCACAGCAACTTTTCCTTTCTTTACGAAATCTCGTATCAGGTGGTACTTGCGCTCAATGTGTTTGCATGTCTTATGGGCTCGTGGTCCCTTTGAGTTTACAACTGCACCACTATTATCACAATAAAGTGTAATAGACTTAGGCAAACTAGGTACCACATCCAAGTCCAACAGAAAGTTTCTGAGCCAAACCGCTTCTTTGGCTATCTCAAAGGCTGCTACATACTCGGCTTCCATGGTGGAATTAGCAATACATTTTTGCTTGATACTCCTTCACACAATAGCTCCACCTCCCAAAGTAAACACATAACCTGAGGTAGATTTCCTGGAATCCCTATCTGACTAAAAATCTGAGTCTGTATACCCCAAGGGAACTAAACTATTTGCATGGTAAACTAGCATATACTTTAGTCCTTTTCAGGTACTTCAAAATATGCTTTACGGCAGTCCAGTGCTCTTGTCCTGGGTTAGACTGATATCTGCTGACCATGCCTACGGCAAAGCAGATGTCTGGTCTCGTACATAGTATTGCATACATTAAGCTTCCTACTGCTGAAGCATAAGGAACTGCCTTTATGTTCTCTATCTCTTTAGGTGTCCTCGGACACTGCTCCTTTGATAGAGCAATTTCATGTCTAAAAGGTAAGAAACCTTTCTTAGAATTTTGCATACTAAAACGAGTTAGTACAATATCGATATAGGAAGCTTGGGATAAGCCTAACATCCTTTTCTTGCGATCTCGTAGAACTTTGATCCCAAGGATGTGACCTACTTCTCCCAAGTCCTTTATATCAAACTGTTTGGATAACCATACCCTTACATCAGATAATACCTTCACATTGTTTCCAATGAGCAAGATGTCATCCACATAAAGTACTAGGAACACCACCACATTTCCGTCACACTTTCTATATACACATGATTCATCCTGACATTGATCAAATCCATAGGATTTTATCACCTGATCAAAAGATATGTTCCAAGATCTGGAAGCTTGCTTAGGTCCATAAATGAACTTTTTGAGCTTACAAACAAGATGCTCCTGGCCCTTTTCAATGAACCCGTCTGGTTGCTTCATATAGATGTCTTCCTCAAGACTTCCATTAAGGAAAGCTGTCTTGACATCCATTTGCCAAATCTCATAATCGAGATGAGCTGCAATAGATAAAAGAATTCGAATAGACTTAAGCATGGCTACAAGAGAAAAAGTTTCCTCATAATCGATACCCTCTCTTTGAGTAAAACCTTTTGCTACAAGCCGAGCTTTAAAGGTTTCAACCTTACCGTCGGATTCTCTTTTTTCTTATAGACCCACTTGCATCCAATGGCTTTTACACCAACGGGTGGTTCTACAAGTTCCCAGACCTGATTAGAATCCATATATTCTATTTCAGATATCATTACTTTTTGCCAAGACTCTGCATCTTTATCTTGGAGTGCTTCATTGTAGGTACATGGATCATAATCTTGTTCCTCAGGGACGAAGTCTGACGACTCTCCCAAGAACATATATCTATCAGGTTGTTTCACAACCCTCCCACTACGACGAGGCACTATCGGTTGTGGTGTAACATTTGTGACACGTTGTGCAGTTATTTGTGGTTTATCCTCTTATACTGTTGGTACTGAAGTACTTGGTGTCTCACGTCTCAGTTCTTCTAGAACAACTCTACTTGTGGGTTTATGGTTCATCACATAATCCTCCTCTAAGAATCGGGCATTGGTGCCAACAATGACCTTCTGATCCTTAGGAATATAAAATAAACCACCTTTCGTTCCTCTTGGATAGCCTACAAACAAGCGTACTTCTGTACGAGATTTCGACTTATCTGCTTTCCCATTCAGCACATGTGCTGTACTACCCAAATGCAAAAATGTTTCAGACTAAGCTTACGCCCAATCCACAGCTCTGTGGGAGTAAGAGGTACTGACTTAGAAGGAACCAAGTTCAAAATATAAGATGCAGTCTCTAAGGCATATCCCCAAAATAAATCTGGCAAATCTGAATAACTCATCATTGATCTAACCATCTCCATAAGAGTTATATTCCTTCTTTCGGCTACACCATTCTGTTGGGGCGTTCCAAGTGCAGTCAATTGGGATGCAATCCCAGCATCTGATAAATAATCCCTAAACTCTCCAAAGAGGTACTCGTCACCGTGATCTGATCATAATGACTTGATACATTTTCCATGACGTTTCTCCGTTTCAGCCTTGTACTCTTTGAATTTCTCCAAGCACTCAGACTTACGGCGCATCAAATAAATGTATCCATACCTTGAATAATCGTCAATAAATGTGACAAAATATTCAAAGCCACCTCTAGCTTGGATAGTCATGGGTCCACACATATCAGAATGAACCAATTCCAACACATCTTTGGCCCTATACCCCTTTGCCGTAAAAGGCCTTTTGGTCATTTTACCTTCCAAGCAGGATTCACAGACTGGTAGTGCCTCCACTTCCAATGAACTCAAAGGTTCATCTTCAACCAATCTTTGAATCCTTCTTAGGTTAATATGCCCCAATCGCAAGTGCCAAAGATATGTTTGGTTCATACAAGAAGGTTTTTTTCTCTTATTTAAGTTAAATGACATATTATTCATTTTCATAAGTTGTATTGTGGGCAAAATAGGATTAATGACATACAAATTATCAACAAATGCACCAGAACAAATAAAATTTATTATTTCTAATAACAATATTGTCATTAAAATAAACTGAATATCCATCCTTAACTAACATAGAAACAGAAACTAAATTCCTTCTACGTGAAGGTGCATAAAGACAATCTCTCAATGTCAAAGGCTTATTTCTACCAAAAGATAAAGTAACATCTCCTAAAGCAATGACCGATACTTTTGTAGAATCACCCATAAACAAGCATATCTTTCCATCACTGAGCCATCTGGTTTCCTGGAACCCCTGCAATGTATTGCAGACATGATTATTGTCTCCTGTATCTACACACCAGGTGCCGGTAGATAATGCCGCTAAACATGTTTCAAGTACTAGTAAATGAGATATACCTTCTTTGTTCCCTTGTTTGAGAAGTGGACAATCAGTCTTCCAATGTCCTGACCCTTTGCACTTGAAACATTTGTCTTTCGGCTTTTTCACCGCGCCTTGAGGTCCCATGCCCTTTTTGCTGAGTTTGCTTGTTTCTGAATGTTATTCTTCTTCTTACCGCCTTTTGGCATAGAAGTAGAAGCCTTTTCAGAAACAAAAACATGACCACTCTGCCTAAAGAGAGATTCAGCATCCTGTAGCTCTTTTGCAAGTTCTGCCAAACTATACAACCTTTTGTTCATGTTGTAATTAAGGCAGAAATTGTCAAAACTTTTAGGCAGAGTCCCGAGAATGATATCGACTTGGGATTCCCTATCGATTTCAGCTCCGAGGTTCTCCATCTCATTCAGATGACCCATCATCTTGAGAACATGATCCCTAACTTGTGTATCCTCAGCCATTTTTGTATTCATCAAACATTTTATAGCAAACTGCCTAGCTGCTCTACTCTGATGTCCGAAGAGTTCCTTGAGGTTATACATCATGTCATAAGCTGTGGCCATAGCCTGATGCTGATGTTGCAGTACATTTGACATAGATGCCAGAATGTAATACCGCACCTTCTCATCTGTTTCTATTTTTTATAAGCTCTTTGACCTCTTCATCAGAGTTAGCATCAGGCTTAGGTAGACATTCCTCAACAAGTACATTTTACTCCTCAGCAGTCAAAACAATATCCAAATTTCATTTCCAGTCAATATAATTAGGTCCAGTAAGTTTGTTTTCTTTAAGAATCACCATAAGTGGACTGAAAGAACCCATTTTTGAAATCTTGAGAATCACATAAATAAAATTACGTAGGGCAAAAAAAAACTTCTTGAATTAACTAAATATTGATTCCCTCAAAACAATAATAAGAAATTCACCAACACGTTGAACACCATGAATTTAGCATGCCACGATAGTGTGGACGTATACAAATTCAACTTTGTTCAAGTAGATTTTTCTTATTAATTTTACTATCATGTCAACATAACTTTATGACAAATAAAATTAATATGCTGGTCTTGCTCTGGTCATAAATAATAGCAGTGACTCCGATGGGGAGGATACCATTATTTGTATCTAAGTGTATACCATTACTTAATACTAAGTCCATTACCTTGTAATGAGTTCCTTCAGATGGAGAAGTGAACACATACTAGGTAACTTTCTACAATTATCCCTAAGGAAGTTTGTACTGGTGATCCATAATTATACTCATCCGATATGGAGGAAAGCACTAAAGCCAACACACAAGTATAATACATCACCTACAAACCAGTAATGGAGACCATAGGATTTATACTAAATAAAAATTCTCCCCCACTTAGTTATTTAACAATGAGGGTTTTTATACTAGTTGATATTATGTCCATGTTGTCCATTATTAATGTAGGCTTGGTTTTTCAAAAAAAATAACCACATAATAATAAACATGCATAATCAGAAAAAGCAAAATGACAAAAATAAGAGAAAATATCCAACTATTATGGTCATCTTTACTGCTCCGTCCTCAACTATCCAAATCCAAAATTTGGCGCTACGCAGATCTATTCGGGGTTCGACCTGCCCGGTCAGGTCGCGGGGTTCGGCTGTCGATTCTTTCATCAAAAATCATGTCTGCCTCTGGACTGCTTAAAACCAGCATCTCGTCCGACGTCAGAAACAGCCACCACCGCTATCATGATTGATCAAAAATAATTAAAATTACATCAATCCTATGCCTCCCGAAGGAGTTCACACATAACCTAGATTGAAAAATTAAAATAATAAGCACGATCAACCCTCGTGATTTTAATTCCATCCACAGAAACAACAACATCCACGACATGTCCATGGTTTAAACAACACAATCAAAAATATGTATTGGACCATAATAGTTGGATCTAAAATGCCTGTAAAACCGAGTTAGAACAGATCTACATCTACCGACTATTACACAGTACAGGTTTTATTGGACAACATAGACGTACAATAAATATGTAGATCCAAAGTGGCTCTGATACCAATTGATGGAACTGGAGATTTTCAGGACCCTTCCTTTGGTGTGCGTATTGATCGATAGAAAGTTGAACAGATTTAATACGTGTTCTAACCCTTCATAGGCGGAAACTAGGGTTCACGAATTATACCGGCGGCGGAAAGGAGACAAGTAATTCCTAGCAATCTCGAGCGGATGTCCCCAAGATCTTCTGTACGTATTCCTTCCTCGAGTTGGACGTCGTGTGGGCGACGATCTCCCAACCTTTTCTTCTTCTTGGCAGCCCTCTTTCTCTCCTTATGTGAATCACGAATTTAGAGAAAATTTCAGATTTCTGATCAGTAATCTGGCGGCCAGGAATAGAGGATATATATAGCTACGGCAGGGACCATGAGAGAGAAATTAGGGTTAGGCTCCTAGCGATCTGGATATCCCGTGTTCAGCCCGAACACACAATCCTGGCCCATTAACAATAGCTCGGTCCACAATAGCTAACTGTTGCACTACCTCCCTAATCCCAAATTATATTTGTGGGATCCTTTTATTATATGCTCGTTTAGCTCCCTATGTTAAGATATCGTATGTCCGTCGATCAAATTAGGTTACTGACAACTATATTGATTCGACATCTTTTATCCTTAAGTAGTACGCTCAACTTTATTTGTCATGTCGGATATAATCCACCTGCAGGGTTTACAACAATCCTTATGAGCTCCTTAAGAGGACATCATCAACCCGATGTATCGGGACATGGATTCCATTTATAATCAACAGCCCATCATACATACAATGTTATTACCCAATTCACAAAGGTTGTTGATCCATAATGAATCTCACTCTTTTATGAGTCAAAGTAATGCACACTGCATATACATATCCGTTATTATATCCGGATTATGAGCACAAGCATCCATAATAATGGAGGTGTTTGTTCTCTTATGTAGTCAGTACAAAGAGAACAACCTCAAGTGGTCCTGTTCAATACACACAAAGTGTACTAGTGTAAACCTATAGTCAAGATAGACTAATACCAGATTACTACAACCTTTCCAATAGATTGTCCAAGTTCATCTAGGTTGTGAACTATTTTATACTCCATAGGAAACTGATAATATGATCTTCTGTGTGACACCACACCATATTATCTATAATATAGAATATCAGATATTTGCATTAACACTTGCAACAAATACAATATGCAAACATTTGCCCATATGATTTTCATTCAAAATTTAAGGAAATAAGGTTACTACAAAAGTGATGCTTTTATATAACCCTAACAAGGCCAATCGCAGCAATTACCAGAAAGGAAGGCTCAAGGACAGGCAAAAAAACCAGCATTATATAATATTGACAGGAATAACATGTATGAACAGCAGTAATGAGGGTAAAGGTTTGTGCGATACCAACGCACAAACACAGAATATAAGACAGCAATCCATCAACTAATACGTAAGTAACCAACAATCATCACAGTCATCCTAACATCCACTAATGCTTGTATTGCCAACTGGAACTCGTAGTCTATCATCGGAACAGTAATCCACCCCTACATCAAACAAGAACAAAGGAATGAATTACCGCGGAACAATGTTACGTGCCAACCACCTTAGCAAGCAACAAGCTATACAATTTAGGTGAATAAGCGGCCACTCAAATGTCTACGGCTATCTATGTTGAGGTTGGGTTACCCCCAAAATGCAAGATAAGAATCCTCAGATTGTGCTATATCCAGCAGCGCTAACGAGGCCAAATAATAATACATAGCACATGGATAAGCATCGGTCCCTCAAAGGCAACCGTATGAAACAGATCAATCATGTGGTAGTACATATAGTAGTCGGATACTGTCATCCGCTATTGCGGACGATAACCATATCCGGGGCGGTCAGCCTTGCACTAGACAGGTAATCATAACACCTGTGGCGGCTGGCATGCACGATCTCAAGATTCTGCTCCCTCCCAATGCTTCTACCATCTTTAGTTGCCTATATTAACCCTACATTTATTTGGAATCACATGTCACGGTCACTTGCTCATCCTCCTAGATTTCGTACCTCAGTACAGGTACACTAAGTACGAAAACACATCGATACTGAAAGTCTCAAATCTAGATTCATTCTTAGTGTAATGCAGCAAGCAGTCAATCAGTTCTAACCACGCTAAAACTATAGGCCAACTACCATATCCGTGCTAGAAGATGAATGTACTTCTATATAACACATAGAATCATGTAGCACCTCAGTGCACACATAGAGTGATACCAGCACGGGTACAAGCAGTCAAGTCAGGAGCATGGTCAATCGGTCAATCGCATTAAATCATCTGTCCACCTCATGGCAGGCGTATCAGGTCAAGTACATGGTCGGAACCTCTACTAATAGCATCTCAAGTACACATGGGGGTCTACAGCTCTAATCATAGAGTCGGTCTACCCACCGGATCAATCTATCAATAGTTTCTATCCCCGATGGAATAAATATTTTATCAAGAAAATATGATCACTTGGTACTAGGCTAATCACTATAGACAATGCTAGACCCATTGGCTCACAAGAATCCTCCGAGTCAATGATCACAGGCTATCAGCAACTAAGTCTCCAAACTACCGGGATACAACAATGGTACCAAGTTTTGGGCGTTTGGGAAGTCGAGTAAAAATTATATATCGAAATTCTCGGTACATTCCTCGTTCCGCGAAACATTCGCACAATAATCAAACTCCAGGAATCCAATGAGTCTACCAATACATTATTCCAGATCAATCCTCCAATATTACGCAATCTAAATATTCCCAAGGTCATAATTTCGACAATAAGACAACTGTTAGCCCTATCTGGCTATACTAAGACAATTCCTAAAATAAATGGTCAAGGTACAAGAGTTTATTAATTAATATCGTCAGAAAATGGCAAGGATTGCATGAACCACTCTGGAGCAGATTCACAACCCTTAAACCAAATAAGGACCAGGGTTGCAGACCATCTCCCGAGTAGAACAGCACTCCTTACGCTATCCGACGGACAAGACAGGTCAAGGGCTAGGCGACTAATCTAGTCAAGAGTCTACCTAGCAAGTACTGTGATCAGGCATACTATACTACAATAAACATGCATGAGGCTGGTTCAGCAAACAAAAGGAATGGTTCTGCTAAACTCTTCGAACCAAATTTTCGATCGAGAATTTTGAAAAAGTTTGGTAGAGTCTCCTCTGTACTTCTGAATGGGAGCTCTATGCTAATTGGGGCTAAATCCATTCGACGCAATTTGTCGCAGAACCGCAGACCAAGAACACTAAGTCCCGGGTTCCAACAGCACTACAATGCATACTGGAAATCAAACCGTAGCCGAGAACACTAAGTTCCAGCCTCCAGCAGTACTACGATATATACTGGGCGCCAAGCCAACACATGCAACAGAACTGCCACGCAAGGCGCATCACAGATCCACAGTCATATCCAAGCCACAAGCAAAGTCATAGAAATAGTTAGCCAAGATGTTACCCGACCGCGAGTCAGACACGGGGCATATAGGGCAATCCATACATGTGAGTCATGCTCGTGTCCTCGGAGGTGTGGATGACCCATCCGAGTTTTCCGATATGGTCGTAAACCGGTATCGAACCAAGCTATCCTAGGTTATCATCATGGCAATTCTACTACTATACTACACTACTCATGGTTATGCATTTACAATTATAATTAATTAAAATGCAATAAAATTTAGGAGAAAGGGCAAGAGTCATCGATGAGCAAGGAATACTTGCCTAGAGGGATTGGCTAGATAAGCAAGTCTTGACGATCGCAATCCAAGGTGGCACACCAATCGAGGTCCTCAGAACACACAATAAACAATTATTATAATTAAATAATAACATAATAACATGAAGCACAAGGATGGCAGAAGGCCATACCGTGTGTCCCACAAGTAATACAGGGATCTAGCACGGGAACCGAGGTACGCGGGTCGATACTGACACATAAACCGAGACGTGCACATAAATCGAGATGCGCACGAGATTCGAGATGATGCGAATATAAGATAAAAGAAAAATGTGTATGTAAATCGAGATGCGCACGTAGATCGAGAACTATGAATATCGGGATGGCGTATGGATCAATAAGATACGCATATCGAGGTATGAATGCAAATCGAAGCGACATGGGTTACAAGGTAGGCACAAAGGCCAAGACAAGAAAATCAAGACAAGACACAAATCGAGGTAGCACGTTGCCCGAGGCTGCGCGGGCTCGATGTAAAAACACGACTGTGGTGAAGTTGGCGTGTTCTTCAGAGCAAAAACACGTGGTGTAATCTCTATTTCAAATAGTGCATTCAAACATCAGGTTGAGTACTCGAGATGGACTAGTCCCCACAGAGGAAACCAGTGTAAACTTGCTTTCTTCGCGTATTGTTTGTGCACCCTGATTTTAGTGACTTACTTGCAATTATTTTATATATATTGCTTCACCTGCTTAGAGTTAAATTTTTAATTGCTAAATATTCTCGCTGCACTCTATTCACCCCCTTGGAGGTGCCATTGTTCCTATAATTGGTATCAGAGCAGGTATCTTTCGACATAATTAACACTCCTTGAGATATGGCATCCCTATTTCAAGAAACGGTGAAGGTCAGTCAACCAATAGGCCACCTTTATTTGATGGCACAAATTACACCTACTGGAAGTCGCGGATGAGTTTTTTCCTCAAGTCACTTGATTTCGATTTATGATCGATTGTCGTTAATGGTTATAAGAAACCTCTACCTATTACGATGGATGGTGCTCGAGTTGACAAACCATTTGATAGATATACCGACAATGAAAAGAAATAAGCTAGTCTTGATGCAAAAGTCATCAATGCTTTATTCTGTGCTATTGATAGAACTGAGTTCAATAGAGTATCTATATGTGCCACGTCCAACGAGGTTTGGAAACTTCTTGAGATTACTCGTGAAGGACTTCACAAGTAAAGGAATCCAAAATCTCACGACTTACACAATAATATGATCCATTCAAAATAAAGCCTAATGAGACTATTATTGCTATGTTTACTATATTTTTAGATATTGTTAATCCTCTAGCTTCCCTTGGCAAAGATTACAGCGATCATGAAAAGATTCGTAAGATTTTCGTGGACTACCAAAAAATTGGAATCCAAAAGCAACGGCCATTATAGAAGGAAATAATCTCTCGACAATGAGTCTTAAAACCCTGACTAGAAATCTCATGACCCATGAGTTGGACGTTCAGGATTTGAAGACCAACATCCGAAAGAGAAGACAATAGCATTCAAGGCAAATCATAAAACAATCTCTGACGACGAGAGTGAATCAGACGACTCAACAACGAGCAAATGGCCCGATAACAAGGAACTTCAGAAGATTCCTTAGACACGATAAGTCAAACAAGAAGAAGAATGACTTCAAATATGACAAAGAATCGATCTGTTTCAGCTACAAAAGAATAGGTCACATAAAGAAGGAATGCCCTATTATAAGAAAAGAAAGCAGACACGATCAAACAAGCCGATATGATCAGACAAGCAAGAGAAGGTCAACAACCAAAAACTATACAAACTAGTATCTGGTATGAAAGCGAGGCTAGTGACTCTGAAGAAGAAGACAACTCTCAGAGCTCAGCAAACTTATGCTTCATAGCTACAGATGCTAAGGTAATAACTAACCCTCTCTATGAAGAATTTACTTTTGATGAATTATGTGAGGCTTTCTCTGATCTATTGGTCGATCAGAAAAAAATGATAGACATATACAAAAATGCTAAGAAAGAGCTAAAATTTGTACAGTCTGAATTTTTTAAGCAATCTAGGATTTTATAAGATATTAAAGATTCTTCTATTGACACCAATGAGATTACTTCTTTAAAGCTGAGTCTACATGATTCTCTTGAAAAGCTTGAAAAAGTAAATCAAAAAAAGGCAAAACTTAACGATCTTTATGAACTAGAGAAGAAGAAGTATAACATTGTTATTCAAAGAGTAGATGCACTCACGACCAAATTAAATGAAGCTAATGACAACTCTAAAAAGTTATAGATAAAACTGAGCAAATAGGTCGCTAGACCAATTTCTCAGATAAACACTAGTCAAAAGGCTAAACACAAACACCATACTAACAAAACGAGTGGTAATATTAGAAATCATGCTTATATATACACGCTTCCACACAACACGAGTACACACACCTTTTCAAAAACTCAAAAGCATGTTTTTCAAACAAAATCTAGCACTAACACTTTTGCTACATTATTATTGTGGATTAAATGGACATGTGTCACCACAGTGTAAGATTAGAAAGCTAGTAGATATGAATGTATAAATGGGTTCCAAAAGCTAACACATCAGGGCCCTCAAGAAAGTGGTACCAAAGGTTACATCTTCAACTTGTGTTGTAGGTGGACCTTCCTCCTCCACTAAAAGTAAGTGGATACTCGATAGTAGTTTCTCCAGGTATATGACAGGTGACAACAAATTGTTTGCAGCTCTATCGATGAAGAAAGAAGGCTATGTCTCTTTTGGAAACAATCTTACAGGTAATATCATTGGCATTTGTGATATAGGTATCTCTCCCTCTCCTATTATTAAAAATGTTTGCTTAGTAATAGAATTGAAACATCACTTCTTGAGTATAGTCAATTAGCTAATCACGGTTATGGAATAAATTTTGTTAAAAATAAATGTTTTGTCTATGATAAAACCTCTAGAATAATTTCCTTTTAGGGAATAAGAGAGGACAACATATATTTATATTTGTCGGAAAAGATTAACAATAAAGAAAAGTGTTTGTTTACAACACAAGACGAAAGCTGGATTTGGTATATGTCTTGGTGTAAACATGGACACGATTGCAAGAATGTCCACCAGAAACTGGTAAGAGACTTACTTGAAATAAGTTTCAAGAAATATATGATATGTGCTGATTGTGAGAAGAATAAGGCATCTAGATCATCTTTAAATAATAAATGCTGTAAGTACCTCTAAAACCCTGCAATTAATTCATATGGACTTGTTTAGACCAAGTAGAGTCGCAGTCTTGGCGGAAAACTTTATGCTTACGTGATAGTCGATGACTATTTACGATATACCTGGGTTTATTTTCTTGCAAATAAGAATGAGGCCATTTCCAAGTTTATATTTCTATAAGAAGGTACAAAATGAAAAAAGGATTCAAGATTACTCATGTTCAAAGTGATCATGGAGGAGAATTCGATAACCATGAATTCAAGTCTTACTGTAATTCAAATAGATTATTATGAAAACTTCTCAGGAGAATAGAGTTATAGAAAGGAAGAACAGAACTCTCGGTGATATGGCAAGAGTTATGCTTAATCAGTACAATCTTTCTAAATACTTTTGGGCAGAAGCTGTCTATACATCATGCCATGTATTAAATATAGTTCTTATTAGACCTATAAAAACACTCCTTATGAATTATGGTTTAATAGAACTCCTAATATCAGCTATTTCAAGGTCTTTGGATACAGATGTTATATTCTAAATACAAAAGACAACTTGGAAAAATTTGATAAAAAAGCTGATGAAGGAATTTTCTTGGGATATACGGCAAAAAGCAAAGATACAGAGTATTCAATAAGAAATCACTTATTGTTGAAGAATCAATCAATGTCAAGTTTGATGAGCTAACTATCAAAAGACAATACGACAGTGACAATGAAGAAGAAACTCCTACAAAGAGAATACTTCCATGTCTTATCTGGAAAGTCAGCCGAAATGTATGCGATTTACACCAGACCATCCCGAAGACCTGGTAATCGGTGATATGTCAAAAGGCATAAGCACTCGTTCCAACTCAAGACAATTGGTAATAGCAAATGTTGTATTTATTTCCAAAATTGAACCTAAGAATAATTTAGAAGCTTTTTCTGATGAACTTTGGATTTCTGCTATGCAAGAGGACTTAACCAATTTAACGAAATCAAGTTTGGAAACTTGTTTCCAGACCTATTGATCATCCGATCTTTGGTAGTAAGTAGGTGTTCCGAATAAGTTAGATGAGAATGGCTCAGTCACACACAACAAAGCACGTCTAGTCGCTCAAGGCTATAATCAAGAAGAAGGTATTGACTATGATGAGACACATGCTCCAGTTTCTAGATTATAGTCCATTCGTATGCTTTGTGCTTTTGTAAGTTTTCATGGTTTCAAACTTTTTCAAATGGATGTTAAAAGTGCATTTTTAAATGGTTTTATAAAAGAAGAAGTTTTCGTAAAACAACCTCCAGGCTTTGAAGATTTAAATTTTTGATCACGTATTCAAGCTTCGGAAAGAACTATGGTAGCAAACAAGCACTCCGTGCATGGTATGAGCGTCTTAGTTCTTTCCTACTTGAACACGATTTTTCAAAAGGGAAGGTTGATTCAACTTTGTTTAAAAATCTGTGGACAAAAATGTTTTAATAGTGAAGATATATGTAGATGATTACTCTTTGGAGCTATTAGTGAGATACTATGTAACGAGTTTGCTAAGTGTATGCAGAGTGAGTTCGAAATGAGCATGATGGAGAATTAACATTCTTCCTTGGACTGCAAATTAAGCAGAGTTCACAAGGGATTTTTATTAATCTAGCCAAATATACAAAAGACTTGCTAAAGAAATTTGATAGAAAATGTCAAACCTATTGGCTCTCCAATGGCAACGTCTACAAAGCTTGGTATAGATGAAATCGGTACACCAGTCGACATACGTAAGTACAGAGATATGATTGGTAGTTTACTATACTTAACTGCTAGTCGTCTAGACATTATGTTTGCGGTATGCTTATGTGCTAGATATCAGGCTTGTCCTAAAGAATCTCATGTAAGTGCTGTTAAGCGTATCTTACGATACCTTAAAGAAACTTTGACAACCGGTCTTTGGTATCCCAAAACTGTTTCGTTTGACCTGATAGGTTACTCGGACGCAGATTTTGCTGGATGCAAGGTCGATCGTAAAAGTACTAGCGGTACATGTCATTTTCTAGGAAAGTTATTAGTCTCCTGGTTTTCTAAGAAACAAAATTCAGTTGCATTATCAACTACTGAAGCTGAGTATATAGCTGCAGGACATTGTTATGCACAAATTTTGTGGATGAAACAAACTCTGGAAGACTTTCAATTATCCTTCATCATATTCCCATTTATTGTGATAACACTAGCTCTATTAATCTCACTAAGAATTCCATATGTCATTCACGCACTAAACACATAAAATTAGACATCACTTTTTGGGAGACCATGTTTCGCAAGGTGATATTGTTTTAGAATTTGTTGATACTGAATGTCAACTAGCTGACATCTTCACAAAGCCTTTGGCTGAAGATCATTTTAACTTTATACAAAAAGAATTAGGAATTCTAGATGTTGAGGTAATATATATAATACTATTATTTAATGAACATGAATTCGCTAGATTTATTTTGGTTATAAGCCGAAAGGGCCCTTCTGTCACACATGTGTAAATAACCTAAAACGACACGGTGTACTAGTCTTCGGACTACCGCTAGCTGGGATCCGGCCCCTATAACTAACCCGAAGTATTTATGGCAATTTATGGGATATTTATAAATAATATTAAATTATTTTCTTCAACACAATTATCTAATTCATTTTCGTATTTATGTTAAAAACTATCATTCTGTTTCCAATAATTACGTTGAAACCCTAGAGACCGAACTCGGTTTGGGGGATTTCAAACAGAAGCTGGACAGCAACCCCCTTCTATTTAACCCTCTTTTACATCATCCTCTTCCTCACAGCACCTCCAAAACCATACCGAGCTTAGATCGGTCCTTCGGTACTGATGGTTCTGCAGCTGATGATGATGAGGAGGATGATAGTTGAGGATTTGTTATTCCTCGTGATAGTTCAGTGACTTTGTTATATTTGACTTTATTTTAGTTGGCATGTATTAGTGATAAATGCTTCTTTCAAGCATTATCAGTTATGACTTTTTCAGTTTTATTTTTCTGTGTGATGTATGCAAATCTTTTTTAGTTTATGCTAGTATTTCCATTATTCCATGCATATGCTTTGTGGTTTAATATTGCTATACCATTTGCTATTATAACAAAATGGAGGATTAAATTGATTAAGATTGATAAAATTCAGTAAGATTGATTTAGATGAGATTCATTTAGATTTGATTCATCTTGGTTACAACTTACGATTTTTGATGATTATTTACTGTATTACTAATTTGATTTGAAAGAATTTTGGCTTAGACTCTACAGATACAGATTCAACAGATGTTTTATTATGGGGGCCTAATAAGACTTGACCGTACACTACGGGGAAGCATTGAGCATTGCACTGTACCATTTTTTGACGGACAAAAAGCTACTACTGTACCTTCCGTACTCATCAAGTCTACTACTTCCACTTCAAGGTGAACTTTCCTTAAGTATCATCGTAGTTTTGTCACATTATTAAAATGGGGGAGATTGTTGGCACATTTAGCTATAGTCAAACCGATTTTGATAAGTATCTTAAAACTTGATCTCGATATAAAAAGAAACGAAGAATGCAGATCGCGTCGTCTCTGAGATTTTATTATTTATTTTGTATTTTTTCTATTTATTGAGTCTAAATTATTTGTGAATCGGGATCACTGGCAGTTAAAGTCTATCCTAAACCAAACCCATCATGATTCATTTCTAAACCAAACCAAACCAATTTTGGATTTGATCCTAAACCAAACCAGATCCAAAAACCAAAACAGCCCTGGAATTAGGCTAACCGAACTCGGACAGAGTTTGCCGAACTCGGACCGAACTCGGTCAGCAAAATTCACTCTGTTCAGAAGCTTTACCTATTCTTATTCTCCAACGTTTGAATTTTTGAACATTAGGGCACCGAGTTCTGCCCGAACTCTGTCCTAGAAAACCTATAAATAGAGAAGAAATTTTATTTCTAAACACAGATTCAATCTTCATCTTCTCTATCAATCCTAAGCTTTCTATTCTTTTTCAAAGCTTTAATATTCAAATCTCCAAGTCAACTCTATGCTTCTAAGTGCCGGTAGTTTTCGAGTAGGAGTTTCGAGTTGTACAAGCTTGGCGTATAAAAGCTTTCTTCAGAAAGTATTGAAGTTTGTTCGTGGACTTCGGATAAAAACACGACGGTGGTGAAGTTGGCGTGTTCTTCTGAGCAAAAATACCTGGTGTAATCTCTATTTCAAATAGTGGATTCAAACATCGGGTTGAGTACTCGAGATTGGACTAGTCCTCATAGAGGAAAATCAGTATAAACCTGCTGTCTTTGCATATTGTTTGCTCATCCTGATTTTATTGACTGACTTGCAATTATTTTATATAATTGTTTCACCTGCTTAGAGTTAATTTTTAATTGCTAAATATTCTCCGTTGCACTCTATTCACCCCCTCTAGCAGTGCCATTGTTCCTACGCATAACACTATACTATACAATATAGTATACAAGATGCAGAATAGCAGGAAAGAAAGGATGATAACATGATACAAAAAAGACCTATATATATTGGGAAAACAGTTTGAAAGTACAATTGACGTAGAACAGTCGGAGGTATAATTAAGAAACGAAGAAAATAAGGGAACGATGAATATAGGCAAATCTCTGGGCAAAATGTCAACACGAAACAAATCACGTGTACTGTATATTTTAGAATACAAGTGTTCTGCATGTGGATGGGTTAGGACATCCGGCAGTCGCTACGTGAGGTGCAACGACTGCTATCAACATTGACATTGGAAAAAATTATACATTGCGTAGACCACATGCATACTAGTTGTATTCCCCCTCCCGACTCTCTCATAACTAAACATGATCACTTTAACATTAATTTTAACTTTAAACATTAAACATTGGACATTAAATATTCGACAAAAGCAGTAAGTGAATATGTATGACCATGATATTAGGTATAACTCTCGTGCACAGCAATAAAATGATAAGACTAACTGTTTGAGAAAAAGAAAAATAAAGGTAACATAGGTCATAGTGATACTTGCCTTGCTCCTCTAGATGAAGAAGTCACAACTCAAACGTCGTAGATCGATCTACCCCGTCACACAAATAACCATAAGTTAGATTATAAAATCCTACTCTAAAAACCCTAGAAAGTGGATATTGGTTTAACATAACTAATTATATTTAATTCTAGAATAAAATATCTAAAAACCTTATTTATTGTAATGTAATCCTGAAATTAAAATTAAATACTAATTTTAGCCAAAGAAGATCATGGTTTCCAATTCGGAACTTGTGGCACGCAAATTGAGGCGCATCAATGACTAAGTAGTCAAACGACATGAACTCGATAACTTGAGTGTGTCCCCTAATAGATTTCAGCACCACGAGTGCACTGTATTCGACCGTGCCACAAAATCACCCTTTAGTCAAAAGATACCGCCGTTATGGCTATCCGTGACCAAATCAATGATTTATTGACAAAATAGAGTTCTACGAAATAATTAAAATAATGGATGAACTAATTAATTTTTGGGAAAAATATATTTCGTAGAGCTCTTTGTTAGCTTCCCGAAACTTCCAACGGTTCATAATTTCATTTCTTGGTTCTCCCAGAATCTCAAAAACAGCGAAACGTGTAAAATTTCGGACAAGCAGTACTCTACGAATTTTCCAGAAATTAAGAATCAGAAATTACAAAAAAAAATTACATATTCAGAAATTATACCTCAGTATGCTTCCAACAAAAAAATGACACACGAAAAGTACATCGGGGTTGGCGGGAATAGCTTCGGGAAAAAATAATATTCAAAGCTAACTAGGGTATACCAAGCATACACCTTAATTAAAAATTGCAACTAAAAACTTTAAGAAAAAATATCCATGTTACCTTCGCCTTGGGGTTGTGCTACGGCCACAAATGCTTGTCCTAGCTTTTGGTTCTCTCTTGGCCTCTGGGCTTGTAGAGGAGGGGTTGTAGGACAATCTTTTACCCTATGGTCAGGTGATCCACAATGTAGGAAAAGTCCTAGTCTCATCCTACATCGATCCCAATGATGCCATATCTTATGATAAAAGGCACAATTGGTGGTCGAGGGGTTTTCTCTGTTACTGTGGTTGAAACTGTTGCTGCTGAAATGGGGTTATTGCTGATACTGCTATGCTTCAGTCTTTCCTAAAGCATTGTATCGTTTCGCCAATCTCGATTGGCTATTGCCTCCTTTATATGCGTCTCGCTCTCTCTTTTGCTTGCGCTTCAACTCTTTCTCTACCGCCTGTACGACCTTCAAGATCCCTTCGTAGGTTGTGGCTTGACTGGTGACGATGGCTAGCGAATCTCATATGATAATCCCTTTTTGAACTTCTTGGCTTTGCCTGCAGGGGTTATGCTATCTGTAAAATGGCTGAGGTGGGAAAACTCTACGATGTACTCGTCGATGGTGAGATTGCCATGCTCTAGGCTGTCGAACTCGCTCTCCAACTCCTCTCGGGCTACGTCAGGATAGAAATTTTTCTTAAACAACTCCTTGAACTCTTTCTAAGTTACGTCTGGTGCGATAAATTGGAGCTCGTCTTTATACCATGTGCGAGCGATATCGTAGAGTTGCATGATGGATGACTCGATCTTCAGGTCTTTAGGGACTATAGCCATTCGAAGACATCGATCCACATTCTCTAACCACTCATCCGCATAGAGAATCCCTTTCATCCCCTTGAATTCTCTGGGCCTAAGGTCCATAAAATTCTTGGAAGTTCCAGGACGGTCAGGGAGCATCTCTAGTCTGAAGAGCCTCTCTTAAGGTATCGCAGAAGATGTTGGCTTGTTCCGTCTGGGAAGCGATGAGCTGCTGGAAGATCCCAATTAGCGTAGCATTGTCCAGTACGGGTGCTGGAGGTAGAACAGGTGTTAGATGCATAATTGGTGCTGGTGGTGGAGTCTGTGGAGGGAATTATGGTGGTGGTAGAATATCGTCTTGGCAAAATCTCGAGGTCTGCGGCTGTGACGCCTCGCCCAGATAAGTAAACCAGCCTCCATGTGTGTGGGATCCCGTCTGTGGAAGATCCACTACAGTTGATAAGGTGTTTATAGAAGCAGTGTTCCTGTCTTGAGAATCTATTAGCTAAAAATAAGGAAAATCATTAGACGATAGGAAGATTCAATCAGGATGCAAATCAAGGAGTAATTGAAGTCAAGATAGAGATTAAGAATGTATCAAGGCATGCGAAGGAGATCCTTATGAGCCTAATCCTATTTGTGGATGATGTGAACGTCTCCTTCTAAATCCTATCTTCAATTCTATTTGCAGGCTCACAGCTAGTACAACTATGTTGAAGTACTAACCGTGAGTTCACAACCTTATACGAAATCGGACCTGCATGGGACACCATAAAAACCTGTCATGACTTGCACTCGCTTTTTGTATACGAGACGTGTACAAGTCCAGTCTATATCGCAGTATCGACTGTAGTATGTTGTCTATGATAAGCATGATCCATACAAGTACATAGTCCACATATATCATCCACAACTAAGTTGCGACAAAGAGATTAAACTGAAAAGTCTCAATAAATGATTTAAAGAAAGATCCACTACAAATCAGATAGTCTCGGGAACAAACCCGCTGAAAGTAAATTTAAAACAACTAGAACTGAAGTCCACTAAGCTCACTAGCCAAGAGTAACATGAAAGAACATAAGAAAGAAATATGCACCTCCACATCAGAAGAAGCAACCGGTACATTGGTAATGTCAGTGTCACCAAAATACACACCATAAACCTCGGGCAAACCACGTCGTCTAAACCTAAAAAATAGTTATCCAGTCAGGATTGGAGCAAGATGACCATAATACTACACTACACAATATAGTATACAAGCACGCAGAATAGCAAGAAGGAAAGGATGAATATAACATGATACAAAAGAGACCTCTATACATTAGGAAAACAGTTTGAGAGTATAATTATGCCGTGGAATAGTTGAAGGTATAATTAAGACACGAAGACAATATAAGGGAACGATGAATATAAGACAAATCTCTGGGCAAAATGTCAACACAAAACAAATCAAGTGTACTGTATATTTTAGAATACAAGTGTTTTGCATGTGGACGGGTTAGGACATCCGGTAGTCGGTACATGAGTGCAACGACTGCTATCAACATTGACATTGGGGAAAAATTATATATTGCGTAGACCACATGCATACTAGTTGTATTCCCCCTCCGGACTCTCTCATAGGTAAACATGATCACCTTAACATTAACTTTAACTTTAAACATTGAATATTGGACATTAAATATTAGATAAAAGCAGTAAGTGAACATGTGTAACCATAATATTTGGTATAACCCTCGTGCATAGCAATGAAAATGATAAGACTAATAGTTTAAGAAAAAGAATAACATGCAGCAGAAAATAAAGGTAACATAGGTCATTGTTATACTTGTCTTGCTCCGCTATATGAAGAAGTCACAAATCAAACGTCGTAGATCGATCTACCCCGTCACACAAATAACCATAAGTTAGATGATGAAAATCCCACTCTAAAAACCCTAGCAAGTGGCTAATGGTTTAACATAACTAATTATATTTAATTCTAGAATAAATTATCTAAAAACCTAATTTATTCTAATATAATCCTGAAATTAAAATTAAATACTAATTTTAGCCAAAGAAGATCATGGTTTCCAATTTGGAAATCGCGGCACGCAAATTGAGGCACATCGATGACTAAGTAGTCAAACGACATGAACTCGATGACTTGAGTGTGCATCCTAGTAGATTTCAGCACCATGAGTGCACTAGAATCGACCGTGCCACAAAATCCTGCTTTAGTCAAAAGATATCGTCGTTATGGCTATCCGTAACCAAATCAATGATTTATTAACAAAACAGAGTTATATGAAATAATTAAAATACCGGATGAACTAATTAATTTTTGGGAAAGTATGTCGTAGAGCTCTGTGTTAACTTCCCAAAAGTTCCAACGGTTCATGATTTCGATTTTTGGTTCTCCCATAATCTCGAAAACAACGAAACGTGTCAAATTTCGGACAAGCAGCACTCTACAAATTTTTATGAAATTGAGGTTCAAAAATTACAAAAATAAATTACATGTTCAGAAACTATACCTCAATACTCTTCCAACAAAAAAATGGCTCACGTAAACATGTCGGGGTTGGCGGGAATCGCTTCGGGAAATCGGAAACCCTAGATGAGTTCTCCCATGAAAGGTTGCTGCAATTTTTATTAGGTTTTCGAAACTATAGTATATATATATAGGATAAAGAGCAGGGGGCTGCAGCTCAGTGGCGGCTAAAGGGGCTACTTGGCATCATCCAGTAAGCCCCGCCCTAATCGAACGGCTAGGAATTTAGCCAGCTCGGCTTAACCGAGCTTGGCTCGGCTTTGGATTCCTAATATGGCTCGGAGACCTAGACTAATTGGCCCCTTATTCATGACAGTGGATGACAGCTGGGGCCTGCGGTTGGGCCTGGGTGGCTGACGCGTGGGGCCCCCACTGCTGACTGTTTTATTAATTTCGAAAAAAAGGTTTTAATTACCAGAAATGAATTTTTAATTAGTTTTTAATCAAATAACTCAAAATAAATATGTAAAAATATCAGAAAAATCTGTAAAAATTCCAAAAATATAAAATAACGTATAGAACCTAAAAAAAATATTTGGGGTCAACATTTGCTCATATGCTAGCACACTAAATTCTAGAAGTCCTAGAAAATAGATATTTTCTATATTTAATTATCAAAGTTATTCCAGAAATACCAAAAAATCCAGAAAACTCTAGAAAATAGTTTTGAGATTCTAGAGCCTAAATAAAATAATGGGTCCTAGAAATTACGCCGAATGGCCAAATGGTATTCATGAAATTAAATAAAATATATAAATCTTCACAAAATAAATATTTAAAAATTATCTAAAATATCTAAAAATCATGATAAACTATAAAATAGCTAAATAATTCTAATAGAACCTATCTAGAGGAAATATAACCATAAGATGGTCCTAACTCACCTATGGGCTTAGGCATGACTTCCTATGATCATAAAAAGTAATCATAATCTAATTAAAATAAAAAAAATCCCTAAATTTCTAATTAGGGTGGCAGATGCCACACAATGGGAGTGGTGTTTCGAGTAGCATGAACCCCTACTGAAGATGAAGTCGTCCAGGTCGAATTAGGAGATGAGGCCTCATCTAAGCCCATCTTCATCAGCAGAAGTTTAACAGAAGATGACAGACAGTCCCTAATACAGCCCATCCGTGCGTATATCTACGTCTTCGCCTGGAGCTACAAAGATATGCCAGGGCTAAACCCGCAAGTGGCCATGTACTACCTCAATATCCTGCCCTATATTAAATCGGTCAAGCAGCAACAGCGTCTGTTGTGCCCCAACATTATGGATGCTATTGAGGAGGAGGTCGACAAACACATCGAGAGCAGCTTCATCCGCGAAGAACAGCACCCAAATGGGGTCACAAATATCGTCCATATCACTAAAAAGAACGGGAAGATACGAATTTGCATAGACCTCAATTCGGCCCGTCGTAAAGATGAGTTCCACCTCCCGATCACCGACGTGATGATTGACAACACCTATGGCCTTTAGCTTATGTCCTTTATGGATGGATTCTCCGGCTTCAACCACATCAAGATGCTCCCGAAGACGAAAAGCATACGGCATTACGGACTCCGAAGGGGGTGTATTACTACACATTAATGCGTTTCGGATTAAAGAACACGAGAGCTGCCAATCAAAGGGATATGAATACCATATTTCGTAAGCATCTCCGAAAGATGGTAGAGTGTTATGTTGACGACATCACCATCAAAAGCAAGTACAAATCCAACCATCTGGATGATCTACGGACGGTGTTCGATCTAATGTGGACACATCAGCTAAAAATGAATCCAACCATGTCCTCATGGGCGTTTCCAGCAGCAAGTTCTTAGGCTTCATCATCACAGCAAAAGGAATTCATATCGACCCGGAGAAGACCAAAACAATTCTTGACATGGCACCTCCAAAGAACCTCCGAGAGCTTCGAGGTTTGTAGGGGCGTTTGGCGTATATAAGGAGGTTCATAGCAAATCTCTCTGGTAAATGTCAACCCTTCACCAGACTAATAAAGAAAGGGGCCACTTTTGAATGGACCAAAGAGTGCCAGTGCGCGTTCGACGACATTAAGAAGTTCCTTCCAGCCCTCATGTACTGGAAGCCCCAGTCGTAGGGAAGCCCTTCCTACTGTACGTCCGAGCCATGGATCATTCTTTTGGTGCGTTATTAGCCCAAAAGAATAAAGAAGGTCGTGAATAAGCAATATATTATCTTAGCAGGACCATGGTTGGAGCTGAGCACCGGTATAATCCTGTTGAGAAGGAATGTCTCATTATCCAGAAGATACGGCATTACATGACCGGACAGACGATCAATGTGGTATCCAGGATCAACCCTCTTAGAGTCCTTATGACCAAGCCAGGGGTACTGAATTTACAACTAGCCATATGGGCATTCCTCTTGACTCCTTACGACATGGTGTTCGTCGCACAGAAGGCGGTCAAACGCTAAGCATTGGCAGATTTCCTGGCGGCTCATCCAGTGCCAGCAAATTCAAAACTCTACGAAGAAATCCCCAATGAAGTACTGGAGTCCAACGTAGTTTTGAAAAACTCACTATGGCACTTGTTCTTTAATGGGGGCTCAAGAGTGGGGCTAAAGGGTGAAATCATAGCAGGGGTTGGGATCGTCCTTGTTACTCCGAACGGCCTAGTTATCAATCGTACATATTCTCTCACTGAGTCACGCACCAACAATGCTGCTGTAGAAGCATAAAAAATATGGGGTTTATGCGGGTCACAATTTGCCGTATAAGTACTTTGGGCTAAACTGGTCTGCATAAAGGAGAGCCGTATTCAGCACCCTATGCGGCCCGACTGCAACCAGACTGATTTGAGCCGCAGAAGAAAGATATACGGCCAAGTTGGTAAGTCCGTTGGGTAAAGCTGACAAAAATGACATCTCTGACACTCTAACAAAAAGATAAGACATGATCAGACAAAGTCATGCGGCCCGAGCCGCATAAACCTTCTACGGCTCAACCTATGCAGCCCTAAAGTTTTTGAGCTTCATGTGGCCAAGGATGACTGTAACCTAATCTATGCGGCTCAAAAGTCCTTAAGCTACATGCGGGCTAAAGAAGACTGCGACCTAAGTCGCATGAGTCTTATGCGGCCCAAGATGGCCAAAAATTGAAAGAATTATGCGTCTCAAAATGATCCCTATTTTACGACAGGACATGTGACAGGCTGACCAATTCTCAACCACCCTGTTTTGCTGCAACAAAATCCCAACAAATCGCTAGCTGGCAACCAAAGAGAGGGTCTTTACGTGTTGATTAGCCACGTGGCCATGGGCCATCTTTGCGGCTCAAAACATATATCACTATAAATAGCAGGGTGCCACACCCCTGCAAAAGACTGACAACCTTCAAAAGGTAATTTCTTCAAGAGCTAAAGACTGCATCGGATAGTCCAAGGAGTAAGGCAGAGTTTATACACTATCCCGAGCCTCCACCGTCACCCCCCAGAATAAAAAACTAAACAATTGTAATTAGATTGTTTCCTAGGATTTCTTTGTAGGCTCTTCTTTGTACAAGCGACTTTGCAATCAATTTTAGTGTTTCTGTAATACCTGTCTTTGATATTTAATGGCAAACATGATGGCGACTCTGCTAGAGACATCCTTCTCCTCTGATGAGAAGTTGATGATGCAATTCGACGGGTCTATGCTCGGCTCTACACAGCAAATGCTTGTGGTTCGTTTTGACCAACAAGCCTTCGAAGAAATGCTCTCTGAAGGGAGCGCCAGACCGTCACAGAAGTGAGCCAACCTAAAAAGGTCTCATAGCACATCGGTACGCAAAATAGTTGCCCATAACCAAGTTCTCGAAGAAGCTCCTTCTACGGCCTAAGACGATGATCGAAGCTCTCTTGCGACTTTGCTTCCGACCGCAGAGGACCCCACTGTCCCTTAATCCAGCAAAGGAAAATACTATGATGCTGAGTTTTTTGGGGCACAAGAGAAATCTATACGGACGAAGAAGAGGCCGCCAACGAACGATGGGCAGTCTATCCATGCGATAACCAACTCTGGCCGCAGACAGACGTCCCATAATTGTAACACCCAGATTTCTAGATGAGGGTAATTTTGAAATTTTGTAATTATAATTATTATTTACTGATATTTATTTCATATTATGATTTTTAGTGATTTTTAATCATTTTCAAAATTATTTAAAATCATGATTTGTGATTTTGGTGACCTGTCAGTGAAATCCTAGAGACTGCATGACCTAGAGCCATCCATGTCATTAGGATGTTTTAATTATCATTTTTAGTCTAGGGATAATTTTGTCATTTTGACTTAATTGAATTATTTGATGATTTATTGAATTGGTGATTCCTAGTTTGGGCTTTGACTTATAGAGACTTGTAGACTAGTCTAAAAGCTAACCCTAGCCATGGTAACCCTAGTCTAACCTAGGTTAACCTACCTTAGTCACTTAGAAACTAATTTTGGATTAGGAGGATTAGTTTAAGTGAAATTATTTCATGGTTTGTGGTTTAATGAAATGACTTGTGATTTTATGACTTAATGACTTGTGACTTGGCCCATGGCCCATAACTAGAAGCCCTAACCCTAACCAAACCCTAGGTAACCATCCACCTAGGGAATCCCACCCTATTTAATGCCTCCTTCATTTAGGGTTAGCCTCCTTTGGAAATAGATCTCAAGTTTAGAAAGAGGTAAATCCCCGACTTTAGAAATTCATAGAAAATCCATTTTAATTTCTTTTTAATCCAAACAAGTTGCATTAGATCCTAATTCGTCTATACTTGCTGTTATTTGAGGATAATCCCAGCTTTGGGATAATTTGGGAGCATTTGGCTAGTAAGGAGTAATCCCCCATTTGGAGCTTTTTTAAGCTTTTGCACCTATAGGTAAAACTTCACAAATTGCATTAGTATTTTATTTTTTTTGCATTTAGGGCTAGATCTAGGAGTCCCCTAGCTGTCCCTGAAGTTTGGGTCAATTTTGTGTCCGTTTGGTGTCCGTATCGGACACGTGTCATAAGTGTTGTGTAGGTGTTTGATTAAATGCCTCTAAGGATTTTATTTTTGATTTTTGTAAAACTAATTACATGTAATTGTAGATCTATATGTGTACTTTAGGTTTCATGAAGACTGAGTTGAATTTTGACACGATTTGTGTCGGTTTGGACACAGGAACCCGTGTACGACACAGCGTGCACTGTCCCCTGCTGTTCGGGGGTCCTAGCGGACACGACACTATACGTCCTGATACAAAATTTTGGACACATCTAGGACACATGACTGACACAACACACAAAAATTTTGGGATGATTTCATCGAGGGGTTTGGGAGAAATCCCACCAGCACGGGTTTTGCACTGAACTGCCCGCGCACGAAAACCACGTCTGATACGCGTTGTTTTCTCTGGACACAACTTGATTGGACACGATACAGATACTTCATCACGAAGCCCTATGTGTGGCAAACCTAGGTGCATGATCTCGTGTCCTGGTTTGACTTGTGTCGTGTGCACGAGGACACGGCACGCGTGCACGATTATTGTGCACACAGTTTGTGTCTGTGTATATGTTTATTGATTTGGACACGTTTGTGTCCAATGGATGGACATGTTTGGCTATGGCTGACACCAACACATATGACACTCACATTACCAAGCATTAATTCCTAGTATTAAACAAATTTTGATGTTCGAATTTCAAATTTTCTATTTTTCTGACACTTCACTGATTCGGTTTTCCTTGGGTTTTAAATTGTTATTTTACTGATTCTAATGATGATAAATGTTTAGATTTAGCTCACCTACATATTTAATGAGTGATGAGTAGGCTAGATTGCAAGTTTGAGGGTTATTTGATTTCGAAATCATTGAATTCCAATAGGGACTGATACTTCCCTGTTTCAGTATTTTTTGAATTATAAAGTTGCATTCGAACTGATTTAAGTGATGATTAAATTGCCATATTTGATTCCACATAGTTATTAGCTACAGCCATATCGGATTTTCATGATAGATTAGGCTGTTTTCAAGAGAAATGGGATTTCGATTATGGGATGGGCTAAAATGTGTTGACTGATACAACATTTTCCTGGGTTAAACCTATTCATTGGTTTTTTTAACTGTTAAATTTTGAATGTTTATATATGTTAAAAATCTTTTCAGAGTTAATGTTGTAACTGGGATTCACTAGGCATGATAACACACAAACCTGAGAATCACTTTTCCCCACAACCCACACATTTCATAATTTGTGAACTGAGATTTAGAAGGGGTTTTAAGTTAACTGAAATAGAATTAACTAAATGTTAAACTATGAATTGGTTTCCTTTCCTAATCTAATGCTAATTCCTATACCTTGTTTCACTGTCACTGTTTCATATATTAACTGTCTTCCTTCCCATTTACAAACTATTAACTGAAATGGTTTTGACATAACACATTATTGCAAATCGAGTTATCACTGTTAGCTACCCAAATTATCACCTTCACACTCTAATGCACATTATTTTCCCTGTCCTTGGAATTCCTATTGAGCACTGTCACTTACACATGTATAGTGTATAGACACATATTACCTGTCACACATATATACACACAAACACCCTTCACTGTCACACTTTGACACTCCTTCACATTTCATTCTTGCTTGCACACTGCTCACTTGTATACACACACACACACACTCTTAACTGTTAGCTAAATCACTCCCCCTCTTTACACATGTTCACACACACACATAGCCCCTATAAATGCATGTATGTAGTAGTTTAGCTATACATATATAATGTAATTTATGTGTTAGTCTTAATTTTTTTTATAATGTATATAAGTTTTATAGCTAAATGCAATGTCAAATAGATATGCCTTGTTATGTTGACTTAGCCTATGCCAATGTGTGTGTGACTATATATATAGTGTACATAGATATATGTATATGGGAATTGTGTATGTGTGATATTGGTTTTGACCTTGTGATTGTGTATGAGTACTAAGCTAGACTTGTTAGACTAGTATGGGCTAGTTTAGCCTTGATTAGACTAATATAGACTTGATAGGCTTGGTTTAGGCTTGTATGGTCTTGTGGGCTTGTTTAGACCTAGAATAACTTGTTTGACCTAATTTAGACTTGTTAGACCAAGTTTGACCATAGGTGACCTAGTTTGACTTTTAGAGTTGACCAGAGTGGACCAAGAGTTGACTTCGGCCTAGATTGACCTAGATTCATTTAGAATGCATTGTAGTGCATCTTATTACCATTCTGGACATGTTATGACTTATGTTGTTCTAAATAGGAGCCAGAAACCACTCCTCGGACAGTACATTTCATCCGAACACTCAGATACCAGGCGAGTACATTCTCTGATCATTTTATATCCTGTTTAGAATTATTTTTCTGCTTTAAATTACTTTACTTGATACTGTCACGTTGGTCACACGGATTAGTACTATATGGATCCCTTCTTGAGATGTTATCCTTCAGGAGCATCGGATATTACATGTTCTGTACGTTTCACTTACATTGTGTATCACTATGCTTCATGGTTCATTGATCACTTGTGATATGTACTCTCATGATTACAGAGTCTCCTCGAATCTCCTATTTATGGGCATTCCTAGAATCACCCATTTATGGGCATACCATGTATCACCCCTTGTGGGCCATTGCATGGAATCATAACATAACCTGGCTGGATCCTTGTGTATTGATTGGCGGTACGGGGGAGTAGAAGTAGACATGTGGATAATATCCAAGTAGTGTAGCATCAGAATCTTTCCGTAGTGTAGCATCAGAATCTCCTATGCCATTTACATGTCTATATTGTACTCTGACTCACTAGCCACTGTTAGTCTCTATTTATAGTAGATATTTCTATTACAGTTCTCTCTCTGTTTACATACTGTATTACTTTCAGTTTATGTATCATACTTTACAGCATGATTATATTTTTTAACCTGCTATGATCTGTTGAGATGTATTGTGCTCGCTCCTGTCCTGACTGAACCTGTTGAAAATATTACAGAGGACGAGGAGGAGGCCTGCTTAGATACCTTCTATGGGATAGCTCTAGAGGACACTTGTGATCCGGACTGCCAGCCGGATCCCTTAGCTGTAGAGGCTGGTGCACCCTAGATAGCCTTATATTATTTTCTTGTCTTTGAGTTGAGTTGTATATTCTTTACTTTGAGTTGTATTTGGAGTTTATATTATTCTGGATGTTGTTGAGTTTATCTTAGACCCTTAGCTTCATCTTTCTATTTGTATTTCTTGTGGATTGAGATTCTTATCTTTCATATCATTCTATCTTATCGTATTCTACCTTAGATGTGATTGAGATATATCCTGTTATGTTACCCCCATTCGGGGAGTATAACTGTTTATTATCTTTACTGTTAGATATTGTGACCTAGGACAGCATTCTACCGCCGACACTGCGGCGTAGGCTGGACGTATTCACTTCTCGTGCCCTTACTCTAGGGTACGGGTCGTAATAATACTGCTGCCAACTCTGACCGCGGGAAGACAGCTCATGTGGCAGCCAACTCTATTCGCAAGAAGGTGGCCCATACGGCAGCCAACTCTGGCTGCAGACAGAGTGTCTTATGCAACCCTGTCAGAAGCTCTATATTCGACCGTCTCTCATGCGGACCCGACTCCATGCAGTCTATTGAGAATGTGGAATATTCCAATCAGGACTCTTCTCACCATACGCCTTCAGGTGCTAAGTTGAGGAAGTCCCGGACAGAGCGGGCCCAAAAGCCCAATCTAATGTCCAAGCAACGGACCGTCAGCGAGCACCGTTAACTGTTATACGGGCTCCTGATGGAAAGTTGTACAGAACCACTCGCATCCAGTCCCCCAGGGCTAATGGACAGGGTGGGTCTTTATAGTCTCCCTCCAACGATCTAGAGCAAGTGCTTTTACTAGCCTCGGATCAGGTAGCAAACATGATACCTACGTACCTGTGTGCTCAGGATACCCGAGTACACAAGTTTGGTGCAAAGGTAGATCAGCCTGCTATCGACTTGCGTGAGGTGATCACTCACAAACGCAAAGAGGCAACCTTGGCATGGGATGAGTCCCTCTCAGGACGTCGTTGCACGCAAGTCATCATCAACTGTTGCTGCGTAAATCAGCAGCACCTGAAGATCGGTAGTCCGTTTTCCAACGACTGCAGCAGCCAGGACCTGTATGACAAAAACTCGAGAAACAGGTGCAAATTCTGGGAGACGAGGAGTTTCCTCTCGTCTCCTGTAATTCAACTCGGAAGGTTCCTCCTGGCATGTAAAACCCCTAAATTTCTACTATATATATTTTTTTGTATAAATTGGGTACTGATTTTTATTTTTATTTGTACGTCGCGTAGTTGCATTGTACGTCGCGCGCAAAATTTTATTTTTCGTAATTGCTCGACGAGTGCAAATATGTGCAAGCGTCCATATTTTAGAAAAATATTTTTTTCTATTTTTATAGTTTCAAAATAACATATATAATAATTATTTTAGCTATCGTACTAAAATTTTCAAGTTCATTATTTAAATTATTTTATTTATAAAAAGCCTTCATTTATACAGTTATAATAACAAATAACATTCTTATAAAATGGTATACTAGAAAAGTATATTTAAGTAAATATTATTTGGGCATATATATATATTTTATAATTATTTATTACTTTATTTTTAAATAATAAAGTAATTTTTGAAATTATTATTATATGTATTTTTAAAAAATATATTTTAAATTTTTTGTGGCAATTTAAATCTCGATTTAATTTTATGGATTTGATTTAAATAGTTTAAATTTAAAGATTGAATTTATATTTAATTTGAGTTTCGATTATCTAGATTTAAATTGATTTAGATTTGGATTTGAATTTTTTGAATTGATTTAAATTAATAGATGAATTATCTAAGAGGATTTAAACCACCCTAGTCCTTATCCTAATGGGATTCCCACCTCCTATAAAAGGAGAGGTACTTGCCCTCTTTTTCTATTGAATTCTCCATAAATTTCTGCCGTAAACGTGCTGTACATCGTGTCAGTGTCCAACTCCAATACATTATCTTTGTACATATACATCATCCTCTTCGTGTCGACAATCCCGACACAATCTCCGATCCCTAACCTAAGCCTAGCCCCGGGCCAGCCAACCATATCCAGCACCATCCATCGTTTCGCCTCAGGTTTGCCGCAACACCCTCTTCTCCCACACCAGCCCCCTATCCCGGCCAATGGCCGCAGACCCGAACCCCCTAATCCTAGAAACACCATCACCTTGACAGGCCCATCCCGGCACTCGTGAGTCCCGAGCCAAACAACACCACCATAGCCAACAACTTTGCCACCACGATAACCCGATCCCGCCTTTCCGACCAACCGCCGCCAGCCTCGTCAAACCCTCTCTGACCGGCCAACCCCCTCTGGCCGCACCGTCACTGTCCGGCGCCGGCCATAACTGCCACAACCGACCACAACCACCATCATCATCACCGCCGACGCCAAGACACCCCCAGCCACAGTCGGAATACCTCTCCCCGACACCACCGGCCACCGTCGGAATACCTCTCCCCGACACCACCACAGCCCAACGCCCAAACCACCACCATCGCCATCCCGACATCCCTCCGGCCAGCTTAGCCGAGCGCCACCACCACAACTCTAGAACCCCTACCACCGTCACCCACAAATTCCCTAGAGAAAAAAATAAAAACAAAACCACGGCCACCACCACCGCTTACCTCCTTCCGTCGGCGTCCCAACTGCGCAGCCGCGTGCGGGCTTTCTCCGCTGGAGCCGGAGCACGCCAGCGCCATGCCTCCCCTAGAGCACAGCGATCGCCACCCCCGCGTGTGGTCGCCTACCTCGGCCCAGCCGAGCCTAGTACGCCGCCGGCGTGCCCTAGCCGCCGTCGCTCCTTCTCCAGCTACGATCGTCTCCTCCCTCCTCCTCTTACCGAACCCCTCCGAGTCTCCCTCCTTGCGTCTCCACCACGAACGCCGCCGGAGCGGTGATCCCCGACTACCCATCTTTCCTCTTCCGGCAAGCTTTGTCGCCCCGCAAGCCCGACCAGCCTCACCCGGCCATCCTCGTGCGTCGAGCCAAGCGTCGCCATCCGCCGAGGACCCACCATTTTGCCGCTTGCTACCCGATCCCTCTCTTTCCGACTTCCTTCCCGCCGCCTCTCTCTCCCGACCGCTTCCTTTCCATCCATACCCTCTCTCTCTTCCGCTCGTCTCCGTTCCTCTTCGCCTCTCACTCTCTCAGCTCCGCCCTTCATCCTCTCTCTCAGCTCATTCGTTCTCTCTCACTCTCTCTTTCTTATTTTCTTGGTTCTCCTCGAAAAGGAGGAAGCAGCAGTAATGCTGCAATATTTTAGAAAATTAATACTTATACTTCTATTATTATTATTATATTATTATTACTGCAGCAGTGATGCTGCAATGTTTGAGTAAATAAATACTTCTATTATTATTACTATATTATTATTATTATTAGTTAATAGTTTATTTTATTAATTATTAGTATAAACAGTTTAAAATTTGTAAACTTATGATTTGTGATTATTATTAGAATAGTTATCATTTTGGAAATATTACTATGTTAAAACTATATGTGTAGTATGGTGGTTAAAGCTATTTTTCAAAATATGAAGTGTAGCAAAAGATTATATATATATTATCTCTAGTTTTATAATTGTAAAATAAACATATATATAGATAGTTGTTAACAAAATTAGTTTCAGAAACCTACAGTATTTTTGCCTGAACTGATTTTTGGAACATTTACTTAAAAACATATTCTTACTAATAAAAACCCAGTTTTCTAAATCTAAATATTCTATTTGACAAAGATATAATTTTGGCCTAAATAAGTTATTAATATTTTTGAATAATTATTTAAAACATCTTGTTTATGAAGTTTAGTTTCTATTTTAAGTATAGCTATACAAACTTTGGGTTTTAGCATAAATCTATTTATTCCTCCGCTTTCAAATATTTGTCAAAATTTTTTTACTAGTAAATATATCTTTAAGTATTTAGTCTTTCTAAAATCGTATATATTATTCAATCATTTTTCCTTTAAATTTTCCTTATGTCCATGACTATACCCAATTTTCCTATTCCTTCGCCAATTTTATCCTTTCTCCTATCAACCCTAACTAAATTGATCCTTCTAAACCCAATGGAACTGTCCGTGCCACTACCCGAGGTCACCTTGTATAGTTGTTACACCGAAGTCACAATTCGTGCCACCGTGATCATCGCGGCACACCGGGCGTCCTACCAGGCAAGATACCTTGCCACCTTACTCTGTGATTACTTTACTTTATTTTTAGTTATTTATTTTTAGTTTCATATATTTGTTCTATATTTTATATTGTTGTTCGTCCAAGTCATACTTGGGTGCAAGCGACTATATCGGTCGTTCTAATTGCTTTTAAATTATTTTGCATTAAATTACCTTAGTGACCACCCATTGGATAATGAGGTATTAGTATATCACGTATGGCCTTGACACATACTTTACCACGTATTGTGAGTCATATATAGGATACGTACTCGCGTAGTCGGCCGGCCACCAATACGTATGAGACGTGTGACGGTTAGGAGTAACTGCCAATAGAATTGCATGCTAGTGGACTTGGCAGTTACTAAAGGTTCATATGAGTCATGGATATGACTCCAGTAGGCATTGGAAGGGAAGAACTGTTCCATGATGTATGGGCCACATTTACATACTACTATTGTACCTGAAGCTCCGTTGGAGACGCAGGTTCACCCTATTATACTGATTCCCTCTAACGCTCATGGAACGTTATGGACGTTTTCTTACTGATTCCCTCTGACGTTCGCCGAACGCTATGGACGGATTGTACTGATTCCCTATGAGAGGGACGATGCCACTGCTATACAGCCCGAGTGCCCATATGTGAAGGATTGTTCTATATTGCATATTCACTATAGTACGGTTAGGTACCCTATTGCATGCATCCCTTATTACCTATTATATATCATAGTTTATATGGCATGGTGTTTTCTTGTATCTTGTTACGTCCCTCTGAGGACCTGGTTATCTTTCTAGGTGTGTGCTCTTGTCTTTCGCAGGTGTTCTAGCTCTAGTCGTGGTCATCGTTATTTCATCGAGGATGATTGCCCTTTGATCGTGTTCGCTTCGCTCGCCAAAATCATTCTTTTGTACATCTTGTATTTCTTTTCATAGTTGGTAGTAAATTTGTCTCCGTCCAACTACATATACCAAAGACAATTCATTATCATTCTATGATATCTTTTATTTATTTATTTTTGTGTGGATGAGATTAGTTATGGTTCTACTGTATTTTACAGCTTACGTATATTTATTATACGGCTGGCATGTCTACATTCCTAGTCCTACGTATTTTAGGACTGGGGCGTTACACGGCAAGGGGAAAAAGAAGATAGGCTCTTCCAGCTCGGCAATCTCAGCCAGCACTGCCAGGAAACTCTCATCTGGAGGTTTGCTGCCGACAGCCACATGGGGTGTCTACCTAGGCACTCGATCCAAAAAGAAGCTTCCAACACCTGGGGGTGCATCCTCGACCTCCCTGGGGGTAGGTGAAACCGGGGGTAGCAGTCCCCTCAATATATGCGACAACCCGGTATACCAAGAGCATACACATGGGATAGAGATTCCATGGAACTATACTATAGACTTGGACTTCCATGAGGACGACCACCCTCGCCAAATGATACGGCTTCCTGCATAGGGGGTAGCACCCCTTCCGAGTCCGAGGAAGATGACATTCCGATATTTTTCGACGATTTTTCTGTACAAGAATATGACACGGAGAGCACCTCTGCTTTGGTCCCTTCTACCTCTACCCATGTACGGACAGTCTTTATGGCTAACGATGATCATTGGGTACCTACGGACTGATAACGTCTAGAAGTACTTGAACCCATGCTCTTGTCCTTGGTCAAGTCAGTAGATGAAATCAAAGCTGTCTTGCCAACTCAACCAGCTAGGACGCTCGGACAAACAAGCTTGGGACCCGCAGTCAATGCAGACTCCAACACGACTGCCCCTCCTTTGGGTGATGAACCTTTAGGAGCATCTGTTCCTTCAGCTGCAAATGAAGCCAAGGAGGGAAGTCTAGGAGTTTCAAGCAATGTTTAATGCCCGAGATTCCTCTATGGGCCTCAGAATACGACAGTCGTATCCCGTTGCATGGAGAGATGTACCTTTTCCACCATAGTACAAGCCGTTTCATATCGATTCATATGAAATAGAGGACCAAAAATATTGTCACTTCCATCGCTATGTCCATCATTCCACTCATGACTACTTCCAATTAAAGCGGTACATCCAAAGTCTTATCTACTCCAAAGCTCTGTCAATAGACTTTGAAGAAGTTACCGTGGCGGCGAACATAGTCTCAATTAAGTTCGGGGACTTCCCTCCAACAAGCACTCCAGATGGGGTAACACCTTTCCTTCAGGTGATGATAGAGGTTACCAACCTTTCACCCTTCCGAAACTAGACATCTGGATTGGTACCTCTTACCACTTCGCGATAAGAGATCATGTGGGTGCACCCGGACTTAGTGCCCGAAGATACCCAGGCGGTGTCATCTCCTACCAACAAGAAGAAGGGAAGGAAGTCTAAATCCTGCCATACAATTTTAGCCGAAGTTGAGGAAGCGACAGCCGTTGTTACCCGGTCTGCAACACAAGTTCAGCTCATACTGGGCAATTCAGTTAAAGATGCTCAACCGATAACGTTGCCTGCCTCTGATGTTCCAAGGCCGCCTCAACCTCCATCGGAAGATAAGTCCAAGTCGAAGGAAACCCGCTTCGACAAGCCACTCCGTAATGATGCACCTTAGGAACTGGAGGAACCTTACAACTTTGACATATTAGCACAATTGGCTAATACGCCAGCAAAGTTGTCGTTATACGAGCTCCTAAGGCTCTCCAAGGATTTTCGTATCGCATTGAGCGAAGCACTCCAAAATGCTGACGCCTACTTAGCCCAGGTCAAGCCTCCAGGGAAAGACCCATCAGCAGATCTACGGGGAAGCAATGGTACCGATGCAATGCCCAACATCATATTTACTCCACAGGACATGTTGATCAAGTCCAACTTACATGATCGCCCCTTGTACTACACCAGATACATAGGCGACATCAAGGTGGATCGGATGTATATTGACCCTGGCTTGTCAATAAGCATCATTCTAAGAAGCTTGCTCCAACTTCTCGGTATCCCTATGCACCGGCTAGCGGCGACCAATACTGCTATTAGCGGTTTCAACTCAGAAAGGAGCTATCCCCTAGGGAAGATCCGATTGAAATATCATATTGGTGACCTGAAGATGGAGGTTACCTACTATGTCATAGATGTAGACACGTCTAGCAACATCCTCTTGGGGCATCCGTGGGTACATTACTATATGATCGTGTCATCCACCCTCCACCAATGCTTCAATTATGTCAGTAAGCACGGCTTCGTGAAGACTGAATTCGCCGACATCGATCCCTTCAAAGGAGTTGAATCTTATTACTCTTCGGGGGCTTGTCTATATGACGAATCTAGAAAATATATAACTGACAAACTGGAGGCCATCACAGGGCCAGAAGAACCCCTGAGAATTCATCTCCAGGCCCGTAATCGGGCAAGGCCGCACCCCTCGTCGCAACTTTGTATGAAGAGGTGCTCGGATCTCCTACCTCACCTGCGCAGTTGGGACCAATGGTCATCCGGCTTCCGAGATCCAGCCAAAAGCCAAAACTCCTCATAGGGCTGTGGACACACAAAAAAAATAAGAAAATGTTGTCTTTTTTTATTGGCGCAAGGCACCATAAATCGAGTACGACTGAGAGATCCTGTGCTAAGGATCCCCGAGTACAAAAAAGAATTCTGAGGAATGGGACGATGGAGATCGAGCGACAATTGCTCCTGCACTCCTTGACACTCCGATTACAAAAGTAGAAGAAAATCTAAGAAAATTGCTAACTCTCAGCTCACTGGCAAGAAGTGCAGCAATTTGGCTCTTAAAAATACTCTCCGTTCTCTTATTTTGATGAGGGATGAGGCACCCCTTTTATACTCGTTCTCGAACTGGAATGATGTTATGTGCCCACATTAGGAAATACGATGGTTCTTATATGGGCGTATAGTCCTGCTTTGGGCGCATAGGATGTAGGCGCATACAGGCTGCGAGATCGTGGGTTGGTTATGGTGTTGACATGGCCGCATGTTTCGGTGCACGACTGCTCGTGGAGACTGACATGGCCATGCGTTTTGGTACACGTTTTGATCGTGGCTTTGACAGAGTCAGGCTTGGGCGCATAGCCATGTTTCAGGCTATGCTCCCTCCTTTTGGGGAAGCTAGTCTTGGTCGCATTGAGCTACACTTGACTGGGCGCATGGAGCTTCATTGAGTGAGGGCATGGAGTTACACTGACTGGGCACATAGAGCTTTATTGAGTGGGCATATGGAGTTACACTGAGTGGGCGCATGGAGCTTCACTTCACCTAGGAGCATGGAGCTATATTTGGTGAAAACTTTTTATGCTTCTGCAGGACCCCCTTCAAAGTTTTCGACACTTTGATCAAGTTCGAAATACTTTAAAAAAAGTATGGATCATCTTTTTGCGAGGCAATGGGCACATAGCACGGCCTTCTCCTTGAGCGTATAGTATTTGGCCAGCCTATCAGGGAGATACAACTGTTGATATTTTTGTCAAAATCTGAACAGCGAGATTCATCGGAACAGAATTTGAAGCGGTCCATCTTTTATACGTCATCCATGTCAGCAAGAGACGGTCACATAGTATGCAGAGAGCTTGTTCTTCAAGTGGGCGTATAGGCTGCAGTGGGTGCATATACCACAATGGGCGCATAAAGTATGTGGGCGCATAGGAAGTGGCCTTGCCTATAAATAGACCCTGGGGGAGTGAGAAAGTTCATTATTCCTTTCTTTTTGAATTTTTCAGAAGAACTCTTCGTCTTCTTTCTCAGAGAATCATGTCTCCCAAGGCCGCCAGGAGATCCGCGAAGGGCAAGGGGGCTGCGTCGAGTGGCTCTCCTCCTGCGGCGGAGTCCTCGACAGTCCAGGACCCGATTTTGGGAGAGGGCATGCTTAAAAAAATAAAGTCTCGAGCGTTAATTTGCGATGCTCGGACTTCTCTTCTGCCTGGGCACTTGCGTCTAAGGCAATATACTTCTGTGAGCATTACCATATGCCCACAGAAGTCATTTTCCAACACTGTGGTGTGCTATGCGCCCACGTGTTGCCATGTTATGCGCCTTTTAAGCTGTGGCAAGTTATGCACCCACTTACTGTCTGTGTGTTATGCGCCCACATGTTTTGTTTTGGGCACATATCCCTTTGGGCACATAGTCATTTGGGCGCATAGAAGCTCCTCAGAATATAGTTTTTCCTACGGTCTTCTAAGTTTGACTGTCTTTCTGCCCCTACAGTGAACATGTTTGTCCCGGAGTTTGACAAAATTTCTTTCAGCTCTGCTTACCAGGCCCTTGACACCAGTCCCATAACAAATATGATCAGCGTGGTTAAAGCCAAGATTGATCAAAATTAGCCTACGGAGCGGACCCTCGCTATAGTTGAGCAGGATAAGTCCTTCTTGAGGTAGATGATTAATGACGAAAAGTTCGTGGGTGGAGGGGCATGTCGCTTCAAGAAGTTGTATTTCCTGTTTGGTGATAGTGTAGATTTTAAAGATGGCGAGACTATACGTTTGAGAATCCCCATGTTGATCAATCCAAAAAATCAGAGGATATGGCTACCGTTGATGGAGAGCCATTTTCTTTTGTCTGCTTTCACTGCCCTAGCTGTGCGACAACGGATGAAGTGGGACCTAACTCCTGAGCTTCCCGGAGTCATTTCTGGGAGAATACAGTTCGAGTCAGGCGATCGGAGGAAAGACACTTTCATATGTATCCAGGGTTCTGCATCATATTCTACGAGGGGACTACAACCTAGTGTCATAGTAAACGACATTCCAGCTAGCCTTCATCCTTACGCTGCTGACACGCTTTGCCATTTGATGATGACGGAGGATGTGTCATATCCCGTAGAGAAAATGCGGATGGAAGACTGGAGGGATCCGTCTTTGTTCTGGAGCAATCTCACCGGCTGGATACTTTCTACATATGAAGCCACCCTGAAGACTGCTGGCCTTTAATATGCTATCAGGGCCACTCAATATGGTGTTAGGGTCAACTGGTTAATGTTTGTCTCTTTGGCTAAGTTATATAACCTTCACACCTGTACTTTCTTTACTCCGACTGGGGAGATGGGATTGGCTCTCCATGAGATACAGGAAGTATCGAAGCTTCCCTGGGGTACGGAGCCCTATGAAGAGTACGTGCCTTGTGATGAAGAACTCCGAGATCTGGAAAGAAAATACTTCGGGATGGTTGATGTATACAAGGAATTGCTCTGCCACTTTTTTATCTGTCGTAAGATTAATAAGAAAGGGAGAACCGAGGGGGCCAATCCCCACACGAGAGCCTGGACTGGCTATATCTTCGTCCAAGGAGAAAGAAAAGATCTTGCTTCCTTTTTAATCTTAAAACCCATGACCAAGTCCGATATAGAAGCCCGGATGGCAGATTATGAGACATCGGATACTGAGGACAGTGATAATCCTGAGTCTCCGATTGGCCGCTACTTTTGTCAAGCCGAACATCCGTTGTCGAAAAAAGCTTTGCTGGCAGCTTTCTTAATGTTCTGGCTTCGTGACTGCATAGTCCCTACAGGTTCAAGGTCCATTGAGAGAATAAACCGAGTTATGATACTTCCGGCTATGAAGCTGGTATTCGGGTACCATCTTGCACTACTTCCCGCGATGGTTTATGCCATTGGATGAGGTCTACGGGACTTTATCAGGGATGCAGTGACTCCCGACGACAGGCCTCAATTTGCCCGAACAGAGCTTCCGTATCATTTCATCATGGGGTGGCTGCTACTACATTATCCTTCCCTAATGAACGTTGGATTGGTGGCGGATTCTTTGGTGGGAGACGCTTTTCTTCGTAGATTTTGCGATGCAGATTGGACCGTCACCGGCGTGCCTGCTTGCAGAAGGGCCTTAGGCTTCTTACAGAACTATGAGTTTCTCAGAATATCTCCTCCGTTCGGCAGCAGAAATGTAAAAGATGTCTTAGTGGATGAGGGGGTTTATGCCACTAATTTGACTGTAGGGGCATTTCGCTGGCTACAGTCTATTAGACCGTCGCATCTAGTGCTCCGAGACAAGAATTATGCCTATCTGGAGTCGTATCTGCCAAATCATTTTGTGCGGCAGTTCGGCTACAGTCAGCTCCTTCTGGGAAACGCTAGCCCGCATCTGGAGTTGATAGGCAGCTTGATTGATGGGGCGTGTGCTTGGATGTACTACAACGCTGGGTGCACGGGGGTGACTTTAACTCTGCCCTTGGACAAGCCAAAGACCCATTTGTGCTATGCCGCCGCCAAATTTTACATTCAGATTAATACTTTCCATCCTTAGTATTATCGTGAACGTAGCTTGATATTGGGGACTCGGTTTGGCCCTCTTCCTACGAAAAAGGCGCCGAAGGGTCGTAAGAAGAAAAGTACTGTTCCTATCACGCAACCAGCCGTAGTGCCACAGCTAGAAGCCATCTTTAGGGAGCCAACAGTGTCTCCGAAGGAGGATATGAAAGATGATGATTCTTCTTCTCTTAATCCTCCTCAGAAGAGAAAGGCTGCAACTGAATTGGTCTAGGAGCCAAGCTTAAAGCGGAAGAAGAAAACTGTTGCCCTGAGGAGAGCTAAGGAAATGAGTGCTGGTACGCCTCCTCTGAGGAAATCCTTTCGGCAAACTGGAAGAGGAGGAACGGCATCGTGGGATGTTGATATTCGAGAGGTAGATCCCTTCCTCGACTCCATAGCCATTCTGCTCAAACCTTTAGAAGCTTTCTCACCCTTGCGTTTGTCCATTGCCCTGAACCCTAAATTTGAGGCTGAAGCTGGTACCTTTTTATCTGAGGAGGTAGACGCAACAATGGTGTCTCCTGCCTGTCCTTAGCCGATGGATGAGGGCGGATCTTCTTCGGTCGTAAGGGTTGAGCGAAAAGATCAGGACAGAGGCCCAGACCATAACGGCGATCAGAAGATCAGCTTTTTCTATGACATATCTACGGGGGATATGTCTGCAATAGGGACTGCAATGAAGGATCTAGACAAGAACCAAGTCCAATCGTCTCATCCTCTTGCGGGTATGTTTCCTTTGTGCCTCTCTTCGGATAAGATTTTTTGACTTCAATTTTGCGTACGCCTTGTGAAGCTGACTACGATTGTATGTTCCCTTGTAGACAAAGGGAAAGAGCCCCCCGCAAAGATAATCTCTGCCATCAGAAGAGGGACAGAAGTTGTCCTCGGCTTCTCTAAATCTGTTTCTGTGGAGGGAGCTGTTGGTGAGCCAGTATTGGCTACAGTAGGAAGAGTTGAGCAGCCTGCTGAGGGAGCTGTTGCTGAATCGGCCCTTGTTTCGGTTGAGCTTGAGGAAGACATTAGGCTCGATGGCACTCAGGGTCTTGATATTGTTCTCCTTTAACAGTCTGGGCCTGCTCCTAGTTTCTATGAAACCGCCGTTGAGGGCGCAGTCCAGGCCGGAGTTGAGCAAGCTGAAGGTACGAAATTATGACTCTTTTACCTTCTTCTTTTTCAGTTATTGATGTGTATTGTTTTCTCTATCAGGTTCGACGTCTTATCAGATATCCCTTCCTGGAGCGGAAAAGACTTTCTAAGCTTCTTCTCCGACGACCGCCACCGAAGATGACGAGATAGCCCAGGAAGTCGTTAAAGCTTTCTACTCTGTGCTGAAAGTGAAGATTCTTGGAGTCCTGAATCGAAATACTGCATTCGGTCCTGTGAAGGTTGTTGCTGAATGTCATGTGGCGGCCCTCGAGAGCATTGTCGGCTATGAAAAGCGGGCCAACACTCTGAGGAAGGTTTTGAATGACCTGGAGGGTCAGGTGGCCCGGTTCCGAGAAGTCAAACAATGGAGTCCGACGTTACTGTTCCGTACAGAGGACGAGGCTTTGATGACAACTCCTGTGGAAGAGAAGGCTACCTTTGAGGCAAGAAAGGACACCCTCATTTAGGAGATTGGTGAGCTGGCTGACCAGTACAGCCAGTTCAACGCTGTAAGTGAGGCACGTGCTGCCTCGAAGAATAGGTTGGCTATGCAGATTACTCAGAAGCACAATCACATTGCACTGATCTGGAACAAGATCGCCCAGTTGGAAGATGACTTGAGGACGACATCATCTGAACAAGTGGATTATCTGTCTTAAGCTACCATGACTGCCACCGCTTCTGCCCGTTTAGAAGAGCAGCTGGCAAGGTTAGAGGGGAGCATCAGAGTCTGATTCTCTTTGAAGATGAAGCCGCTCGCCAAGAAGAGGCATGGCGTCGAGCTACTGTGAAATTTGAAGCCGAGACTATTGCTCTGAGGGACAGCATAAACTGCCTGTGTATCCTATAGATTTTTGTAAATCCCTTTTTTTGGCCATCACGACTCTTGTGCCTTTTTTTTGTCTTTTGATAGACGTATAAGTACTGAATAAAGAATCTTTTTCAGAAGTGAATGTGGTTTTACAAAATATCGATGCTAGAGGTAATATGGATGTAGCAAGGATGTTTCTGGTGGGTATTCTGCTAAGGAAATTTTATGTGGACCCATTATCCATTTTATATTTGAGTGATTCGAATATAGCTAATAAGTTGAATGAAGCTGCTAGTAGAGGTAATATGGACGTAATAGCAGAGGATGTTCTATATCTGACCAGAGGTAATATGGACGTGGAAAGATATATTGTATTAGGGAGGAGTAGATAGTTCAGAGGTAGTGTGGACATGACTATCTTTGATTGGTGCTTTGCTCAGAGGTTATGTGGACGTGGCAAAACATTTGATTATTCTGCTGGGGAAATAATTATCGAAAAACAATTCAGAGGATAGGGACGTGATTTGTTTTCGTCAAACCGAGTTTGGATAGAGTCAAAAACGGAAATGATTCTACTGGGGAAATATTTAGAGGACCTATTATCCGGGGCGTATTCAAGACTCTTGAAATACGAATAATAGTTAGATTTTTTTGTTTTGAATCATATAAACATCGTACTGTACATTTACATGACCGAACATATGTGAACATTATGTAAAAGAGGTTACACATAGTACTTCTTCAGGAACTTGCCGTTGATAGGCATCATGAGCAAGTCACCGTCAGGCTTGGTCAGCCGGTAAGCACCGTTAGAATACACCGATTCTATGATGAAATAACCTTCCCATTTAGGCTAGAATTTCCCTTCTGTTTTTTGCGTTATGACCATCGATCTTCTCTCTGCTAGGACCAGATCGCCGTCTTGGAAGATCCTTTCCTTCACCTTTTTGTTGAAAGCTCTAGAAAGGCGTTTGGTATAGCTCAATACGCTGTTGAGCTACTAGGCATTTTTCATCTAGCGCTTCGAGCTCTTGGAGTCGTAGACGGTAGACCTCTTTAGTAGTTAGCTCGCTGGCTAGGGCTACCCGAAGGGAAGGGATCTAGATTTATAAGGGAAGAACTGCTTCGCTCCCATACACCAGAGAGAATGGCGTACTGCTTGTTGGAGTCCGGACCGTTGTACGATAGGCCCATAGACATTCATCGAGCTTCTCGTTCCCATCGCACTTATTTGAAGACACGAACTTCTTGAGAAGTTTTATGATGGTTTTGTTGAAGGCTTGTGCTAGCCCGTTAGCCGCTGGATTGTAGGCAGTAGAGGCTACATTCTGGATTCGATTCTTTTTGCAGAACCAGTAAAATGCATGGCTTGCGAACTGTGGACCATTATCATGGATGATCCTGCGAGGTAGGCCGAAGCAGTAGATGATGTGATGTTTGATAAAACTGATTACGTTTGATGTCTTCACTTCAGTGAGCGGTATAGCTTCCGCCTATTTGGAGAAGTAATCAGTTATAGCTAGGATGAATCGATGTCCTTTGGAGGATGGCGGGCTGATTGGTCCTATGACGTCCATGCCCCAGGCTTCAAATGGTGATGCTGCCGTCGGGTGTAGAAACTTCGAAGGTTGATGGATGAAATTAGCGTAGAACTGGCGAGCTCTACACTTCTTTGCATAGTCAACAGCATCCGCTATCATTATGGGCCAGTAATAACCCATTCGTTTGAGGCGATCTTAAAATTTGGGGCCTGGTTGATGTGCACCACAAACTCAATTGTGAGCCTCCCGGAGTGCATGCTTGGCTTCTGTGTCTGATAAGCATCATAACAGTAGCCCGTCATAAGAGCGTCGGTACAACATCTTGGTAGCTGTATCGTAGTAAAATCTGACGGATCGCTTTTGGATGGATACTGCTTCCTTCGGGTCCTCGCGAAGGATTCCATAGACAGCGTAGTCTATAAAAGGAAATCTCCAGTCTTTAGCATCGATGTTTGTTTATGCCGCATAACTGTGATGAATATGCAAGGCATCTTTCACACAGAATAGTTCTCGACCGGACACTATGATCGACTGCTGAGTATTGGTAGGAATGGTCAAGGAAGCAGCGAGACCGGCTAGAGCATCTGCTTCTATATTCTGTAGTCGAGGTACGTACTCGATAAAGAATCCCGCGAAAGTAGATGCAAGCTCGATTGTTTTTCTGTGGTAGGGGATGAGACCTTCGTGGCGAACTTCAAAATCCCCTCGGACTAGACTAACTATTAGCTTGGAATTGTCGTAAGCCTCTAGTTAGTCAACTCCCAGTTGCTTTGCTAGTTGCAGGCCGATTAATAGGGCATTATATTCGGCCATATTGTTGGTGCATGGTTCCACGAGAGAATATGCACGGTGTATAACCAGATGATCATGTGACACGAGAAAGACACCTACTCCAGCCACGATATTCCCTTTGGGTCCTGTTCTTGATGCGCCGTCAAAGAATATTCGCCAAATGGTGTAACACCCAGTTTTCTAGAATAAGGGTAATTTTGAAATTTTGTATTTTAATTTATTTAATTATGGTATTTAAGATTTTTTATGATTTGTATTGATTTTTAATCATTTTAAAACTATTTTAAATCATGACTTATGATTGGTGTCTTGCTAGTGTAACCCTAGAGCCTAGCTATATGATTAGGGTATTTCATTTATCATTTCTAGATTAAGGGATATTTTAGTTATTTTTGTAATTTGGAGAATTATTTGGAATTATTATGTATTATTTAGATTTATTAGAATTAATATGATTTTTAGATATTTTTAGTATAATTGATTTTGGTGTTTTAGTTGACTTTGACTTATGTTGACTTTTGAGACTAACCTAGTGGCTAACCTAGGTCATGACTATGTGATTAGGATATGTAACCCTAGTTAGACTAAAGTTAACCCATGTTTTATTCTTTAAAACTTAAGTTAGAATAGAGAGGTTTTTAGTCATAAGCCATGACTTATGGTTTTGAAACCATTAGTTAGCAACTTAGCCCATAGAGGCCCAAGCCCATCACTAAACCCTAACCCTAACCCACTATGTACAACCACATTGGGAATCCCACCTCTATTTATACTCTCTTCCATTTAGGGCTAGCCTCTTTTAGGAAAGATCACAAGTTAGAAAAAAGAGGTAAATCCCATCTTTAGAAATTCTTAGTAATTCCATTTTAATTCCTTTTTAATCCAAACAAATTGCATTAGATCCTAATTCTAGTGTTCTTGATGTTCATGGAGAGAAATCTCAGGTTTGGATGAATTTGAAGAGTTTTGGCTAACAAGGAGAAACCCTATTTTGGAGCTTTTTATTGGAATTTCAACATATAGGTAAATCCCTATTCTCTCCACCAAATTTTGATTTCTTTGCATGGTTAGGAAGCCATAGGTGTCCTCTCTCTGTTGGTATTGGTTTTGCAAAGTTTTGTGTCCGTTTCGTTTTCGTATCGGACACGTATCTAATTGGATACCTAGGTGTTTGTAGAAATGCCACTAAGGATTCGACTTTCGATTTTTGTAAAAGTAATTACATGTATTCGTAGATCTATATATGAACATTAATTTTTGTGAAGAGTGTTTTATGTTTTGGTGTTGATTCGTGTCGGTTTTGGACACAGGAACCCGTACACGACACAGCGTGCACTGTCCCCTACTGTTCGGTTGTCCTAGCGGACACGACACGACACCATTTGAGATAAAATTTTGGTGACACTTAGGACACATGACTGAAATGACATAGACCAATTTTTAGCTCATCTTATCGAGCAGATTGGGAGAAATCCCACCCGCACCGATTTCACACTGCACGTCGCACTGTTAAAAACGTGCACTGACACGGGCTTGTAGCTTAGACACGACACAATGTAGACTCCTTTCAGGCGGTTGGACACCTACCCTAACCCCTAGAGAACACGTGTACATGGCCACGTGACTCCACGTGGCCTGTGTCGCGTGCTAGACACGTGTGCACGCCCGCACGAGGCTGCCTGTGCAGTATTTTCCTATTCTGTGTAAATTCGTGTTTTGGACACGTTTGTGTCCACTAGTTTGGACACAAACACCATGTTTGACATGTGTATGCATGACACAATGTTTACCAATCCTTACTTTGGTTTATTTTTGTGATTTTAGATTCGAATTTCAGATTTCCTTAAAAATAACTGATACATGCTTCCCTGTTCTTCATTTCTGAAGTTTAATTCCTATTTTAAATGAATATTGGTGTTAGAATTTCTTGATTGGATTCATGTACATATGTGTTAGTACCTTCTGAGTTGGTTTTTTGCAAGTTAGATAGGTTTGTATTGAGAAAATGGGAATTGAACTATGTGTGGACTGATATTCAAGTCCAGTTTGAGTTCAACTCTTGATTCCCTGTTTTTAAACCAGTTTGATGATTAAATGGAAACTTTAAGTGCTGTTTAATGACTAAGATTGGTTCAATTACATATGTATTAGAATGTACAAGGTTGGATTATGATGAGTGTTCGAGAATTTGGTTTTGAATGGGGTTTTCCCATTTTATGATACAAAATGCTGATATTGATTTCTAAAATTTGAAAGTGTTCAAACCATTTTTTTTCCATATTCTTAACTGTCATTGCACTGAATTCACATTAAAATATTTCTCCCATGAAAATTCCTGTCACATTGTTTTCCCCATTACTCACACATTCACACACACATGTAATGGACACCCTATCCTAATTATTCTCTGTACACTACACCCTCTTTTCTATTGCTGTCATTTATTTCCTGGAACCTAAGTCACACACCCCCATATGCATATAACTGAGAAGTAAAACTGAGATTTTGATTTTTGGATTCCTAAGATTGTTAGGCTAATTTATGTCATAGTTCAACTGTGTTATGTAAACCTGAGAATGAGTGGCAACTTCATATTGAATTGTTTTGTACAAACCTTCCCTTAGCCCATACACACATACACATGACAACACAGGACACCCCCTTAGTTCCCTGTCGAACAGGTTTTCCTATTACACTCTATAACACTCTATTACATGCCTACACACACATTAATGCTTCCTGGTACACTATTTTCAGCCTATACACAGGTTTTCCCCTCACATCATGTTACACACACACTCGAATCACCTAGAACTGTCAGATAAGTGGAATACCAACTGTCAGTTGTGAACTGTCAATTTGATTCTAGTTTTCTTTAACAAATTCTGAAATGTATTGCCATGCCCATTCACTCACTGGCTTTTGATGTAAGTTCCTGAACACTCTACTATCTAACTTTCCAAGTACTGGACTGAATCCCCTTCCTTTTTATTACCTATTTTGGATGAATGACTAATTGAAGGATTAAATAGCCAGGTTTAGTTAGGGTTGAATGACTTATCTTTGAAAACTTGAGTTTCTATTTTCAAATCTGTTAACCTATAACTAAGTTCAGACCACCCTCTCATACAATGCGCACACACACATATATCACTTCACTGTGTAAACCTGAGGTGATTGCCAGGTTCCCATGTTGCTTTGGATTGTGTAAATAGTTGAATTTCAATGAGGAATTGGTTCATGTCCTTAACTGAAATGAATGTCTTGTTTAAATGCTTCACTGATTTTCCTATAAACCCTTCACTGATTTTTTTTCTTAGTTCTTTTAACACACAGTCACATATACACCATGCTTTATATTTACATGTCACATATTGCTAAAACTCCACATTTCTGTCAGCACATATATTTCTTGTGAGCTCATTAACACACACACAGTTCCTCACATGGCCATGTACCAAAAACACACACACTTTGGTATTGAACACTGTTTTCACTTTAAGTCCACACACACAAAATCTCATGTGTCCCTTTCTTTCATATTTTACTGTTGTCTTCCACTGTTCCTGGAAATTTAGATGACATGTTCACACATTAATTCTAATGTATGTACACCTTGTTCTTATAAACTCTCTTTTGACACATTCCTAACTAAGTCTGAGAACCACATTGGTTCATGACCACAAACAGGACCTGTAGATCACTCAACCACACATACTAAAACCCTCTATAAGCCTATGTGCACTTTAGACACATTTTATTACACTTTGCCATGACACTATACACAATTTCCCTCTCTATTCCACTATATATTAAGTTCATGATTATATATATATAGAGTATACACATGCATGCATACAACTAGTTAATTTACTTGTTTCAATGTATGCATAGATATATGTTTGTGTTAACTTGCTTGTTATGTAATTAACATATAGATAGTGTAGCCTATGCCTTCCATTTCACCACCATGTTTACACACATAGACCCTTGCATGCTAATTACCCTCTCTCTATTTACATGATATATGTGTAATGTTGTATATATATGTAAGCCTATACATATATATATATATATATATGAATTCATGATCAATAGCATGATGTGATGTGCCTTTGATGTGTGGGTTGTGTTGGCTTGTATAGCCTTGTGATTGGTGTGTTATTGCTAGACTAGGCTTGGTTAGGCCTAACGAGACTTATTAGACTTGTTGGGCTAGGACTTGACCTAGTTGACCTAGTTTGACTAGTCTAGTTGACTAGAGTTGACCGAGAGTTAACTTTGGTCTAGTTTGACCTAGACAGCATGCAGATGCATTCTACTTTACATTTATCATCCCTTGTATACATCTTGACTTGTGTTGCTCTAACTAGGAGTCAGGTACCTCATCTCGAACAGTACATTTACTTCAGACATTCAGATACGAGGCGAGTACATTCTCTGACCGTTTTATACTTGTCTTGATTTGCAGTCTTGCTCTAGATTACTATACTTGAAGCTGATACGATCGTTATCACGGATTGGTACTATATGGATCTTCTTCTGAGATGTTATCTCCTTGTATTCACTAAATACATATTGTGATGTGCGTTTCACTTACATATTGTATTTATTGAATACCCTTATCATTGTACACTCATTGTGCATATTGTACTCTCATTATCACATTGAGCCATTGTACAAGCCATTGTATAAGGTAACGTAACTGAATTGGATCCTTGTGTATTGATTGGGGAGGGAGAGTAGAAATGGTTATTTGATCAATCCTATTGTATAAGAAATTGTTTATGTCCATTGTACACCCACGTACAAAGGAGTCCCATTTGATTGTATAACCTAACCCGTTTACATAACCATATTGTGCTCTAAATCACATATTGCTTACAGTTCTTACTTATCATATATAGATATTTCCCATTATCAAATTTCTGCTGTTTTCATATACATTCTTCTTTTAGCATTTTCTATACCTTACTCTATTGTATGCTTTATATTTCCTAACATGATATGAACTTTGTGAGATGTTTTGTGCTCGCTCCCGTCCTGACTGGACCTGTTGAAAATTTTACAGAGGATGATGAGGAACCTGCACCTTTACTTGGAGCTTGCCTAGTTGACACTCGCGACCTGGACCCCTGGGAGGTTCAGGCAGCTGCTCAGGATGATACCTTGTATAGTGTAGATAGCTTAGATTGTTCCTTCTTTTCATGTTTAGCCGTTGTCTTTATTTTCAGAGTTATATATTTTAGAAATGAGGAGATTTTGTTATTTCATTCTGCTGTACCTCAGTTGAGGATTTCTTATCTATTTCCATCACGCTACATTCTACCTTAGATTGTGACTGAGTTGTACCTCTGTGTTGGCCTCCTTTTGGAGAGTAAATTTCATGTTATGTAGTTATAGTTCATGACCTAGAACAGCGTTCTACCGCCGATACTGCGGCGTAGGCTGGGCGTTGTTACGTTCTCGTACCCTCACAATGGGTACGGGTCGTGACACATTTTTAGTGGTAGCCCATGCAGGTCGAGTTTATGTAGTGGTATTCGAACTAGAGTATCACTACAGCCTGCAGAAGGATTAGGATATTTTGAGGGTACTCAATCACAATAGGAAAACTCTTAATCATATTCATTTTATCTAAATTGTTGCTTACTGACTTCCCTTGAATATAAACTATCCTCCTTAGAATTTTTGCTTTATTCTCAGAAATTGCTTCTTATTTTTGATCTGTTTTCATGATGGTTATGAAGACACGATCTCATCGCTTCGGTTCGGGGGATACTATCGAGAGGCTGGCCACCTCTCGTCCTGTTCATCAGGGCCTTGAGACCGCAGCTCATGTTGTGCCGACTCAGGTTGGCATTTCTGCTATATTGGAGGTGCACCTCTGTCTGTACAGAGACTTTTCTCGTTATTTTCGATTCTCTCAGCAGCAGACCAGGGGAAACCAGTAGGGTGAGCTATAGTCAGGACTGTCAAGGATGCACAGACCATTGGTGATCTTTCTGCAAGTTCCGTTCTTCTTGATTCCATTCCCAAAATTGTCTTTTATAACTACCTTGAAATCCGATTCCATCTGTTCCTTGCTGATTGATTAATTTTGTCATGTTGCCCTTTTGTTATGTTTGTTTTCTTATTCTTCTTAGAAAATCATATGGGCTAGGTCACCTAGGTCATGGGATCTAGAATCTTCGATAGTCGTGATAGTTGGCATAGTGAAGACATGTAGTCAGACTTTGGATGTATTTCTCGGATATGAGAATTTAAGGTTTTACCAGTCGCATGTGGCAATACGAAAATTTTAAATACCATGAACCTAGAGGTACGTACCTTAGTCAAGGACTCTGTGATTATCGTAGCCGTGCTCACTAGCATGATGAAGATTCTGAGTATCATGGTTTTGGACAGACGCATATGATTATCTGACGGTATGTTTGAGACTTTGATTGTGGGGTGTTTGACCTAGAAGGACTACTACCATTTTAATTTCGAGGACGAAATTTTTCTAAGGTGGGTAGACTTGTAACACCCAGTTTTCTAAAATAAGGGTAATTTTGAAATTTTGTATTTTAATTTATTTAATTATGGTATTTAAGATTTTCTATGATTCTTATTGTTTTTTAATCATTTTAAAACTATTTTAAATCATGACATATGATTGGTGTCTTGCTAGTGTAACCCTAGAGCCTCGCTATGTGATTAGGGTATTTCATTTATCATTTCTAGATTGAGGGGTATTTTAGTTATTTTTGTAATTTGGAGAATTATTTGGAATTATTATGTATTATTTAGATTTATTAGAATTAATATGATTTTTAGAGATTTTTAGTATAATTGATTTTGGTATTTTAGTTGACTTTGACTTATGTAGACTTTTGAGACTAACCTAGTGGCTAACCTAGGTCATGACTATGTGATTAGGATATGTAACCCTAGTTAGACTAAAGTTAACCCATGTTTTAGTCTTTAAAACTTAAGTTAGAATAGAGAGGTTTTTAGTCATAAGCCATAACTTATGGTTTTGAAACCATTAGTTAGCAACTTAGCCCATAGAGGCCCAAGCCCAACACTAAACCCTAACCCTAACCCACTATGTACAGCCACATTGGGAATCCTACCTCTATTTATACTCTCTTCCATTTAGGGCTAGCCTCTTTTAGGAAAGATCACGAGTTGGAAAAAAGAGGTAAATCCCATCTTTAGAAATCCCTAGTAAATCCATTTTAATTTCCTTTTAATCCAAACAAATTGCATTAGATCCTAATTCTAGTGTTCTTGCTGTTCATGGAGAGAAATCCCAGGTTTGGATGAATTTGGAGAGTTTTGGTTAACATGGAGAAACCCCCTTTTGGAGCTTTTCATTGGAATTTCAACATATAGGTAAATCCCTATTCTCTCCACCAAATTTTGATTTTTTTTTGCATGGGTAGGAAGCCCTAGGTGTCCTCTCTCTGTTGGTATAGGTTTTGCAAAGTTCTGTGTCCGTTTCGTGTCTGTATCGGACACGTATCTAATGGGATACCTAGGTGTTTGTAGAAATGCCACTAAGGATTCGACTTTCGATTTTTGTAAAAGTAATTGCATGTATTCATAGATCTGTATATGAACATTAATTTTTGTGAAGAGTGTTCTGTGTTTTGGTGTCGATTCGTGTCGGTTTTCGACACAGGAACCCGTGCACGACACAGCGTGCACTGTCCCCTGCTGTTCGGGTGTCCTAGCGGACACGACACGACACCATTTGAGATGAAATTTTGGTGACACTTAGGACACATGACTGACATGACACAGACAAATTTTTAGCTCATCTTATCGAGCGGATTAGAAGAAATACCACCCGCACCGATTTTACACTGCACGTCGCACTGTTAAAAAAGCTATCACGCCCAGTACCGAAATACGGAGACGGACTAGGCCAGCTACACCATATGAGGTACGTAACGTCATACGACGATCGTGGCTATCGAGAGACTAGGGGGTACATGCTACAATCAAGTCTCCTATGGTCCCACAGAGTTCTATGTCTCAATCAATCAAATCACATCAGCAAATAGATGAACATTAAAGATAAAGCAGTAAGGCGTCCCCGACGCTGTATCAAAATGATCATGAGAGACTAGCTTCATAATTTAGCTATCTCGGAGAGTCAGGAGTACAAAATTATACACAGCTGCAGTTTGTTTAATTATAATTATGTACTGACACAAAATATCAAGTAATCCGGCTAACAGGTGCCGGTGGCTGAACGCCGCAAAAGTATAAGCAGGAGTGGTGGAGAAGGAACCCACTCGAGTCCCCGAACTGCCATGCTCCTAGTATGCACCATGGATGTCAGGGAGGAAGATCGTGTCCTCTGGCTCTGCTACGGGATCTGGCCAAACAAAACCAGCGGGGTCAGCCCCGAATAGCAAGTACCGCCAAAGGGGCACAAGAGTTAAGACAAAAAACCCGGTTAATAGAATGATTGAGAATAGTAATACTTATGCTACCATTATAGGGTAACGCCACATCCTCAAACCCAAATGGCACCCTTACAACCAAACAAGGACAAAAGGTGCCGCATGGAGTCGGGACGCGTCGTACTCTATAACCTTCGCATAAGTTAAAGGGTATAAACAATAAAATCTTCTGATCGTGACTTCGGTCGATAGCCTATCGCAGCACAATAACCAACCCAACAATCAAACAAGAACATGGGTTGGATCATGTACCTTGATAGACCATGTTCCTCAGTCATTCACAGAAGTAGCACTTCACAACCAGAATAAGTCTTCCGTTCATAACTTCGGTCCACAGCCTATCATAGTACGATAACCAACCCAACAATCAAACAAGAACATGGGTTGGATCACGTACCATGACAGTCCGCTTTCCTCAGTTACTCACGGAAGGTAATACGGTACAATCAAGTCATTTTCACGGCCAATCAAGTCTACGAGTTTCTAGTGGGACGAGGTTATCCTCGCATCATGTTATTAGAAAATCCTCAGATCGTATCTTTCCAGCAAGGCTAGCCAACCCAGGGGTTCGCGTAGACAGGTATGATTGAGCACAGGTCCCTCGCAAGGTCACCTTGCTAAAACATATAATATGTAGCAGGAATTAATCGGATATAGTCATCCACTCGTTGCAGATGACACAGTATCCGTGGAGACCAGCCGGCGCGTCGAGACAATATCTCAAGGCGGCTGGTGTAACACGATCTCGGGATTTTGCCCTCCCCATGCATCTAGTATATTTAGTTGCCTAGTTTAACCCTAGGTGAAATCTTGGACTCACATGTTATGGCCTGCATGATTATCCTCCTAAAGTCGTACTTTAGTACGAGAACCCTAAAGAGGATCCATGTCAATCAGTATGTCAACATGTTCTACCCTCCTTAGTGTAATGCATCATTGCAAATACGCCACGTGGAGTTACGAGTCTTTTGTCGAGCATGAACAAGAACTGGGACATTCATGTACATGTATCAGGTAGGAACACTTTGTTCTTCGGGGTCACATTAGTGCTCATATAATGCTCGGGACAAAAGGCGTAAGAATATAAAATGGGCATATAATATATATATATATAATAATAATAAGATAACAATATAGGGCACAAAAGTCCATGCGGCCCAAGGGGAGTGAGTCCATGCGGCCGGGTCAATACTGGTTCATGCGGCTGGGACTACACGCTCATGCGGCTCAGAGAGCCCCAAGGCGCATGCGGCTGGAAGGTCGGGTTCATGCGGACGAAGGGGTGTCAGCGTATGCGGCTGCGAAGGAAGCAATCGCCAGGCGACCGGGGTTCGACAACATATGCGGCTAGGATCAGACGAAGCCTTATGCGGCTGAGCATGGGCGATACATATGCGGCTGGATGATGGATGGACCTTATGCGGCTCAGAAACAGTAGCGCATATGCGGCTGGGTGCAAAGAACTCATGCGGCTGCGAAGACTGGCCGCATGAAGTCCATGCGACAAGGGCTCATGCGGCTGAGTCTGAACAAGGCTATGCGGCTGAATTACTTGCCGCATGAGGATTCATGCGGTCAAGTACTCAAGCAAGTCTTATGCGGCTAGGAAGGACTTTCCATGCGGCTGAGATCGAACGAGTCTCGTGCGGCTGGAAAGGCCATGCGGCCAGAGGCTTGTCGCATGAAGATTCATGCGGTCAAGTACTGCTCTTCTTCTCCACTTGTCCGAGAAGAGGAGCCAAGCAACCATGGCTTCCAAACTACACAAAACCTTCATCCGGAGCCCAAATCGGAACTTCCTTAGGTCAAAATGGGGTAGAACAAAATTCTCTAAAACATGGAACCATTAAAACTTGAAAATGATGAAGTTTGCTAGATCAAAACCAAGAAAATCCGAAAATGGTTAAAACCTAGATCTACAAAGATTAAAGCTTTAAAATAGAAAACTTCAAGTTCTAAACTAGTATAGAATAAGGAGAAGAACATATTTGACAAATAATTTTGTAAGAAAACATCAACGACATTTATGGATCCATCTCTTGAGCAAGTTGGTACTTGCCTTGGTTGGTGGAGGAAAGTAAATGAGAGAAAATAAATGAGAGGAGAGAGAATGAGTTGAGTTATTATATAGAATCTTGAACCCATGGGTTCATGATGAACCAAGGTGAACCAAGAATAGGTTCCCCAAATGAGCCAAAACTGTAGGCCCAAGTGCAGATAATAAATTACGAAATAATATATTTTATTTTTTGAATATTTTCGAGAAATACATGAAAAAATACAGCATATAAATATCGTATAAATATAAAGTAAATACAATTTATCGGTTTACGTATTAAAATACGTATTCCAGGATCGGGAAGTGACATCTCTACCCTTCTTAGAAAAATTCCGTCCTCGGAATTTCAGCCAAGACAGGATAGTGAAATCAGGGCAAGCGAGGCACAATTATATACAAGTTAACTATCATAGCAGTTATTATCATACATCACAAGGTACAAAACAAGCAGGTGCAGATAAGCATGGAATTGTGTCAATAAGGTGCAAAAATATACCTTATTAGTCAAACAAATACGGATACCGAGATCTGATCTCGTCCTCGCGCTCCCAGGTTGACTCTTCCGGAGAGTGATGGTTCCAAGAAACACGGACAAGGCTGATCGTCCGATTCTTGAGTACCTTCTCTCGTCGGTCTAAAATAGATACGGGTTGTTCCTCGTAAGTTAGGTTGGTACCAATGACTAACTCAGAATGATCGAGGACATGACTCGGATCCGGAACATACCTACGTAACTGAGACACATGAAACACATCATGTATGCCAGTTAACGAAGGTGGAAGGGCAAGTCGATAAGCCACATCGCCTACCCGAGCGAGAATCTTAAAAGGACCAACGTATCTTGGACTAAGCTTTCCTCGGGTTCCAAATCTAATGATACCCCGAGTTGGCGAAATCCGTAGAAACACTTGGTCGCCAACTCTGAACTCTAGAGGCCTACGATGCTGATCTGCCCAATGACGATGTCGGTCCTGTACAACTCGAAGGCGCTCTCTGACCAACTTAACTATCTCCACAGTCTGTGTGATCATCTCTGGCCCCAACAACTTCCGTTCTCCAACATCGTCCCATGCCAAAGGGGACCTGCACTTCCTTCCGTACAATGCTTCGAACGGGGCCATCTGAATGCTAGCCTGATAGCTATTGTTGTAGGAGAACTCCACTAGATGAAGGTGATCCTCCCAAGATCCGCCAAAATCTAAGGTACACGCCCGTAGCATATCTTCTAACGTCTGAATGGTTCTTTCTGATTGCCCGTCGGTTTGTGGATGATAAGCAGTACTGAATCTTAACTTGGTTCCCAAACTTTGGTGTAAGCTCCGCCAAAAATGGGAAGTAAACCGCGTATCCCGATCGGATACTATACTAACTGGAATACCGTGCTGCCTTGCTATCTGCTTCATGTACATTTCTGCTAACTGCTCAGTAGTCTGTCCAACTCAGAAGGGAAGGAAATGAGCGACCTTCGTGAGTCGATCTACTATTACCCAGATTGCATTCTTGCCAGCCGGGGATCTAGGTAAACCGGTCACAAAATCCATCGTGATGTGCTCCCATTTCCATTCTGGGATAGGAAACGGCTGGAGCAATCCTGCTGGTCTCTGCTGCTCGGCTTTCACCTGCTGACATACCAGACACTTGGATACAAATCTCGCTATCTCTCTTTTCATGCCATTCCACCAAAAGAACTGCCTGATATCTCGATACATCTTCGTTCCTCCTGGATGAATGGAGTAAATAGAACTATGAGGTTCGGACATGACTTCTTGCCGAAGGTCTCCACTCGGTACACAGAGTCTGCTTCCAAACCTGAGCGTACCATCTTCATGAATCACTAACTCCTTCCTACGGCCTGATTCACACTCCGACCGCAACTTCTGAATCTGTGGATCTCCTGCTTGTGCTGCCCTTATCCTCTCTACTAAGGTTGACTGAATCTGCATACTGGTCATTCTTCCTATATCCCCTGGCAAAACTACTTCGATTCCCATACTCTGAAGGTCTTCTAAAATATGCTTCTGTGAGGTCAGGATAAAGGCACTGTTTCTCCTACTCAGTGCATCTGTAACTATATTCGCCTTGCCTGGATGATACTGAAGATCTAAATCAAAATCCTTCAGCAGTTCTAATCATCTTCTTTGCCTCATGTTCAAATCTCGCTGCGTGAACACGTATTTCAAACTCTTATGATCAGTATAAATCTCTACCCGATCCCCGTACAAATAATGCCTCCACAACTTGAGTGAAAACACCACAGCCGCTAACTCCAAATCGTGAGTCGGGTAATTCTTCTCATGGTCTCGAAGCTGTCGAGACGCATATGCTATCACCTTTCCATGTTGCATCAATACACATCCAAGACCCTTCCCAGATGCGTCACAATATACTGTAAAGCCTTCCGCTCCTACCGGAAGCGTCAAGATCGGGGCTGAGATCGATCTCTTCTTCAATTCTTCAAATGATGCCTGACAGCTAGCTGACCAAACAAACTCTACATCCTTATGCGTCAAACGCGTTAAGGGCACAGAGATCTTAGCAAAGTCCGCCACGAACCTTCTGTAGTAACCAGCTAATCCTAAGAAACTTCGCACTTCTGCAACCGTTCTCGGGACTGGCCAATGCTCTACGGCCTCAATCTTCTTTGGATCTACTGACACTCCTGCCCCAGAGATTACATGCCCCAGGAACGAAATGTGATCTAACCAGAATTCACACTTGTCGAGCTTCGCATAAAGTTGATGCTCCCTCAATGTCTGCAAGACAGTCCTAAGATGTTTCTCATGCTCCTCTTCACTGCTGGAATAGACAAGGATGTCATCTATGAACACCACCACAAATCTATCCAAATACGGCAGAAAGATGCGATTCATTAAATCCATGAATACTGCGGGGGCGTTGGTTAGTCCAAAGGGCATTACTAAAAACTCATAATGCCCGTATCTAAATCTGAATGCTGTCTTCGGTATGTCTTGCTCCCGAACTATTACTTGATAGTATCCCGACCGAAGATCGATCTTGGAAAAGACACTGGCCTTGCTCAACTGGTCAAACAGGTCATCAATCCTTGGTAGCGGGTACTTATTCTTCACTGTTACTGCATTCAGCTTGCGGTAGTCGATGCACATCCTCGTCGACCCATCCTTCTTGGGAACTAGAATCACTGGCGCGGCCCAGGGCGATTTACTGTCTCGGATGAATCCCTTAGACTTCAACTCTTCTTCATGTTGATACAACTTATCCTGTTCTGACGGCGATATTCTGTAAACTTTGTCTGCAATAGGCCTCGTTCCAGGGTTCAACTCAATGCTAAATTCTACCTCTCTGACTGGGGGTATCCCTGGGAGCTCATCAGGAAAGACGTCGAAAAAATCTTCGACCACTCTCGGAATCTGTCCTGGCTCTGACACTGCTGCTGAGATGACGCCTCCGGCCTGATTCTTCAAGGTTCGAGTAAAGATGAACTGCTCCATCCCAGGAATGCTGAATATGACCCTACCTCCTCTACAATCAATGGTCGCATGACTGTCTCTCAACCAGTCCATGCCGAGAACAATATCAAAATTCCCCATAGGGAATTCAATCAATGATGCGGGCAATAAAGGCCCACACACCTCTACCGGACATGAAAAGCGCACTCTGCTCACTTCTACGAGCCCATTGCTGGTGAGTATATCCATCCTCTCCGACAATGCCACAAACTCTAATCCAATCCGTGTAGCATATTGTGCAGAGATGAATGAATGAGTAGCGCCTGAATCAAATAATGCTACAGCAGGAAATGAGGTGACGAGAATTTTACCTGCCACCACGTCACTAGACGCTAGAGCCTCTCCCAAGGTTAATGTGAGAGCCTGGCCCCGCGGAGCCCCTTGTTGCGGCCTTCCTCGACCATGCTGTTGCTGTCTCTGAGGGCCTCCGGCCTCCTGTGCCTGGCGAAACATCTGAGCCTGCGTTGGTAGACGCTGGGCTAGGGGCCTTAATGCTAATACTGGCCCTCCACTCGGGGTTACCACTGGAGCTGGCAATGCTGGAAACTGCTGAGCTGGCCCTCCTGGCCTCTGCATCATAGGACAAGTAGAAATACGGTGGTCTGAACTACCACACCTCAAGCATAAGCCATTCGCCGACCGGCACACCTCCCTCGTGTGCCCTGCCTTCCCACAGAATGTACAGCCCTGGGGTGCTCCCTGACGCTGTTGCTGGTTTCTCGGCTGCTGATGCCGAATTGGCGCTGTATTAGTTGACACGGCCGTACTCCGCGGCGCTCCTGCATCATGAATACGTACACCGGGTGCTGGTACCGATGTTCCCTGCATTGCTCCTCCTCCAACCTGGGAAAGAGATCTCTTCTGACCTCCTGCCCTCGATGCCAACCTCTGCTGGGTAAGCTCGTGCCTCCGGGCTGCCGTCAAGACAGCGTCAAACGTCTGGTAGTCGTGTCCTTCCACAAGCTGCAATAATTGCAAATGAAGTCCCTGCTGGAACCTCATAGCTTTCTCTGGCTCCGTTGCCACCATTGCTGGCGCAAAGCGGCACAATCTGCAGAACTTTGCTGCATACCCATCTACGGTCTTGTCTGCTTGCTTGAGATTGACGAACTTCTGCTGGAGCTCATATCGAGCTACTACGCCAAAATACTTGGCCTTGAATCTGTCACTGAAGGTGGTCCAACGAACAGGGCGTCTTGTACCAACTTCTTCTGATGCCCACCAGTCGCGGGCAAGATCCTGAAGTACCAGTTTGACCTGATCAACCTTCTCATCATCTGGAACCTTGGCTGCCACAAGAATGGCTTCGATGTCTTGAATCCATGCATCCGTAGTGATAGCATCCTCCATGCCATCAAAATACCTCGGGTTCAAGCGACGAAACCTTCCTGATGCTCCCGAGTCAACCCCGGCACTCCTCTCAAGAGCTAACTGAATCCCTTGGTTCAGCAACACATTCTGCTCCTGCTGCCGAGTCTGTTGCTGTTGGTTAGTGACAAGAAACCCCCGGATGATCTCCAGGAGTAATACGGTGTCTGGTACTTCCGTCGCTGCTGGTGCTGCAGGAGTTTCAATAACCTGCGGCTGCACTGCCTCTGGTTCCATTTCTGCTCGTGCCTGCACTGGAGAAGGTTCTCTCCCCTGTTGCTGCCCAGTCGAGCCATGCTCTTGCTGCTCTTCCTCATGGGCCTCACCCGCTACTGAGAATTAAGCACCCCTATAGAGAAGAATATAAGATTATCAAGTCCGGACGAGAAAGATTTCGATGATGCAAGTCAGGTTAGAGATCAAGGCAAGGACAGAGAATTCGAAACAGAATTTCAAGGGGAACAAGTTTTGATTGAGACTCCTAATAATTTGCAATACCCCACAAGTCTGAAAATCAGACCTGCATGGGCCACCACTAAAACCTTGTCACGCCCCAGTACCGAAATACGGAGACGGACTAGGCCAGCTACACCATATGAGGTACGTAACGTCATACGACGATCATGGCTGTCGAGAGACTAGGGGGTACATGCTACAATCAAGTCTCCTATGGTCCCACAGAGTTCTATGTCTCAATCAATCAAATCACCTCAGCAAATAGATGAACATTAAAGATAAAGCAGTAAGGCGTCCCCGACGCTGTATCAAAATGATCATGAGAGACTAGCTTCATAATTTAGCTATCTCGGAGAGTCAGGAGTACAAAATTATACACAGCTGCAGTCTGTTTAATTACAATTATGTACTGACACAAAATATCAAGTAATCCGGCTAACAGGTGCCGGTGGCTGAACGCCGCAAAAGTATAAGCAGGAGTGGTGGAGAAGGAACCCACTCGAGTCCCCGAACTGCCATGCTCCTAGTATGCACCATGGATGTCAGGGAGGAAGATCGTGTCCTCTGGCTCTGCTACGGGATCTGGCCAAACAAAACCAGCGGGGTCAGCCCCGAATAGCAAGTACCGCCAAAGGGGCACAAGAGTTAAGACTAAAAACCCAGTTAATAGAATGATTGAGAATAGTAATACTTATGCTACCATTATAGGGTAACGCCACATCCTCGAACCCATATGGCACCCTTACAACCAAACAAGGACAAAAGGTGCCGCATGGAGTCGGGACGCATCGTACTCTATAACCTTCGCATAAGTTAAAGGGTATAAACAATAAAATCTTCTGATCGTAACTTCGGTCGATAGCCTATCGCAGTACAATAACCAACCCAACAATCAAACAAGAACATGGGTTGGATTATGTACCTTGATAGACCATGTTCCTCAGTCATTCACAGAAGTAGCACTTCACAACCAGAATAAGTCTTTCGTTCATAACTTCGGTCCACAGCCTATCATAGTACGATAACCAACCCAACAATCAAACAAGAACATGGGTTGGATCACGTACCATGACAGTCCGCTTCCCTCAGTTACTCACGGAAGGTAATAGGGTACAAGCAAGTCGTTTTCACGGCCAATCAAGTCTACGAGTTTCTAGTCGGACGAGGTTATCCTCGCATCATGTTATTAGAAAATCCTTAGATCGTATCTTTCCAGCAAGGCTAGCCAACCCAGGGGTTCGCGTAGACAGGTATGATTGAGCACAGGTCCCTCGCAAGGTCACCTTGCTAAAACATATAATATGTAGCAGGAATTAATCGGATACAGTCATCCACTCGTTGCAGATGACACAGTATCCGTGGAGACCAGCCGGCGCGTCGAGACAATATCTCAAGGCGGCTGGTGTAACACGATCTCGGGATTTTGCCCTCCCCATGCATCTAGTATATTTAGTTGCCTAGTTTAACCCTAGGTGAAATCTTGGACTCACATGTTATGGCCTGCATGATTATCCTCCTAAAGTCGTACTTTAGTACGAGAACCCTAAAGAGGATCCATGTCAATCAGTATGTCAACATGTTCTACCCTCCTTAGTGTAATGCATCATTGCAAATACGCCACGTGGAGTTACGAGTCTTTTGTCGAGCATGAACAAGAACTGGGACATTCATGTACATGTATCAGGTAGGAAGACTTTGTTCTTCGGGGTCACATTAGTGCTCATATCATGCTCGGGACAAAAGGCGTAAGGATATAAAATGGGCATATAATATATATATATAATAATAATAAGATAACAATGTAGGGCACAAAAGTCTATGCGGCCTAAGGGGAGTGAGTCCATGCGGCCGGGTCAATACTGGTTCATGCGGCTGGGACTACACGCTCATGCGGCTCAGAGAGCCCCAAGGCGCATGCGGCTGGAAGGTCGGGTTCATGCGGACGAAGGGGTGTCAGCGTATGCGGCTGCGAAGGAAGCAATCGCCAGGCGATCGGGGTTCGACAGCATATGCGGCTAGGATCAGATGAAGCCTTATGCGGCTGAGCATGGGCGATACATATGCGGCTGGATGATGGATGGGCCTTATGCAGCTCAAAAATAGTAGCGCATATGCGGCTGGGTGCAAAGAACTCATGCGGCTGCGAAGGCTGGCCGCATGAAGTCCATGCGACAGGGGCTCATGCGGCTGAGTCTGAACAAGGCTATGCGGCTGAATTACTTGCCGCATGAGGATTCATGCGGTCAAGTACTCAAGCAAGTCTTATGCGGCTAGGAAGGACTTTCCATGCGGCTGAGCTCGAACGAGTCTCGTGCGGCTGGAAAGGCCATGCGGCCAGAGGCTTGCCGCATGAAGATTCATGCGGTCAAGTACTGCTCTTCTTCTCCACTTGTCCGAGAAGAGGAGCCAAGCAACCATGGCTTCCAAACTACACAAAACCTTTATTCGGAGCCCAAATCGGAACTTCCTTAGGTCAAAATGGGGTAGAACAAAATTCTCTACAACATGGAACCATCAAAACTTGAAAATGATGAAGTTTGCTAGATCAAAACCAAGAAAATCCAAAAATGGTTAAAACCTAGATCTACAAAGATTAAAGCTTCAAAATGGAAAACTTCAAGTTCTAAACTAGTATAGAATAAGGAGAAGAACATATTTGACAAATAATTTTGTAAGAAAACATCAATGACATTTATGGATCCATCTCTTGAGCAAGTTGGTACTTGCCTTGGTTGGTGGAGGAAAGTAAATGAGAGAAAATAAATGAGAGGAGAGAGAATGAGTTGAGTTATTAGAATCTTGAACCCATGGGTTCATGATGAACCAAGGTGAACCAAGAATAGGTTCCCCAAATGAGCCAAAACTGTAGGCCCAAGTGCAGATAATAAATTATGAAATAATATATTTTATTTTTTGAATATTTTCGAGAAATACATGAAGAAATACAGCATATAAATATCGTATAAATATAAAGTAAATACAATTTATCGGTTTACGTATTAAAATACGTATTCCAGGATCGGGGAGTGACAAAAGCGTACTGACACGGGCTTGTAGCTTGGACACGACACAATGTAGACTCCTTTCAGGCGGTTGGACACCTACCCTAACCCCTGGCGAACACGTGTATATGGCCACATGACTCCACGTGGCCTGTGTCGCGTGCTAGACACGTGTGCATGCCCGCACGAGGCTACCTATGCAGTATTTTCCTATTCTGTGTAAATTCGTATTTTGGACATGTTTGTGTCCACTAGTTTGGACACAAACACCATGTTTGACACGAGTATGTATGACACAATGTTTACCAATCCTTACTTTGGTTTATTTTTGTGATTTTAGATTCGAATTTCAGATTTCCTTAAAAATAACAGATACATGCTTCCCTGTTCTTCATTTCTGAAGTTTAATTCCTATTTTAACTGAATATTGGTGTTAGAATTTCATGATTGGATTCATGTACATATGTGTTAGTACCGGTTGAGTTGGTTTTTTGCAAGTTAGATAGGTTTGCATTGAGAAAATAGGAATTGAACTATGTGTGGACTGATATTCAAGTCCAGTTTGAGTTTAACTCTTGATTCCCTGTTTTTAAACCAGTTTGATGATTAAATGGAAACTTTAAGTGTTGTTTAATGATTAAGATTGGTTCAATTAAATATGTATTAGAATGTACAAGGTTGGATTATGATGAGTGTTCGAGAATTTGGTTTTGAATAGGGTTTTCCTATTTTTTGATACAAAATGCTGATATTGATTTCTGAAATTTAAAAGTGTTCAAACCATTTTTTTTCCATATTCTTAACTGTCGTTGCACTGAATTCACATTGAAATGTTTCCCCCATGAAAATTCCTGTCACATTGTTTTCCCCATTACTCACACATTCACACACACATGTAATGGACACCCTATCCTAATTATTCCCTGTACACTACACCCTCTATTCTATTGCTGTCATTTATTTCCTGGAACCTAAGTCACACACCCCCATATGCATATAACTGAGAAGTAAAACTGAGATTTTGATTCTTAGATTCCTGAGATTGGTAGGCTAATTTATGTCATGAATCAACTGTGTTATGTAAACCTTTGAATGAGTGGCAACTTCATATTGAATTATTTTGTACAAACCTTCCCTTAGCCCATACACATATACACATGACAACACAGGACACCCCCATAGTTCCCTGTAGAACAGGTTTTCCTATTACACTCTATTACACGCTATCACATGCCTACACACACATTAATGCTTCCTGGTACACTATTTTCAGCCTATACACAGGTTTTCCCCTCACATCATGTTACACACACACTCGAATCACCTAGAACTGTCAGATAACTGAAATACCAACTGTCAGTTGTGAACTGTCAATTTGATTCCAGTTTTCTTTAGCAAATTCTGAAATGTATTGCCATGCCCATTCACTCACTGGCTTTTGATGTAAGTTCCTGAACACTCTACTAGCTAATTGTCCAAGTACTGGACTGAATCCCCTTCCTTTTTATTACCTGTTTTGGATGAATAACTGATTGAAGGATTAAGTAGCCAGGTTTAGTTAGGGTTGAATGACTTATCTTTGAAAACTTGAGTTTCTATTTTTAAATCTGTTAACCTATAACTAAGTTCAGACCACCCTCTCGTACAATGCACACACACACATATATCACTTCACTGTGTAAACCTGAGGTGATTGCCAGGTTCCCATGTTGCTTTGGATTGTGTAAATGGTTGAATTTCAATGAAGAATTGGTTCCTTTCCTTAACTGAAATGAATGTCTTGTTTAAATGCTTCACTGATTTTCCTATAAACCCTTCCCTGATTTTTTTCCTATTTATTTTAACACACAGTCACATATACGCCATGCTTTACATTTACCTGTCACATATTGCTAAAACTCCATATTCCTGTCAGCACATATATTTTTTGTGAGCTTATTAATACACACACAGTTCCTCACATGGCCATGTATCACAAACACACACTTTGGTATTGAACACTGTTTTCACTTTATGTCCACACACACAAAATCTCATGTGTCCCTTCCTTTCATCTTTTGCTGTTGTCTTCCATTGTTCCTGGAAATTTAGATGACATGTTCACACATTAATACTAATGTATGTACACCTTGTTCTTATAAACTCTCTTTTGACACATTCCTAACTAAGTTTGAGAACCACATTGGTTCATGACCACACACAAGACCTGTAGATCACTCAACCACACATACTAAAACCCTCTATAAGCCTATGTACACTTTAGACACATTTCATTACACTTTGCCATGACACTATACACAATTTTCCTCTCTATTCCATTATATATTAAGTTCATGATTATATATATATATATTTTTTTTTGATTATATATATATATATATATATATATATATATATATATATAGAGTATACACATGCAAAAAAAAATATATATTAAAAAAATATATATATATATAGAGTATACACATGCAAAAAAAAATAAAAAAATATGGAGTATACACATGCATGCATACAACTAGTTAATTTACTTGTTTCAATGTATGCATAGATATATGTTTGTGTTAGCATGCTTGTTATGTAATTAACATATAGATATTGTAGCCTATGCCGTCCATTTCACCACCATGTTCACACACATAGACCCTTGCATGCTAATTACCCTCTCTCTATTTACATGATGTATGTGTAATATTGTATATATATGTAAGCCTATACATATATATATATGTAAGCCTATACATATATATATATATGAATTCATGATCAATAGCATGATGTGATGTGCCTTTGATGTGTGGGTTGTGTTGGCTTGTATAGCCTTGTGATTGGTGTGTGATTGCTAGACTAGGCTTGGTTAGGCCTAGCGAGACTTATTATACTTGTTGGGCTTGGACTTGACCTAGTTGACCTAGTTTGACTAGTCTAGTTGACTAGAGTTGACCGAGAGTTGACTTTGGTCTAGTTTGACCTAGACAGCATGCAGATGCATTGTACATTATATTTATCATCCCTTGTACACATCTTGACTTGTGTTGCTCTAACTAGGAGTCAGGTACCTCATCTCGGACAGTACATTTACTTCAGACATTCAGATACGGGGGCGAGTACATTCTCTGACCGTTTCATACTTGTCTGGATTTACATTCTTGCTCTAGATTACTGTACTTGATGCTAACACGATCGTTATCACGGATTGGTACTATATGGATCTTCTTCTGAGATGTTATCTCCTTGTATTCACTAAATACATATTGTGATGTGCGTTTCACTTACATATTGTATTTATTGAATACCCTTATCATTGTACACTCATTGTGCATATTGTACTCTCATTATCACATTGAGCCATTGTACAAGCCATTGTACAAGCCATTGTATAAGGTAACGTAACTGAATTGGATCCTTGTGTATTGATTGGGGAGGGAGAGTAGAAATGGTTATTTGATCAATCTTATTGTATAAGAAATTGTATATGTCCATTGTACACCCACGTACAAAGGAGTCCCATTTGATTGTGTAACCTAACCCGTTTACATAACCATATTGTGCTCTAAATCACATGTTGCTTACAGTTCTTACTTATCATATATAGATATTTTCCATTATCAAATCTCTTTTGTTTTTATATACATTCTTCTTTTAGCGTTTCCTGTACCTTACTCTAGTGCATGCTTTATATTTCCTAACATGATATGAACTGCGTGAGTTGTTTTGTGCTCTCTCCCTCCTGACTGGACCTGTTGAAAATTTTACAGAGGATGATGAGGAACCTGCACCCTTATTTGGAGCTTGCCTAGTTGACACTCGCGACCTGGACCCCTGGGGAGGTTCATGCAGCTGCTTAGGATGATACCTTGTATAGTGTAGATAGCTTAGACCGTTCCTTCTTTTCATGTTTAGCCGTTGTCTTTATTTTCAGAGTTGTATATTTTAGAGATGAGGAGATTTTGTTATTTCATTCTGCTGTACCTCAGTTGAGGATTTCTTATCTATTTCTATCATGCTATATTCTACCTTAGATTATGATTGAGTTGTACCTCTGTGTTAGCCTCCTTTTGGAGAGTATATTTCATGTTATGTAGTTATAGTTCATGACCTAGAACAGCGTTGTTACGTTCTCGTACCCTCACAATAGGTGCAGGTCATGACAAATGGGGATTTCTTCAGTTGCAGTGTTAGACTCCACCACTTTATCGGGGATTTCATCGTAAAGTTTGGACGATTCCGACACCGGATAAGCTGCTAGGAAATTACCTAATACTTTGCCTTTTACTGCCTTCTGAGGAACGAAGATCATATCGTACGTAGTTAACACCATTGCCCATGTAGCTAAATGGGAATTGAGAGAGCCTGGTTTAGTCATGATTATTCTTAGTGGGTTGACTTTAGATATAATATGGATAGTCTGCCCAGACACATAGTTGTATGTCTTCTGGAGGGCAAATACTAGTGCGAGGCATTCCTTCTCCACCGGTGTGTATCTGTGCTCGGCACCCACCATTTTACGGCTGAGGTAGTAAATTGCCTGTTCATGGCCGCCTTTGTTCTTCTGAGCTAAGAGGGCGCCAAGGGAATGATCCATAGCACGAAAATATAGTAAGAAGGGCTTCCCCATTATTGGAGCAACTAATACTGGAGGGCTTGTAAGATACGTCTTAATGTCGTCGAATGTGCATTGATATTGTTCAGTCCAGGCAAAAGATACGCCTTTCTTCATGAGCTTAGTGAATGGTTTACACCTTCCAGAGAGGTTCAAAATGAATCGTTTGATGTAGGCTAGCCTTCCTTGTAGTCCGTGCAGCTCTTTGAGATTTCTTGGAGGGTGCATGTCGAGAATAACCTTCACTTTCTCCAAGTCCAGATGTATACCCTTTGAAGTGATAACGAAACTAAGGAACTTGCCGCTGGAGACTCCCAAAAAAGATTTGGTTGGATTCATCTTGGGTTGGTGTGTACGCTTTAGTTCGAACATCGTTCTCAAGTCTTGGAGGTGGTTGCCCTTGAGACAACTTTTGACTGCAATATCATCTACGTAACACTCCACAGTTTTGCGCAAATGATCGTAAAAAATTATATTCGTGGCTCGCTGGTATGTTGCCCCTGCATTCTTTAATCCGAAGGTCATCACCGTATAGCAGTATACCCCTAACGGTGTTCGAAAAGATGTTTGCTTCTCGTCATCGGGGAACATCTTGATCTGGTTGTAGCCTGAGAACCCATCCATGAAGGACATCCGCTGGAAGCCGTAAGTATTGTCGATCATTACGTCAGTGATCGGTAGGGGGAACTCGTCTTTCGGGCATGCAGAGTTTAAATTACTATAGTCGATACAGACTCAAACTTTACCGTTCTTTTTTATGACTGGAACGATGTTGGCAACCCAGTCTAGGTGTTGTTCCTCGTGAATGAACCTACTAGCAATGAGCTTCTTGACTTTATTCTCGATGGCTTCCATGACGTCTGGTCGGAATCGTCATTGTTGCTGCTTCACTGGCTTAGCTTTAGACGAAATGTTCAAGTGGTGCACGATGACTTTAGGGTCCAAACGTGGCATGTCTTCATAGCTCCATGTGAAGACGTCGATGTATTCTCTTATAAGTTGTATAAGAGATTGGCGTTTATCGCCAGAAAGGCTTTTGCTGATGAAGATTGGTTTGGAGGATGCTTCATCTCTTAGATTGACTTGGATGACTTCGTCTTCAGTAGGTGGTTTCCGTTGTTCGAATCATAGCTCCCACATGGTGTCCATCTTTTAAGCCTATTGTTCGAGTTTGATTGATTGGACATCGTCTGTAATTTGGTCGGCGGCAACCATGTTGACGGACAGAGTTGCTTTGAACATGTCGCCGATGCTGGAGTCTGAGTCCTAGAGGGAGGAATCAAAAGAATGAGAACAACGATCTGCTTCATTATCTGATCTTTCGGGAGTTGTTGGAGGAGAGACATAGCCCAAACCAATACCGCTTCGTTGGTAGTAGTTCTCGGATTTGCCAGGGAGAGCAAAGTGTCGTAGTGGCAACCGTCCCCCTCGGCCGTAATTTAGCCCTTTGTCGCTTTTGATGTCATACCCCATATTCTGGATGATATTCTTGGCCTGCCAACTATACCGAAAAAGTTATATTTTTCCGGAGTCAAAGTCAACTTCTGTGTTGTGCTTGGGAGAAGTAGAGTCTGGAACGAACTTTCTCTCGCCAATTATACGACCGAACATGATTAGCTCTTCATCTTTCTTTCTGGCTGGAATGATGAAGTAGAGGATATCTTCAGGGTAAACTTTTTCCTACGGGTGAGGTGATGTGACCAGCATGCAGAGGTGTGGTCCTATGCCATACTCTAGACATCGGAGTAATTCAAAGATAAACCTTTACCAAGGAAATACGCAAGTTCTTCTTCAGGGATAACATCATCCGCTGAAGGTACATTATCATGAGTATTGATATACTCATTGAGAAGATCATCATCTGGAAGAGGAGCCACAGTCTTGGCCGAGTTCACCACGTAGGGTAATTCTTCAGGATTGGGAAGACGAGCATTAGTAGGTTCCTTCCGGGGTGTCTTGCTGAGAGTGATGGTCAAAGGTTTGACCTTGTTAGGGCTCTTCTTTTTTACCCAGATTGTGAGAGGGTTCGGAGTACTTTTTGGAGTAGTACGTCCTTTGACTCGGATAATCATTGGACCATTGTTGGAGGATGGACTTGCTTCAGCTTCATTATCAGCTTCACTGCCGTCATCCTTGGGGGGTTGAGACTGGTAAAGTACCGAATCTCTATAGTAAGCTTCGATGCCCTTGAAATGATCAAATATCAGCAAACTCCGTCTTCACGACCCTGTTGCTGTTGACGTACTTGAAGTACTGGTGAAGTATGGAAGGAACGATCATGTTCTCGTGTATCCATGGACGTCCCAACAAGACGTTGTAGGATACATTGGCATCGATCACATAGCAGGAAACCTCCGTTCGGAGATCACCGATCTGACATTTGAGACAGATCTTGTCTAGCGGATGGCTTCGACCAGCATTGAAAGCCATGATAGTTGTGTTGGTTGCGGATAGCTTGTGCAGAGGGATTACCAGGATTTAAAGCAAGCTTCTAGGAATGATGTTGAGGGAGGATCCTGGATCGATGTGCATACGGTCCACCTTGTTCGCCCCAATATATCCTGTATAGTACAGGGGTCTATCATGACGATTATTTTTTAGTAGCATGTCCTCCTATGAGAAGGTGACGTTAGGCACCACTTCTATGGTACTATGGAAGTGGGGACAAGAGACAGGATCTTCAGCGGGAGCTTTGACTTCAGCGAGGTAAGAGTCGGCATGTAGCAATGCTTCGCTTAAGGCCTTCCGCGTTTCTTTGGAGAGTCGCAATAGATCAAACAGAGATAACCTGGCAGGTGCATTGGCTAGCTGAGCCAGTATATCAAAGTTGTAGGGACGATCCATGCCTTCGGGAGCTGGCATCTTTAGTGATTTGTCAAATCGTGTCCCCTTCTACTTGGATTTTTTCGTGGTTTGAGGCTTGGACGGGCTGGCTTCTGAGCTTGTGGAGGCAGCAGGAGCTTGAGAAGGTACTGTTTCTTCTTGTGCGGGATCGTATGTCCGATGATAAGTGTTCTCCGATCGCGTCTCGCCAGATAGAACCTCGTAGATGGGAGAGGATACAATATGGCATAGCTTGAGTTTCTTACCCTTTCTTGCTTTGGGAGGTGCTACCCCTTACGTCACTTCTTGGATAAGGTCTGGGTGGACCCACATGATCTCGCCACATTCAGTTATGAGTGGGACCAAAGTCGAGTTGCGAGCTGGTGGTAGGTTGACAACTTCCATCATCGTCTTGGGGATCGGGACAACGCCGTCTGGGACTTCTGTAGGAGGAAAGTCGCCAAACTGAAGAGAGATCATATTAGCAGATACGACCTTGTCTTCAGCTTCGAGGTTGATCACTTGATTGTCGATAAGCTGTTGTATCTTCTTTTTTAGGACGATGCAGTCCTTGGTGGAGTGATGAATATACTGATGATAGAGACAGTACTTGGGATCATTGAGTTAACTCGCCTCTGTAGGACGTCGTGGTGGAGGCAATGTCATCTTATTACCCTTTATCAATGTATGGAAGATTGTGATGACATCGTCTTCGTCGAAGGAGAAAGTCAACTTAGTCTTGTCGGAGGCGCCCTGAGAATTGGAAGCTCCTTTGGATGTGTCCACTTTCAAGACTTCTTTCCCTTTACCCCCACAAACAGGGATAGTTTGAGGATGCTTGCCCTTGTCTTCAGATTTGGGTGTCTTCAACCCCAGTAGTTCCAAGTTAGGAACGTCGTTTTCAGCAGCATCAGCGGCCCTAATGAAAGCGGGCCATGTATCATACTTATGTATACCAAGACAAAACTTTACTGTTGGAAGGAAGTTATGTCGACAAGTATCCATAAGTTCTGAGTCTTGTATTCCGAAGGGCATCATCAGTGCTAGCCGCCTGAAGCGTTTGATGAAGGCAATGACAGACTCAGTCCTCCTTTGCTTGGTCTCAATGAGTGTGGACATGCTAATATGCATGCAACTCACGTAAAACCTGTTGAGGAACATCCTCTCCAAGTCTTTGAATGAATTGATACACCCGTCAGGAAGACTACAGAACCATTCGAAGGCTACCCCCTGTAAAGTGCTAATAAACAGCTTCGACAGGAACGGATCATCTCTGGGCAAGTGCAGAGTCTGCGTGTTGAAGTACGTCATGTGCTGACGAAGATAAGTCAATCCATCAAATGAGTTCAGCGTCAGCGGCTTATAGTTGGGAGGGCATGTAGCGTTCTCCCACTCAGAGGGATACAGTTAAGATATCCCCATCTTTTGAAGCTCATCTTTATGCGAGATGGTGTCGAAGCGAGCGACCAAGTAATCAATTGTATCTTGTTGATTGAGCAAGTATTGTGAAACGGCTGCTGAATGGTTGTTAGGCATTGTTGGTGAAGGACCACCCCCGGCATTCATAAGATTTGGAGAAGGTACAACAGAATGATACTCATTTTGTAGTGAAGGAGGGTTGTTGCTGTGAGCCGGACTAGCGTGGGCCGAGACGTTCTATTGAGGTGGAGGAACAGCCCCAGCAGCTTGAACTGCCATGATGTTGGTAAGCATATCAGTGATCTTGGCGAATGCAGTTTCAAGACCTTCTAACCGTTTGCTAGTCTGATCACTAGCTTCTTCAGGTCTTTCTCCGTCCGTCATGTATGTAGATAGCATACGAGGATGAACAGAGGAAGTAGTACAACTGGTGCTGATACTGTCTATCTCCGAGTGGATAAGTCCTTTATCTTTATGTAGAGGAGGTAGATAGTCGCCATCAGATTCGGAGGGACCATCGTCATCTTGAAGGCTACCCCCAGTGTGGGGGTCATCTGCTTCAGATTCTGAGGGAATGCTACCCCCCGGCTTAGGAATCTTCATCGTCTATACGGAACCTCACCTTTGATCGAGTGCCCATATAGACTCTTTCGGTCGTGACAGTCTGTCGGCCATCTGTTGGTAGACTTCTCTTTCATCTTCTCGCGGAGCTAAGAGAGAAAGTTGGGTTCGTAGTCCACCGTCTTTGATTGGGGCTTCCGTAAGGGGGACCCCACGAATCCATGTTGGATGAAACACATAGTGGCTTCTCGTCGTCAGAGAAGTGTTGCCGTCGAAACACGGACTTTCTCTGAGGCGTTCTTGTTGTTTTGGAGTAACAACAGTTGATAACAATATTGGTGCACGAAAGTGCACTATGAATTGTTATGTTCTTCCTCGCTTTACGGTTGTAATTTATCATGTTGCACAAGTCAGCGAAAGGGAGTTTTGCCTTACAACCCATGTTGCATGCATCGCCGAGCTTTGCATACGGGTTCATAAGGAGAGTAGGTGTATCCAGACTTAGTTCGTGTGCAGGGGCAACCCCCACACCTAAGTTCTATGATGTCCTTGAAGACAGCCCCGTGCTATACGCGTTGGGACCTGTCTTTTTTTTGTGGGCGCATAGGCCTTGACTGGCCTTGGGCGCATGCTCCTTGACAACATGCCTGAGCCTCCTTGATGTGGGCATATAGTATGGATCCAGAGAGGCTGGGCGCATGGCTTTGGATGTCCAGTCTGCTGAAGACAGAAGTATTCTGTTTGGGGATCTGCGCCCAAACACTTTCTTGGGTGCATGGCATTGGGCGCATGCTTGGTGGAGCAGTGTTGTTTTCCTCCAGTTTGGCCTTCTTCGTTTGTGAGCCTTGCCGGGTTCGTCAGGTGTCCATACCCCGATTCTTGACATCTTAGTGTTTTCCTTTGCCATGTCTCAGGTGTTGAAAACCCTGTTGTTGGTTGTGTAGAGAAGAAGTCACTAGGCTAGTAGAGCCTGAAATGGTATGAGCCTTCTCCGTTTGGGGAGCATTTGTGGCAGAGTCATGCGCCCATGAGACAGATTCCTCCAGCTGTATATCTGCTATGACACTAGTAGGATATGCACAGTGAGCCTTCGGAAGCCATGTTTTGCAAGACTTGTTTGGCTTCATTGATTTTGAGGGAGTAGAGCCGTCCCTCGAGAGCATCTCTACGAACGCCTGCTGATCGAACTTTACGATCAACATCTTCTGAGTACTCCCCACTTTGTCGGTATCGGATTGCATCACCACCTTTTCGTCAGAGGAAAAGGTAGTCCCCAGCAGAGTCGCCATTTTTGTGGACACATACAAGAAAAGAAGAAGAAAATGTTGTCTTTTCTTTTATTGGTGCAAGGCACCCCAAATTGAGTATGCCTGAGAGATCCTGCGCTGAGGATCCTCGAGTACAAAAAATAATTATGGGGAATGGGACGATGGAGATCGAGCGGCAGTTGCTCCTTTACTCCGTTGACACTCCGATTACAAAAGTGGGAGAAAACCTAAGAAAATTGCTAACTCTCGGCTCACTGGCAAGAAGTGCAGCAATTTGGCTCTTGAAAATGGTCTCCGTTCTCTTGTTTTAAAGAGGGATGAGGCCCCCCTTTTATAGTCGTTCTCGAGCTGGAATGATGTAATGCGCCCACATGAGGAAACACGCTGGTTCTTATGTAGACGCATATTCTTGCTTTGGGCGCATAGGATGTAGGCGCATAGAGGCTGCGAGATCGTGGGTTGGTCGTGGTATTGACGTGGCCGCATGCTTCGGTGCAAGACTGCTCGTGGAGACTGACGTGTCCATGCACTTCGGTACCCGTTTTCATCGTGACTTTGACTGAGTCAGGCTTGGGCGCATAGCCATGTCTCAGGCTATACGCCCTCCTTTCGGGGGAGCTAGTCTTGGGCGCATGGAGCTACACTTGACTGGGCGCATGGAACTTTATTGAGTGGGCGCATGGAGTTACACTGACTGGACGCATGGAGCTTCATTGAGTGGGTGCATTGAGTTACACTGACTGGGCGCATGGAGCTTCACTTGACTTGGGCACATGGAGCTATATTTGCTGAAAAAATTTTATGCTTCTACAACGGCCGATGGTGATCCGATTGCCAAAATCCACTCAAAGGCAACCAGAAGACACAAAGTCCCTTGCCGAGCCAATTGTCATCCGTCTTCCCAAGACGAGTCGGCAACCAAGTGTCGATCCAATACCCTCAGGCAAGTCAATACCACAAGCTGAACCCTTGGTGGTCAAGTTGCCCAAGACAGCATCCCGACCTCTGAACTCGCAGGGGGTAGCCGAAGAGGACGTAGAACTCGCCAAATACTTGGTTACACGGGTGGATAGCCCCTCTCCAGATGATGTAATCCCTATGGACAAAATTCCAGCAATAAGAGGCTGTCGTTAGACTATTCTGAGTATGATAAGCTTAATCTAATATATTCTGCACAGGACTGTCTAGACGTTATCATGTACCCACAGGTGACAACCGTCCATACCTCAAATCAACCTGCTCCCATTAAAGGCGTTTACTTCCTGGTCCCAGATAGAAGTGGACGGGATCACACGATCATCTTTGGCCGGAAAGAAGGTCCTCAATCTTTCACGCCACAGGAGTTCGATCTCGGACCCGACGCTGGAAGATTACCGTCCTACTTGTATAGTCCTCAAGCCAAGTACTTCATGCAAAAACAGGGGTATGACATGGAGGCTACCCCGGTCTGAATCACGACAGCGGTCGGCGAGTCCCTCTACAGCCGTCGCCACCGGCTGGGAAACCTCAGGACTATTATCACAAATCCAGACACGGCCTCGGGTTTGTTACACCAGCAATAACGCCCGAAAGTTCTAATAAAGAATACGAGTGGCACTCTCATTCGTCCAAGTCACCGACTTACGAATCCGATAGCAGCATTGGAGATATATTCAGACAGACATTATCTGTCAATATGACATCTGCTGATATTGAAGAGGGAGACAAAGACCTACTCAAACCGCTTGAGTTAGAGCCATGGGTCCAACAACTGGATACACAATAGGAGAAGCGCTTCGATCTACGAGACCCTCCCACTGAAGACGAGGTCATACAAGTTAACCTCAGTGATGAATCCTCTCCAAAGCCAATCTTCGTCAGTAAAAGCCTGACAGACGGCGAGCGGGAGTCATTGTTGCAACTCGTCAGAGAATACATCGACGTCTTTGCCTGGAGATATAAAGACATACCAGGGCTAAATCCCGAGATCGTACTTCATTAGCTCAACATTTATCCGGACTCAAAACCAGTCAAACAACAGCAGCGGTAGTTTCGTCCAGACGTCATGAATTTCATTGAAGCAGAAGTAAACAAGCTTATAGATAGCGGTTTCATCCATGAAGAGCAGCACCTAGACTAGGTAGCCAATATAGTACCAGTCATCAAGAAAAACAGAAATATCCAAATTTGTATTGACTTCTGCAATCTGAATCCGACATGCCCTAAGGATGAATTCCCTCTTCCGATCACCGACATAATGATCGATAATACGTGTGGCTTCGAACGCATGTCCTTTTTGGATGGCTTTTCAGGATATATTCAAATCAAAATATCTCCTTATGATGAGAAGAATACATCATTTCGAACACTGATCGGCGTGTATTGTTATACGGTCATGCCCTTCGGACTAAAGAACGTCGGTGCTACATATCAACGTGCTATGAGCGTCATCTTCAGAGAATACTTGCACAAGATGGTGGAGTGTTACGTTGACGACATCGCTGTCATAAGCCGCTCCAAAAATGATCACTTACATGATTTGAGAATAGTATTCGGCCTCATGCGAGCGCACAATCTGAAGATGAATCCTACAAAGTCTTTCCTGGGCGTGTCTAACAGGAAGTTCTTAGGATTTGTTATTACTTCCCGGGGCATTCACATAGACCCTGATAAAACAAAAGCAATCCTGGAGATGAGTCCACCAAGGAACCTCCGTGAACTCCACGGCCTTCATGGAAGACTAGCCTACATCAGGAGGTTTGTATCTAACCTCTCAGGGCGATATCAACCCTTCACTCAACTCATGAGAAAAGGTGTCTCTTTCGTATGGAATGAGAAATGTCAGCGTGCCTTTGACGACATCAAGGAATACCTGACGAATCTGCCAGTTCTGGTAGCCCCGATCGCCGAAAAGCCTTTCCTGCTCTATGTATGGGCGATGAAACTCTCCCTCGGTGCTTTGCTAGCACAAAATAATAACGCGGGACATGAATAAGCTATTTACTATCTCAGCCGGATGATAGTTCAATCGGAACATAGATACACTATCGTGGAGAAGGAGTGCCTTGCCCTAGTGTTCGCCATTCAGAAAATACGACACTATGTGACAGGGCAGACCATCCATGTTGTCTCACGAGTTAATCCTCTCTGGGTTCTCATGACCAAACAAGGCGCACTCAGTTCTTGTCTAGCCACCTGGGCGATACTGTTATCCTCCTAGGACATGGTTTTTGTTCCGCAAAAGGCTGTTAAAGGCCAAGCCCTGGCTGACTTCTTAGTAGCCCATCCAGGCTCAGAAACAGCCAAAATTTATGAAAAAATTCCTGATGAAGTCGTCGCCTCAAAAGTGACTTCACATGATGCCATTTGGCGAATGTTCTTTGACGGTGCTTCAAGGACGGGGCCGCAAGGTGATATCGTCGCTGGAATCGGGGTGGTATTAATTTCTCTCTCTGGACTAGTAGTCAATCGGGCATATTCTCTTACAGAATCCAGTTCAAACAACGTAGCCGAATATAACGCTCTAGTCATTGGACTCCAACTAGCAAAAGAAGTGGGGATCAAGTACCTGGAAGCTTATGGAGACTCACAATTGGTTGTTAACTAGATCTGAGGCTCATATGAGGTTCGCAACGAGGACCTGATTCCCTACTATCAGACAACAATCGCCATCATTGCAACCTTAGAAGGGTTCTTTATAGAGCATGTTCCTAGGCTCCAGAATATCGAAGCCGATGCCCTAGCAGGCCTCGTCGCTTCCTTGGCACTTCCAAAAAATACTCATCATCTAGTCGACGTGATAGGCCATGAGCTGTTCTGTCCCAAGAACAATGTTCAACTAGGTACGAGTTACTCCGCCCAGATAACCAATGACATACAAGACTGGAGACGCCCGCTCATCGACTTTGTAGTCTACGAAATTCTGCCAGAGAATGAGAATGAAGCAACTTTAATCAGAAGAAGCTCTCTCAGATTCTTCTATGATACAGAGACGAAAATGTTATATCGACGATCCTACTATGGGCTACTGTTAAGATGACTATCAAATGCAGAAGCCAAAGAAGCCTTACGCCAGGCTCATGATGGCGCTTGTGGGGCTCACCAATCTGGCCATAAATTATAAGATTGTCTCAGCCGAATGGGTTATTATTGGGACTCAATGGTAGCAGATGAAGTCGATTATGCAAAAAAATGTAAGACTTGCCAGATAAATGGCATGATAAAGACATAAAAGATATGAAATAATAATCCAAAAGAAGTCTAGAAGCATAACATAATCCCAAACCACAATCAGAGTCTATGAGTCTAATTATCTCAACATAAATGTATGTCTAAAAATAATAACATCCCAATATATCATAAGCTGGAGACAAATCCAGTAGTAATAGTTAATCTAACCGAGTCGCTACTAGTGTCTCCTCAGCTGGAGCAAGTGCCTCCTGAGCTAAAGTTTCATGATCTACGCCCACTACATCCTAAGGTCCGTAGTGGATCAGGGTCTAGTCATCTAAATTATCTGAAAAATATATCCAGTCAGAATTGGAGCGAAGCACATCTCTAATAACAGTTCCAGTAAACGTTATAGACTATGTAAAGTAAATAGATAGAATATACAAGATAATTGACCAAGTATATGAATATAACAAGATATGAGTAATGATGTAGTTAAGTACAAGAGCAGGAAATATCTCGTACAAGAATCAAGAATAAACTCTTAATGTAACTGAGCACTAGATTCAATATGTGATCGACTTAGAAACCTGTATAAGGATATATGGCCTGGTTAATTGTACGTGTAGTGTATGATTAACACTCATGAACAAAACAAGCACAAGGAGGATAGGATCATATATCTATATTAATACTCCTCGCCCCCGACTTGTATAGTGGATCCAAGCATTGTACATTACGACACGAGATTCTATAAGAAGGTAGCTAATCCTCTCATGAATTAGTGTACATACAAGTACAAGAATAACAACAAGGCTTGTACAAGATACACCAAGATATACAAGGAATAATATCTCATGATGGGATCCGAAAATATCAATTCGTGTAACCATATGTCAAGAAATCAAGGATATCTGTACTAAATACAAAAAAATAGAAGATATCATAAACGAGAAACAATTAGATAATGTACTCACCTGGAAACCGGGTTGAAGTGTTAAACTATATCCGTATTATTGCCTCAAAGACCTAAAACAGAACATCAAAGTCAATTGGTGATTTGGAGTGATAATCATTGATATCTAATTTGAAACATGATTACAAGGTCAATTGTAGGTCATGGAAGTTGTAACTACCACTTTTATAAAATGAGGGTAATTTTAAACTTTTGTAAAATTGATCATGTTAGTTATTAAATAATATATTTAAATCATGTTAATAATTAATTGGTAAATTTTTTATTATTTTAATATTATTTAAAAAATAATGTATTGTGATTGTGTCCCTTGCTAGTGAAACATTAGAACTACTTATCCTAGAGACTAACCATGAATATGGAGACCTAGCTAATGTGATTAGATTAGTTCATTACCACATTTAGACAAAGGGTCTTTTGGTAATTTGTGAATTATTATTACTATTTTTGAATTTTATTTAACTAATAATGTGCTAAGTGTTATATTAGGTCTAATCCTAGAATTACCCTAATCTAGATGTTGATCATGACCCTAGAAACTTAGTTAGTAGAATTCTACTAATTAACTAAGTTCTAAAGTATTTAGATATTATGTTGGGATCAACATATTTGTAGGAAACCTAATCTAGTTGGGCCTTTACTAAAGAAGGCTTTAAAAACACAATTGGACCTAACCAAACCCTAGCCCAACCAAGTGGCCAGCCAAAGGCAGCGCCCTCACCCAATATAACACATTATTAGCCTCCTTTCTTGCCTCTTTCATTTAAATCCTAACCCTAATTGTGTTCTTCCCCAAATTTTCCTCCTTTCACCAAATTAACTCCAAATTGAACCAAATCAATTGCAATACGCTCCACTTGGGTAGATGATGTCTCTATTGGCTAGCTAGCAAGGATTGGAAGTAATTTGGCCATTAGATTTATTGTGGGTGCTTTTCAAAGGATTTTCCATTGAGGTTCCAACTCTAAATTGGTAAGAGCCTCTAAGCCTATTAATTTCCTCATTTCTTACCATAGATGCATTAATTTAGGGCCCCCCTAGCCTTAGGCTACGTTTGGTTCAAAATCGAGTCCATCGAAGGTACGTATCGGAAAGGTAATCGAAGTGTTCGATGAAATGCCTCTTAGAACTTTTTTTCTTTAATTTCTAAACAAATTATATATTTAGGTAGCCTATTATATGTAGATTACAATGTCTTAGGACTGAGTTAAAATTAGTGTGGATTGATTGGTGTTTTTGGACAGGGGGATGCTCGACAGGGTTGTTGTACTGCACAATGGACTTCCCTGCTACCACCGGCCACGTGCTCACTAGACAAGCCTTGGTTTCATCACCAAAGCACATGTTTGGTCAAATACACTGACTGACACCTGATGTTGCTCCCCTTCCCGGAATTTTTGAAAATATTTTATTTGATTTGATTTAAATGGTAATTTTAGCATTTTGTAAATAATTAATTAGTTAATTATTACGGTAGATGATTTTTAATCATGATTAAGTTTGGAGTACAAGGTGATTAGAAATCATGGCACGGATAGTGCAGTGACGTACTTTGACTAGTGTATTAGCCATGCCAAGGAAGGCCGAGCCATAGTGATACCCTAACTAGAAAAACCAGGCCAAGTTATAGCATGACCATTATAAATAAGTTTAATTAATTATGATTATATTTATTGACTTGTAGGTGACCCGTTTGTGTCGATTTAGCCCAAGCTGAGCCCGAACCGCCATGTAGTCATGTAGTGGGACCAAATACGGCCATGTAGACATATTATGTGTGTATAAATATTTTCTTATTTATTTTAGGACTTGGCAAATACTTTCTAAAAATATAATAGTTTATTTAAATATTGTTTTAGAATAATTGTATGAATTTCTGAAGCCAAATAAATGGTGTGTTCGATGAGTTCACCGAAATATATTAATAGCTTAATTACAGTGTTATTAGGTTTATTATTATTATTAATGTTAATATTGTGGTTATTAGATAAATAAATTATTTATTAATAATGGTTATTATTATTTTATTCTCTGTCAAAGAAATATATATAATATGTGGTTGAGTGTATAAATGAATATATATTATATATGGGTGTTGTGTATGAATATATAAATGTGTATATCATAGATGTGCGTATTTATAAACTACATACAGAAATTTATTATTAATATTTTAGTTATGGAATACTTATCCATATGTAGATATGTATGGTTATAAGAATATATATATGTTTATAGAAACAAATATTATATATTACATAGGGGTAGGTATATAAATAAATGAGCATATATATATAATATATATTTATGTGTGTATACGTATATATGTATAAGTGTCCCTAGGTATTTATGTATATAGATATATAGAGAGAGTTATATATATATAAAGAATAAGTGAAGGAAAAAGAAAAAGCGCCCAGGTCCATCCCCCTACAATAGCCCAGGCCCAGCCCGAAACCCCCATCAGCCCGAGCTCCCCAAGAGCTCAGGCCCGAGTTTCCCAAACTGCACGCGCGCAGCATCTGTTACAAGCATCGGTTATATAAGGAATATCGAAATCGAGGGTTTCCTCTCGTAAACAAACAAAACCCTAGCCTAACCATATTACCACGCCGCGCCTTCCAGTCTCGTGGGCGGCCACCCGCCGTCGGAGCCATCGCCGTGCGCGGCCACGGCCGTCAGACACGTGCGCGTGCGGCCTTGAGCCGTAAACGACAGCAGTGACAGTGCCTCGAGTCCCCAACTTTGTGGTACGTTATCTCCGTCCACGTTTATCCATTTACAATTCCGTAAAATCCTACGTGAACCCAATATAACCCTCTTCCCAATCCATGAATTGGTTTACGACGAGGAGTAATATATTGGTCGAGAAATCGAAGCCAAGTTTGATGAAAAACTGTCGAAACAAGACCGATTTCTTAGGCTAGGGACCTAAGTTGGAAGGCTGTTCTTGGTCAATCCAGTAAGAAATCTAGGAATCTTCTTCAAAAGGTTTTTAGACAACCTAACCGAGATTGTAACACCATTTATAGATTTATTTTTCACCAATAATATTGCTGTTAAACTATTTTCAAAGTTCGGAAAAAACTTGTTTTCAAAATTATGAAATTTCAATAAAACCTACCATACAACGTGCGTTCCGCCATTCCGGGCGACGTAGTCGCGCACTGTAAGCATCGAAAGCTGTGTAACGGCTTCGTGGTCATGTGGGCTTTGACGGAATTCAAATTGGTCGCGTGTGCGCGATGAATTTCATACATATCCGTCGAAATTCACCGTATCGTGCACTTTGAAAATTCTTTAATTACTTTGTGCACGTTCGTCAGATCGAGATGAAACTTGCGCCAGCAGGACCGTATCATTTTTTTGGTCCTGTATGCCAAGTTTGGTCCGATTCTGAGATCGTTGATAAAATTGCCGTTTCGCGGGCCCCACGGTCCGACTCAACGGGTAATTTTGTGCACGACCCGCCAAAATCCAACTTTGGACATACGGTTGGGTTTGTATCAAAAAATCGGATCCGTAGACATATAGTTTGACGACTTTAGAGACCATTAACTCTGGCATACTTTTCGGTGCAAAATGGGTCCAATAGCGGACATCATTTTTGTCCAAAATTACCGTTTTGCCCCTGTGTCCCGAATTGGACTTAAGGACAGGCAATCCTATCTAATTTGACTATTCTGAGAATGTTGGTAACGTTTATTTCAGCTTTTGGAGACAGTTGTTATGACTTGGACTTTCTGACTTGTGATTAGCGATACATTGTTGGTTCTGATGGAACTGGGGATTCCCAGGACCCTTCCTTTGGTATGCGTATTGATCGATAGAAAGTTAAACAGATCAAATACGTGTTCTAACCCTTCATAGGCGAAAACTAGGATTCACGAATTATACCTGCGGCGGAAAGGAGACAAGTAATTCCTGGCAATCTCGAGCGGACGACCCCAAGATCTTCTGCACGTATTCCTTCCTCGAGTTGGACGTCGTGTGGACGACGATCTCCCAACCTTTTCTTCTCCTTGGTAGCACTCTCTTTCTCTCCTTACGTGAATCACGAATTTAGAGCAAAGTTCAGATTTCTAATCAGTCATCTGGCGGTCAGAGAATAGAGGATATATATAGGCTACGACAGGGACCATGAGGAGAAAGTTGGGTTAGGCCTCCTAACGGATCTGGATATCCCGTGTTCAGCCCGAACACACAATCCAGGCCCATTAACAATAGCTCTGTCCACTAATGAGCTATTGTTGCACTACCTCCCTAATCCCAAATTATGTTTGTGGGCTCCTTTTATTATATGCTCGTTTGGCTCCCCATGTTAAGATATCGTATGTCCGTCGATCAAATTAAGTTACTGACAACTATATTGATTCGACATCTTTTATCTTTTAGTAGTACCGCTCAACTTTATTTGTCATGTCGGATATAATCTACCTGCAGGGTTTACATGACAATCCTTATGAGCTCCTTAAGAGGACATCATCAACCCGATGTATCGGGACATGAATTCCATTTATAATCAACAGCCCATCATACATACAATGTTATTACCCAATTCATAGAGGTTGTTGATCCATAATGAATCTCACTCTTTTATGAGTTAAAGTAATGCACATTGCATATGCATGTCCATTATTATATCCGAATTAAGAGGACAAGCATCCATAATAACAGAGGTGTTTGTTCTCTTATGTAGTCAGTACAAAGAGAACAACCTCAAGTGGTCCTGTTCAATACACACAAAGTGTACTAGTGTAAAGCTATAGTCAAGATAGACTAATACCAGATTACACTACAACCTTTCCAATAGATTGTCCAAGTCCATCTAGGTTGTGAACTATTTATATACTCCATAGGAAACTGATAATATGATCTTCTGTGTGACACCACACACCATATTATCTACAATATAGAATATCAGACATTTGTATTAACACTTGCAACAAATACAATATGCAAACATTTGCCCATATGATTCTCATTCAAAATTTAAGAAAATAAGGTTACTACAAAAGTGATGCTTTTAGTATATAACCCTAACAATCTCCCACTTATACTCAAAGCATTGCTTTTCAGTATACTGTTACAAATCTCCCACTTATACTTAAAGCCATGCTGCTATACATCTGACTCCCATTCCCTCAACATGACTGTCAAAAGCCTTAGCTGGTAAGCTCTTTGTAAAGGGATCAGCTAGGTTGTCGGCTGATGCTATCTTGATCACAGCAACTTTTCCTTTCTTTACGAAATCTCGTATCAGGTGGTACTTGTGCTCAATGTGTTTGCCTGTCTTATGGGCTCGTGGTTCCTTCGAGTTTACAACTGTACCACTATTATCACAATAAAGTGTAATAGACTTAGGCAAACTAGGTACCACATCCAAGTCCAACAGAAAGTTTCTGAGCCAAACCGCTTCTTTAGCTGCCTCAGAGGCTGCCATATACTCGACTTCCATGGTGGAATCAACAATATATTTTTGCTTGATACTCCTCCACACAATGGCTCCACCTTTCAAAGTAAACACATAACCTGAGGTAGATTTCCTGGAATCCCTATCTGACTGAAAATCTTAGTCTGTATACCCCAAAAGAACTAAACTATCTGCCTGGTAAACTAGCATATACTCTTTAGTTCTTTTCAGGTACTTCAAAATATGCTTTACGGCAGTCCAGTGCTCTTGTCCTGGGTTAGACTGATATCTGCTGACCATGCCTACGGTAAAGCAGATGTCTGGTCTCGTACATAGTATTGCATACATTAAGCTTCCTACTGCTGAAGCATAAAGAACTGCCTTCATGTTCTCTATCTCTTTAGGTGTCCTCGGACACTGCTCCTTTGATAGAGCAATTCCATGTCTAAAAGGTAAGAAACCTTTATTAGAATTTTGCATACTAAAACGAGTTAGTACAGTATCGATATAGGAAGCTTGGGATAAGCCCAATATCCTTTTCTTGCGATCTCGTAGAACTTTGATCCCAAAGATGTGACCTACTTCTCCCAAGTCCTTCATATCAAAATGTTTGGATAACCATACCCTTACATCAGATAATACCTTCATGTTGTTTCCAATGAGCAAGATGTCATCCACATAAAGTACTAGGAACACCACCACATTTCCGTCACACTTTCTGTATACACATGATTCATCCTGACAGTGATCAAATCTATAGAATTTTATCACCTGATCAAAATAGATGTTCCAAGATCTGGAAGCTTGCTTAAGTCCATAAATGGACTTTTTGAGCTTACAAACAAGATGCTCCTGGCCCTTTTCAATGAACCCGTCTGGTTGCTTCATATAGATGTCTTCCTCAAGACTTCCATTAAGGAAAGCTGTCTTGACATCCATTTGCCAAATCTCATAATCGAGATGAGCTGCAATAGATAAAAGAATCCGAATAGACTTAAGCATGGCTACAGGAGAAAAGGTTTCCTCATAATCGATACCCTCTCTTTGAGTAAAACCTTTTGCTACAAGCCGAGCATTAAAGGTTTCAACCTTACCGTCTGATCCTCTTTTTCTCTTATAGACCCACTTACATCCAAAGGCTTTTACACCAACGGGTGGTTCTACAAGCTCCCAGACCTGATTAGAATCTATAGATTCTATTTCAGATATTATTGCTTTTTGCCAAGACTCTGCATCTTTATCTTGGAGTGCTTCATTGTAGGTACAGGGATCATAATCTTGTTCCTCAGGGATGAAGTCTGACGACTCTTCCAAGAACATATATCTATCAGGTTGTATCACAACCCTCCCACTACGACGAGGCACTATCGGTTGTGGTGTAACATTTGTGACACGTTGTGCAGTTATTTGTGGTTCATCCTTTTGTACTGTTGGTACTGAAGTACTTGGGGTCTCACGTCTCAGTTCTTCTAGAATAACGCTACTTGTGGGTTTATGGTTCATCACATAGTCTTCCTCTAAGAATCGGGCATTGGTTCTAACAATGACCTTCTGATCCTTAGGACTATAAAATAAACCTCCTTTCGTTCCTCTTGGATATCCTACAAACAAGCGTACTTCTGTACGAGATTCTAACGTATCTTCTTTCCCATTCAGCACATGTGCTGGACTTCCCCAAATGCGAACATGTTTCAGACTAGGCTTACGCCCAATCCACAGCTCTGTGGGAGTAAGAGGTACTGACTTAGAAGGAACCAAGTTCAAAATATAAGCTGTAGTCTCTAAGGCATATCCCCAAAATGAATCTGGCAAATCCGAATAACTCATCATTGATCTAACCATCTCCATAAGAGTTCTATTCCTTCTTTCGGCTACACCATTCTGTTGGGGCGTTCCAGGTGCAATCAATTGGGATGCAATCCCAGCCTCTGATAAATAATCCTTAAACTCTCTAAAGAGGTACTCGCCACCACGATCTGATCGTAATGACTTGATATATTTTCTATGACGTTTCTCTATTTCAGTCTTGTACTCTTTGAATTTCTCAAAGCACTCAGACTTACGGCACATCAAATAAATGTATCCATACCTTGAATAATCGTCAATAAATGTGACAAAATATTCAAAGCCAGCTCTAGCTTGGATAGTCATGGGTCCACACAAATCAGAATAAACCAATTCCAACATATCTTTGGCCCTATACCCCTTTGCCGTAAAAGGCCTTTTGGTCATTTTACCTTCCAAGCAGGATTCACAGACTGGTAGTGCCTCCACTTCCAATGAACTCAAAGGTCCATCTTCAACCAGTCTTTGAATCCTTCTTAGGTTAATATGCCCCAATCGTAAGTGCCAAAGATATGTTTGATTCATACAAGAAGGTTCTTTTCTCTTATTTAAGTTAGATGACATATTATTCATTTCCATAAGTTGCATTGTGGGCGAAATAGGATTAATGACATACAAATTATCAACCAATGCACCAGAACAGATAAAATGTTTATTCTTTCTAATAACAATATTGTCATTAAAATAAACTGAATATCCATCCTTAACTAACATAGAAACAGAAACTAAATTCCTTCTAAGTGAAGGTGCATAAAGACAATCTCTTAATGTCAAAGACTTATTTCTACCAAAAGATAATGTAACATCTCCTAATGCAACGACCGATACTTTTGTAGCATCACCCATGAACAAGCATATCTCTCCATCACTGAGCCGTCTGGTTTCCTGGAACCCCTACAATGTATTGCAGACATAATTAGTGGCTCCTGTATCTACACCAGGTGCCGGTAGATAACACCGCTAAACATGTTTCAACTACTAGTAAATGAGATACCTTCTTTGTTTCCTTGTTTGAGAAGTGGACAATCAGTCTTCCAATGTCCTGACCCTTTGTACTTGAAACATTTGCCTTTCGGCTTTTTCACCGCGCCTTGAGGTCCCATGCCCTTCTTTGCTAAGTTTGCCTGTTTCTGAATGTTATTCTTCTTCTTACCGCCCTTTAGCTTAGAAGTAGAAGCCTTTTCAGAAACAAAAACATGACCACTCTGCCTAAAGAGAGATTCAGCATCCTGTAGCTCTTTTGCAAGTTCTGCTAAACTATACAACCTTTTGTTCATGTTGTAATTAAGGCAGAAATTGTCAAAACTTTTAGGCAGAGTCCCGAGAATGATATCGACCTGGATTTCCCCATCGATTTCAGCACCAAGGATCTCCATCTCATTTAGATGACCCATCATCTTGAGAACATGATCCCTTACTGGTGTCCCCTCAGCCATTTTTGTATTCATTAAACATTTCATAGCAAACTGCCTAGCTGCTCTACTCTGATGTCCGAAGAGTTCCTTGAGGTTATACATCATGTCATAAGCTGTGGTCATGGCATGATGCTGATGTTGCAGTACATTTGACATAGATGCCAGAATGTAACACCGCGCCATCTCATATGCCTTTTTCCACTTCTTATAAGCCTCTTTGACCTCTTCATCAGAGTTAGCATTAGGCTTAGGTGGGCATTCCTCAATAAATACATATTTGTACTCCTCAGCAGTCAGAATAATGTCCAAATTACGTTTCCAGTCAATATAATTAGGTCCAGTAAGTTTGTTTTCTTTAAGAATCACCATAAGTGGACTGAAAGAACCTATTTTTTGAAATCCTGAGAATCACATAAATAAAATTATGTAGGGCAAAAAAAACTTTTTTGAATTAACTAAGTATTGATTCCCTCAAAACAATAATAAGAAATTCACCAACACCTTGAACACCATGAATTTAGCATGCCACGATAGTATGGACGTATACAAATTCAACTTTGTTCAAGTAGATTTTTCTTATTAATTTTACTATCATGTCAATATAACTTTATGAGAAATAAAATTAATATGCTGGTCTTGCTCTGCAGTGACTCGGATGGGGAGGATACCATTATTTGTATCTAAGTGTATACCATTACTTAATACTAAGTCCATTACCTTGTAATGAGTTCCTTCAGATGGCGAAGTGAACACATACTAGGTAACTTTTTACAATTATCCCTAAGGAAGTTTGTACTGGTGATCCATAATTATACTCATCGGATATGGAGGAAAGCACTAAAGCCAACACGCAAGTATAATTACATCACCTACAAACCAGTAATAGAGACCATAGGATTTATACTTAATAAAAATCCTCTCCTACTTAGTTATTTAACAATGAGGGTTTTCTACTAGTTGATATTATGTCCATGTTGTCCATTATTAATGTAGGCTTGGTTTTTTAAAAAAAAAACAACCACACAATAATAAACATGCATAATTAGAAAAAGCAAAATGACAAAAATAAGAGAAAATATCCAACTATTATGGTCATCTTTGCTGCTCCATCCTCAACTATCCGAATCCAAAATCTGGCACTGCGCAGATCTATACGGGGTTCGATAGAAAGTTAAACAGATCAAATACGTGTTCTAACCCTTCATAGGCGGAAACTAGGGTTCATGAATTATACCTGCGGCGGAAAGGAGACAAGTAATTCCTGGCAATCTCGAGCGGACGACCCCAAGATCTTCTGTACGTATTCCTTCCTCGAGTTGGACGTCGTATGGACGATGATCTCCCAACCTTTTCTTCTCCTTGGCAGCACTCTCTTTCTCTCCTTACGTGAATCATGAATTTAGAGAAAAGTTCAGATTTCTAATCAGTCATTTGGCGGCCAGAGAATAGAGGATATATATAGGCTACGGCAGGGACCATGAGGAGAAATTAGGGTTAGGCCTCCTAACGGATCTAGATATCCCGTGTTCAGCCCGAACACACAATCCAGGCCCATTTACAATAGCTCGGTCCTCTAATGAGCTATTGTTGCACTACCTCCATAATCCCAAATTATGTTTGTGGGCTCTTTTTATTATATGCTCGTTTGGCTCCCCATGTTAAGATATCGTATGTCCGTCAATCAAATTAAGTTACTGACAACTATATTGATTCGACATCTTTTATCCTTAAGTAGTACCGCTAAACTTTATTTTTCACGTCAGATATAATCCACCTGCAGGGTTTACATGACAATCCTTATAAGCTCCTTAAGAGGACATCATCAACCCGATGTATCGGGACATGAATTCCATTTATAATCAACAGCCCATCATACATACAATGTTATTACCCAATTCATAGAGGTTGTTGATCCATAATGAATCTCACTCTTTTATGAGTCAAAGTAATGCACATTGTATATACATGTCCATTATTATATCCGAATTAAGAGTACAAGCATCCATAATAACAGAGGTGTTTGTTCTCTTATGTAGTCAGTACAAAGAGAACAACCTCAAGTGGTCCTGTTCAATACACACAAAGTGTACTAGTGTAAACCTATAGTCAAGATAGACTAATACCAGATTATACTACAACCTTTCTAATAGATTGTCCAAGTCCATCTAGGTTGTGAACTATTTATATACTCCATAGGAAACTGTTAATATGATCTTCTGTGTGACACCATACACCATATTATCTATAATATAGAATATCAGACATTTGCATTAACACTTGCAACAAATACAATATGCAAACATTTGCCCATATGATTCTTATTCAAAATTTAAGGAAATAAGGTTACTACAAAAGTGATGCTTTTAGTATATAACCCTAACAGGTTCTCCGTGCAACCCCCAGGCAAGTATACCTTGCCAACTTGTACAGTATAATTTACCTGTATGTTCATCATCTCGCTGTGGTTCTTTACTTACATTCGTGATTGCTTTAGTTCATGTCTAGTGCACTTTTCCTGTTATAGTTTTACTTTACATGATTCTAGTTGTTTGTACATTCTTGTTTCCTTCTGTTATGACATTTCTATCTGTTACACTATATTAGTCTCATACGTATTGCTTGATAGAGTCGTCTAGTCCCACACTACGATTTCCTCGACTTGATTATAACTTGACTTGACTTGACTTGACATGATTTGAGTAGGATTTGACTTTGACATTCTATAGATTATGAGTACTTACCTTGACTACGGTCTATAGGATTTTATACTAGGATTGACTACCATCTTAGTTGTGTGTACTTGCCTTGACAGCAAATGAGACACTATAGATTGTGAGTACTTGCCTTGACTGCTGTCTATAGCCAGCCATTTCTAGTATGGCATGCCAGTGTCTTAGGATCCTCGTGTTTAGATCTTGTGTCTTGGTTCATTTTGTCTCGTTGGATATCCTTGATTGTTTCTTGCTTCTTTTTACTGTTACATGTTGGCTTGTATATTATGTATCTTGCTAGTCCTCTGAGGACCTGATGATCTCTTCAGGTTTAGCGACTGCATGGAGTTAGTTAGCAGAGGAGGATGGTAGTGGTTACACATGCAGAGATACAGGTATTTTGCTTGTAGTATTCCTTATTACCTTCTCGTGCTTTATATTCCGTTTCATGCTATATTCTGCTTATTTATAGACTCATATCATTCTTAGAGTCTAATCGAACAATATGCTAATGGGCTGCAGACCATGACACATACTTGTTCACTCTTGTTTCATATGATTCCTGTGGATTGAGATATAGTTTAGATTAGACATGATACCCTTGGCCTTGACAGCTTATACGTACCCGAGTCGGGCTGGAGTTCGCTCGATACGTAGCTGGCTTGCTCACGAGCTCGCATCCGACAAGCGGGTACGAGTCGTGACACCTGACCCTGAGCTTATAGCATCGATCCATGGCTTCTTTGAGTTGTAGCATGACCCATAAATCCTACTACCTATGCAGTCGAACCCAAGTGTCTGTACCTTGTTTCAGTTTGGCCTTTGACACCCTGATTCGAAATACTGCTTGGACATGTGGTTGACATGTTGACACTCACTTCACATAATACAATCCACTGTTCCAGTATCAGAACCAATTAGCTCACTGCGTATGGTCAATTGACCAACTGTATTTCATATTTACTGCACTACTTTCATTTCAGTCCCTATTAGCTGCATTTGAGGTATTACAATCATATGACCCTTCATTGCACTTGAAGTTCACACACATCCCTTTCCTGTATTTGTCTTTGTACTACAAATTTTCATTTTTCCCAGATATTAAACCATATCATCATAAACCCTTCATTAAATGCATCACCCATATCTGCTCACCCTGACATACATTCTCATTTAGCCACTAAAATTGATGTATCATGCATAGCCTTAGCCTATCCATACATCCTCCCTTATTTGTAAACCATCTGTCCATTAGAACTTTTCACTTAGAATATGGTTAGCTTCTTAGTTCAGAGTTGTCCTGCTCATTCTCCTGATATCCTGCATACACTGCAAGTTATTCCCTGTATCATGTTACATGTCTAGACCTTAGTGAGTCAGACCCTACAATATTAGCCCTATTTGTTGTCCATATAACACCATTGATCTTCCCTGCATTCTATTATTAGTCCACTTCAATGATGCAGTCCCATGTTTTTTAATACATATATCAGACCATATATCTGATCTGTCCTTACCACCATTTAAGTCCAATCCTTATTTTATTATATCAATCAGAGGCATGATTTGTGTGTTAGTCATACATATGAAGGGACTATTAGTGGTAAATACAAATGATGTATTAGTAAATGGCTAAGGATAATAAGTAGCTTAGGAAACGGGGACTTTAGATGTATCGGTTGTAGGAAATGTGTAGGCTAAAAGGTTTGTTTGACTGTGTTACATTATAAGTTATGAGTGAATGTCCATAACTTGAGTGTCAACAAAAGTGCAGTATAGTATAGGCCTAAGTTTAGGGGACAGATTTTGAGTACAGTATCTCTATGAGCTGTGGTGTGGGTGAGTGTTTTGGTCATGGCAGAGAAGTGATGCAGTATGGCAATTGGCCATTGCCTGTATGATCAAAGACTGGGTGTGAATGTTTGGGGCAGCCACTGTGCCGTAGACTTGGCCACATGTTAGGTGTCAGTAAGGTAGTATCCAGGTGTCAGATAGTATCATGAGAGAAAAGGGGATCTCCGTGTGTGTGTGTGTGTGTTATAAGTGAGTTAGTGAAGAGTGTCCAGGGGATTGTTGTGTGTCAGTTAGAGTTGAATATTAGTGTGTGTTTCAAGTGTCAGAGTATGTATTGAGTGTATTAGAGGTAAGTGATGTATGGGTATTTAAGGGAAATCAGAAATAGTGTTAGTATCAAAGGTTAATTAGATGTATCAGAGATTAGCTTCCAGTAAAGGGTTTGGGTTTTAGTGTAATAGCACTTAGATTTAGTGGCAGCATATGGATTTTAGCACTACTACAGGCAGTGTGACTCGAATAGGCTTGGCTTGGGGGTTTGTGAGTGCCTTGGCCCTTCCTGCAGAGCAGTGGGCAGCAGGACATATTGGGTTAGGCATTAGTCAGTCCATAGGATGAGAAAGGAAGCTAGTATAACAGTAATGAATGTGGTGTTCAGAAGGCAACAACAGAAATTGCTATAGCAATGCAACAGGGGCACCTGACCAGTATTCTTGGACAGCAAGGAGTAAGGTGATGTGGGTTTTGGTTGTGTATTAGTTGTGCTTGTGCCTTAGTTCATGACAAGTTTGTATGTGAGTGGCAATATAGTGTCAAGTTATGAAGGCTCTAGGAGTTAAGTCAACTGATGTTGAAGTTAGGACAACTTAAGTACCAATCCTAGTGTATAGATATGTTAGGCTATATAGTAGCATATAGTATGTATATAAATATAGCCACATATGGCCATATAGCTAGTTATGCTTGCTTATAGTAGAACTTAAGTCAACTGAATTGAGTTGCAATTAGCTTAGTTATGCATGCTTATAGTAGCATATGGCCACATAGCTAGTTGTATGTATGTATATAAATATATATATAATTTATGTCAATTAGATATATTCTAAGTGGTTATGAGAGTGTACACATATGTTAGGCTATATACTATATGTTATGATTCATGAGTAATTGAGGGTAAGTTATAGAGGGTTATGTATATATACTATATAGTTAGAGGGTTATGTATATAGGTTACATGTGGGTTGTGTTAGTGCGGGGTTGGCTATGAGATGTATATGGACATGAGTATATATATAGGTCATATTTATAGAAGTGGCTTTATGGTTCATTTTTATATAAGGTTATATACTTGTGGGTAATGTATATATAGATGTTAGGCTATAGATATGTTATATTTATATATATGAGCTTTGTGGGTATATATAAATAGGTATTGATATATAAGTGGTATTGTGTATGAAGTACGTGTAGGAAACTCTAGAGGGGATGAATAGAGTACTTGTGATAATAATGATCAATTAAAAAATCAACTCTAATCAATCCTAACTAGTGAATAAATAATCACAGTATAATTGTGGAAATTAAAAGAAGATCAGAAAGCATACGCAGACACAACAATTTTTAACCTGGTTTCCCTCGTGGAGGACTAGTCCAGGCCAAAGAACTCTAGCTCAGGATTAAAATCCACTATTTGTGAAATTGCTTTACAACCATGTGCCTTTACACAGAAGAGCACGCCATCTTCTTGAAAAGATCACTGAGGCAAAACTTGGAATTGTCTAAGTGACTTCTTCAAGTCACTTGCACAAAACTTCTAATTGACTCGAACCGAGCACCTTATAAGCTTGGGAAGTTTTGCGGCTAGTAGATGAGAAGAGTATGGCTCGTTGGGATGTATAGGCTACAAGAGAGAAGAGATGAGAAGATTCGATGATTTGAAATGGGAGAAAAGGGTGCCTATATATATACTAGTTCTGGGAGATAGAGTTTGGCCAGAACTCTGTCCAAAATTCAAAAATTATGGCGGTTGGACAATTGCAATAAGGAATCCCTAAAAATTAGCTCCTAGAAATTAGGAGACAGAGTTCGGCCTGAATTCTGTATGGGGAAAGAGTTCGGCCCGAACTCTGCCTCCTTAGAGACACAATGCTCATTGGGCTAAAGGGGCTTTGGTAGTTTGGCTTTTTGTTTGTGGGGCTTTTTGATTATCTAGTCTATGGTTGAGGTACTCAGTACGACTCAATGTACAATAGCCTAGACTCAAATAAAATTGTAGAAATACAGACTTTCGATGACAAGTTCCAGATATTTGTCGAGCTGTCGTCGTTGATGATTGTCTGACTTGATGTGTGTAAGTCATCTGTTTTGTAGCTTTGATGACAATATATGTGTCGAGTTGGATCATGTCAAATATAGATTTGTTAGTTATCAAGATTAGGTTGACTACGATCCAGTTTTGGGTCAACAATCTCCTCCATTTTGATAATTGACAAAATTATGATATTTGTGTGTCGCAACATTTATACCTGGACACATATATAACTCCACCGTAGATGAAAATTTGGCTCCCTCGTAAATAGAGAAGTCATGATTCAAGTACAAGTCCAAACAATATAGCACAAGTGTAGCACAATATAGCATAAGTATTTATCCAAAAAACTGGTTAAGCAAATATCACATATTCTTCCCCTTTGACATTTAGCAAAATGAAATAGAAGCTCTCCCATAAGAACATAACCAGGGTAAAAATATGCAATCACACAACCAAGGCTCATGTCCAACGTAAGAGATAACTAGCAAAATAATCCAAATAGAAGCCATATAATCATATAGTAGTACTAAGCAAAGAGTTCAACTATATAATCACTGAATGAAAATGATAAAGTACATAAAAAAGAAATCCTAAGCATCAGCAGCATCATAAAATGGACCACGGTCGTCACAGAGCATGGGAAGGTCCAGCAAAGTCGGATGGGTCGCTGGCAGAGCGACGAGGATCAACAAACGCCGTATCTGGATCCAAATACCTCCTGACCCAGGCATCGTCGATACGATAAACATCGCGAGAAGGGTCTCGTACCATGGGGTAAGACACCGTATGATGAGAGGCCAAGGAGTACTGGATGTCATGCAGAGTGTTGCTGATGGCCGATATCTGTAAGGTGGTGTGATAGTCCATCTGAGTCCAGCGATCGTCCTCCAAGCGAAAACGATTATACAGCATAGCCTGAATGGACTCGAGAGTAGTAGGTAGCACGGGCGCAGGCTACCCAAGAGCAGAAGGATCAGCCTGAGCATCAGACTCGGAATGCTCTGACTTAGCAGGAGACTCAACAGCTGCTAGAAGCTGTCGTACCTTAGACAGATAGGCAGGGGCAGGAAGGAACTGGCACTCATCAAGAGGAACATGGAACGCACGAAACATCATCAGCAAATAGAGGGTGTAGACCAAAGATCAAGGTCTCTTCTGCGCATTAATCATCCAGTCCATCATAGTGCACAAAAAGTTAAAAGGGACATGAAGTGGAGATGATAAAGTGTAGAGATATCAAAATAAGATACTTCATCAGTCGATCCCGCTTTGGGCAAGATCGTGGAGAAAATGATACGATGAAGTTCATAGAAATACGGGTTAAGACATTTAGCCCGTAGCTTGCGTGGACGAGTGTTACGAGTACACAAATCATCCTTGAAACATTCAAGGGATGATCCATCGGGAAATTAAAACTTGCGGGCATCGACAAGTTCCTACCAAGAATTGGGTTCAAGGATCTCGAGATATTCCGTAAGCTCAAAATCATCAAAAGTAATATCGATACCGGCGACACGAGAATAGATTTGTGTGTCGTCAAAGGTTAGATTACGATAAAATATTTGGATAGCATTCAAATAGATAATAGATGATGTAGAAACAAACTCATCTAAACAAAGATCATGGAACAATGAATCATAATCCGAAAATATAGTGAAATTGATCGGATGGCCCGTATACACACTCCGTGAACGAAAATCGGCAAACCATTTATTGGAAGTCTCCAATGACACAAAAAATTTGTTCATTGAATGTGTTGGGGTCATGAGGTATAGTATTTTAAAAAGTGGATGGATTGGAGGAGCAAGAGGAGGAGGAGGATTGGAAGATGATGCACCTTCACTCCTTCTTCTCTTGCCTCTTCTAAAGAGTCTTGTGTCCATGGAGAATTTGAAATAATTGAAAAGAAAATAGAGAGGAATATGAAATTATACCTCACAAAAATTTGAAAAGATGGAAGAGATCCTCCCAATAGCTTGAGATCTTAAGTTTGGAAAGAAAGAGAGCCCTAAAAGTGGAGTTTATAGGGTTAGGGTTTAAGAAATTTAAGTTTGGAGGATGGTGGAAGAATAACAAAATGAAGAGAGAGGGTTGTTTTTTGGGTTTAAGGAGTTTAGGAGCAGCCAAGCAGGTTAAATCTGGAACGTCGGATCACAACAATGGATGGCTGGAAGCATTGAAGGTTCTATGACCAAGGACACAGAGTTCGGCCCGAACTCTGTGTGGGGCAGAGTTCGGCCCGAACTCTGCCTCCATGGGCACAGAACACATAAAGTTTAAAAGATGGCAAATTTTTTATGAAAAAGAATAGAATTTCGAAATTTTGAATTAATTAAGTCATAAATGAAATTAAATCATAAAATAAATAAGGATTTATGACAACGAACATTACGATGAAACTGCCATGGGTAGCTGTAGGGGCCGGATCCCAGCTAGCGATAGTCCAAAGACGAGTGCACCGTGTCGCTTAGGCTTTTACGCATTGTTGTCAGAAGGACCCTTTCGACTTGTACCCATAGCAAAGTCACCATAAAGATATATGTCATAATCATTACTTATGTAGGCCAATTTATTTAATGACCGTTTCATCCAAAATTCCTAATTCACGACAAAGAAAGTTGAAGCGCTCTTCGGCCAGTGGTTTGGTAAAGAAGTCTACTAGCTGATGTTCAGTGTCTATGAATTCTAAATTAATTGTGCCTTGTTGTTGATGATCACGCAAAAAGTGATGTCTTGTCTCTATGTGTTTAGTGCGTGAGTGACAGACATGGTTCTTGGTCAGATTAATGGCACTAGTGTTATCACAGAAAATAGGTATGTGCTTGAAACATAAGTTGTATTCTTCAAGGTTTTGTCGCATTCATAAAATATGTGCACAATAATGACCAGCTGCGATGTATTCAGCTTCTGTTGTGGATAGTGCGATAGAGTTCTGCTTCTTGCTAAACCATGAGACTAACACCTTTCCTAGCAAATGACATGTGACGCTGGTACTCTTACGGTCGACTTTGCATCCAGCAAAATTAGCATCAAAATATCCGATTAAGTTAAAGGAAGTGGTTTTAGGATACCAGAAGCCTACCGTAATAGTTCCTTTAATGTATCTAAAGATACGCTTAACTGCGATCATGTGTGATTTCTTAGGATTGGCTTGGTATCTAGCACATAACCAAACACTAAACATAATGTCAGGGAGACTAGCAGTAAATATAATAAACTACCAATCATACCTCGATATTTACGTTGATCGACCGGTTTGCCGCTTTCATCAGGTTCCAGCTTTGTGGCAGTAGCCATAGGGGTGTTGATTGATTTGATGCTGTCAAGCTCAAACTTCTTCAGCATGTCCTTGACATATTTCGATTGACTGATGAAGATGCCTTGTGATAGTTGTTTGATTTGCAATCCAAGAAAGTAGTTGAGCTCCCCCATCATGCTCATCTCGAACCCATTCTGCATACACTTGGCAAATTCCTTGCATAGATCCTCATTAGTAGACCCGAAAATAATATCATCAACATATATTTGTACTAAGAGAATTGTGTCATTAAGAGATTTTACAAACAGTGTAGTGTCGACTTTCTCTTTTGAAAAACTGTTATCTAGTTGGAAAGTATTCAGACGATCATACCAAGCTCGAGGAGCTTGTTTAAGGCCATAGATAGCTTTCCTAAGTTAAAAACGTGGTCGAAAAATTTGTGATTTTTTAAACAAGGTAGTTGTTTGAGAAAATCCTATTCTTTGATAAAACCGTTTAGAAAAACACTTTTCACATCCATTTGGAAAAGATTAAAGTTTTGATAATTTATAAATGCGCAAAGCATCCGAATGGATTCTAGTCATACAATAGGAGCATACGTCTCATCATAGTCGATGCCCTCCTCTTGATTGTATCCTTGGGCTACGAGACGAACTTTGTTGCAAGTGACTGAACCGTCCTTGTTTACTTTGTTATGAAAAACCCATTTGGTGCCATTTATTGAGTGGCCAGTAGGTTTAGGAACAAGTTTCCAAACTTGGCTTCTCTTAAATTGGTTGAGTTCTTCTTGCATTGCGAAAATCCAAAATTCATCATTAAAAGCTTCTAAAATATTTTTCGGTTCTATTTGAGAAATGAATGCAGTGCTAGCTATAGTGTCTTTTACAGAGGATCGAGTAGTTACCCCTTTTGATATATCACCTATTACCAAGTCCTTTGGATAAGAGGGAGTGAATTGGAACTTCTTTGATAATTCCTTCGGATAGCTGGTTTCAGACGTTGCATTTATAGATATCGAAGTAGATGGTTCATTATCGTCGTTGGAAATAACATCTGTAGTATTATATCCTCATCAAAAGTTACATTAGTAGACTCTTCAACAATCATGGAGAGCTTGTTGAACACTCTATATCCCTTACTCTTGGCCGCATAGCCAAGAAGAATACCTGCATCAGCTTTGGCATCAAATTTGCCTATGTTGTCTTTGGTGTGCAGGATAAAACAGCAACAACCGAACACTCTAAAATAAGAAACATTAGGAGTCTTACCAAACCAAAGCTCATAGGGTATCTTCTTCGAAATAGGTCAAATCAACACCCTATTCAAAACATGGCACGCTGTATTGACAGCTTCTGCCCTAAAGTTTTTCGGAAGAGAGAATTGATTTAGCATAACTCTAGCCATATCGCCAAGAGTTCTATTCTTTCACTCTGTAACACCATTTTGTTGAGGAGTTCTTGGACACGAAAATTTATGACTAAAACCATTTCAATCACAAAATTTTTCAAAATCAAAATTTTTGAATTCGCCACCATGATCACTTCGGATACGAGTAATCATGTAGCCTTTTCGGTTTGGACCTTTTTAGCAAATACTTTGATAAACACAAAGTGTATCACTTTTATTTGTAAGAATGAAAACCCATGTAAATCTTGAAAAATCACCTACAATAACAAAAGCGTAGAGGTTTCCGCCAAGACTGGCTACTCTACTAGGACCAAATAAGTACATATGAAGTAATTGCAAAGGTCTGGTAGTACTTACAGTGTTTACATATTTAAAGGAAGTTTGGTAGCCTTATTCTTTTCACATTTAGCACATACCGTGCCTTTCTTGAATGTGATATCCGACAGTCCTCTAACTAGCTTCTTGGTGGATAATCTGGATATAGTATCCATGTTGGCATGACCAAAATGCTGATGCCATAGAAGCTTTTCGCCTTTGTGAGCGTAAAGGCATCTCCCTGCACTGTTAGTATCACTAGATAGAAAATATAAATGTTATCTTCCTTTATCCTTTCAAAAGTGATGTCTCCAGTTGATCGATCATAGATAAAGTATTTAGTTTTCCTAAAGTTAATATCACAACCGTGATCAGCAAGATGACTAATACTGAGCAAGTTAAGCTTTACTCGGTCACTAAACAGACATCGTTAATGACAGGAGAGGGAGGATAACCAATTGTACCATTACCTATGATGTAGCCTTTAAGGTTATTGCCGAAGGAAACGTATCCTTCCTTTTTCATCGATAGTGTTGCGAATAGTTTTGCATTTCCAGTCATATGTCGCGAGCACCCACTATCAAAAATCTACTAGCTTCTAGTTGAGGAGGGAAGGTCCACCTACACCACGAGTAGATGTGACATTTGGTACCCAGATTCTTTTGGGTCCTGAGAGATTAGAGTTTGGTACCCATGCATATATATTTCTATCAACTAATCTCCTAATCCTATGTTATAGAGAAATGTGTCCATGTAGATTATAATATATACATCTAGCATGCATGTTTATACTAGGAGCATGTTTATAGTGATGTCTATAAGTAGGGTGATGATAGCTACATGCAGCAGTAGTGTGAGTATGGTGACTATGTGCAGCAACAGGGTAACTATAATTATCATAGTGACTGTGTGCAATAGCACGGTAACTATAATGATTATAGTGACTGTGTGTAGCAGTATGATGATGATAATGATTACGTGTATGTGTCTTACGTGCTGCATGTGAATAGGTGTACATGAAAGCATGATTTTGTTTAGCATGTGGATGAGTGATCTTGTGGTGACATGCCTTTTTGTGTTGAGTTGGCACGTGTTTGTACGTGTTGTGACTATGAGACTGAACTTACGGTTGTACAACCTGCTTGCCCAGTTTAATCTCTAATTTCTTAGAGATAGCATTTAACTCATCACATTTTGCATTAAGACCGTGTATTCTACATGTAGCAATTTTGAACTTGTTTTTTTTCCTCAGCAAGTTCTTTGTGTGAAGCCGTGATCTCAAATGTTTGTTTCTCAATGATTGATTCGGCATCTTATAAGCTTAATTTAAGCTTGGATACCTCTTCAATGTTTTCCATGGGTGTAGTGCTTCTAACATCTTCTAGTAAACATAAAAGTTTATGGATCTCGGTTTCGTAGTCCTTGATCTTATCCTTTGCATGTTTATATTTATTGATTACCTTTTTGTGATCATCAAGTAGATCACCAAAAGCATCACCAAGTTCATCAAATGAGAAATCATCATAAGAATTTTTTACCTTTTCTGAAGTCGTCATTTGACAGACGTTAGCCGTATTTTGTGGAGAGTCCTCTTCCTCATCTGAATCACTAGCCTCGCATTCATGCCAGATGCTAGTATTGGCATACTTCCTTGTAGTAGGCTTCTTGTACGGCTTCTCATATCTGCTTCCCTTCTTTGCTATGGGACAGTCTTTCTTGACATGTCCCATTTTTTTGCATCCGAAGCAGGTGGGTTCTTCCTCATCGTCTCTATGTTCTCTCTTCTTTTGGTTGAAGCATAGAAACTTTTTGAAGTTTCGAACAAAGAGAGCTTGATCGTCACCTTCAGAGTCATCGTCATCAGTATCTTCTGGGCTGGTTCTTACGCGATGAGCTCTCAATGCAATCTTCTTCTCTTTTGGAGCTATTTCTTCGAAGTCTTTTAGATCGAGCTCATGCGTCATCAACTTGCCCATCAACGTTTCTAGAGACATTGTCGTGAGATCATTGCCTTTGATGATCGCCGTAACTTTGGGGTTCCAAACCTTCGGCAATCCTCGTAGCAGTTTGCGTATCTTTTCATGGTTGGAATAATCTTTTCCAAGGGAGGATAGCGGGTTGACAATGACGAGAAATCTGGTGAACATTTTAGTGATCGTCTCATTAGGCTTCATCTTGAAGGCCTCGTACTCCTTTGTCAGACGACTGACTTTCGATTCTTTGACTTGCGTGGTCCCTTCATTAGTTACCGCCAAAAGCTTCTATACTTCATACGAGGTGGTGCATGTGGAGACCCTGTTGAATTTAGTCCTGTCTATGGCACAGAAAAGAGCATTAATAGCCCTAGCGTCTATACTTGCTTGTTTCTTCTCCTGATCAGTATACTTGTCGTGGGGTTTCTCGACGAGACTTCCCTCGACAGTTATTCTGGGAGGTTTCTTGTAGCCATCAGTAACTACAGTCCACAGGTCAATGTCTAGAGACTTAAGATAAAAATTCATTCTAGTCTTCCAATATGTATAGTTGGTCCCATCAAATAGGGGTGGCCTATTTGTGGATTGACCCTCACCATAGTTGGTCGAGATGGATTGTGTGGTTGCCATGGATCAACCCTAGGATGTAAGTCCTGTATCAAGAGAACAGAGCTCTAATACCAATTAAGTACGTATAGGCAACTCTAGAAGGGGGTAAATAGAGTACTTGTGATAATAATGATCAATTAAAAAATGAACTCTATTCAATCCTAACTAGTGAATAAATAATCAGAGTATAATTGCAGAAATTAAAAGAATATCAGAAAGCATACGCAGACACAACAATTTTTAACCTAGTTTTCCTCGTGTAGGACTAGTCCAAGCCTGAGAACTCTAGCTTAGGATTGAAATCCACTATTTGTGAAATAGCTTTACAACCACGTGCCTTTACACAGAAGAGCACGCCAACTTCTTGAAAAGATCGCTCAGGCAAAACTTGGAATTGTCCAAGTGACTTCTTCAAGACACTTGCACCAAAATTCTAATTGACTCGTACCGAGCACCTTGTGAGCTTGGGAAGTTTTGTGGCTATTGGATGAGAAGAGTGCTCTTTGGGATGTATAGGCTATAAAAGAGATGAGATGAGAAGATTGGTTGATTTGAAATGGGAGAAAAGGGTGCCTATATATACTAGTTCTGGGAGGCAGAGTTCGGCCAGAACTCTGGCCAAATTCAAAAAATTTGGCCGTTGGACAACTTGCAATGAACAATCCCTAAAAATTAGCTCATGGAAATTAGGAGACAGAGTTCGGCCCGAACTCTGTGTGGAGGCAGAGCTCGGCCCGAACTCTGCCTCCTTAGAGACAGAATGCTCATTGGGCTAAATGGGCTTCGGCAGTTTGGCTTTTTGTTTGTGGGGCTTTTTTGTTATCTAGTCGATGGTTGTGGTACTCAGTGCGACTCAACGTACAATAGCCTAGACTCAAATAAAATTGTAAAAATACACACTTCCGATGAAAAGTTCCAGCAATATTCGTCGAGCAGTTATCGATGATGATTGTCTAACTTGATGTGTGTAAGTCGTCTGTTTTGTAGCTTTGATGACAATATATGTGTCGAGTTGGATCATGTCAAATATTGATTTGTTAATTATCAAGATTAGGTTGACTGCGATCCAGTTTGGGTCAACAGTATATATATGATATTTACATGTTGTATCTTGGTATCCTAGCCTATTGTTGAGATACCCTATAGATTAACCTAGATTGGACCTAATAGGCCTAATTGAGCTTATTGACTAGAGTTTGACTAAACCCTAGACAGTTGAACAAATTGGCTTAGATGTTGACCTGGTTTGAGTAAAGGTTGACCAGAGTTGACCAAGAGTTGACTTTGACCTAGAATGACCTAGAATCATGTGGATTGCATTGTAAACTTAAATTATTATATATTTGAACTCTTTATAATCTGTATTGCTGTAATAGGACTCTGTGACTCCAGTTTGGACATCTATGCATATCAGTTGCTCAGTTTATCAGGCGAGTACATTCTCTGATCATTTTCATTCATGATAGTATCTATATTGCCTGCTTTAGACTACATTACTTGATGCTGACACATTGTTATCACGGAGCAGTACTCTATGTATCTTGTCGTGCGATGTTATCCCCTCAAGGGATACATCAGGTATTTCATGTTCATCTACTTTACCATGTATATCGTGTACTCCTTGTATTCGTATTATTTATGTTCAAATCGTGTGCTCTTATGTACTTTCGTGTGCTCACATGTGCTTCTTATGCAAAACTAACCATCGTGTACGTAACATAACTTGATCGGATCCTTGTGTATTAATCGGGGCGGGGGAGTAGAAGTGGTCATGTGATTAAAACCACTTTAGTGTAACTCGTGCAAATGTCTATTATACCTTCACGTATAATGGAGACTCGTAGTATTCATCGCGTGCAAACCTATGCCAATCACATGATCATCTTGTGCTCTAAAACACCTATATTTAGTATAGTTCATAGTTTCTTACTATTTTCATGATTCAATTTACTTATCCATATCTCCTGTATTTTTTGTACTTCTTTATAGCACGTCATGTATTTTATTCTACTACTTGTTCTATATTTTCTGCCATGTTTTGGATCTGTTTTGGAGATTTGGGCTCGTTCTTGTCCTGATTGGACCCGTTAACAAAATATTATAGATAACCAAGAGGACTCTTGCACTACCTTTGGGGCTGAAGTAGCCGACACTTGCGACTTGGACCCTCAAGAAGATCCAGTTGTACTGAGAGACTACCTTAGCCCCTAGACTAGTTGTTAGGGCTTTATCTATCTTATTTATGTTGTCTTTGAGATTGTATTAATCAGAGGTTGTTGTAGTATTGATAAAACTTAATCTTATTTTATATTCTGGTTGTAACTCATTTTGAGGATTTTATATCTATCTTATCATGCCATTTATCTACCTTTAGTTTATGCGATTGAGTTGTATCTTCTGAGATGTTCTCCGATTGGAGAGTTTATTCTGGAAGGTTTATTTATACTGTGTTAGATGTTTCTGACCTAGGACAGCGTTCTACCGCCGACACTGCGGTGTAGGCTGGACGTACCCACGTTCTCGTGCCCTTAAAGTTGGTGTGGGTCATGACAGAAGTCAAACTAGGTCATACCTTGCTAAACTAGGTCATTTATAGGTTTTTAGGTCCATACCTTGCCACACAAAGCTATTATCATGCCCCAGTACCGAAATACGGGGACGGACGTAGGCCATCTACACCATATAAGCTATGAAGACGTCATACGGCGATCGTGGCTGTCAATCTTGTTGGGTATCCTAGCATGCAAGCATCTATGGCCTAAATCTGATCTCATATCCACAGGCAATAATCAATGAAATAATAAAAAGAAGAATAATCATATAAAAAGCAGAAAATACTCATATGATAATCAGGAAATCTACAATAAGAAATAATGTGGACAAGAATACCTTCCCACACAGTTTCCATATGGTCAGGAACTGAAGCACGTCCTCCAAGTCAAGTCTGAAAAATCCATAGGATCGGTCGCTGGCAATCTGGGAATAATCCAGGGTTGGTCAGGCCAACCGCAGCAAGTACCAGAAAGGAAGGCTCAAGGACGGGCAAACAAAACCAGTATGATATAATATATGATAGGAATAACATGTATGAACAGCAGTAATGAGGGTAACGGTTTGTACGGTACCAACGCACGAACACAGAATTGTAAAAGCATGGAAAAGAATGGGATTTTCTATGCGGCTCAAAATCAACATGGAGCCTCATGTGGCTCAAAACCCGTAAAGCTTCATGCGACTCAAAACCCAGAAAGCTTCATGCGGCTCAAAAACCCAGAAAGCTTCATGCGGTCCAAAAGCAACGTGGAGCCTTATGCGGTTCGAAATCAGCCTAAACAATAAATGTCTACATGTGTAGTTGGCCATAATTACTCTGATATAAAGGTGACAGCTCTGACAAAAAAATGACAGCTCTGACACGAAAATAAGACATGACGTCTGGCACAGTTCACGAACCAAAGGAGACTCTTCATGCGGCTGAGCTATAAGACTCTTCATGCGGATCACCTATGAGACACTCCTTATACGGCTCAGTCATGAGACAACTCACATGCGGATCGATCATGAAGCATCTATCATGCGGCTCGGTCATGAGACATTCTTCGTGCAGCTCGGTTATGAGACGTCCTTCAAGCGGCTCGGTCATGAGATATTCTTCATGCGGCACGGTTATGAGATGTCCTTCATGTGGCTCGGTCATGAGACATTCTTCATGCGGCTCGGTTATGAGACGTCCTCCATGCGGCTCGGTCAGGAGACATTCTTCAAGCGTCTCGGTTATGAGACGTCATCCATGCGGCTCGGTCAGAAGACATTCTTCATGCAGCTTGGTTATGAGATATCCTCCATGCGGCTCAGTCAGGAGACATTCTTTATGCGGCTCGATTATGAGACAGTCCTCCATACGATGCAGCCAAGATACATCCTTCATGCGGCTCACCACAGAATAGTAGTTGAGACACGTGGCAGAGATTGACCATGTCTTAAACAGTTCAGATTTACTACAACAAACAGATCATGATCAATCTCAACCAATCCCCAGCTGTCCACCATAAACCGAGTCCCAAGGCACAGTTACAACAGGGTGGCCCAAAATTTGCCACGTGGCTGTACATCCTATTTCTCATGAATTCCTATAAATAGCAAGGTGCTATTCCCTTGCAGAGGCATATGCACATACAGAGACGCATAAGAAAGCACACAAAGCTCAGAAGCAGACTCTTCCCTTCGTGTCTTTAGAGAGCATTTCTTCACCGGAGCCGAGGTTGTGTTCGATCGTCCAAGGAGTAAGGCAGAGTTGATAATACTTTTTCGAGCCACTACCGTCACCCTCCCAGAATCAAAACTAAATAATTGTACTTAGATTGCTTTTCCTAGGTTTTATTCCTAGGCTCTCTTTTGTACAAGCGAGTTTGTAATTGTGAGTCAAGTTCAGTCCTCCTATAAAATTATTCTGTTCTACAACGATCAATGGCAAACACGATGGCGACTCTGCTGGGACTAACTTCTTTACTGCCGATAAGTTGGTGACGCAATCGGACGCAGCCAAACTCGGCTCCACGTAACAAATGATTGTTGTTCGTTTCCACCAGCAAGCATTCGAAGAGATGCTCTCCGAAGGGAGCACTAGCCCAATCCAGAAGCGAGCCGGCACAAAGAAGGTCCGCAGGGCGTGGAGGCCCAAACCGTTGCCTCTCCCCAAGCTCTGGAACAAGCTTTCTCTGTTGCTCAAGACCGTGAAGAAGACTCACATACGGCCCCACTTAAGGCCGCAGAGGACCCTGCTGTCTCCAGATCCAGCAAAGGAAAACAATACGATACTGGACTTGCGGGGGCAAACGGAAACTTCTTGCGGTCCAAGAAGAAGCCGCATAGGAGTGCCATTCGCAGGAAGAATGCATATGCGGCCACCAATCCCAGCCGCAGGGGGAATGCATATGCGGCCAACAAACCCTGCCGCAGGGAAAAGGCCTATGCGGCATCCAATTCCAGCCGCCGACCATCCGCCCTATGCGGCTCGGGTTCAGTCTACGACCGCCTCTCATGAGGGCCTGACCTCAGAAGCTTCAATGAGGATGTGCCAGACTCTATGCGGCACAACTTGGACTCTTCCTACTACGCACCCTCGGGTGCTAGAACGAAGAAGTCTAGGACAACGTAGGCTCGTCGAGCTCAGTCAACTGCCCCAACTGCTGACCGTCAGAGAGTCCCGCTAACTGTTATGCGGGCCTCTGTTAGAAAGTTGTACAGAACCGCCCGTGTCCAGCCTCCGTTGACAAACGCCCCCGGCGACAAACGGACATGGTGGTTCTCAAGAGTCTCCCGATAATGATCGAGGGCAAGTACTTTTACTAGCCCCGCATCATGGAGCAAACATGATACCTGTGCACTCGTGTGCTCGGGATACCCGGGCCCACAAAGCGAGTGCAAAGGTTGATCGAGATGTCCTTGACTTGCGAGATGTGATCCTTCACAAGCGCAAGGAAAGAGAAGAAACCTTGGCGTGCAAAGAGTCCTTCTATGGACATTACTGCACTCAAGTCATTGTCAATTGCTGCTGCAACAAGACAGCAGTGCAAGAGGACCGGCAGTCCATCTTCCAACGACTGCAGCAGCCAGGACCGGTCCTACAACAAAGCTCGGAGGACGAGGCGCTTCCTTTCGCCACCTGTAATTCTACCCGGAAGGTCCCTACCAGCAAGGGAGGGAAGAAAATAAATATGTCCAGCCCGACAATCTCAACCAGCACGGCCAAGAAACTCTCATCTAGGGGGATGTCCACAGCCGTCATAGGATGGGTTTATCAAGGTACCCGCTCAAAGACGAAATCTTCATTACTTGGAGATTCGTCATCTACATCCCTGGGGGTAGCACTCCTCGGAATATCCACAACAATCTGACATTTCAAGAAGATGAACCAGGGGAAACAATCCCCCCAACATATACAACAGACTCAGACGTCCCTGAAAACGTCCACAGGTGCCAAAACGAGGCAACCTCCTATGCAGGGGGTAGCACCTCCTCCACGTCCAAACCAGAGAAGAATATTCCCACATACCTCGATGACTTCTCTATGCAAGGGTATGATTCGGAGGGCACATCTTCTACAGTTCCTTCCACTTCTTCTCATGTGAGGACGGTGTTTATGACTGAGAACGACCAAGACAGTCCCAGTGATCGGCAGCACCTTGACACTCTTGTAGCCATACTCTAAACCTTGGTTAAGTCAGTGGACGAGATCAAGGCTACCCTATCGGCTCTACAAGCAAGGACACCTGGTCAAACAAACTTGGCTCCCGCCGCCAATACAGACTCAAATACGACCGTGCCAACCCCGGACAACAATACACCCGGAATATCGGTTTCCACTGCTGCAGAAGAAGCTATGAAGGAGAGAAGAGAAGTCCAGGAGCTCTGTGTAATGTTTTACGCCCGAGAATTCTCTTAGGACCTCAGGATACAATAGTCGTATCCCGTTGCATGGAGAGACGTCCCCTTCCCTCCACGATATAAACCATTCGATATCAATCCATATGACGGGAAGACCTCTGCGAGCCGGTATATGACCTACTTCGAGGTCACAACAGACCATCTGTCGCATGACGATGCCATCCTCATGCGATTATTCATCGGGGCAATGGAGGGGGTCGCGTTCGATTGGTACCATAACCTGCCAGATAACTGCATCTATTTCTTTACTGGCTTCAAACATATGTTCTTGGAAAGGTTCTATGAGGTGGGATAAGATGTGACAATGTTAAAACTCATTGATGTTATTCAAGAAGAAAAAGAACTAACAAGGAATTACATCGAGCGGTTTCGCCAAACCGCGATGAAATTGCCCTCTGGTAACCCGGACTCTTCTTTAATTGAGATTTGCCAAAAGAGGCTGCTCCCCATAATCAGCCTCTGGATGGGCGAAGATCAATTTAAAGAATAGAAGGCCTTCATCATCAGCGCCACTAACGCAGAAGCAAAATTGAAGTAGGCTCGCCAACTGGGGCTGCATATCTCGGATGGAGAGGATAAGGGCAAATACCCTAATACCAATAAAAACAACGGCGGTAGTTCCTTTGATAATCGGGACACCAAAGGTAAGCAGGCTATGGTTGCCGATACAGCCCAGAAGCCTGAACCAAAGCAGATAGAGAAACAGTGGCCTCAGTTGACCTACTCCTTCGAGGATAGCCATATCAAGCCTATCTTTGACATGCTCTTACAAGGGGATAGAATTCAGCTCCCTCCACCGAGACGTGAACCTCGACCTGCAGAGATGGAGAGCCCAAAGTACTGTCACTTCCACCTCTACGTCCACCACGCTACTCAGGACTGCTTCCAATTGAAGCGGTACATCCAGAACCTCATCGATTCCAAGGCTCTGTCCTTTAATTTCGAGGAGGTAATCGTGGCTGCCAACATGGTGTCAGTCCAATTCGGCAACTTCCCTCCAACGAGGACTCAAGATGGCATAGTACCCATCTGTGAGACTCGTCTTACATTATCGGTATTTATATACGGATACGTATTTTGTATTTTATTTCATATTTTCTTGGTTTTCGAAACGCTTTAAAGTTTTCCCAAATTATAGATCTTCTCCTTGGCCGGCATACCGACGGTGTACCGGAGTATACCGACGGCATACCGCTCGGACAGATTTTTCACATTTTAGATATTTTTTTATTTTATATATTTTCATGAATAGTGTTTTCGATATTTTTATGAATAGTATTTTGGATGTTTTGATAAATAGTATTTAGATATTTTTGTGAATAGTGTAGATGCATTCTATTATCCAATAGACAACTGGTTTTCTTTCAATGGCTAGGATTAATCAAGAATGTGACATGGATCACGATCCAACGGTCACGATTAATTCCCTCTTCTATATATATCCATTAAGTTTCTCTTTCCTGTCTCTTTTCTTTGTTTCTCCATTTCCTTTTTTCTTTTCCTTAAGCCTAGGAAAGCTTGGCCTTGAGGCCTAGAGTGTGGTTTCTTACCCATCTTAGTGGTGGAGTAGAAGATTAGGCTTGGAACTTAACCTAGGCAAGTACATCTTGCTCAAATGTGACATGACCATACTTTATTTTTTTCCATAGAAACTAAGGTTTTATTAGACTATAATATTCTTCTTTAAATTGTGAACATGTTTAGTATATAGCACTTTTGGTTTTGATCGACAGTATTGCGTAGATCTGAGTTTCTAGATATGATTTTCGAGTGTTTTGAGGTATTGATCTATCAAAAGTTGTAATTTATGAAAACCAATACTTTCATGTGGTAGGAAATTTAATTCTATTCAATTTTGACTTTTAAAAATCCGAATTTTGATTTAAAATGAGATTTTTATGGCCGAAACAAGTTTCGACAAAAATCTGAATTTTGTTGTTGTTTGGAAAAATGGTATACCGACGGTATGCCGTAGTATACCGACTGTATGTCGATTTTTGCACCAGAAACATTCTGTCTTTAGACCGGTATACTGCCGGTATACCGCAGTATACCGTCTGTATGCCGTTTTATGCCATTTTAGGCTGTTTTTGTCCGTTTTTGCCCGTTTTTGTCCATTTTTGATCTTTTCTCAATTGTAGTGGACTCTTAACATGATTAGATGACCTTGGATAGTTAGTGAATGATTGTACATTCTATATACATGACACATGCTTATGTTCATGTATTGTTCTATGTCCAGATTATAGATAGTGGCCTGTCATGGTGTACTCCAGATTACTGTTTAGGCCTAGCTCGATTTAGTGGCTCGTAGTAGCGCACTCATGTAGTGATTTTCTTGATTGAATTCTAGATTGAGATTTAATTTTTGATAGACTTCTAGATTGAGACTGAATGCATGTTCTTTATTGACACCGTGGATTTAACTTGTTATATGTCTAATCTAATTGTATCTTGGCAATGGACAATCGAGTGTGAGTATTGTATATTGTATCGCGTGTAACGTGTATTGGGAATATTTGCCAGAGATATCTCGCAAATGACTTGTACCCATGGCTCGTCATTATAAGACGATTCTTGAGTGTCCACGGCTTGAGAATTAAAAATAAATGTTATAGGTAATTGACTAGTAAACTCATATAGATCATTGGGAGGGGAGGACACTTCATGCTACCGCGTACTCGGATCGCTATGGGCCCCTACAGTGGCAGGGATAACCCAGATTGGCGTGGGCCCTTGTCCACTATTGATTGAGTAGATGTTTATCTACTATTGATATGTTATTGAATAGATGTTATTTATCTACTATTGATATGTTTCATTGTGGAGTAGATGTTTATCTACTATTGATTGAGATTGTTTGGTTGATTGTATTTCTTTTCTTCTACCGTCGTCGTCCCCATGGCCATCCGAGTTACTACAACGTAGGTGGTAGTGAAGTTTCTCAACTTGCTTACTAGTAATTAGGATTGTGATAACCCTAGCTAGTTAATGATATCAAGCCGTAGTCAATGATTGGCCGTGCACTTTTGATTGTGTGTTACCTTATGTGCTCTTGTATCGGTGAGTGGCCAGAGGCTAAGTTCTGCTAGAGAAAAGATCTGCAACCTTGGTCCTTGTTTGGTTTAAGGGTTGTCGCTCCGATTTCTAGTAGTTCCTAAATCCCTTGTTGCTCATCGGATTATTCTGTTCTATAGCTATATTGTTCAGTATTTCCATTCAGTCATTTATACTCTTGAGATACGTACATTGGTACCGCACTAGTCTCGACCCGTATTTATTTACTTCTGTCATTATGCTATTGTGTTAATGTTGGGTTTTGTCGTGCAACTCGAGCTTCCTTGTGGTACTTGCTATTTGGGGCCTGACCCCACTAGTTTTGTTTGGCCAAATTTACCGCTGGAGCCCGAGGATTCTCCCTACCTTTCTCTGGATGACCCGTCGCCAGCTTAGATCTGCGGTTGTTCCTCCTCGCGAGTGGGTTTCCTCTTCTTTCTACTTGCGGTTCATTTCATTTTGGTGGTGTTAGCTAGGGCATGTGTTAGCCCTATTATTTTGAGACTTTCTCAGACTTCGGTCAACATGATGTATTATATTAGATCTAGGCTGATATAGTGATCATGTATATTGGTACTTTGGTAGTATAGCATTTTGTATTCACTAGCTTCATGATCATGTATGATACAGTATTTTGGAATGCCTCTTTACTTTTATATTTGATATACTCTTGATACTTGTTGTTGTTGGATTGAGATAGGATTTGTTCGACCATAGGAGTTGTCAGTGGCATGCTAGAGTCTTCCCACTTGTCTTCTAGACAGCTTTGATCGTATATTGGGGGTACTAGCGTACTCTAATACATGTAGCTGGCTTTGTTTTGTCCTTACTTTCCAGTATTCTGGTTCTGGGGCGTGACAGGGCTATTTGGTGGCCCATGCAGGTCTGTCTTCAGACTTGTGGGGGATTCATCTTATTAGAATCTCAATCCTATAATTGTCTTCATTTAATCTCCCTTTGCTTATCGCATTCTCGTTTTCCTTGAACTATAAACATGATTGACATATCCTTATTCTATTCTTGTCCCTTTTGATATCACGTGTCCTTATCATTCGGGGACACCCAACCTTCTTATCTATTTCTTTCGAGGATTTTATTCCTCCGTCATCTTTCTTGGTTCAGGCAGTATGTCGGCATCAGATCCCGCCTCCATAGAGTCAGGTACCAGTACCATCTCAGTATCTGATGGCAGCTCAGTTCACTTCACTCCAGTCAGTTCAGATAATAAAGTTAGCCTGATCCCATGCTCAACACCTCCTTTTGATGCGGTCTCTACATATTTAAAGTCAGCATCCGACGTAGTTTGCCTAGGTCAAGTAAGTCAGATAAAAATCAGCAACAGGTAAGAGCAGCAGTCCCGATGCATAGATAGAGGGAGTTTGTTATCATTGATTAGATGTTGGTTGAGGGCAGTCAGATTGTAGTAAGCTTCTGAGGTATTCCTTCAGTCATTCTTATTCTTGGGTTTTGTTGACGGCCTTGTATTCTATTCATACCCGGAATGCGATGGTCGACTTGACATATTGGACGAGTGAATGCGAGTTTCTCGTACCACTCATCTGCCTCCGTATCTCGTAATATACAATATCTATCATGTATCCCGACTACGTAGGTGCGTCCTAGATTAGAGTCATGTCTTCGACTGGGTCGTTGGTACCGACTTACTTCGAAACTTGACCCTTGTCCACTTTGTGAGTCAGCGTAGGCAAGCGAGGACGAATCCCTACTCAACTAACTCAGGGGTATATTATTCCATATGCCTCCTTTTCTTGTATTATATATGTATATATTTATTATTTTTATATTTATTTAAATTTTGTATCTCAAATATCACTTGTACACGGGATGTTTTCTTTCGATGTGTTTTGATTTTACATTGTTTTAGCATGTGTATTTTGTTCGATTGGCTTTAGGAAATTCCGAGGACGAAACTTTTCTAAGTTGTGGAGAGTTGTGAGACTCGTCTCACAGTATCGGTATTTATATATGGATACGTATTTTGTATTATATTTCGTATTTTCTTGGTTTTCGGAACGCTTTAAATTTTTTTCAAATTATAGATCTTCTCCTTGGCCGACATACCGACGGTGTACCGGAGTGTATCGATGGCATACCGCTCGGACAGATTTTCCACATTTTAGATATTTTTGATTTCAGATATTTTCGTGAATAGTATTTTTGATATTTTCATGAATAGTATTTTGGATATTTTGATAAATAGTGTTTAGATATTTTCGTGAATAGTGTATATGTATTCTATTATCCAATGGACAATTGATTTTCTTTCAATGGCTAGGATTGAGCAAGAATGTGACATGGATCACGATCCAACGGTCACGATTAATTCTCTCTTCCATATATATCCATTAAGTTTCTCTCTCCTCTCTTTTTTCTTTCTTTCTCTATTTCCTCTTCCCTTTTCCTCAAGCCTAGGAAAGCATGGCCTTGAGGCCTAGAGTGTGGTTTCATGCCCATCTTCATGGTGGAGTAGAAGATTAGGCATGGAACTTAACCTAGGCAAGTACATCTTGCTCAAATGTGACATGACCATACTTTATTTTTTTTGTTTTCCATAGAAACTAAGGTTTTATTAGCCTATAATATGCTTCTTTAAATTGTTAACATGTTTAGTATATAGCACTTTTAGTTTTGATCGACAGTATTGCGTAGATCTGAGTTTCTAGATATTATTTTCGAGTGTTTTGAGGTATTGATCTATCAAATGTTTTAATTTGTGAAAACCAATACTTCCATGTGGTAGAAAATTCAATTATATTCAATTTTGACTTTTAAAAATCCGAATTTCGATTTAAAATGAGGTTTTTATGGCCGAAACAAGTTTTGGCAAAAATCTGGGTTTTGTTGTTGTTTGGGAAAACGGTATACCGACGGTATGTCATAGTATACCGATGGTATGACAATTTTTGCACCAGAAACTTTCTGCCTTTAGACCGGTATACCGCTGGTATATCGTAGTATAGCGCCGGTATGCCATTTTAGGCTGTTCTTGTCCGTTTTTGTTCGTTTTTATCTATTTTTGATATTTTCTTAAATGTAATGGACTCTTAACATGATTAGATGACCTTGGATAGTTAGTGAATGATTGTACATTCTATATAAATGACACATGCTTATGTTCATGTATTGTTCTATGTCCAGATTATAGGTAGTGGCCTGTCATGGTACACTCCAGATTACTGTTTATGCCTAGGTTGATTTAGTGGCTCGTAGTAGCGCACTCATGTACTGGTTTTCTTGATTGAATTCTAGATTGAGATTTGATTTCTAATTGACTTCTAGATTGAGACTGAATGCATGTTCTTTATTGACACCGTGGATTTAACTTGTTATATGTCTAATCTAATTGTTTCTTGGCAATGGACAATCGAGTGTGAGTATTGTCTATTGTATCGCGCGTAATGTGTATTGAAAACATTTGCCAGAGATATCTCACAAATGACTTGTACCTATGGCTCATCATTATAGGACGATTCTTGAGTGTCCACGACTTGAGAATTAAAAATAAATATTATAGGTAATTGACCAGTAAACTCATATAGATCATTGGAAGGGGAGGACACTTCATGCTACCGATTACTCCGATCGCTGTGGGCCCCCACAGTGGCAGGGATAATCTCGATTGGCGTGGGCCCCTGTCCACTATTGATTGAGTAGATGTTTATCTACTATTGATATGTTATTGAGTAGATGTTGTTTATCTACTATTGATATGTTTCATTTTGGAGTAGTTGTTTATCTACTATTGATTGAGATTGTTTTATTGATTGTATTTCTTTCCTTCTACCGTCGTTGCCCCCTTGGCCATCCGAGTTACTGTAGCGTAGGTGGTAGTGAAGTTTCTCAACTTGCATACTAGTAATTAGGATTGTGTTAACCCTAGCTAGTTAATGATATCAAGCCATAGTCAATGATTGGTCGTGCACTTTTGATTGTGTGTTACCTTATATGCTCTTGTGTCGGTGAGTAGCCAGAGGTTAAGTTCTGCTAGGGCAAAGATCTGCAACCCCGGTCCTTGTTTGGTTTAAGGGTTGTACCTCCGATTTCTAGTAGTTCCTAAATCCCTTGTTGCTTATCGGATTATTCTGTTCCATATCCATATTGTTCGGTATTTCCATTCAGTCATTTATATTCTTGAGATACGTGCAATGGTACCGCACTAGTCTCGACCCACATTTATTTACTTCTGTCATTATGTTATTGTGTTGTTGTTGGGTTTTGTCGTGCACCTCGAGCTTTCTTGTGGTACTTGCTATTTGGGTCCTGACCCCACTGGTTTTGTTTGGACAGATTTATCGCTGGAGCCTGACGATTCCCCCTACCTTTCTCTGGATGACCCGTCGTCAGCTTAGATCTGCGGTTGTTCCTCCTCGCGAGTGGGTTCCCTCTTCTTACCACTTGCGGTTCATTTCATTTTGGTGGTGTTAGCTAGGGCATGTGTTAGCCCTATTATTTCGACACTTTCTCAGACTTCGGTCAACATGATGTATTATATTAGATCTAGACTGATATATTGATCATGTATATTGGTACTTTCTAGTATAGCATTTTGTATTCGCTGGCTTCATGATCATGTATGATACAGTATTTTGGGACACATCTTTACTTTCATATTTGATATACTCTTGATACTTGTTGTTGTTGGATTGTGACAGGATTTGTTCGACCATAGGAGTCGTCAATGGCATGCTAGAGTCTAACCACTTGTCTTCTAGACAGCTTTGATCATATATTGGGGTACTGGCATACTCTAATACACGTAGCTGGCTTTTTTCGCCCCTACATTCCAGTATTCTAGTTCTGGGGTGTGACACCATCTCCCTGACAACAATGGAGGTCACTAATCTTCTACCTCCCCGAGACCAGACGACTGGGCTGGTGCCCCTCACCACGTCAAGAGGGGAGGTCATGTGGGTCCACCCGGACTTGGTGCCTGAAGTAACTCAGTCAGCATCATCCTCTACCGACAAGAAGAAGGGCGGGAAGGCTAAGTCTTGCCACACAATCTCAGCCGGAACCGAAGAAGCAACAGCTGTCGTTACCCGGTCCGGTGCACAATCTCAACCCACACCGGGAAACTCGAATGAAGATCGTCAGCCAGCCGCTACTGATGCCCCAGGACCTTCTCAGCCTCTGCCGGCCGACAAGCCCAAGCCAAAGGAGACCCGCTTCGACTTGCCGCTCCGTAAAGACGCACCTCAGGGGCTGGTGAGGCCTTACAATTTTGACATCCTGGCACAATTTGCCAACACACCAACAAAATTGTCATTATATGAGCTCTTGAGGCTCTCCAAGGATGTTCGCGTCACACTGAGTGAAGCACTCCAGAATGCTGACGCTTATTTGGCTCAGGTCATGCTTACAGGGGAAAGCTCGCCGTAGGGTTTCCAGGACAGTAATTGTACAGGTATAATGCCCAACATCATGTTCACTCTGCAGGATATGCTCATCAAGACCAACCTACACGATCGCCCTCTGTATCACACTAGATACATCGGCGACATCAAAGTAGATCAGATGCACATTGATCCCGGTTCTTCAATAAGCATCATTCCGAAGAGCTTGCTTCACCTCCTGTGTATCCTTATGCATCTGCTGACACCTACCAACACCGCCATCAGCAGTTTCAGTTCAGGGAGAAGCTATCCTATTCGGAAGACTCGCCTGAAATGCTAAATTGGCAACCTCCAGTTGGAAGTGACTTGCTACGTCATAGATGCAGATACGTCCTACAACATTCTCCTGGGGCGTCCTTGGATACACCATTATATGATCGTGCCCTCCATATTGCACCAGTGCTTCAAATATATCGACAAACACGGCTTCATAAAAACGAAATTTGCCGACATCGATCCCTTCAAAGGGGTTGAATCCTGCTATTCGGATGCATAATTGTACAAAAAATAAAAAAAATACCTAGTAGAAGAGGATGCTCAAGATCAAGCAAAGGCTATAATGGGATCAGAAGAACCTCTGAAGATCCACCTCCAGGCCCGCAAGCCAGGCAGAACTGCACCTCTTGTAGCCACTCTGCGTAAAGAAGTAACCAGTCTACCGGTGCTCACCGCACAAATGGAGCAAATGGTTATCCGACTCCCAAGGTCTAGCCATGGGCCGAGACCCACTGTGGAGCCAATGACAATCAGACTGCCAAGAGCCAGCTAACAACAATCAGAAGAGATTAATCCTTCTGTTAAGTCGATGGTCATTCTTCTCCCCAGGGCAAATCGACAGCCCAGTACTGAGCTAAAGACCGCTAGTGAGCCAACGACCCAACGTCCAGCACCACCAGTGGAACCCTTGATGATCAAGCTACCCAGGTCATCCTCCCAATCTTCAATAACGCAGGGGGTGGCTGAAGAGGAGTTAGAGCTAGCCAAATATGTGGCAGCACACACTCATGTTCCCTCTGTCGATGATGTAATACCGCCAGAGAAGATACCTTATTTTATCAATAAAGGGTTATCTTTGAACTAGCTCGAGCTTAATAAGCTCCGTATAATGTATGCTATGGAACACGGTATGACCGTCAACTTACACACAAAAGTGAAAAATGTCTATACCACGAACCAACTTACTCCCGTGGAAGGCACTTGCTTCATAGTCGCGAAAGAGGATCATCCAATCATCTTCGGCCGAAAGAATGATCAATAGTCCTTTCAGGCCAGAAGAAGCCGATCTCGATCCCAGTACCGAAAGACTGCCGCTTTATTTGTATAGCTCCCGATCCAAGTACCTCATGCAAAAACAGGGGTATAAAATGGAGACTACACCAGGCTTGAACCATGGCACCAGCCAGCGATTATCTTTGCAATTGCCAGTCCCGGCTGAAAAACCATTGGATTATTACAGCAAGACCAGACATGGTCTAGGATATGTTACAGCTACAACAACTCCCGAGAGCTCGGATGAGGAATGCAAATGGCATTCACATTCGACCGGATCACCTACTTCCGATTCAGATGTCAGCATCGGGGACGTATTCAGGCAAGCTTGGTCTGTCAATATGGCATTTGCTGACACCTACGAAGAAGACGAAGACATCCCCGAACTTCTTGAGCTAGAGACTTGGGTCCAACAGCTAGATGTGCAATGGGAGAAGCATTTCGAACAAAGAGATCCCCCTACCGAAGATGAGGTCATACAAATTGACCTCGGTGATGAATCCTCTTCAAAGACAATCTTCGTTAGCAAAAGTCTGACAGACGAAGAGCGGGAGTCGCTATTGCAACTCGTCAGAGAGTATATTGACATGTTTGCCTAGAGCTGTGAAGATATGCTCGGGCTAAACCCCGAGGTTGCACTCCATAAGCTTAACATTCGTCCGGATGCAAAGCCGGTCAAGCAACAACTGTAGAAGCATGGAAAAGAACAGAAAAGTCCATACGGCTCAAAACAGGGCGAGTCTCATGCAGCTCAAGAATCTCTTAGAGCTTCATGCGGCTCAAAAATCCTTTAGAGCTTCATGCGGCTCAAAAATTCCTTAGAGCTTCATGCGGCTCGAAAGTCCCCAATAGTTCCATACGGTTCGGGAAAAGCCACGTGGCCCTATGCGGTTCAGAAATAGGCCTCTATAGCTGGCCATAACTACTCTGTACAGCCGGCTCATTAAATGCTTTGACACAATACGACAGTTCTGACACAAAGGATTGACAGCTCTGACATAAAGGTAAAATAATGACTCTGACACAATGACGTGCTCCTAGAGAGACGAGAAAAATCTTTAGAACTGGCACGATCCACCAATTCCAAAGCTCTTTATGCGGATCGCTTCAAGGACTTCCATGCGGCTCTGACATAAGGCCACCCTCATGCGGCTCAGTTGTGGGGGCCATTCTTATGCGGTTCAGATGGGGGGCCACCATTATGCGGCTCGGTTGTGGAGGCCACCCTCATACGGCTCAGATGTGAGGCCACCTTCATGTGGCTCAGTTGTGAGGCCACCCTCATTCGTGTCACGCCCCGCTCCGGTATATGGAGCGATCGTCCTCGCTAAGGCGTGATGTCGCACGGGCCTAGGTTGCGCCCGTGCAAGGCCAAGTCCAGAAACGGTCAATTTGAGCTAGGCTACAGAGTCGCACAGAGTGTCCCCATTTGCAGCGGAAAGTAAATGAACACAAGTTGAAACGAATTCAAACTCTTTATTGATTTTCAAGAAGTTTACAAGCGGCGCTAGGCCGATATTACAAATCGCTCAAGCTCTCTCTCTCTGAAACATAAAAGGCGTGCCAAGTGGCTTACAAGATGGAGTGATTCATGGCGATGTTTCGATATATTATGTCCCGTATATGGTGCTTCAGCTCCTTGCAACGCTCCAAGGCTCCAGAGATAGCTCCGCACCTTAGCACGTTCGATGGAAGCTCCGCACCTGCCGGCGTCTCCTGCATCCTGCAAGCAGACTGTGGGGTTATCAGTACATTGTTATGCACTGGTGGAGAGGCTAGCTCGCCCACAAAGCTATCATTACCGAACACGTTACATTTACTTTTGTGCATCTCTATCATTCATTGTTTTTCTAATCTTGCCTTAGGGTCAATTTCATGGCATATGTCATAACCTATCCCGTGTTGCCAAATTCAAGTGTCGCATGGAAATACATGCACGACTTAACCATACTTACCTTCCGGCCTTCCCTGTCCAACGTAAACCAAGTTAGTCAATAATTCATATGAAATAACTTAACGTAGTTCATGAAAGCATTCAATGTTAAGTGCGTGTCCTTGCCTCGGGTTCTAGCATGTCGTAGGCACGTTTTCTAACTCGTTTGCTCGAAGTACTCTTGATCATTTTGTGTGTTATATTCAAGCCATATTCAGAAGGTGCTTTGTACAGTTAGCTTAGACTACTTTGATTTCAATGCAAGGACTTACACGTGGATTGCCACCAGCAAGGCCCACTTAAATCTATATGCACCGGTCCCTGGCATCACAAGCCATTTTGGATACTTCCAAGCCATGGTATTTCTTAACTAGCGTAGCGTGAGGACTGGCACACACCCCGTTAGTCTTTTGAAATACTCCTGCACTTACGTCCCCCGGGTGGCCGAGTCCGCACCCAGGCAGCCCGTAAGCCATGACTTTGATCCCGCCTAGGCCGGCCACGATCCTCCCTTTGATCATGCCGCGGAATCCATATCACCCGTGCGCGGGTCCGTCCACGACCATTTCGTATTTTATCGACATAGGCTAACCCTTAGCCATAATGCTTTATCGACCAGGTTGGCGTCCGTGCAGTGCGGGTAGCGAGCCCCGTTGCACGTGCCCATAACACCTGTCGCTAACCATTCTTTCTTTTCTTATCTTTCATTCATTCTTTCTTTTCTTTGTTTCACTTGTCCGTTTGTTCATCGATTCATTCACGTATTCATTCTTTCATTTGTTGATTCATTCATTCACTCATTCGTTCATTCATTCATTTATACATTTTGTAACTCCTCGTGTGGGAGTCGCCTTGGCGACCCATCGGTCCCATAGTCTTTCAATGTTGCTAAACTCTACTCGGAACGACTATGTTGATAGTCTTTCCGTTTCATTATTGTAAACCATTCATTGTTTTCATTGTTTGAACGCATCAGAGACGTAAACGTAAGCTTGTGCCTTAGCACGAGCGTAGAGCGCGGTGCGAGAGTTCTCACAATTTCCATGTTCTTTTCCATATTCTATACAAGCATACAAGATGGGATTAATCCCTTAGCTAGGTGCGTTGGGTCATTTATTAGCATGTGCGGTGTTATCGCCTAGCGATTTCAGTGATAGTGTCCGTATTATTATGTGTCTAGGCTAAGCAAAGACGGGTTCATCGGAGCCACCCACCTTAGCCATGTTCGCATCGGCCGAGCGATACTCCGAGCGCACCTTTGAAAGTCTAAGTCTGGATTTATCTTGACGGGCCAATGTAAGCCTTGTATCGATTCTTCATCTGGTCGATGCCAACTCTTCGGGTCGACGGCTCGTTTGAGTCGTTGAACTTGCCGCTTGAATCGGCATTTCGCTTGGGCGGAGCGGGTTACTACAATGCGACTCGGTTGTGAGGACCACCCTTATGCGGCTCGGTTGTGGGGGCCACCCTCATGCGCCTCAGTTGTGAGGACATCCTCATGCGGCTCGGTTGTGAGGCCACCCTCATGCGGCTCTGCCAGGACGCCCCGTTCATATGGCTCGCAGCAAAATGGTAGTTGGGACACGTGGCAGAAGATTGACTAAGACTTATCCACTCGGATTTATTACAACCAACAAATCATAATAATGCAGATTTATTGCAACCGACACAACAGCCCAGATTGATTTCCAACGAACAGATCAAGGTTAATCTTAACCAATCCCCAACCGTCCACTTTTCAAGGCGCAGTTACTGCACACCCCACTCATCACTAAGTCCTATAAATAGCAGGGGATTATTCCTTTGCAGACACACAGAGAAAAGCACACACAGAGCAGAAGATATACGCAGAGAGAGAGAACACTTCTTTGTCGGAGCCACGGCCGCGTTCGATCGTCCAAGGAGTAAGGCAGAGTTGATATCACTTTTCCGAGCCTCTACCGTCACCCCCCAGAATCAAAAACTAAACAATTGTAATTAGATTGCTTTTTCTAGGTTTTGTTCCTAGGCTCTCTTTGTACGAGCGAGTTTGTATTGTGAATTAAAGTTCAGTCCTCCTATAAAATTGTTCTGTTCTTTGATAATTAATGGCAAACACGATGACGACTCTGCTGGAGAATAACTTCTTTACTGCTGAGAAGTTGGTGACGCAATCGGACGCAGCCAAGCTTGGCTCCACGCAACAGATGCTGGTTGTTCGCTTCGACCAGCAAGCATTTGAAGAGATGCTCTCCGACGGGAGCGCTAGCCCGGTCCAGAAGCGAGCCCGCACGAAGAAGGCCCGCAGAGAGTGGAGGCCCAAATCATTTGCTCCTTTCCAAGCTCTAGAAGAAGTGTTCTCTGCTACCCAAGACGGCGAAGAAGACTCGCAAGCGGCCTCACTTCAGACCATAGAGGACTCTGCTGTCCCCAAGTTCGGTAGAGGAAAATACTACGATGCTGGACTTGCAGGGACAAAGAGGGACTCTATGCGGTCCAGAAAGAAGCCGCATAAGGGCGCCAGCCGCATGAAGACTCATGCGGCCACAAAAGCTAGCCGCATGCAGAAGGCTCATACGGCCAAAACTTCCAGCCGCATGGAGGAGGCTCATACGGCCACGACTTCCAGCCACATACAGAAGGTTCATGTGGCCACGACTTCCAGCCGCCTACAGAAGGTTCATGCGGCCACAGCTTTCAGCCGCATGCAAACTGCTCAAGCAGACACAAATGCCAGCCGTATTCAAACTGCTCAAGCGGCCACAAATGCCAGCCGCATGCAGACTGCGTATGCGGCCACAAATACAAGCCGCATGCAGGCAGCCTATGCGGCCACCAATCCCAGTCGCAGACCATCTGCTCCATGCGGCTCGGGTTCAGTGTTCGACCGCCTCTCATGCGGTCCTGATGTGCCAGACTCTGTGCGGCATAATTTGGACTCTTTCTACTATGCGCCCATGGGTGCTAGAGTGAAGAAGTCTAGGACAGCACGGGCTCGTCGAGCTGAGTCAGCTGTCCTAACCTCTGACAATCAGAGAGCTCCGTTTACTGTTATACGGGCCTCTGATGGAAAGTTATATAGAACCGACCATGTCCAGCCCCTGGCGGCAAACGGACAGAGTGGTTCCTAAGAGTCTCCCAATCAGGGAGCAAACATGGTGCCAACACACTCGTGTGCTCGGGACTCCCGGGCCCACAAAATGAGTGACTTGCGTGATATAATTCTTCACAAGCACAAGAAAAGAGAAGAAAGCTTGGTGTGCAGAGAGTCCTTTCATGGACATCACTGCACTCAAGTCATTATCAACTGCTGCTGCAGCAAGGCGGCAGTACAAGAGGATCGGCAGTCCATCTTCCAACGACTGCAGCAGCCAGGACCGGTCCTACAACAAAGCTCAGGAGACGAGGCGCTTCATGTCGCCTCCAGTAATTCTGCTCGAAAGATCCCTACCGGCAAGGCGGGGAAGAATATAAATATTTACAGCCCGACGATCTCTACTAGTGTGGCTAAGAAACTCACGTCCAAGCGGCTGTCCATAACCACCTCAGGAGGAGTTTATCAGGGCACTCGCTCTAACACGAAATCTTCAACACTTGGAGATTCGTCATCTACATCTCTAGGGGTAGCCGAAGCTAGGGGTAGCACTCCCCGGAACATCCACGATAATCCGGTGTTTCAAGAAGATCAACCAGGGGAGACAGTTCCCCCCATAGATGCAACAGGACCAGACGCCTCTGGAAACATCCATGGGTGCCAAGATGAAGAAACCTCCTATGAAGGGGTTAGTACTTCCTCCGAGTCTGAACCGGAGGAGAACATTCCTACATATCCCGATGACTTCTCCATTCGGGGGTATGATTCGGAGAGCACATCCTCCACAATTCCTTGCACTGTTCCCCGTGTGAGAACAGTATTTATGACTGAGAATGACTAGGACAGTTCTAGCAACCGACAGCACCTTGACACTCTTGAGGCCATACTTAATACCTTGGTCAAATTAGTAGACGAGATTAAGGCAGCCCTGCCGACTCTCGAAGGAATGACGCCTGGCCAGACAAGCTTGGGTCCCGCCATCAATGCGAACTCAAACACAACTGTACCAACCCCGGGCGACAATCCACCCGGGATATTGGCTCCCACCACTGCAGACGAGGCTAGGGAGGCAAGAAGAGAGGTCCAAGAGCTTCGGACAATGTTTGACGCCCAAGAAAACTCTCAAGACCTCAGGATACGGCAGCCGTATCTCGCGGCATGGAGAGATGTCCCCTTCCCTCCTCGGTACAAACCATTCAACATCAACCCTTACGACGGGAAGACATCTGCAAGCCGATACGTGACCTAATTTGAGGTCACGACAGATCATCTGTCGTATGACGACGCCATCCTTATACGGTTGTTCGTTGGGGCACTAGAAGGGGTCACATTCGACTGGTACCACAACCTGTCGGACAACTGCATCCATTCCTTCGCCGGCTTCAAAGTATGTTCTTAGAGAGGTTCTATGAGGTTGGACAGGATGTCACAATGTCGACCCTCATAGACGTTGTTCAAGAAGAGAAGGAGATGACAAGGAACTACATTTAGCGGTTTTGCCAAACTGCGATGAAGCTACCCTCCGGTAACCCGGACTCTTCTATATTTGAAATTTGCCAAAAGAGGCTGCTCCCCACGATCAGCCTCTGGATGGACGAAAGTCAATTCAAGGACTGGAAAACTTTTATCATCAGCGCCACTAGCGCAGAAGATAAGTTGAAGAAAGCTCGCTAACTGGGATTGTACATCTCGGAGGAAGACGACAAGGACAAATGCCCTAATGCCAACAACAACAACGGCGGTAATTCCTCCAACAACCGAGACAACAAAGGTAAACAGGCTATAGTGGCCGACACAACCCCGAAGCCTGAACCAAAGCAGATAGAAAAGCAGTGGCCGTAGATGACTTACTCCTTTTAAGACAGCCATGTCACGCCCATCCTTGACATGCTCATACAAGGAGATTGAATTCATTTCCCTCCTCCAAGGCGTGAGCCTCGACCTGCATTGATGGAGAGCCCCAACTATTGTCACTACCATCGCTACGTCTACCATGCTACACAAGATTGCTTCCAACTGAAGTGGTATATCCAGAACCTTAACGATTCTAAGGCCCTGGCCATTGATTTCGAGGAGGTGACCGTGGCGGCCAATATGGTGTCAGTCCTATTCGGCAGCTTCCCTCCGACAAACGCTCAAGATGGAGTAGTACCCATCCCCTGGGCAAACATGGAGGTCGCTAATCTTCCACCTCCCCGAGACCAGACTGCTGGTCTAGTACCCCTCACCAGATCACGAGGGGAGATCATGTGGGTCCATCCGGACCTGGTACCTAAAGTGACTCAGTACGCACTACCCTCCACCGACAAGAAGAAGGGTGGAAAAGTCAAGTCCTGCCGCACAATCTCGGTAGATGTCGAAGAAGCTACGGCTGTCGTCACCCGGTCTAGTGCGCAAACTCAACCCGCGTTGGGTAACTCGGCTGAAGAACGTTAGCCGACCACTATTGATGCCCCAGGACCTTTTCAGCCTCTGCCGGCCGATAAGCCCAAACCGAAGGAGATGCGCTTTGATAAGCCGCTCCGGAAAGACACTCCTCACGGGCTGGAGAAGCCCTACAATTTTGATATTTTGGCAGAATTGGCCAACACACCGTCCAAGTTATCATTGTATGAGCTCCTGAGACTCTCCAAAGGTGTTTGCGTCGCTCTGAGCGAGGCACTCCAGAATACCGACGCATATCTGGCTCAGGTCAATCTCACTAGGGAGAGCTCGCCTGCGGATCTCCAGGACAGTGCTTGCACAGGAGCCATGCCCAAAATTGTGTTCACTCCACAGGACATGCTTATCAAAACCAACCTGCACGATCGCCCTCTGTATTATACTGGATATGTCGGCGACGTCAAGGTAGATCGGATGCACATTGATCCCGGTTCTTCGATAAGCATTATCCCGAAGAGCTTGCTCCAGCATCTGCGCATCCCTATGCATCGGCTAACTCCTACTAGCACCACCATCAGCGGTTTCAATTCCCGAAGAAGCTATCCCATTGGGAAGATTCGCCTGAAGTGCCAAATAGGCAACCTTCAGTCGAAAGTAATCTGCTATGTCATAGACGTAGACACCTCTTATCGTGGGACGTCCGTGGATACATGATTACATGATCGTGCCCTCCATATTGTACCAGTGCTTCAAGTACGTCGACAAGCACGGCTTCATGAGGACGGAATTTGCCGACATCGATCCTTTCAAAGGGGTCGAATCCTACTATTCGGATTCCTACTTGTATGAGAAATCTAAGAGGCACCTGATCAACGAGGATGTTCAAGAGTAGACGGAAGCCATTGTGGGGTCGGAGGAACCTCTGAGGATACATCTCCAACCCCGCAAACCATACAGGACTGTACCTCTGACAGCCATTCTGCGTAGAGAAACAACTAGTCTCCCTATGCTCACCGCACAGAAGGAGCAGATGACAATCCGACTGCTAAGGTCTGGCCAAGGGCCAAGTCCTACGACGGAGCCACTGACAATCAGGCTGCCGAGAGCCGGCCAACAACAAACAGAGGAGCTCAATCCCTCTGTCAAGCCGATGATGATTCGTCTTCCCAGAATGAGTCGACAGCCGAGTGCTAAGCCAGGGACTGCTAGCGAGCCAACAACTCCCCGCCCAGCACCGAGCACCAAATAGGGGGTCGCTACTGCGGCAACGACTTCACGGTCTGCTCCACCAGTGGAGCCCCTGATGATTAAGCTGACCAGGTCATCCTCTCAGTCTTCATTGACACAGGGGGTGGCCGAAGAAGAGTTAGAGCTGGCCAAGTATGTGGCTGCTCACACTGATGTTCCGTCCACGGATGATGTAATTCTACCAGAAAAGATACCTTACTTTATCAATAAAGGGTTATCTTTGAACTACCTCGAGCTTAATAGACTTTGTACCATGTATGCTATGGAACATAGTATAGGTACCAACCTACACACGCAGGTGACAAATGTCTACACTGCAAACCAACTTACTCCCATGGAAGACGTTTGCTTCATAGTCGAGGGAGAGGATCATCCAATCATCTTCGGCCGGAAGAATGATCCACAGCCCTTCAGGATAGAAGAAGTTGTTCTCGAACCCGACACCGGAAGACTGCCCCTTTATCTGTATATCTCCCGATCCAAGTACCTCATACAAAAATAGGGGTATGATCTAGAGACTAGGCCTGGCTTAAACTACGGTACTGGTCGGCGGTTACCCTTACAGTTGCCAGTCCCGGCCGGGAAACCACGGGATTACTACAACAAGACCAAATGTGGGCTAGGTTATATTATACCTACAACAACTCTTGAAAGTTCAGATGAGGAATGCGACTGGCATTCGCATTCAATCGAATCACCAACCTCTGATTCGGATGTCAGCATCGGGGACGTATTCTGGCAAGTTCTATCTGTCAATATGGCATTTGCTGATGCCTAAAAAAAAAGATGAGGACGCACCCAAACTTCTCGAGTAAGAACCTTAGGTCCAGCAACTAGATGCATAGTGGGAGAAAAGCTTCGAACTTCGTAAACCTCCCACTGAAGATGAGGTGATGCAAGTTGACCTCGGCGATGAGTCCTCTCCAAAGCCAATCTTCGTCAGCAAAAGCTTGACAGACGAAGAGTGGGAGACGCTTTTGCAACTCGTCAAAGAGTACATTGACGTATTCGCTTGGAGCTATGAAGACATGCCAGGGCTAAACCCCGAGGTTGCACTTTATAAACTCAACATTCATCAAGATGCAAAGTCGGTCAAGCAACAACAAAGACGTTTTTGCCCGGATACCATGAATTCTATCGCAGCTGAGGTCAACAAACTGATAGCCAGCGGCTTCATCCGAGAGGAGCAACATCCAGACTGGGTCGCCAATATAGTACCAGTCCTCAAGAAGAATAGAAAGATTTGAATTTGCATCGACTTTCGAAATCTAAACGAAGCATGTCCTAAAGATGAGTTTCCTCTTCCCATCACGGACATAATGATCGACAACACATGTGGCTTTGAGCATATGTCATTCATGGATGGCTTCTTAGGATACAACCAAATCAAGATGTTTCTTGACGACGAAAAGCATACATCATTTCGAACACCGATTGGCATGTACTGTTACACAGTCATGCCCTTCGATTTAAAGAATATCGACGCCACATATCACAGAGCCATGAGTGTCATCTTCAGAGATCACCTGCGTAAGACCGTGGAGTGTTATGTTGATGACATCGCTGTCAAAAGCCGCTCTAAGGGAGACCATCTGCAGGATCTGAGGACGGTATTTGACCTGATGCGAGAGCACAACTTGAAGATGAATCCTACCAAATCCTTCTTGGGCATATCTAGTGGAAAATTCCTAGGTTTTATCATTACTGCCCAGGTAATTCATATAGATCCGGAGAAGACGAAGGCAATCATGGAGATAGGTCCCCTGAGAAATCTTCGAGAACTCCGAGGCCTTCAAGGGAGGCTAGCTTACATCCGTAGGTTCATCTCTAACCTCTCCGGGCGATGTCAACCATTCACCCACCTCATGAAGAAGGGTGTCTCATTCGTATGGGATGAAGAGTGCCAATGCGCGTTCGACAACATCAAAGAATATCTATCAAATCCTCCAGTTCTGGTGGCCCCGGTTGCTGGAAAGCCATTCTTGCTTTATGTACGGGTGATAGAGCATTCCCTCGGTGCTCTACTACCACAAAACAACGACACAGGGCATCAAAAAGCTATCTATTACCTCAGCCGAATGATGATTGGGCCTGAGCATAGATACACTGCCGTGGAAAAGGAATGTCTTGCGTTGGTGATCGCTATCCAGAAGACGCGACACTATGTTACAGGACAAACCATCCATTGTCATGACCCGCACCCACTGTGAGGGTACGAGTACGTAACAGCGCCCAGCCTACGCCGTATGTCGACGGTAGATCGCTATTCTAAGTCATGAACTATAACTAACATAATAGAATACTCTCCATAAGGAGCCCAACACAGAGGTATAACTCAATCACAATCTATAGATATAATATGGCACGATGAAATAGATAAAGAAATCCTCAACCGAGGTACAACAGAAAAGAAATACAAGTCTTATCATCTCTAAAAATATACAACTCTGAATCAAGAACAACTAAACATAAAATAGAAAACAGTCTAAGCTATCTATACTAAGCAAGGTATCGTCCTGAGCAGCTGCCTGAACCTCCCTAGGGGTCCAGGTTGCGAGTGTCATCTAGGCAAGCTCCAAGTAAGGGGTGCAGGGTTCCTCATCATCCTCTGTAAAATTTTCAACAGGTCCAGTCAGGACGGGAGCGAGTACAGTATATCTCAACAGTTCATAGCAGGTTAGAAAATATAATCATGCAGTAAAGTAAGATATAGATACTGAAGGAAATACAGTATGTAAACAGAGAGAAAACTGTAATAGAAATATCTACTATAAGTAGAGAGCTACCGGTAACTAGTGATTTAGAGTACAAAGTCGACATGTGAACGGCTTGATTTGTACATGGCTATACAAAAGAGGCGTACATGGCTATTCTACTTTGTAATTGTTCACATGGCTATTTATACTCCCCCGTACCCCCAATTAATACACAAGGATCCAAACAGGATATGTTATGATTCTATGTAATAACCCCCGAAGGGTGGTAAGCCTCCGAAAGGTGATAAGCCCCCAAAGGGTGATATGCCCCCAAAGGGTGATAAGCCTCCGAAAGGTGATAAGCCTCCGAAAGGTGATAAGCCCCCAAAGGGTGATAAGCCTCCGAAAGGTGATAAGCCTCCGAAAGGTGATATGCCCCCGAAGGGTGATACATAGTAGTCCCACAAATGGGATAACGATTCAAAGAAGACTCTGTGATCATATGGGTATATGTCACAAGTGATCAAAGAACCAAAGCAGCATATGATACGCTATGTAAGTGAAACGCACAGAACATAGAGTACCCGATGCTCCCTGAAGGGATAACATCTCAAGAAGGGATCCGTATAGTACTAATCCGTGTGACCAACGTGACAGTATCAAGTAAAGTAATTTAATGCAAGAAATAATTCTAAGCAGGATATGAAATGATCAGAGAATATACTCGCCTCGTATCTGAATGTCTGAAATAAATATACTGTCTGAGATGAGGTAGCTGACTCCTAGTTAGAGCAACACAAGTCAAGATGTATACAGAGGGTGATATATGAAATATACAATACATCTGCATGTTGTCTAGGTCAAACTAGACTAATAGTCAACCCTCGGTCAGCTCTAGTCAACTAGACTAGTCAACTAGGTCAAGCCTAAGCCAAACAAGTCTAATAAGTCTCACTAGTCCTAACCAAGCCTATACTATGCTATTAAGGCTACACATAAGCAAGGCAAGCAATGCGAACCACACCAAGGCATATATATTCATACCATATTGTATTGCCTACATTCATGCATCCATATTATATATCTATACAATCATTCATAGATGTCTACATTGCCTATATACCAATACATTAGATCATGACTATGCATACATTGGTTACATGATCACATTACACATTTATACATATTACCTATGTATATTATATTAACATATATACATTCAATTATTTGTATTACATATCATACATGCTTTGTAACGTCCCAGTCCCAAAATACGTAGGACTAGGAACGTAGACATGCCAGCTGTATTCATACGAAGTATACTCCAATATATGAAAACCTCATATGAATACATAAGCTGTAAAAATGCAGTAGAACCATAACTAATCTCATCCACGCAGAATAAATGAATAAAAGATCATATAATGAGAATGAATTTATCTTGATACAGTATGTTGGGCGGAGACAAATCTACTACCAACAAAATAAGGAAATAAAATACATAGAAAGTGAAATGAGTGGCGAGCGAAGCGAAGATGATCCAAATGCAATCATCCTCGAAGAAATGGCGATGAACACGGCTAGAGCTAAAGCACCTGCGAAAAATAATAGCACACACCTGGGGAGATAACCAGGTCCTCAGAGGGACGTAACAAGACACATAATAGCATGCCATATAAACTGAATAAATATTGCTCAAATAAATAAGTAAATCGAATTATAACATGTTCCAATACGCACCTACTGAACGAGCGTACCATCCCCCCAACCAAACAAGGATAGGAGATGGTAAACTAATTCACGGTAACGTATCTTCCCATGCCATAAATCCAATATGGTATCCGGACCCCAGCAAGGTTCAATACCTTCTCATCGAAGTAGTAAGTCACACCTATAACCAAACAAGGACAAGATGTGACGAACTAATCCGCGACAAGTTATTGTTCCAAGCCACGGTTAGATACAAGTACCCAAACCAAAAGTACTCGTACCTAACGGATAGGGTAGCCTACCATTCTAAGTGAAATGTTGTTAAGAACAATCCTTCCTACGCATGGATCCTGGCTGAATAGGATCGGCATAGTCCCCTCTTGGGCACCAGAGGCCCCATCAGTAAGAGCATGACGTTCCGCAGAATCGTTAGTGGCCGTCAGTAATCTTGGGTCATCAACCCCGTATCTCCAGCGGAGAGTCCGGGTCACAAGGGAAGTGCATCGAAGTCCATACGCTAAGGAATTGTCCTCCCCGCCCAATGCCTACTGTGTTGTATCCACAACACAAACCACTATAACCGCTAAGTCAAACTAGCATGCAATCTTTATTAGCGGTTACTCCTATCGCACGGCTTGTACGTACTAGTGGCCAGCCAATCACGTACTTCCGTGTTCTTTATACGACACACAACCTCGTGTTACAACATGTCAAGGCCAATGAATGCAACACACAAGATGGTCCCTTAAATCTAGGTTTAATGTGAGAAAAATAATACATAGCAGGAAAAATAAACGAACAGTAAGTTCTAACAGTTATGCCATATATCACAGTTTATTTTGCATAAAGAAAATAAATAATACATGAAATATGAGCTAAAATAAATAAACAGCAAATGGTAAGGTATCTTGCCTGATAGTACGCCTGGTGTGCTGCGAGGATCAAGCTGGCATCAACTGCGTCTTTGGTGCAACAACTATACATGGGGACCTCGAGTGGTGACACGGGCAGTTCCATTGGGTCCAGAAGGATCAAATTAGTTAGGATGGGCGTAAGGGTGTACATGATTGGAGATGGTATAGGAATTATGGGACTGGCCACGAACAAGAGGATAGTCGAAGGAAAAATAGTTAACGTATATACGATTTTAGAAATCTATTTTTAATACTAGCAAAATAGAGTTTTATTTAGTTAAAATAATTTAGTTAAACACTTGAAAATCCAAAAATCCTCTTTAGGGCAAAATCTCCAAGTTTTGTCGAAATAATATTTTAGGCTAAAAATCTATATTTTCATAAATCAAAAATATTTTAAGTGAAACGAAATTTATTTCTAGAAAATTATTTTAAGGTTAAAACACATATTTTTAAAACTATATCTTGTCAAGAAATTTTACAGTAATATATTACAGCCTATAATATTCGGTTACAAAAATAAAGAAAATTTCTAATAAAATTATCTATTTTATTTAATAAAGTGATTAGAATAAATAATTGGTATTGGTAGTACAACAATAATAAAGATAATATTACTTAAAGTTTTTATCAAATTACTATTGCATACTGAATAACAAGGATATTAATAATATTAATAAAAACTCAGAAATAATCACACCTAATAATAATAACCAGCAACCATAATAATAATAATAATAATAATAATAATAATAATAATAAAATAATGATAAACTATTAATAATAGTAAGTAACAGTAAAAATAAGTAATTAATAATACTAATACCATTAATTATTATTAACCGTAATAAGTAAATAAAAAGAAATAAAAATAATAAGTAAATTAAAAAAACAGATGTTGCTGTTCTCTCTCGTTTCGAGAAAGAGAGAGATGAAGAAAAAGAAAATAAAAATAAAAATAAAAGAACAGAAGGGAAGAGAAGGATAGAGAGAGAGCACGAGAGAGTGAGGAACGGGAGAAGAGAAGGGGGCCTGAGAGAGAAAGAAGCGACGGGTGGCTGAAGTAAAATCGGAGAGGGATTTTTCCCGGCGACGCACGGAGGGGAAAAAGGAGGAACGGGGAGGAAGGGGAGTGGGGCGGATCGGAGTGGTCGTCGGTGGGCGGAGGCTGGGCGCTGCTCCGACGGAGAGAGCGGTCAGGCGGGAGGAAGAGGGTTTGGACATGGGTGGCTCGTCCGGCGTTCCCCGGTGGGGCGCGGAGGTTGGCTAGGGCTAGCGGAGGCGAGGATGGGCGGCGAGGGTTTCAGGAAGGCCGACGAAGAGGTCGGGGGAAGGAACCCACGGCGGACGGCGGAGCTCGCCGGCCACGGGAGGTAAGCGGTGGTTGCGGGGGTGTTTGTTTTATTTTTTTCTTTTGATTTTTGGTGGTCTGGTGTGGTGGTTCGTCGGGGCTGTTGTCGGTGGTTGTCATGTTGGTGGCGGCGGTCGTCGCGGTTATGGCGATGGTGATGGTGCGTGGCTGCGGGAGTTCGGGTAGACGGAACGTGGTCGGTCGGGCTGGGTTGGGCTGTTGGTGGAGGTTTGGCCGGGGTTGGGAAGCAGGTGGTGGTGGTCGTGATGGTGTACTGGTGGAGACGGGGCTTGCCGTAATGGCGGCGTCGTTGGCAGCATGGGGTTTGGTCGGGGTGACGTGCTATTTGGCCGGTGTTTGGCCGGGGACAGGATGGTAGGGCGGTGGTGACCGCGGTGGTGGTGTGGTAGGTGTCGGTCCGTAGGGGTGATGGTGTCGGCTAGGTCTGGTGGTGGGTTGGGTAGGCGACGGCTGTTGGCAGTCAAAAATAGGGTTAGGGTTTACTAGGAATTGGGGTGTATCTGACACGGAGATGGTGACGAAGAGATGTGTCCGAAATGTGGACACGGAGAAGTTGAACAATGTATTTGTAAAAGAAATAAATAGTGGATAGGAAAGGCATGGACACGGACACGGTGCACTGCACGTTGTAGAAATTTGTGGAGGTTGAATTTGTAGAGGAATAATGGAGGAGTACCTGCCAATATATAGGATGTGGGAATTCCCATTTGGATAGGATTAGGATTCGATTTAAATCCCCTTTTTAGATAATTCAATACTTAATTTAAATAATTCAATAAATCAAATCTCAAATCAAATCCAATTTAAGTCAAATTAAATTTTAGTTTGAATCAAATCAATAAATCAAATTCTAATATGGATATCTATTTAAATAAATCCAAAAATCAAATCACGATTTAAATAGCCAAAAATAACTTCCAAATATATTTTTCAAAATACCAATAACAATAATTTCGAAAATAATAAATATTTTTAAATATCTTTTTGAATAATAAAATATTAATATTAATAAACCTCAAAAATTACATTTTTATTTAAAATAGACCAATAAATAATTACGATATATATGTATGCAAAAATATTCTTTACATCATTATGCTTTTCTAGTATACAAACATATTATTTTATATTTAATAATTTTTAGAAATGACAAGTTTAGAAATGAAAGTAAAACTAATTATTATATTATTTGAAACTATAAAAATAGAACAAAATATTTTTATAAAATATGTACGCTCGTACATATTCGTACTTGTCACGCCCCGATTCGGTAGAATCGATAGTCGTCCCCCGGGCGTGATGCCGTACAAGCCTAAGTTGCGCTTGCACAAGGCGGTTCATAAGGTTATCCGAAACAACAGCATATGTAAGAGTACACAGAGAAATTGAACACATTCATTGTGAAAAGGAAACTTGCATTTTCATTGATAATATGTTAGATTACAGACTCGATTACAAAAGCGGCCTCGCGGGCTTACAACCGACATCGATGAGATAGCCATTCCATACATTTACATTCCTTTTTACAAACATCAAACGACTCTCTAAGACCTGGGATCGGCGAGAGTTTGTGACTCATGATGCAGTGGGTTGTAGTCTTCAAAATGTTGCAGAGCTAGCCTTCGCGCTAGCAAAGCTTCAAAAGAAAAGAGCGTTGCCTTTAGTTCCTTGGCACGCTATCCTGGTCCCGAGCACCTGTTGAGAGCGAGGGTCAGCACTTTACACTTTGTACTGGTGCGTGGCAATTTAAATCCCGTGATCTCATTTGTTGAAGAATTCAAGTGAGCGTGCATGCAAATATTTAGTGAAGTTTCTAGCCATCCTACTCAATTCAACTTATATTTGAAAGCACAACCGTATAATAACGATAGATCTTACCCCCGGCAGAGCGCGCCGTCGTAGCGTAAACTTACCATGTTCTTCCCTGTCATGTTAATCATAAGAAAACGTAATAGAGTACATTCGTGAAGGTCACTGGCACGACAAGCCATCCTGGACATATAGCTTGGTAGACAGAGGTCCTTCAGCGCGAGTAGCGAGCCCCGTTGAAAGCCACTGTCTACCGTAGCATGCATCCGGCATAGCTATCCATGTTTCTTCCTAGGCCGGAACGGTCCCGTGGCCTCGGGATACCGTCCGAAGAAACAATCGCCCTTGTCGACAAGTTGTCCATGACCGTGCTAAGTTAATTTGTTATTTCAAGGCACATCTTATAGTATCATTGCGACAGTTATTTAATCGATTCATCCTTTCCTTAGCACGGTTCTATATGATTTGATAATTGCAAGCACGATAATATTGTATGACAAGCATCTGTATAGTTCGTGTTCGTGGGACGTCGTGTGACCGTTCATCGGAACATCATTCATGTCGTTGTATTACCTCTAGCATAGCACATGTCTAGTATTGATAATGTATTAGAGAAGAGGGTCGAGGGAAGGAGGGTCAGCCACTCACCTTAGTATTTACTTGAGGCGAGAAACTGGTTGGCCGTGCTAGACGTTGCCTACGCGATCATCTGAAATTGCACAAGCAACCGATTAGAACACTGTATGGTTCAAGGAAATTCGATACGAATGCGAAGTTCGAAACGTAAGCCATAAAAACCATCGAAAATATTCACGAAAATGTATTCAGAAAACAAAGCCAAAACCAACGCATGCGGCGTGAAAAGCAGAGCAACGGAAGGTCTCTTCCGACTCAGCCGCAGAGTCAATCCTTGAGGCGCAGCCCGCTGAATATGGGACTTGGTTCCGAAGAAGCCATTCCATAACGGGGAATGGATCTTAATTCAACCGTTCCCGTTCGATCGATTCGATCGATCCCGACCTTTCGATCCCGACCGAGTCGATAGCGACAGTGTTCCTTTCTCGCGCACCCCGTGGACGAACAACGGGGCACGATATAGGGACGGGGCACTACACCATAACCAACAAAGAAAAAGTTTCATCCTTGAAACTTAAGAACAGAACCTACCTCTACGAAAATGAAGAAAACTCCTCCTTCATCTCTGACTCGAGTTTCCATGTCGACTCTTCTGCCGCATGGTTCCTCCAGAGTACGCGGACGAGAGGGATCGCCCTATTCCGCAACAGCTTATCCTTGCGTTCTAAGATTTGAACGGGCTCTTCAACGTAAGATAAGTCAGACTTTAGCTCCAGCTGGCCAAAATCCACCACGTGGCTAGGGTCGTGCATGTACTTCTGCAGCTGGGAGACGTGGAAGATATTATACACACCTTCAAGCGCCGGCGGTAGGGCAATTTTATAGGCCACTGGGGTGACCCTCTCAAGTATTTCGAACGGTCCAACGAATCTCGTACTCAGCTTTTCCTTCGCGCCGAACCGAGTAACACCTCGCATGGGCGACACCTTCAGGAACACATGATCGTCCATCAGGAACTCAAGCGATCTTCGATGGGTGTCGGCGTAGCTCTTTTGTCGACTCCGTGCAATCTTCAGTCTTTCCCGAATTAGCTTGACCTTTTCCATAGTCTGTTCCACCAGCTCTGGGCCGAGTATCTGTCGTTCCCCGACTTCATCCCAGCAAATGGGCAATCTGCACTTTCGGCCGTACAAAGCTTCATACGGCGCCATTTGGATGTTGGACTGATAGCTATTGTTGTATGCAAATTTTGCCAGCGGTAGGTGGACGTCCCAGCTTGATTTGAAGTCAATTGCGCAGAGCCGTAGCATGTCTTCGAGAATCTAATTTACGCGCTCCGTTTGGCCGTCGGTCTAAGGATGGTAAGCTGAGCTGAACTGCAACTTGGTACCCAGCGCCGACTGAAGACTACTCCAAAACCGCGACATGAACCGTAAATCCCGATCAGAGACGATGGATACTGGAACTCCGTGCAGCCGTACTATCTCGTCAAGATAAATCTGCGCCAGGCGATCAACGCTCCAAGTAACTTTGATGGCAATAAAGTACGCTGACTTGGTTAGTCGATCGATGATGACCCAGATGGCGTCGCTCCCCCGTGGTGTCTTCGGCAGGCCAACAATAAAGTCCATCGTGACATGATCCCACTTCCACTCTGGAATGGCAAGGTTCTGCATCTCCCCGTCCGGTCGCTGATGCTCAGCTTTCACCTGCTGACGGGCCATGCATTGCGACACGAAGAGCGCCACATCTCTCTTCATCCCGTGCCACCAGAAGGTCGTACGGAGGTCCTTATACATCTTGGTACTGCCTGGATGCAAGGTATATTTCGCATAATGCGCCTCCAACATTATCTCCTTTCATAGTTCTGAATCATCCGGAACATAGCCGGCCATTAATTCTCAGCACGCCGGTCTTATCTTCCGCAAAGTCGGTCACACTACCTGTCGAAATTTGCTCGCGCACTTTCTTCAGGTACGGATCATCCTTCTGAGCGGCCATGATCTTTTCCAGCAAACTCGGCTCTAACTGCAGCTGCGCCAGCCGTATATCCCTGAATCGAACCCGGAGATCGATGCCCATTTCTTCTAGATCTTGTAGTAGTCTGCGGTTGATGGATAGCGAGACAAGATATTTCTAACTCAGAGCATCCGCCACAACATTTTCCTTGCCCGGAGTGTAGTCGATCGTCAAGTCATAGTCTTTGATCAGTTCGAGCCAGCGCCTCTGTCGCAAGTTCAATTCCTTCTGAGTGAATAGATACTTGAGGCTCTTGTGGTCGGCATAGATCGCGTATGCCACACCATATAGATAGTGACGCCATAATTTTAACGCGAACACAATCGCCGCTAACTCCAAGTCGTACGTAGGATAGTTCTTCTCGTGCGGCTTTAATTGTCTGGAGGCGAAGGATATCACCTTGTTTCGTTGCATGAGCACACATCCCAAGCCCTGGCTTGAAGCATCGCTGAATATCTGAAAACCCTCTGGCCCATCCAGAAGTGCGAGTATAGGTGCCAAAATTAGTCGCTGCTTCAGCTCCTGGAATGAAGCTTCACAGTCATCCGACCACTCATACACGACTCCCTTTTGAGTGAGGCGAGTCAGTGGCGATGCAATCTTCGCGAAGTCTTTCACAAAGCGTCGATAGTATCCCGCCAAACAAAGAAAGCTTTGAATCTCACTAGCAGATGCAGGCCGCTTCCAATCAGCAACAGCTTCCACTTTCTTCGGGTCGACTGCAATGCCTTCGGACGAAATGATGTGACCAAGAAAGGATACGCTGCTTAGCTAAAATTCGCACTTACTCTGCTTCACGTACAACTCATGTTCTCGAAGTGTCTGGAGCACGGTCCGTAGATGTTCTGTATGCTGCGCCCTGTCCTTCGAGTAGACGAGAATATCATCAATAAAGACTTCCACAAATTTATCAAGGAAGGGTCGAAACACCCGATTCATCAGATCCATGAAGGCAGCAGAAGCATTCGTCAGGCCGAATGGCATCACCAGGAACTCGTAGTGGCCATACCGAGTGCGAAAGGCGGACTTTTGCACGTCGTCTGACTTGATCTTGAGTTGATGATAGCCTGAGCGGAGATCAATCTTCGAAAATATCGAGGCGCCTTGCAGTTGATCGAATAAGTCGTCTATGCGGGGCAATGGGTACTTGTTCCGGATGGTGGCCTTGTTCAGCTCTCGGTAATCGACGTACAGATGCATGGACCCATCCTTCTTCTTCACGAACAATACGGGCGCTTCCCACGGTGAAACACTAGGCCGAATAAACCCTTTATCGAGTAACTCTTGTAGCTGGACCTTGAGTTCCTTCAGCTCGGCGGGAGCCATTTTGTATGGGGCCTTAGAAATCGGTCGAGTATCAGGAAATGTATCGATGCTGAACTCGATTTCTCGATCGGAGGGCATGTCGGGTGGCTCGTCCGGAAATACATCAGGGAATTCTGCCACAACGTCGGTCTGACCCGCATTTACACTATCCTGTCGCATGTCTCGGACGGACGCCAAATAGCCTTCGCACCCAGAATGCAGCATCCTCCGAGCAGAAATTGCCGAAATCAGCATGCAGGTTGACGACGCCTCACCACACGAGAAGCAGAATTCATGCACTCCTGGAATATGGAAGGTGACCATCTTTCTGGCACAGTCTATGGTTGTGTTGTACGGCCCGAGCCAATCCATTCCCAGAATGATATCGAAATCCTTCATATCTAGGACTATCACGTCAAGACCGATCTTTTGACCGCCGATACAGATAATCCCGTCGGCGCAAGCTAAATTTGTGAGTATTGGTGTGCCCGAAGGTGTGTTTACGCTAAGGTCGAGGTCTAACGATATCATCGGAAATTTGTGCTCGGCGGCAAAGTCCGCCGATATAAAACTACGTGAAGCACCTGAATCAAATAATACACGAGAAGGCACATTATTGAAACTGAGTATACCTGTCACGACCGTATCTGATGCAAGCACTTCATCTCGGATCATGGCATGGACGCTGCCCTGGGCATTGGGGCGACGGTCTTGGCCATTTTGCAGTGCGGGTTGAGGTGCTCGAGGTGCCGGAACTTGATTCCCTGGACGGTGCTGTGGATGCTGAGGCGCGTCTAAGTTGTTTCTTCTACGCTTCGGGCAATCTCCATGAACCCCTTTTTCCGCAAATGAAACATCCACCATTTTGAACTTCATAGTCGACGGCGAGATGTCCGTTCCGGTTGCATTTTGTGCAGTGAGGTCCCTGGTTCCGTGCCTGGTGTCTGCCCTGGGGCCCGTTGTTCGGACGCTTGGTCACGTTGTTTTCTCCCACGTGGCTAGGGCGTTTGTGATTGTAGGTATGCACAGCGCCGGCAGCACCTGGAGGATATTGGCGTTCAAGGCGGAGGGCGTGGTTGAGAGACTCCCCCATCGTTTTGTATTGTGGAACGGACACATGGGCGTAGATGGATTGTCGTAGACCCACTTCGAACCGTCGAGCACGACTTGCCAGGGAGGGCAGGAATTCTCCAGCAAACTTGGCTAATTTGTTGAACTCCGCCGCATACTGCCGTACCGTCATGTTCCCTTGCTTTAGCTGCATGAATTCATTTTCCTTCTCTTGTCGAATGGCTATGGGGAGGTACTCGATCTCGAACACCTCACGGAATGTGGCCCAAGAAATTGTTGCTGTCTCGTCGTCGCGTCTGATCGCTCGCTTTTGCATGGCCCACCAGTCGTGTGCGTTCGACCGGAGTAGAAGTTGAGCGCATGCGACTTTCTTGGACTCCTCGACGCCCAGAAGCTCGAACTTGTCTTCAAGTTCCTCTTACTAATCGATCGCCAAGGAGGGGTCTTCCGTGCCGTTAAATGAAGTACGGCAACTCTTTGTGAATTTCGACAGGTCGAAGTTGGAACTTCTCGGTGCTGCAGGTGTAAGCTCGGGTGCCTCCGGATCGACTTCACTTTGTCTGACCGCAGGCTCGGTTACGGCAGGAGTTATCGCGGAGTTGTTGTTATTGTTGTTGGCCACCACCGTCTGAACGATCTGCTGGAGAGTATCAAGCTGCTTCTGCTGTAACTTGAATTGTGCTTCGAATCGGGCCTCGAACTGAGTTTGACGTACCTCCGCCTGCCGTCGATGTTGCTCATTCTGGCGTTGACTCTCCTCATCTTGTCGTTGTTGCGCTTCCAGCATGCGCAACATCCGCTCCATGGCATCGTTTGAGGGTCCGGGCCTCGAGCTACTCGAGCCGCTCGAAGCCCTTTTTTCGTTCGCCGCCACGTTCACCGATGTGCCTTCTGGGATTTTGAAGGCAAAATATATTAGTCACCAAACTTATTGCGGGCGCACTCGTATGGAACGACATATCTCATCGACACGAGACCAACGATTTTGAGACTAAGAACTCGACACTGGAGGCCAAGGACGTAAAGTCATGCTCTGATACCATTATGTCACGCCCCGATTCGGTAGAATCGATAGTCGTCCCCCGGGCGTGATGCCGTGCAAGCCTAAGTTGCGCTTGCACAAGGTGGTTCATAAGGTTATCCGAAACAACAGCATATGTAAGAGTACGCAGAGAAATTGAACACATTTATTGCGAAAAGGAAACTTGCATTTTCATTAATAATATGTTAGATTACAGACTCGATTACAAAAGAGGCCTCGCGGGCTTACAACCGACATCGATGAGATAGTCATTCCATACATTTACATCCTTTTTTACAAACATCAAAACGACTCTCTAAGACCTGGGATCGGCGAGAGTTTGTGACTCATGATGCAGTGGGTTGTAGTCTTCAAAATGTTGCAGAGCTAGCCTTCGCGCTAGCAAAGCTTCAAAAGAAAAGAGCGTCGCCTTTAGTTCCTTAGCACGCTATCCTGGTCCCGAGCACCTATTGAGAGCGAGGGTTAGCACTTTACACTTTGTGCTGGTGCGTGGCAATTTAAATTCCGTGCTCTCATTTGTTGAAGAATTCAAGTGAGCATGCATGCAAATATTTAGTGAAGTTTCTAGCCATCCTACTCAATTCAACTTATATTTGAAAGCACAACCGTATAATAACGATAGATCTTACCCCCGGCAGAGCGCGCCGTCGTAGCGTAAACTTACCATGTTCTTCCCTGTCATGTTAATCATAAGAAAACATAATAGAGTACATTCGTAAAGGTCACTGGCACGACAAGCCGTCCTGGACATATAGCTTGGTAGACAGAGGTCCTTCAGCGCAGGTAGCGAGCCCCGTTGAAAGCCACTGCCTTCCGTGGCATGCATCCGGCATAGCTATCCGTGTTTCTTCCTAGGCCGAAACGGTCCCGTGGCCTCGGGATACCGTCCAAAGAAACAATCGCCCTTGTCGACAAGTTGTCCATGACCGTGCTAAGTTAATTTGTTATTTCAAGGCACATCTTATAGTATCGTTGCGACAGTTATTTAATTGATTCATCCTTTCCTTAGCACGGTTATATATGATTTGATAATTGCAAGCACGATAATATTGTATGACAAGCATCTGTATAGTTCGTGTTCGTGGGACGTCGTGTGACCGTTCATCGGAATATTATTCATGTCGTTACATTACCTCTAGCATAGCACATGTCTAGTATTGATAATATATTAGAGAAGAGGGTCGAGGGAAGGAGGGTCAGCCACTCACCTTAGTATTTACTTGAGGCGAGAAACTGGTTGGCCGCGCTAGACGTTGCCTACGCGATCACCTGAAATCGCACAAACAACCGATTAGAACACTGTGTTATTCAAGGAAATTCGATACGAATGCGAAGTTCGAAACGTAAGCCATGAAAACCATCGAAAACATGTGGGATTCAATTCAAAACTGGTGGGAAGTTCAAAATAGTGTCATATGTGTAAACAGGGATTCAATTCAAAACTGGTGGGAAGTTCTCAGGTTTAAGGATTCCTATGACAGATCAAATGGCACCAGAAACCTATTCTCAGGTTTTAAAATTCATGTAACAGTGTATAGGGAAATCAAAGACAGTTTTTAAAAGGAAAGGAAATCATTTCTCAGTAATGGAATCCAGTCAAGTTACTTGACAGTTTGATATTGAAGCAATTGACAGTAAACTTGTGTTCAAAAGACAGTGTAATGTGTCTCTGTTCTAAATCAACATCAGTTTTAAAAAAAATAGGATTCAATGACAGCTCCATACTCAAACCGAGTCCACAACTACTGTCAACCCAAACTTAAATCAAACCTATAGTCTAATGCATATCAGTGAACTGAAAAATCAATTAGAGAATCAATAGGATGCCATCAACTCAGGAAAACAAATTAAAACTCAGGAAGACAGTTCAGTTAAAGAGGATGGGAATCAATTCCTAATCTCAGGTTTTTGGGAAGAACCATTGAGAGTTCAATAAACTCTTAGTAGTTAGTATATCAAAAAATAATTCCAATAGCCCATTGCATCCACACAATCAAAATTAACATGTTTATCATTCAACACACATGTATGTGAAGTGATTCCAGCATCTAAAACAGTTAGAACAATTTAAAATCAGAAAATTGGACTCAACACATTTGGTATCAGTCAACAACTTTAACAGTTAAAAAAAATGAATTTGAAGGCCAAAACCTATGCCATGTGAACCTGGGCATGTAGGCCAATTCTCAGAGGTGTAAACTAACATCCCACACATGCTCACATATTAAAATCAACTAATTAATCATTAATTATCAAATACAAACCAAATTAAACTCGGAATGGGATGAACAATGCACAGTATCAGGAATCCTATTTTGGAACCTGTTAATCAATTAAAATTAAACCAAAATTTTAAATCAGGTGTACACGAATGTTCCCTATATTAGTACATGTCAGGGGGGTCCATTCGTGTCCAGGAAACTGGACAGGAAGTGTCCAAACAACCACAAAACCCAATTGGGTACACAGAACTAAGAAAAATAGTGCAGTGTCGTGCTCGTGTTCGTGCAAGTCTAGGACAAGACACGACACGAATCAAACCTCGTGCTCGTGTCTAGGGTTAGGGGACATAAGTCTAGAGGGTCGACACCCTGATTCGTGCCCTCGTCGTGTCAGGACTGGACACGAAGTGCATGTCAGTGCGGTTTTCCCGTACGTGCACAGTGTGTGTAAAATCAATGCGTGCGTGTTTTCATGTCCGACACGAAACAAGGTGTCATGAAACTTGGGCAGTGACTTGTCAGTCACTGCCCCAACCTCCATGCCAAGTTTCACGTGTCGAAACGCTGTGTCCAGGAAGAAACAGGACACGGGTAGCAGGACAGCGCACACGTGTGTCGTGCAGCATGTCCGCACCCAATTTCGACATGAAAACGACACGAAAACCATATCAGTCTTTACAAAATATAATATACTCACATAGATCTATAATTCCATGTAATTAGATTTTCAAAAATCGAAATTAAAATCCTTTGTGACATTTCATCAAACACATGCACACATATCATGATACGTGTCCGATACGGACACGAAATGGGTCCACCAAGACACGAAACTAATTCCTACAGTTAGGGGACTCCTAGGGCTGTCCAAATATGCAAGAAAACTGGAATTTCATGGAGAGAATGAGAAGTTACCTGTTGGTGTTCTTCTCCTAAAGAAGCTTCAAAATGGGGGATCCTTCATGCTAACCCCAATGCTCCAAATTGTCCCAAATTTGAGAATGACCTCCATAAACAGTAGGAGAAGGAAATTTAGATCACTATGGAAGAAGTTGCAATGAAAATGTACTACTATTGAATAAACTATGAAGAAGTTTCAATGGAGAACAAACCTTTCCTTAGAAAAATAAAGGAATGACTAAAAAGGAGGCACAAACTTTGAGAGAGATTTTATAGTGTTGGGGGGGGGGAATCCCTAGGCTGGTCATAAATGCTAGGGTTAGGGTTTTAGGATGAATCTAATGGCTCTTATTCCATCTAGCCTATTCAATGGCCTAGAATCTAGGTTTCACACATGACTTAAATGCAACCTAGTTAACTCTAACTATCATGACTAAATCAAAACTAATCAATACTAACCATCACTAACCATGGCTAGCTAAGTCTAGGTATGACTAATCTAGGTTAGGTCAATCTAGGTTAGGGCTAAACACAACACAAGACAATTGATTAAAATAATATTTAAATCACACCATTCTAAATAATCATTTTAAATTCTAAAATAATATATATTAAATTCAAATATTTCAAAAATGACAAAAATACCCTTAAACAAAAAATGATAAATGAAATACCCTAATCACATGGCTAGGCTCTAGGGTAGACAGTCTCTACGGTTTCACTAGCAAAACACCAAAGTCATAAGTCATGATTTTAAATAGTTTAAAATTAATTAAAAATCACCAAAAATCATAATATAAAATAAATATCAATAAATAATAATTATAATTTCAAAATTTCAAAATTACCCTCATTTTAGAAAACTGGGTGTTACATCTATGTCATATCTCGAGTTAATCCCCTCAGGGTTCTCATGACCAAGCCAGGCGTGCTCAGCTCTCGCCTCGCTACCTGGGCGATATTATTATTTCCCTATGACATGATCTTCGTTTCGCAAAAGTCTGTTAAAGGTCAAGCTCTGGCGAACTTTCTAGCAGCCCATTTAAGTTCGGAGTCAACCAGAATATATGAAGAGATTCCAGACGAGGTCGCCAAATTAAACATGGCTTCTGATGATTCCGTCTGGCGAATGTTCTTCGACGGTGCTTCAAAAATTGGGCCCAAGGGCAACATTGTTGTTGGGATCGGAGTGGTACTGATCTCTCCCTCTAGCTTGGTGATCAACCGGGATATTCCATTACAGAACCCTGCTCGAACAACGTAGCCAAGTACAACGCCTTGGTTATCGGCCTCCAACTTATAAAAGGGCTGGGGGTAGAGTACCTAGAGGCATACGGCGATTCACAGTTAATCGTCAATCAAATCTGGGGTTCATATGAAGTTCGTCATGAAGACATGATCCCCTATCATCAGGTAGCGATCGCCATCATTACATCTCTGAAAGGGTTCTTTATAGAACATGTTCCGAGACTCCGGAACATTGAAGCTGACGCCTTAGCAGGACTGGCCGCTTCCCGGCGGTCCCAAAATATACTCATCATTTGGTGGACGTAATAGGCTATGATTTGGTCTGTCCCAAGAACAACGTCCAATTTACTGAGAGCTATTCTGCCCTGACGGTCGACGAGACACATGATTGGAGGCTTCCATTTATCAACTTTGTAGTTTATGGCATCTTGCTGGAGAACCCGAAAGATGCCACCTCTATTAGAAGACGTTCTTTTATATTCTTCTACGATACAAAAACAAAGATGATGTATCGACGATTATATGATAGATTTTTGCTTCGGTGTTTGTCCAATACGAAAGCCAAAGAAGCTGTACGCGAAGCACATAACGGCATATGCGGGGTCCATCAGCCTGGCCCAAAATTGTAAGATCCCCTTCGCCGGATGGGCTATTACTGGCCTACGATGGTGGCAGATGCAATAGACTATGCAAGAAAGTATAAAGCTTGTCAAGTCCACGCAGATTTCATACACCAACCATCTGAATTCCTACATCCAACGGTGGCATCCTGGCCATTTGAGGCATAGGAAATGGATATCATTGGTCCTATCACCCCATCTTCATCCAGAGGGCACCGCTTCATACAGGCAATTACAGATTACTTCTCCAAATGGGCGAAAGTTGTCCCGCTTGCAGAGGTGGAGACATCAAAGGTGATCAGCTTCCTCAAACATCACGTCATCTATCGCTTCGGACTGCCTCGAAGCATCATCCATGACAACGGTCTACAGTTCGTAAGCCACGTCTTCTATCGATTTTTCGACAAACACCGAATCCAGAATGTTGCTTCAACACCGTACAATCCGGCGGCAAATGGGTTGGCAGAAGCATTCAACAAAACTATAATCAAGCTACTCAAAAAGTTCCTGTCTTCCAACAAACGCGACTGGAATGAAAAGCTTGGCGAATGCTTATGGGCGTACCGTACTACAATCCCGACGGCTACTGGGAACACACCATCCTCTCTGGTGTATAGAAGTGAGGCAGTTCTCCCACTGGAGACTCAAATCCCCTCGCTCCACGTCGCCATCACCTATCGATTGACGACAGATGATAATTACCATCGTCGGCTACAAGAGTTTGAAGCCTTAGATAAGAAATGCCGGTTAGCTCAACAACGAATCGAGCTTTGTCAAGCACGCATCTCTGGAGCCTTCAACAAGGAGGTTAAACTCAGAACATTCCAAGTAGGCGATCTCGTTCTGGCAGTTCGAAGGCCGATGGTTATGACTCACAAAACTGCCGACAAATTCCAGCAAAAGTGGGAAGGCCCATTCATCATTGAGGCTTTCTTCTCCAATGGTGCTTACCACCTCGCAAAATAAAATGGAGACTTGCTCATGATGTCTGTCAACGGCAAGTTCCTGAAGAAGTATTATGTCTAAATGACATCCTCCAAATCAATCGTACTGTTAAGTTATGTGCACCCAGGTACCGCTGAACTTACACTCTGGTCATCCCAAATGAATCTATATCGTATCTTTAGGGTAGTAAGTCATGTATAATCATACCTCTGAACTTTCTTCCTAAAAGAGCATCTTCCTCATGATCTATTACCCGTACTATCAGTGCATAAAAAGGGTAACAGATCCACAAATTTCCCGAAACATCCACATCGATATCACCTCTGAGTTATTTCACTTCCATTAAAAACAAACCACCCCTCACGTAGAACTTCCACGTCCATATTAACTCTGAGTTGTTCTATGTACCCTTTATGGTGTCCACTCCTGCTATGTCATCATTACCTCTGAATAGGAAGACTCCATTGAAGAAACCCTCATATTTATCATGTCCTCATTACCTCTGAGTAAGTATGTTGGTTTTCTCTCGACTTATTATCCGTACCCAAAACCAGGGAACGCCAAGGATAATAGGCCCATAAATGTCCACAGTTGACCACAAATGTCTACAATTGACCACAAATATCCTTAGTTGACCACAAATGTCCGTAGTTGACCATAAATGTCCACAGTTGACCACAAACGTCCGCAGTTGACCATAAATGCTATACTAGGTCCCCTAGTACATGCACCTCTCTTCTCATTATTATATGCCTTTGGAGCCCAGCTGTTCCATGGCCTTCTTTTGCCCAACACCAAAAACTTCTATGTCTCACCACGGAATCATTCTAGGTATCTCTATCAAACTTATTATCCATACCTAAAACCAGTGTATGCCAAGGGTAATAGGTCCATAAAAAGTCCCCATGTCACGACCCGCACCCTAGAGTAAGGGCACAAGACGTGGGTACGTCCAGCCTACGCCGTAGTGTCGGCGGTAGAACGCTATCCTAGGTCACAACATCTAACAGTTTAAGGTAATAAGTAGTTATACTCTCCGAATGGGGGTAACATAATCAGAATATATCTCAATCATAGCTAAGATAGAATACGATAAGGTAGAATGATATAAAAGATACAAGATCCAAAATCCACAGGAAATACAAGTAGAGAGAAAGCTAAGTGTCTAGATAAACTCCACTAACATCCAGAAATAATACAGATCCCAATATATACAACTCAATCTCCAATACTATGAAATAAGATAAAGACATCTATGGAGCAACTGTCTCTACTGCTAAGGGATCCGACTGGAAGTCCGGATCACAAGTATCCTCTAAGGCTGTCCCATAGAAAGTATCTAAGCAGGCCTCCTCGTCCTCTTTAAAATTTTCAACAGGTCCAGTCAGGACGGGAACGAGTACAACTCATCAAAAAAACCCAAGTAATGACAGAGAACTATAAAGCAGTTATAAACAGTTTTATTGATGAATATGGCAGTTTATAATTAGGTGATAGTATAGAGAAGCAGTAAGGTACAAGGAAAGTAAAGTAACTAAAACAAGAGAAGAATAATGGCAATGAAGACTGTAAAATAAATCTAGCTGAACTAAAGTAACATAATAAGTCCAGATAGTAAATACGAAACAAGTGTAAAACTACTGTAAATCCAGTACGAGATGAATCTAATACAAGCTGAATCCAGTACAAGATGATTCTAGGTAGTGATCAAGAATCCAGGTGAGCCCAGCTATTCAAACAGTCTGTTTTAAAATACCGAGATCGACATGTAAACGGCTATAGGTAATCAGGCATATCTCTCATTGATCAGGCGAGAGATGGCTATACTTCCAGTAGAATCCAGTTGGGAGATTCCAGATTTGGGGTATGTCTACATGTCTTACTCAATATTTCCCCGTCCCGCAATACAAATGAATCCAGAATTCGACACGAGAATCGAGATGAGTCCAGCCAAATATAATGATTCCAAAAATAGATTCTGGAATGATTCCAGTGATTCCAGTAATAGAGGCCAGATAAGTGTGGTATGTGTGTCGCATACGTGAATCCAGAAATATCCATACGTGTTGTAACAGAGAATCACATAAAACTAACTATAACTGAAGTACAGTAATTGACAATTAAATGAGAGAACTATCAGAGAATGTACTCGCCTGCTATCTGAATGTCCAAGATGAAAGTACTGTCCGAGGAGTGGTGTCTGGCTCCTATTAGAACAGCACAAGTCACAACAAGTCCAGAATGGTAATAAGATTCACTACAATGCATTCTACATAAATCTAGGTCAATTTAGGCCAAAGTCAACTCTGGTCAACCCTAGAAGTCAAACTACGTCAACTAGGTCAAACCTAAGTCAAACAAGTCTATACTAGTCTATTCTAGGTCTAACAAGGCTACACAAGTCCAACCATACTCTACACTGACACACAGATACATCCATAGGCTAAGAGCCTAGGCTATACCATGCCTATGAACCAAACCATACTCACATAACACATGTCAAAATATATCTAATATATAATACACATATTGATATAGCTATATAATATATTATAGAATACACATAACATATAGGCTACCTATATGTATACTACACATACATGTATATCTAATATATATAATAGTAGGCACACACATTGATATATTATATATGATACCTATATATATATATATATATATATATATATATATATATATATATATATATATCAAATACATATATATATATATATATATCAAATACATATATATATATATATATATATATATATATATATATATATATATATATATATATATATATATATATATATATATATATACATATGTATAGAGAAAAGGGAGGACACATGTGCTCATGTGTCATATGTGTGTGTGTGTGTGAGAGATAAACATGTGTGTGCAAGAGGGTGTGAGACATGGCTTGAGATAACCTGTGTGTGTGTGTTAAGAGAGTGAGTGAGGGTTAGTGAGACACTTCTATGTGTGATATGGTATGTGATACATGTGAAAACAGTGGAAATCTAAAAACAGTGAAGTGATACAAGGAAATCAGTGAGGAAAAACTTGTGTGTGTAGAGAGTTTTAGGGTGTAAGTGAAAAACAGTGAAAAGAGTGTCAATAGAGTGTATATATTACAAAACAGTGTGGCAGTTCAAAGAACAGGGAAATACACTTGTGTTCATGTGTGTGATATAAATCCTGAAATCAGTGCATACCAAACTGGAAATCAGTGGCAATTCACAATGTGAAAACTGGAAAAAGATCTCAGGTATTAGGCAATACAGTATACATAAATCCAATTCCAGTTAACAGTGTACAATGCCAATAGGAAACAGGAAGAGAATCATCTCAGTTTCGAAATGAATCAATGCATATTCATTCAATCAGTTAGAAGAAGGAAAAAGAAACCAATTCCAGTTTTAACGGTTCAAATGAAATCACATTGACAGTTAATTCAATGAATACAACCTTCATTCAAATCAGGGATCAACCAATCTCAGGTTATGGAATTTAGTTCCTAGCTAACAGTTAAAATGGAGCACAAAATATTTGATGCACATGAAACCCAACTGAATGCCAATCCCATTTTCAACATAAAGCCAATTCTAATGCAACACAAGTGCCAAAATCCCATTCTCAGGTCATAGAGCCAAATTCGACTGAAATATTTCATTAATATAAATCAACAAATATGTGGAAGGATATTTAACAGTGATAACATCAAATAAAAAGGAATTTAAATATGAGGAATTAGAATGAACAGTGTATCAGTCCTATGTATCAGTTAACATGCCATCCAACCCAAATCGAAACCAAAATTCACATTAAAACCAAAATTAACATGTAAATCTAATCTAACAGAGATTATACATCATATTTAGAATCAATAAACAATTAAAATCACTTAATTAAAACATTTAAACCGAAATCAAAACAGGAAAACAAAATACACTGATACAAACACTGCGCGTGCCCCGTGCACGCGTGATATCGTGTCCGACACGACACGAGGGGTCGTGTCACTTGACACTCGTGATTTCAATGGTCGCCCCATGGTGTGTGTTAAATTTCACATGTCGAAGTGTCGTGTGCTGCTCGCAAACAGCCCCGAGCATCAGGGCAGCTACAATGCCCGCGCGCGCGCGTGTGCACCCGCGTGTTCCCGTATCTGTGGCAACACGACACGATACCAATACGTGTTCAGAATAATGGAATCTCATAAGCGAACACAAAACCTAAATTTCTATTCAAAAACATTCCTAAAAACAAATCGAAATGCCCTTTGGGGCATTTCGTCAAACACATATATACACGAACTGATACGTGTCCGATACGGACATGTATAGGACTCGAAACCTAGGGTTAGCTAGTCCTACAGTTAGGTTAGGCCTAGGGCTTCCTAGATATGCAATAAAATCAATATTTCATGGTGTAGAATCGAATTTACCTATGGGTGTGCAAAGGCTCAAAAAGCCCCAAATGAAAGTGGTTCCTCAAGCCACCGAACTCCTTCAAATTGTTTCTTCCCTGAAATTTCTCAATACCAACAGCAAGTAAACTAAATTTAGAGCCTATTGCAATTAGTTTGGGGGGAAAATGAATTGAAATGGAATTTCTATGGATTAATGAAGATGGAGACTCAACTCTTTCTAAAACTTGCAATAATTCCTAATGGAGGCTAGCCCTAAATTCTAGGAGGGATTAAATAGGTGAAAATCCCTAGGCTAGTGTGGCTGGCCAAATGGGTTGGGCTAGGGCTAGGTTACATGGTGTTGGGTTGGGCTTCTAAGGCTAAAATCACAAGTCATGACTTGTGAAACCACAAGCCATTTACTATTCAAATCAATTCCTAATTTCCCCAAATTAAATCTAATTGGTTAATTATCACTAACTTAGGTCAAGCTAAGATTCTCTATAACATAACCAATAGCCATGACGTAGGTTAGCCTCTAGGACAGTCTCCTAAGTCAACACTAGTCAAAGTCAAATATAGCACCAAATCAAATATACTAAAAATCACTTAAAAATTCTAATAAATATAATTAATACAAATAATTCCAAAATAAATCCAAAATAAATCCAAAATTTTAAAAATGACCAAAATACCCTCAAGGCTAAATGACAAATAAGTGTCCCAATAACATGGTTAGGCTCTAGGTCAACCAGTCTCCAAGTTTACACTATCAAACACCAAAATCATAAGTCATGATTTAAAATAGTTTGAAAATGATTTAAAATTACCAAAAATCATATAGTGATTTAAATATCATCATTAAAAGACTAAAATTTCAAAATTACCCTTATTTTAGAAAACTGGGTGTTACAAGTCTACCCTCCTTAGAAAAATTTCATCCTCGAAATTTAAGGTGATCGTACTCCTTCTAGGTTAAACCCCCCAGCAATCATAGTCTTATAAACTTATTTAAAGCACACAATTGGAAAGTGTAACCTATGGGGTCATGGCATGTAATATCAGTCTGGGATCTCATCTAGTTACACCAACTATGCTACGGTACTAGGCAATCACAAGGTATCAAAACATACAAGCAAGGGATGTATCAAATATTCTCAAAAATGGATAATAAGGTTAGGTCAAAACTTACCTCCAGCTAGGTCTGAGAACTAGAAATCCCTCCTGGAAGTAGGGCCCTGGTTGGGGCAGGTATATCAGGACAGTGCTGCATCCAGTGTACAGCTGACCCACAGAATAGGCACAATCCTAGTCTCTTTCTACAAAAGTTCCACTTGTGCCCAGACTTCTTACAGTAGGTACAGATAGGCTCTGGCTCAGCTGGCCTCTGCTGGACAGGATACGGGGCTGGGTATGACGATATAGGCTGGATATATGGGTACTCCTCAAGCTCTGAGTAGGACTGGGTACTGCTCCTCGCCCTCTTGGAGCTAGGCTCTCTTCCTGGAAGCACAGAGTCCCGCAGACGTAGCAAACTCTGGTATTGCTCCCTCATGGCCTCAATATGAACTTTCTGTGACTCCAACATCCTTTCTTGGAAATATCCAAACACCGGGGCTGCGTCAAGTAACAAACCTCCGGGTAGTACAGTATGGGGTACCATCTCAAGGGGTGGGGAAAGGCTCTCGATCTCAGGCAAATCTGCAGCTCTTTCCTGAACGACAGGAGATGAAGGAAGACTCTCTGGCGAGGCTACAACCATCTCCTCAATGGCAGGAGGTGCCACCACCCCCTGATCAAATAGAGGGATCACTACCTCCTGAACAATAAGAGATGGAAGCACACTCTCAGTAGCTGCAGCTGCTCTCAGGCGACGGGCTCGGGTCATGGGTGCCATACTAAAAAAAAAGTGTAAATCAATCATCAAGGCTTGTAAGGCAGTCTATCATTCTATATGAAAATTGGTAAATATAAACAAAGGAGAACTAGCTACAAGAGTCACTATTTTAAAGCCAGGCTATACTATCATCCCTAAGATAAGGGCCTAATCACAAGTCATCAAATCATCATACTAAGAAAGAACTACATATGAATAAGCTCTATAAGGCTAAAATATCCCTACTCCTAAATTATTGATGGTGGAAAACAATATATAATAATAGAAGGGTACGATAGAGATGATATGTTAAAAAGCCTCCTCAAAATATAGTCTGATAATCATATGCGTCTGTCCAAAATCATGTTACTCAGAGTCCTCGCCATGCCAGTAAGCAAGGCTGCGATAAACGATAGATTCTATTACTAGGGCATGCCCCTCTATAATCATATCGTCTGGAATTCTCGCTATGCCGACTAGTATAGCTGCGAGAAATTCCAAATCTTATAACCAAGATACGTACATCCGAAGTCAGGTCTCTATGTTTTCGCCACGCCAGCTAATATGGCTACGATAAACTACAGGTTCCATAATCAAACAGACGTTTTACCATCCCTGTTATTCCCGTCAACATATGTTATCAGAAAATATCGTAACTCAGGCCATAAAATTCATCTCGATAGAAAAAATCAAAATCAACAACGATCCATCAAAATCAAATTCAATAATCAAGGAGTGAGAGCGAACAAAACAAGGGAAAGGATTTCAAATGGAAGTTTAAATAAGATTCTTAAGGATCGTCCCAGGAATCTCTCAAGGAGTCCTAACTGTGATTGAGTACCTTCAAAATATATCCTAATCCTACTGCAGGCTGTAGTGATACTCTAGTTCGAATACCACTACATAAACTCGACCTGCATGGGCAACCACTAAAAACGTATCACGACCCGCACCCTAGAGCAAGGGCACGAGACGTGGGTACGTCCAGCCTACGCTGCAGTGTCGGCGGTAGAAAGCTGTCCTAGGTCACAACATCTAACAGTTTAAGGTAATAAGCAGTTATACTCCCCGAATGGGGGAGACATAATCAGAATATATCTCAATCACAGCTAAGGTAGAATACGATAAGGTAGAATGATATAAAAGATACAAGATCCAAAATCCACAGAAAATACAAGTAGAGAGAAAGCTAAGTGTCTAGATAAACTGCACTAACATCCAGAAATAATACAGATCCTAATATATACAACTCAATCTCCAATACTATGAAATAAGATAAGACATCTATGGAGTAACTATCTCTACCGCTAAGGGATCCGGCTAGAAGTCGGGATCACAAGTGACCTCTAAGGTTGTCCCATAGAAAGTATCTAAGCCGGCCTCCTCGTCCTCTGTAAAAATTTTAACAGATCCAGTCAGGACGGGAACGAGTACAACTCATCACGAAAACCCAAGTAATGACAGAGAACTATAAAGCAGTTATTAACAGTTTTATTGAAGAATATGGCAGTTTATAATTAGGTGATAGATAGAGAAGCAGTAAGATACAAGAAAAGTAAAGTAACTAAAACAAGAGAAGAATGATGGCAATGAAGACTGTAAAATAAATCTTGCTGAACTAAAGTAACATAATAAGTCCAGATAGTAAATGCGAAACAAGTGTAAAACTACTGTAAATCCAGTACGAGATGAATCTAATACAAGCTGAATCCAGTACAAGATGATTCTAGGTAGTGATCAAGAATCCAGGTGAGTCCAGCTATTCTAACAGTGTGTTTTAAAATACCGAGATCGACATGTAAATGGCTGTATGTAATCAGACACATCTCTCACTGATCAGGCGAGAGATGGCTATGCTTCCAGTAGATTCCAGTTGGGAGATTCCAGATTTGGGGTATGTCTACATGTCTTACTCAATATTTCCCTGCCCCGCAATACAAATGAATCCAGAATTCGACACGAGAATCGAGATGAGTCCAGCCAAATATGATGATTCCAGAAATAGATTCCGGAATGATTCCAATGATTCCAGTAATAGAGGCCAGATAAGTATGGTATGTATGACGCATACATGAATCCAGAAATATCCATACATATTGTAATAGAGAGTCACATAAAACTAACTTTAACTGAAGTACTGTAATTGATAATTAAATGAGAGAACTATCAGAGAATGTACTCGCCTGCTATCTGAATGTCCAAGATGAAAGTATTGTCCAAGGAGTGATGTCTGGCTCCTATTAGAACAGCACAAGTCACAACAAGTACAGAATGGTAATAAGACGCATTACAATGCATTCTACATGAATCTAGGTCAATCTAGGCCAAAGTCAACTCTTGGTCAACTCTGGTCAACCCTAGAAGTCAAACTAGGTCTAACCTAAGTCAAACAAGTCTATACTAGTCTAACTAGTCTATTCTAGGTCTAACAAGGCTACACAAGTCCAACTAGACTCTATACTGACACACAGATACATTTATAGGCTAAGAGCCTAGGCTATACCATGCCTATGAACCAAACCATACTCACATAACACATGTCAAAATATATCTAATATATAATACACATATTGATATAGCTATATAATATATTATAGAATACACATAACATATAGGCTACCTATATGTATACTACACATACATGTATATCTAATATATATAATAGTAGGCACACACATTGATAAATTATATATGATACCTATATATATATATCAAAAAAAAAATATATCTATATATATATATATATATATATCAAATACATATGTATAGAGAAAAGGGAGGACACATGTGCTCATGTGTCATGTGTGTGTGTATGAGAGAGAGATAGACATGTGTGTGCAAGAGGGTGTGAGACATGGCATGAGAAAACCTGTGTGTGTGTGTTAAGAGAGTTAGTGAGGGTTAGTGAGACACTTGTATGTGTGATATGGTATGTGATACATGTGAAAACAGTAGAAATCTGAAAACAGTAAAGTGATACAAGGAAATCAGTGAGGAAAAACATGTGTGTGTAGAGAGTTTTAGGGTGTGAGTGAAAAACAGTGAAAAGAGTGTCAATAGAGTGTGTATATTACAAAACAGTGTAGCAGTTCAAAGAACAGGGAAATACACTTGTGTTCATGTGTGTGATACAAATCCTGAAATCATTGCATACCAAACTGGAAATCAGTGGCAATTCACAATGTGAAAACTGGAAAAAGATCTCAGGTATTAGGCAATGAGCAATGCTATGCCTACAACCAAATTCATACAACCTCTTTACTCCCGCCACGTGTCGGGTTTCGATTGGAGGAGAGGAGTAAGTGGTGGGGTTGGGTGGAGCCCATGTAGCAGGGGGGTGTGAGGGGTGGTGGGATCCGGTAGGACCCATGTGTAAGGGATTGGTGAGTGAGGTTGTAAAAAGGTTGTAGGAATTCGGTAGTAAACTTAGCATTATTGATTAGGCAATACAGTATATATAAATCCAATTCCAGTTAACAGTGTACAATGCCAATAGGAAACAGGGAGAGAATCATCTCAGTTTCGAAATGAATCAATGCATATTCATTCAATCAGTTAGAAGAAGGGAAAAGAAACCAATTCCAGTTTTCACAGTTCAAATGAAATCACATTGACAGTTAATTCAATGAATACAACCTTCATTCAAATTAGGGATCAACCAATCTCAGGTTATGGAATTCAGTTCCTAGCTAACAGTTAAAATCGAGCATAAAACAGTTGATGCACATGAAACCCAACTGAATGCCAATCCCATTTTCAACATAAAGCCTATTCTAATGCAACACAAGTGCCAAAATCCTATTCTCAGGTCATAGAGCCAAATTCGACTGAAATATTTCATCAATATGAATCAACAAATATTTGGGAGGATATTTAACAGTGATAACATCAAATAAAAAGGAATTTAAATGTGAGGAATTAGAATGAACAGTGTATCAGTCCTATGTATCAGTTAACATGCCATTCAACCAAAATCGAAACCAAAATTCACATTAAAACCTAAATTAACATGTAAATCTAATCTAATAGAGATTATACATCATATTTAGAATCAATTAACAATCAAAATCACTTAATTAAAACATTTAAACCGAAATCAAAACAGGGAAACAAAATACACTGATACACGCACTGCGCGTGCCCCGTGCACACGTGATATCGTGTCTGACACGACACGAGAGGTCGTGTCACTTGACACTCATGATGTCAGTGGTCACCCCATGGTGTGTGTCAAATTTCATGTGTCGAAGTGTCGTGTGCTGCTCGCAAATAGCCCCGAGCATCAGGACAGCTACAGTGCCCGCGCGCGCGTGTGCACTCGCGCGTTCCCGTGTCTGTGGCGACACGACACGACACCAATACGTGTTCAGAGTAATGGAATCTCATAAGTGAGCACAAAACCTAAATTCCTATTCAGAAACATTCCTAAAAACAAATCGAAATGTCCTTTGGAGCATTTCGTCAAACACATATATACACGAACTGATATGTGTCCGATACGGACACGTATAGGACTCGAAACCTACGGTTAGCTAGTCCTACAGTTAGGTTAGGCCTAGGGCTTCCTAGATATGCAATAAAATCAACATGTCATGGTGTAGAATCAAATTTACCTATGGGTGTGCAAAGGCTCAAAAAGCTCCAAATAAAAGTGGTTCCTCAAGCCACCAAACTCCTTATAATTGTTTCTTCCCTGAAATTTCTCAATACCAACAGCAAGTAAACTAAATTTAGAGCCTATTGCAATTGGTTTGGGGGGAAAGTGAATTGAAATGGAATTTCTATGGATTAATGAAGATGGAGACTCACCTCTTTCTAAAACTTGCAATAATTCCTAATGGAGGCTAGCCCTAAAATCTAGGAGGGATTAAATAGGTGGAAATCCCTAGGCTAGTGTGGCCGGCCAAGTGGGTTGGGCTAGGGCTAGGTTACATGGTGTTGGGTTGGGCTTCTAAGGCTAAAATCACAAGTCATGACTTGTAAAACCACAAGCCATTTACTATTCAAATCAATTCCTAATTTCCCCAAATTAAATCTAATTGGTTAATTATCACTAACTTAGGTCAAGCTAAGGTTTTCCATAACCTGACCAATAACCATAACCTAGGTTAGCCTCTAAGACAGTCTCCTAAGTCAACACTAGTCAAAGTCAAATATAGCACCAAATCAAATATACTAAAAATCACTTAAAAATTCTAATAATTATAATTAATACAAATAATTCCAAAATAAATTCAAAAATTTATAAATGACCAAAATACCCTCAAGGCTAAATGACAAATAAGTGTCCCAATAACATGGTTAGGCTCTAGGTCAACCAGTCTCCAAGGTTACACTATCTATCATACACCAAAATCATAAGTCATGATTTAAAATAGTTTTTAAATGATTTAAAATTACCAAAAATCATATCATGATTGAAATATCATCATTAAAAGACTAAAATTACAAAAATTTTAAATTACCCTCATTTTAGAAAACTGGGTGGTACACCCCCAGTGGGGCAAACATCATAAATACCAAAAATACGGTACAAGCACAATAGATGATGAAAGATGCAAACATAGTCATTTATTGAAAGAAACAAAAGTACTACATGTTCGGGGACCGCGTCCCTATCAAAATGAAGAAAAAACAACAAAGAAAGAAAAGAAAAAAGGCCGACTATGGTTCGGCAACACATAATTCCCAAAGACGTTCCCTCAGCAGGGCCGTCGACCGTTCAAATTGCCGTTTGGCCAGACGCTCGGCCTCCTGACTCAACCGCTCCGCATCCTCCAGATGTGCCTGGGCCTGCCAACCATCTTTGAGCCTCTTCAGAGGACGCTCCAAGCCAGTAGAAGTACGGGTGACCTTGTCGGCATCCCGAACAATTAGCTCCTTCTCCGTACAGGCAACCTCGAGTTTAGATTCCAAGAAAGTCAATTTCCTCTGAAGCTCGAGGATCTGCTCTCTCGTATCAATTATCCCACGGGAGGCGGCCGCTTCCCGAGCAATACAATCCTCCCCCTGCGGCTCAACTGATCGTACTGCAGAGACAGATCGTAGAGGTCCTTTATTATAATCGGCTTGGACGCATCTCGTGCAGCCCTTACCTTCTCTGTGGAAGTTATGAGGAAGTCCCGCTCTTGATCTATTGCTGAAGACAGATCAACTTGCCGCAGTACTTGAAACTGGGCCACAAGCTGATCCGCCTCTAGCAATTTGGGCTCCAGAAGCTCAACTATCCCTGCCCCACCGGGGAGGGTTCTAAGGAGTTCAATCTGGCCACGGGCGCAGTGACGGGCCAAGGCAAAAGAGGTCCCCTTCTCCACGGCAGCCTCAACCCCTCGCTTCAGGTGGCGGTAGAAACTGTCAACCACATCCTTTGACGATTCATCCTGGACTTCTGAAGAAGACGGTGTCAAAGGAAGAGTAGTTGGCAGTTTCGAAGAAGATGCACCGAAACTTGATGCCCCTACTACAAGGGAAACAAGTTCCGAGCGAAAGGACGCTTGAATAGCGGCCAATTCCTCCTTCGCAGCCCAAAGGATCTGGAGACTCGGCAAGGCGGAAAGGTCGACCTCCGGAGCCATATGAACAGAGGAGGGTGCAGAGACCATTTCTCCCCGCCCCGGCCATTCCGCCGTTTGCTCTCCCGAACTCGATTCAACGGGAGGTCCCTCAATGTAAGTTGGAAGGGGAGGAGGCACACTCTCTTCCACCAGATCCCCTCTAGCAAACTCTTCCCCAATAATGTCCGTCGTTGGCAGTAAAGGAGCAGGACCTGTATGTCCAGAGCAACCATCAATCAGCTTAACCCGAAGGATGGGATGATAGAGCAAATGAACCTCCTCACTAGTCAAGATTTGAATTATCTTACCAGGGGGAAGCTGTTGAGGCTGAGGTTCGCACACAACCGCCATAGCCATTTCACCAGCGACATCCGAGCCGAATACAGCTGGTTCCTCTTCCCCAGTCGCCCCAGAAGGAGATACAACTGGATCAGCATCACCCGACTGAAATTAAACAGTCTCGGGGACGGGTTCAGCAGAGACCACGTCACCCTGGGTTGGGACGTCAACAGCTGGAGAAACCTTAGCCGTCGCTGAGAGAATCCTGGCAGCAAGAATCTCAGCACTTATATCTCTAATTGGAGTAGTTAGAACCAGGTCGACTGCAGAGCCAGCAGCCGGCTCTAGAAAGTCCCCTTCTCCTGATGCCTACAGAGAAAAGAAAAATGATTAGGTCATAGATCAGGAAAAAGAAGAGCTAAAGAAAAAGATGGTTGTAATTCAATTCACCTCCAAAACGGCGTCAACATCCTCGCGTCTCCCCCTAATGAGCAGCCCGCGAGGCTTAACCTCAGCCCATTTCCAGGAGTAAGTTTTGCCGCCAATAGCGTACTCACGCCTGCGGCGCTTGCGTGAGGGACCAGGCACGACAGGCGGCTGATCCGCCACCACATCTTCTGCGGGAGGGAGAGAGCTATCGGAATCATGCTCGTCATCCTCTTCATCCGTATTGGTAGACTCCGAGTCCGACACAGCAACTATGTTCTCCCTCTTCTTCCTCGCCTTGGACCCTTTGGGCTTCTCCTCCAAGCCAGTACCAAATATGAAGCTGGTACTCGGGTCAAAATCAACAGGAGGCTTGTTCGCCATGACATGGTATAGAGCCGTCAAATACAAGATCTTTCCTGACCCCCCAGCATCGGGAACTGAGAAACTAGTACGTGTGTGAGCTGTATTATAATAGTGCCAGGTCCTGATGCCGTCAAGGACGCTACCTTCAAAACCCAGGCAAGAGCTGGGACTGCTCAAGAATAGCTGACTATACCCAAACTGTCGGAAGAACCTACTTGACAAGTAGGGCTCCAAGTAGACAGTGTTACGGTTGTGGTATACCAGGTGGGCAGGACGAATATTGTGCAACCAAAGGAGCATCTTGTCAGATAAGAAGTGGGGAGGCCTAATACCATCAAGATGTACGGCCCTCACTTTTTCATCAGTAAATTAAGGAACAGACACGAAAAAAGTGTATTTATCAACTCTCGCCAGCGCCATCAGACAGGCACGCATAGTCTCGTAATCCCAAGGCATACGGCGATACTGGAAGATGAAAGCGTCATCAGCAGTTACACCATCTTCGGGGCCAGGCCTCTTCAAAGACCGACAATGCATCAACAGCCACCCCATCATATAATGATAGGGAAGCTCAATGTGTTTAAAGTCCTTCGTCGCGTCACGGGCGATGACTTTGGACGTAAAAGTGTGAAGGCCACGATGTATGCTACATACCATGGCCGGGAGAAGAGCTAGACTGACCCCGAAGACCAGCTTCACAACAGGAAGGATAAAATTATAGCTGATTCTCTCAATAGAACCAGTCCCTCCTGAGACTACGCAATTCCGTAGCCGCACCATCAGGAATCCTGCCAGAAGAGCCTTCTCGGACAACTGCTGAGTGTCTTGATAAAAATAAGCAAAACAGTCAGATTGACTCCCGAACCTGTCACCGGTGGTTCTTACCCTCTTGGCGGTTGACACCTGGTCCTGCACCTCCTTACAAGTTCGAGGACTTCGGGGAAAAACCCGACCTGAGGCACCGAGCTTAAAAAGGTAAGTGAGCCAGGCTTTTGTGTGAGGAAGATTCCTTTCCGAGCTGTCGTTCTTTTTCTTCGACATCTGCTAGCACGTGCTGTGATAACACAGCAATTCCCGGAAGACGGTAACAAAGCCTGGGAACCTCTCCTCCAACTCTACGAACTCTTCATTCGTGGGAGTGTACACTTCAAAGACCTCATTTCCCCAAGGCAGCTTCGAGACATCATGCATCTCGTGGAGAGCAAGCCCCATCTCCCCTTCGGGTGTAAAGAAGGTCCCCGTACGACGGTTGTACATCTCCAACAGGGCCATAAACAATTTTTTGTTTATGGACAAGTCGTAACAGGTGCCCCGAATAGCATGGTAGAGACCAATCTCGTGCAGGAGAGTCTCATATGTCCGCACAATCCACATAGACAGGTTGGTCCACGAAGGGATGGGGTGTACCCAACTTGGTAGCGACAACTGGCCAATAGGATAGGACCCCTTCCGGGCAAGCTGGTTCATGAAAGTGTCAGCTTGGGAGAACTTGAAGTTGGGACCCTACATATTCAAGAAATTGCACGGGGCCAACCCTATCATGTAGCGGCTGACCGGTACCTTGCCCGTATATACTGATCCCAAGTTGTTGTTATAATGAATGTTGCCCACAAACATCCCAGACCGACTTGGAGTCAAGGAATCCTCCATCTTTCTGACCAGCGACAGCATATTGAACCACGACAGTGGGAAGTGACGCTCCATCTGAGGAATATAGATCGCCATTCCGTTGGAAGTAAAACTCCAACTCTCAGATATATCCAGAACTTGGGAGTTCTTTACAGTTAAGGCATCCCCGAAGAGGAACGCAGGCTTCAGGTGTTTGCCCTCCAGCAGCCCTGAGTTCATCATCCCCGAGATAAAGAAGAAGGACTGGTTTTTAATGTCTCTCAGCCTCTCCACAGGTTCGTCTTTGGGAAGCTGGTTGACCATATACTCGACTATGTGGTCAAACCTAACGCCCACAGCAGATAGGGCGCGACCTATCAAGGGCTCTCCCGCAGGATTGACTGGCAAATTAACTGAAAAAATGATAAAAGAAATAAGTTAGAATATGGCCAGGGAAAACTGCTTAGTATTTTCGAGCTTATGCGGCTCTGATTAGGCGGGTCCTTATGTGGCACAATTTAAATAAGCTTATACGGCTCTGTTTAGCGGGGTCTCATGCGGCCCAGTTCATGTGAGCTTATGTGGCTTTGTTTAGCGGGTGCTCATGTTGTCCAGTTCAAATGAGCTTATGCGGCGCTATTTAGCGGGGTCTCATGCGGCCCAGTTCAAGTGAGCTTATGCGGCTCTGTTTAGCGGGTGCTCATGCGGCCCAGTTTAAAAGAGCTTATGCGGCTCGGATTTGGCGGGGTCTTATGCGGCACAGTCCGAGGGAGCTTATGCGGCCCAGTTCAAATGAGCTTATACGGCTCTGTTTAGCGGGGTCTCATGCGGCCCAGTTCAAGTGAGCTTATGCGGCTCTGTTTAGCGGGTGCTCATGCGGCCCAGTTTAAAAGCGCTTATGCGGCTCGGATTTGGTGGGGTCTTATGCGGCACAGTTCGAGGGAGCTTATGTGGTCCTGTTCAAAGGAAGCTTATGCGGCACTGTTCGATGGGTCTTCATGCGGCCCAGTTTGTAAAGTGCTTATGCGGCCACAAGACGACTCTCATGCGGCTCGGATATGAGATGTACATGCGACACATACAGCACAGTATGCAGATTCATCACAATGAACTTTAACAGTTCAATGAAGACGAAGAAGGCCCGCGCATAAAACATGCGGCATAGCCATTATGGTTAGGGTTTTGGGTCCATATAATTTCTTCCAATATTCTTACCATCAATGGCGGGGTGAACGTCGGAGTGGACTGGTATCTCCGCAGTCGATGAGGAGGCCGCTCCTTTACCCTTCGCCGCAGCGCTAGAGGAAGCTTTGGGAGCCATTGATGATCGGAGAAGGAAGAGAAGACGGCGACTAAGGGCAAGAAAAGGTGAAGAGAAAAGAGAGTAAAGAGTCTTTCTCTTCCAAAAGTACTCGTATTTATAGGCTGACAAGGGGCGTGCGAATCGATGGACGCTTCGCATTACGCGCTGCCTAGAAGATAAGGCCGACTCTTGGATTTCTATCCCCCGCATGCAAAAGATTGCTCGTAATCATCAAGACAAATCTAAATATTTAAAACTGACTCTTGGGATCCTATCCCAAAAAACGGCTTTAAATCAAAGCAAATCAAAGGCAATTAAATGAGACGCCTATGTGGCACAGGACCAGTATGCGGCCGGAACAGTCCATGCGGTCAGAGCAGTCCATACGGCCAGAACAGTCCATGCGGCCAGTACATCCTATGCGGCCAGAACAGTCCATGCGGCCAGACATCCTATACGGCCAGAGGAGTCTATGCGGTAAGAAGAGCTTATGCGGACATAGCCATGCTTCGTATTCAAAGTATTTCAATTTTACAAATAGAAAACTTTGAAGGGGGTCTTGTAGAAGCATGGAAAAGAACAGAAAAGTCCATACAGCTCAAAACACGGGGAGTCTCATGCGGCTCAAGAATCTATTAGAGCTTCATGCGGCTCAAAAATCCTTTAGAGCTTCATGCGGCTCAAAAGTCCCTTAGAGTTTCATACGGCTCAAAAATCCTTTAGAGCTTCATACGGCTCAAAAGTCCCTTAGAGCTTCATGCTGCTCGAAAGTCCACAATAGCTCCATGCGGCTCGTAAAAAGTCACGTGGCCCTATGCGGTTCAAAAATAGGCCTCTACAGCTGGCCATAACTACTCTGTGCAGCTGGCTCATTAAATGCTCTGACGTAATACGGCAGCTCTGACACAAAGGATTGACAGCTCTGACATAAAGGTAAAATGATGACTCTGACATAATGACGTGATCCTAGAGAGACGAGAAAAATCTTTATAGCTGGCACGATCCACCAATTCCAAAGCTCTTTTTGCGGATCGCTTCAAGGACTTCCATGCGGCTCTGACATAAGGCCACCCTCATGCGGCTCAGTTGTGGAGGGCCACCCTTATGCCGTTCAGATGGGGGGCACCCTTATGCGGCTCGGTTGTGGGGGCCAACCTCTTGTGGCTCAGTAGTGAGGCCACCCTCATGTGGTTCGGTTGTGGGGACCACCCTCATACGGCTCGGTTTTATAGGCCACCCTCATGCGGCTCGATTGTGAGGCCACCCTCATGCGGCTCGGTTGTGAGGCCACCCTCATACGGCTCAATTACCAGACCATACTCATGCGGCTCTGTCAGGACGCCTCGTTCATGCGGCTTGCAGCATAATGGCAGTTGGGACACGTGGCAGAAGATTGACTAAGACTTATCTACTCGAATTTATTGCAACCAATAAATCATAATAATGTAGATTTATTGCAACCGACACAACAGCCCAGACTGATTTCCAACGAACAGATCAAGGTTAATCTTAACCAATCCCCAACCGTCCACTTTTCAAGGCGTAGTTACTGTATACCCCACTCATCACTAAGTTCTATAAATAGCAGAGGATTATTCCTTTGTAGACACACAGAGAAAAGCATATACAGAGCAGGAGATATACGCAGAGAGAGAGCACTTTCTCGCCGGAGCCAAGGCCACGTTCGATCGTCCAAAGAGTAAGGCAGAGTTGATATCACTTTCCCGAGCCTCTACCATCACCCCCCAAAATCAAAAACTAAACAATTGTACTTAGATTGCTTTTCCTAGGTTTTGTTCCTAGGCTCTCTTTGTACGAGCGAGTTTGTATTGTGAATTAAAGTTCAGTCCTCCCATAAAATTGTTTTGTTCTTTGATAATCAATGGCAAACAACAGCAACGATGGTTCCGCCCAGACATCATGAATTCTATCGAAGTTGAGGTCAACAAACTAAAAGCCAACGGCTTCATCCGTGAGGAACAACATCCAGACTGGGTAGCCAACATAGTACCGATCCTTAAGAAGAATGGAAGATCTGAATTTGCATCGACTTCTAAAATCTGAACGAAGTATGCCCTAAAAATGAGTTCCTTCTTTCTATTACAGACATAATGATTGACAACACATGTGGCTTTGAGCGCATGTCATTCATGGATGGTTTCTCAGGATACAACCAAATCAAGATATTTTCTGAAGATGAAAAGGATACATCATTTAGAACGCCGATTAGCGTATACTGCTACACAGTCATGTCCTTCGGTTTAAAGAATGTCGGTGCCACATATCAATGAGCTATGAGTATCATCTTTAGAGACCACCTACGTAAGGAAGTGGAATGTTACGTCGACGACATCGCCATCAAAAGCCGCTCTAAGGAAGATCATCTGCACGATCTGAGGATAGTATTCAACCTGATGTGAGCACACAATTTAAAGATGAATCCCACCAAATCCTTCTTGGGCGTATCCAACAAAAAATTCTTGGGTTTTGTCATTACCTCCCAGGGTATCCATATAGACCCTGAGAAAACAAAGACAATCATGGAGATGTGTCCCCCGAGAAATCTCCGTGAGCTCAGAGGCCTTCAAGGGAGGCTAGCTTATATCAGGAGGTTTATCTCTAACCTCTTCGGACGATGTCAACCATTCACACACCTCATGAAGAAAGGCATCTTTTTAGTATGGAATAAAGAGTGCCAACAAGCCTTTGATAATATTAAAGAATATTTGTCGAAACCTCCAGTCCCGGTGGCCCCGGTTGCTGGAAAGACATTTTTGCTTTATGTGTGAGCGATGGAGCATTACTTCGGTGCTCTGCTAGCACAAAATAATGATATGGTGTATGAATAAGCTATCATTACCTTAGCCGAATGATGATAGGGCCTGAGCATAGATACACCGTCGTGGAGAAGGAGTGCCTCGCTTTGGTGTTCGTCATTCAAAAGATGCGACACTATGTTACAGGATAAACCATCCATGTTATATCACGAGTCAACCCCCTCAGGGTCCTCATGACCAAACCAGGTGCACTCAGCTCTCGTCTCGCTACCTGGGCGATATTATTATTCCCCTACGACATAATCTTCGTTCCGCAGAAGGCTGTTAAAGGTCAAGCTTTGGCAGACTTTTTAGCTGCCCATCTAGGTTCGTAGACAACTAGAGTATATGAAGAGATTCCAGACGAGGTCGTCCATTCAAATATGGCTTCCCATGATACCGTCTGGCAAATATTCTTCGATGGTGCTTCAAGAACCGGGCCCAAGGGCAATATCGTCATTGGAGTCGGAGTGGTACTGATTTCTCCCTCTGGACTTGTGATCAATCGGGCATACTCCCTCACAGAACCTTGTTCAAACAACATGGCCGAGTATAATGCCTTGGTTATCGGCCTCCGACTTACAAAAGAACTGGAGGTAGAGTACCTGGAAGCATATGGTGATTCACAGTTAATCGTTAATCAGATCCGGGGTTCATATAAAGTTCGCCATGAAGACATGATCCCCTATCATCAAATAGCAATCGCCATCATCACGTCCTTGGAAGGGTTCTTCATAGAACATATTTCCAGACTCCAGAACATTGAAGCTGATGCCCTAGCAGGCCCTGCCGCTTCCCTGGCAGTCCCAAATCATGTCCATCATTTAGTTGACATAATAGGCCATGAATTTGTTTGTCCTAAGAACAACATTCAAGTTGCTGTGAGTTATTCTGCCCTAATGGTCGATGAAATGCAGGACTGGAGACTTCCATTTATTGACTTCGCAGTCTATGGTATCTTACCAAAAAAATCTGAAAGAAGCCACTTCTATTAAAGACGTTCTCTCAAATTCTTCTACGACACAGAGACAAAAATGTTGTATCGGCGATCCTATGATGGATTACTACTCCGGTGTTTGTCAAATACGGAAGCCAAAGAAGCCGTGCGAGAAGCTTACGATGGCATTTGCGCAGCCCAGCAACCTTGCCCGAAATTACAAGACCGCCTTCGCCGGATGGGCTATTACTGGCCTACGATGGTAGCAGATGCGATAGACTATGCAAGAAAATGTAAAGCTTGTCAGGTCTACATGGATTTCATACACCAACCATCCGAATTCCTACATCCGACGGTGGCATCCTGGCCCTTTGAGGCATGGAGAATGGATATCGTTGGTCCAATCACCCCGTCTTCATCCAGAGGACACCGCTTTATACTTGCAATTACAGACTACTTCTCCAAATGGGCGGAAGCGGTTCCGCTTGCAGAAGTGAAGACAACAAATGTGATCAACTTCGTCAAGCATCACATCATTTATCGCTTTGGACTACCTCGAAGGATCATCCACGAAAATGGTCCGCAGTTCGCAAGCCATGCCTTCTATCAATTTTGAGACAAATTTTGAATTCAGAATGTTGCATCAACACCATACAACCCGGTGGCTAATAGTTTGGCTGAAGCTTTCAACAAAACTATAATCAAGCTTCTCAAGAAGTTTATATCCTCGAACAAACGCGACTGGAATAAAAAGCTTGGCGAGTGCTTATGGGCATACCGTACTACAGTCCGGACATCCACTGGGAACATACTATTCTCTTTGGTATACGAAAGTGAGGCAATTCTCCCACTGGAAACTCAAATCCCCTCGCTCCGCGTCGTCCTCACTTAACGACTAACGTCGGATGATAATTACCGTCGTCGGCTACAAAAATTGGAGGCCTTAGATGAGAAGCGCCTGTTAGCTCAATAACGAATCGAGCTTTATCAAGCGCGCATCTCTGGAGCCTTCAGCAAAAAGGTCAAACTGAGAACCTTCCAAGTAGGCAATCTCATTTTGGCAGTTCGTAGGCCGATGGTTATGACTCATAAAACCGCCGGCAAGTTCCAGCCCAAGTGGGAAGGTCCATTTATCATCGAGGCTATATTCTCCAATCGTGCATACCGTCTCGCAAAGCAAAACGGAGACTTGCTCATGATGTCCATCAACGGCAAGTTTCTGAAGAAATATTATGTCTAAACGACACCCTCCGAATCAACCGGGTTGTTGAGTTATGTACCCTTAGGTACCACTGAACTTACACTCTGGTTATCCCAATGAATTCATATCGCATATTTCGGGTAGCAAGTCATGTATGATCATACCTCTGAACTTTCTTCCTAAAAAAGCATCTTCCTCAGAGTATGTTACCCGGGCTTTCAGTACATAAAAAAGGGATAACATGTCCACAAAATTCCCGAAATAACTACGTCGATGTCACCTCTGAGTTGTTTCTCTTCCATCATAAACAAATCACCCCTTACGTAGAACTTCCATGTCCATATTACCTCTGAGTCGTTCTATGTATCCTTCGTTGAGTCTACTCCTGCCACGTCCTCATTATCTCTGAGTAGGAAGGCTCCGTTGTAAAACCCCATATTTACCACGTCCTCATTACCTCTGAGTAAGTATGTTGGTTTTCTCTCGACTTATTATTCGTACCCAAAACCAGGGTACGCCAAGGGTAATAAGCCCACAAATGTCCACAGTTGACCATAAATGTCCGCAGCTGACCACAAATGTTGTACTAGGTCCTCTAGTACATGCACCTCTTTCCTCACCATCATATGCCTCTGGAGCCCAGTTGTTCCATAGCATTCTTTCGCCCAATACCAAAAAATTTCATGTCCACCTTACCACGGAGTTGTTCTAGGTATCCACATTGAGCCTACCCCTACCATGTCCTCAGTAATTCTGAGTAGGAAGGTTCTATCATCAACCCTCATGTTTACCACGTTCAAGTAAATATGCTGGGTCTCTCTATCGAACTTATTATCCATACCTAAAACCAAGGTATGCCAAGGGTAATAGGTCCACAGAATGTCCCCCAGTGGGGCAAGTACCATAACACCAAAGATACTGTACAAACACAACAGATACCATAAATAAAGGATGAGGTAAACATACTCATTCATTTAAAGTAAAAAGTGCTACATTTTCCTGGGACCACGTCCCTGTTTTAGGAAAAAATAGAGGGACATAATAATAAAAGAGAGAAAAATCCGATTATGGTTCGGCGATACATAGTTCTCTGAGCCGGTCCTTCAGCTTGGTTGTCGACCGCTCAATCCTCAGTGTGGCCCGGCGCTCGGCTTCTTGAGTCAACTTTTCTGTATCCTCTAGATGCGCATGGGCTTGCCAACGACCTTTAAACTTCTTCAACGCACACTCCAGGGCAGCAGAGGTTCAGGTGACCTGGTCGGTCTCCCTGTAAATTAAGTCCTTATCTTTGCGAGAGGCCTGGAGCTCAGATTTTAAAGAAACCAACTTTACCTGAAGTTGGAGGATCTGTTCGTTGGTACCGGCTATCATACAAGATGCGGCCTCTTCCCGAGCCAAACAGTCCTCTCCTCTACGGCTTAGTTGATCATACTTCAGAGACAGATCTTGAAGGTCCTTCACTAGAGCAAGCTTGGACCTATTCAATACTATCTTTACCTTCTCTATGGCTGTTGTAAGGAAGGCGCGCTCCTAATCTATGGCCAAAGACATATCAACTTGCTGCAGCCCTTGAAGCTGAGCCACGAGCTTATCAGCTTCTATCAATTTGGGCTCCAAGAGGTCGACCATCCCCTCCCCGCCCGGGAGTGTTCTGATAAGTTTAATTTGACCGCGGGCACATTGACGAGCCAGTACAAAAGATGTGCCTCTTTCTAGGGCAGCTTCGACCCCTCGTTTCAAATGGCGATAAAAAATCTCAATCACGTCCTTCGATGATTCGTCCAAAACTTTTGAAGAGGATGGTGTTAAAGGAAGAGTAGCCGCGAGAGTTGAAAATGGTTGTAAGAAAGATGTGCCAGAACTTGATGCCCCTATCACTAGGGATACAAGTTCTGAGCGATAAGATGCCTGAACAGCAGTCATCTCCTCTTCCGCAGCCCGAAGGATTCGAAGACTTGGCAGTGCAGAAAGATCGACCTTCGATAATAAAGCCATATTAACCGAGGAGGGTGCAGGGACCATTTCTCCCTACCCGGCAGTCCGACTACTTGTCCTCCTGAACTCGACCCGGTAAGTGGGCCCTCGGTCTGAGCTAGAGGAGGAAGAGACATACTTCCTTCCACTAAATCCACCCCGGTAGCTTCTCCCCCGATGGTGTTCGTTGTCAACAGTGAAGGAGCAGGACCTGTATATCCAGAACAACCGTCGATCAACTTAACCCGAAGGATATGAAGATAGAGCAAATGAACCTCCTCACTAGTCAAGATATGACATAGCTTACCAGGAGAGGGTCGCTGAGGCTGAAGCTCACTCACGGCCTCCATATCCCCTTCAATGGCGACACCTGAGCCACTTGTAGCTGCTTTCTCTGCCCCAGCCGCCTCGAAAGTAGATACAACTGGGTCGGTATCAACTGGCTGAGGTTCAGCAACCTCAAGGACTAGTTCAGTAAAGCCCACATCGTCCCTGGTTGAGATGTCAATAGCAGGAGGAATCTCAGCCGTCGCCGGGACGACCGTGGTGGAAGGAAGCTCGACAGTCATGGCATCAATTAAGGTGGCTGCAACAGGGTCAACCTCAGAGTCGGTAGTCGGCTCTAGGGAGTTCACTTCTTCTAACGCCTACAAAGAAAAGAAAAATGATCAGATTATATTTTAGAAAAGAAGAACTAAAAAGGGGTGGTCGTGACTCAATTTACCTCTGAAATGGCTTCGACGTCATCACTTCTCTCCCAAGTGCTCGGCCCGCGAGGCTTAACCGCGGCCCATTTTTCGGAGCGAGTTCTGCCGACAACAGAGGACTCACGCCTACTTCGTTTATGCGAAGGACTAGGGACAGCAGGGGGCAGATCTGCCACCGAATCGTCTGCAGGAGAAAGCAGGTTATTAGGGTTATCCTCCTCGTCAACGTTAATAGACTTCGAGTCAGACACTTCAACTGTCTTCCCCTTTTTGGTCCTCGTTTGAGACTCTCTGGTCTTCTCCTCCAAACCAGTACCAGTAATGAAGCTGGTACTTGGGTCAAAATTACTTGGGGCTTATTTACCATAACATGGTACAGGGCCGCCATGTACAAAATATGCCCCGACTCTCTGGTATCGGGTACGGAGAAGCTGGCACGGGTATGAACCACGCTATAATAATGCCAAGCCTGGATGCCGTCTAGAACGTTACCATCGAAACCCAGACATGAGCTGGGATTGTCCAAGAATATTTGACTATAACCAAATTGCCGAGAGAATCGACTGGGTAAGTAAGGCTCCAAAAAGACGGAGTTACGATTACGATACACCAGATGTGCAGGACGGATGTTCTGCAACTAGAGGAGCATCTTTTCGGACAAGAAATGGGGAGACGCAGCACCATCAAGATGTACGTCTCTTACTTCTTCGTTAGTAAAATGAGGAACAGACATAAAAAGGGAATATTTGTCCACTCACGCCAGCGCCATCCGACAGGCTGGCATGGTAGTGTACTCCCAGGGCATACGGCGATACTAGTAGATGAAGGCATCATCAGCGGTCACGTCGCCCTCTGGACCAGGCCTCATCAAAGACGAACAATACATTAACAGCCACCCTATCAGATAGTGGTAGGGCAGCTCGATTCGTTTAAAATCCTTAGCCGTATCGCAAGCAATGACTTTGGACGAGAAAGTACGGAGGCCACGATATATGTTGTATACTAATTTTACAGCAGGAAGGATCAGGTTACGGCTGATTCTCTCAATAGCACCAGCCCCCTCCCCCCGAAACTATACAATTTTGCAGCCACAGCATCAGAAATTCTGCTATGAGGGCCTTATCAGACATCCTTTGGGTATCTTGATAAAAGTAACTAAAGGCGTCAGATTGGCTCTCGAATCTATTACCAGTAGTTTCAACCCTCTTAGCATTCAACACCTGATTTTGTACCTCCTCCCGGGTTTGAGGACTCCGAAGGAAAACCCGGCCTGAGGCACCTAGTTCAAACAGGTAGCTGAGCCAGGTCATAGTGTGAGGAAGGTTCCCTTCTGAGCTATCATTCTTCTTCTTCGACATTTGTTGGCACGTGCTATGGTGACATAGCAATTCCCGATAAACAGCCATAAAACCCGAAAACCGCTGCTCCAATTCCTCAAATTCTTCATTTGTAAGGGTATACGCCTCAAAAACTTCATCTCTCCAGGGTAGCTTGGAGACTTCATGCATCTCATGGAGAGCGAGTCCCATTTCTCCTCCAGGTGTGAAGAAGGTCCCCGTGCGACAGTTGTACATCTCGACAAGAGCCATAAACAGCTTATTGTTTATGGGAAGACCATAACAAGTGCCCCGTATGGCATAATAAAAACTAATCTCGTGCAGGAGATCCCGATATGTCCGTAAGATCCACAAAGTCAAATTGATCCATGAAGGGGTGGGGTTCATCCAGTTCAGCAGTGACAGCCGACCGGTAGGGTAGGACCCCTTTTGAGCAATCTGGTTCATAAAAGTATCAGTTTGGGATAACCTAAATTTGGTACCCTATACGTTTATGAAACTGCCCGGGGCCAACCCGATCACAGAGCGGCTGACTGGTATCCTGCCCGCGACTACCGACCTTGATGTTTTGTTGTAATGGATATCACCCACAAAGATCCCCTACTGGCTTGGAGTTAAGGAGTCCACCATTTTTCTGTCAATTGGCAGCATATTAAACCAGGACAGCGGGAAATGATATTCCATCTGAGGAATATGAATCGCCATCCCAATGGAAGAAAAACTCCAACTTTCAGATAAATCTAGAATGCTGGAGTTAGAGATAGTTAAGGCATCTCCAAAGAAGAATACGGGTTTCAGATGCACGCCCTCTAATTTACCCGAGTTCATCATGCCCAAGAGATAGAAGAAGGATTGGTTGCTGATGACCCTCAGCCTGTCCTCAGATTAATTTTTAATAATTTAGGCTGACACTTGGTCAACCACCTGGTCAAACCTCACACCCAAGGCAAATTGAGCCTGACCTACCAAGAGTTCCCCCAAGGGATTGATCGGCAGCTTCACTGAAAAGGAAAGGAGAAAGAAGTCAGAAGATAATCAGAGAAAACCACTTTCCGAGCTTATGCGGCTCTGTTAGGTGGACGTTCACGCGGCCCAGTCCATAAAGTGCTTATGCGATCATGAGACATCTCTCATGCGGCTCGGTCATGAAGTATCTCTTATGCGGCTCGGTCATGGGACACCTCTCATGCGGCTCGGTCATGAAGCATCTCTCATGCGGCTCAGCCATGGGACATCGCTCATGCGGCTCAGTCATGAGACATCTCTCATGCAGCTCAGACATGAAACATACCCCATACGGCTCAGCCATAAGGCATTCATATGGCCCATACGGCACGGCTTATGCAGATTTATCAAACAGAACTTGAGCAGTTCAGTGAAGACAAAAAGAGCATCGACTATGTCGAAGCATAACAGAAAAGGGCCCACGCATAAAACATGCGACATAGCCATTGTATTTAGGGTTTTGGATTATTTTTCTTTCCATCGCTCTTACCACTGATAGGAGGATGAACATCGGGGTGGATCGAGCTTACCGTATTCGATGAGGAAGCAAGCCCTTTGCCCTTCGCTGCAGCGCTGGAAAAAGCTTTGGAAGCCATGGTTGATCGAGAGAAGAGAAGAAAACGGCGACTAGGACGACGGAGTGTTTGAAGAAAGAAAGAAAGAACTTCTCTCCTCAAACTTCTAGTATTTATAGGCTGGCACAGGCGCGTAGAACGATAGGCGCTGCTTCGGATTTCGTGTTGGCCGAAGGATAACGGCGACTCTTAGGATTCTATCCCAAAAACGGCTCCAAATTATTAAAGCAAATCAAAAACAATTAATGCTAAAGTGATGGGATGCCCACGTGGTACGAAACCAGCATACGGTCAGAGAAGCCTATGCGGCATGATGAGCTTATGCGGTCTCGACGCTTCCTAGAACATACCCATGCTTCTTATTCAAAGTATTTCAATTTTACAAATTGAAAACTTTGAAGGGGTATTGTAGAAGCATGGAAAAGAATAGGATTTTCTATGCAGCTAAAAATCAACATGGAGCCTCATGCGGCTCAAAACCCAGAAAGTTTTATGTGGCTCAAAACCCAGAAAGCTTCATGCGGCTCAAAAACCCAGAAAGCTTCATGCGACCCAAAAGCAACGGGGAGCCTTATGCGGTTCGAAATCAGCCTAAGCAATAAATGTCTCCTTATGTAGTTGGCCATAATTACTATGACACAAAGGTGACAGCTCTGACAAAAAAATGATAGCTCTGACACGAAAATAAGACATGACGTGCTCCTGAAAAGACAAAAAAATCATCATGACATCCGGCATAGTTCACGAACTAAAGGAGACTCTTCGTGCGGCTCAGTCATGAAACAACTCTCATGTGGCTCGATCATGAAGCATCTCTCATGCGGCTCGGTCATGAGACATTCTTCGTGCAGCTCGATTATGAGACGTCCTTCATGCGGTTCGATCATGAGATATTCTTTATGTGGCTCGGTTATGAGACGTCCTTCATGCGGCTCGGTCATGAGATATTCTTTATGCGGCTTGGTTATGAGACATCCTCCATACGGCTCGGTCAGGAGACATTCTTCATGCGGCTCGGTTATGAGACGTCCACCATGCGGCTCCGTCAGGAGACATTCTTCATGCGGCTCGGTTATGAGACAGTCCTCCATACGGCTCAACCAGGATACATCCTTCATGCGGCTCGCCACAGAACACTCACATGGCAGAGATTGACCAAGTCTTAAACAGTTCAGATTTACTGCACAAACAGATCATGATCAATCTCAACCAATCCCCAGCTGTCCACTATAAACCGAGTCTCGAGGCACAGTTACAACAAGGTGGCCTAAAATTTTCCATGTGGCTGTACATCCTATTCCTCATGAATTCCTATAAATAGCAAGGTGCTATTCCCTTGCAGAGGCATATGCACATACAGAGACACATAAGAAAGCACATAAAGCTCAGAAGCAGACTCTTCCCTTCGTTTCTTCAGAGAGCATTTCTTCACCGGAGCCGAGGTTGCGTTCGATCATCCAAGGAGTAAGGAAGAGTTGATAACACTCTCCTGAGCCTCTACCGTCACTCCCAGAATTAAAACTAAACGATTGTACTTAGATTGCTTTTCCTAGGTTTTGTTCCTAGGCTCTCTTTTGTACAAGCGAGTTTGTAATTGGGAGTCAAGTTCAGTCCTCCTATAAAATTGTTCTGTTCTACGATGATCAATGGCAAACAAGAATATAAGGTAGCAATCCAACAACTAATACGTAAGTAACCAACAATCATCACAGTCATCCTAACATCCACTAATTCTTGCATCGCCAACTGGAACTCGTAGTCTATCATCGAAACAGTAACCCACTCCTACATCAAACAAGAACAAGGGAATGAATTACCGTATCGGGACAACGTTACGTGCCAACCAGCTTAGCAAGCAACATGCTATACAATTTAGGTGAATAAGCGGCCACTCAAATGTCTACGACTATCTATATGGAGGTTGGGTTACCCCAACAATGCAATATAAGAATCCTCAGATTGTGCTATGTCCAGCAGCGCTAACGAGGCCAAATAATAACACATAGCACATGGATAAGCATTGGTCCCTCAAAGGCAACCGTGTTAAGTTGATCAATCATATGGTAGTACATATAGTAGTTGGATATTGTTATCCGCTATTGCGGACGATAACAATATCAGGGGCGGTCAGTCTTATGCTAGACAGGTAATCATAACACCTGTGGTGGCAGGCATGCACGATCTCGAGATTCTACTCCCTTCCAATGCTTCTACCATCTTTAGTTGCCAAGATTAACCCTACATTTATCTGGAATCACATGCCATGGTCACATACTCATCCTCCTAGATGTCGTACCTCTATACGAGTACACTAAGTATGAATACACCTCGACACTGAAAGTCTCAAATCTGGATTCATTCTTAGTGTAATGCAGCAAGCAGTCAATCAGTCCTAACCACGCTAAAACTACAGGCCATCTACCATGTTCGTGCTGGAAGATGAATGCACTGCCATATAACACATAGAATCATGTAGCACCTCAGTGCATGCATAGAATAGCACCTCAATGCACATGTAGGATAGCACCTTAGTGCATACATAGAGTGAAAACAGCACGAGTATAAGAAGTCAAGTCAGGAGCATGGTCAATCGGTCAATCGCATAAATCCTCTGTCCACCTTGTGGTAGGGGTATCAGGTCAAGTACATGGTCGGAACCTCTATATAATAGCATCTCAAGTACACATGGGGGTCTACAGCTCCAATCAACGAGTCGATCTACCCATCGGATCAATCTATCAATAGTCTTTCCATCCCCGATGGAATAAATCTTTTATCAAGAAAATATGATCACTTGGTACTAGGATAATCACTATAGACAATGCTTGGCCCTCTGGCTCACAAGAATCCTCCGACTCAGTGATCATAGGCTATCAGCAACTAAGTCTCCAAACTATCGAGATACAGCAATGGTACCAAGTTTTGTGCACTTGGGAAGTCGAAATCCTTGGTATCTTCCTCGTTCTGCGAAACATTCGCACAATAATCAAAATTCAGGAATCCAATGAGTCTACCAATACATTATTCCAGATCAATCCTCCAATAATACGCAATCTAAATATTCCCAAGGTCACAATTCCGATACATAAGACAACTGTTAGCCCTATCTGGCTATACTAGGACAACTCCTAGAATTAATGGTCAGGGTACAAGAGTTTATTAATTAATGTCATCGAAAAATGGCAAGGATTGCATGAACCACTCTGGAGCAGATCTATAACCCTTAAACCAAACAAGAACCAGGGTTGCAGACCATATCTCGAGTAGAACTGCGCTCCTTACGCTATCCGACGGACAAGACAGGTCAAGGGCTAGGCGACTAATCTAGTCATGAGTCTACCTAGCAGGTACTGGGATCAGGCATACTATACTACGATAAACTTGCATGAGGCTGGTTCAGAAAACCAAAGGAACGGTTCTACCAAACTCTTCGAACCAAATTCCCGATCGGAAATTTTGGAAAATTTTGGCAGAGTCTCCTCTGTACTTTTGAATGGGAGCACCATGCGAATTGGGGCTAAATCCACTCGGTGCAACGTACCGCAGAATCGAAGACCGAGAACACTAAGTCACGGGTTCCAGCAGTACTACAATGCATACTGGAAACCAAACCGTAGCCGAGAACACTAATTCTCGGCCTCCAGCTGTACTACGATGTGTACTGGGCGCCAAGCCAACACATGCAACAGAACTGCCATACAGGGCGCATCACAGACCCACAGTCATATCCAAGCTACAAGCAAAGTGACAGAAACAATTAGCTAAGATGTTACCCGACCGCGAGTCAGACACGGGGCATATAGGAAAAATCCATACATGTGAGTCATGCTCATGTCCTCGGAGGTGTGGATCACCCGTCCGAGTTGTCCGATACGGTCGTAAACCGGTATCGAACCAAGCTATCCGAGGTTATCATCATGGCAGTTCTACTACTATACTACACTACTCATGTTTATGCATTTACAATTATAATTAATTAAAATGCAATAAAATTCATAAGAGAGGGCAACAGTCGTCGATGAGCAAGGGATACTTGCCTAGAGGGCTCGACTAAATAAGTAAGTCTCCGACGATCGCGATCCAAGGTAGCATGCCAATCGAGATCCTCATAACAAACAATAAATAATTATTAGAATTAAATAATAACATAATCACATGAAGCACAAGGATGGCAGAAGGCTATACCGTGTGGGTCCCGCAAGCAATGTAGGGATCTAGTACGGGAATCGAGGTACGCGGGTCGATATTGATATGTAAACCGAGACGTACACGTAAATCAAGATACGCATGAGATTCGAGACGACACGAATATCAAGATAAACGGGAAACAGAATGTGTACGTAAACCGAGACATACATGTAGATAGAGGAACTATGAATATCGGGATGGCGTATGGATCAATGCGGTACACATATCGAGGCATGCATACAAATCGATGCGACATGGGTTACGAGGTAGGCACAAAAGCCAAGACACGAAAATCGAGACAAGACACAAATCGAGGTAGCACATTGCCCGAGGCAGCGGTGGCTCGAGGCATCTTGTTGTCCAAGGTAGCACATGGATCGAAATAGCACAAAAAATGAGATGGCACACAAATCGAGGTGCACGCGTCCCGAGAACCACGAAGGACGAAGGGGCACACGAATCTAGGGTGCGATACTCGAGGTAGCAAACTGCTCTAGGGTGCACGCACACCGAGGCACGCAGGCGAAGGGCGGCGTAAAGCTAGATGTTGTATGCTGCCCGAGCAGCACGGGGCCCAAGGGCGTCCCGCCGTTCGAGGCTGGCGTACATCGCTCGCGGCGGAGCCATGACGGTGTTTGTGGCGGAGGAAAAGATAAAGGAGGTGGAGAAGCTACAGGGGAACCGTCGGCCAAGTTGGGGCGGGCTCCCGGCGGTGGAGAACGAGCAGCAGTGATAGCGCTGTGCCCGGTGGAGGTAGCAGAGGGAGGAGGCGGTTGTGCGACTCCGGGAAGGGGCAGAGGAGGAGGAGCTGGTGGAGATGACGGCACGGCTCCAGAAAGAGGGGGGCGGAGGAGATGAAGGCGACGACCATGGTGGTGGCTATGGCGGGAGTGGAGATGGTGGTGGTCGATGGTAGTGAGAGGGGGAGAGGAGAGTGAGAGAGATCGGGGGTGAGGGGGAGAGCTCGGAGAGAGAGAGGGGGTTATCCGAGGGGAGAGAAACGAACGGGAGAGGGGGGTGGCGGCTGGTGAGTGTAGGTGAGAGGAAAAGAGAGAGAGATAGGTTAGGGTTTGTGTTAGGTTTTATAATAATAATAATAATAATAATAATAATAATAATAATGACAATAATAATAATGGAAACAATTTAATAAAACTATCCATATTAACCCCAACAATAATAATAAAATAATATTAATAATAATTCAATAAAAGTAATAATCAAACGTCAGGCCTAAACATGTAAGGCCAACACAAGTCCAGAAAAATAATTAAAATTTAAACAAATACGGAATTTAAAATTACCAAAATATCAAATACGGTTATATACATATTTTACAAAATAGGGATGTGACATCCTAACCACCTTACAAAAATTTTGTCCTCGAAATTTTGATATCATTTAAATATGATTTTCAAAACTAGTATATATATGTCATGAAAACTCTACCCACCTTACAGAAATCAATTAATACAACAAGAAAAGAACAAAATCTCCATATTAAAACATCAAAGAAACAATGTCTAACTACACAAATCAATTCGTAAGGTAAATCCAAAACATCGAGAGAATCTTGAAAAATCAAAATCTCACATGCACGAAATAACTCCATATGTCAAAACAAGTACAAAATATCGAAAATAGTATCAGAAAACCTGAAAGCCCTACTGCATGAAAATCTACATAAAATCATAAAACACAGGATATTTGTCTCGAACTGACGACCGTAGTTTCCTAATATCCGAAAATAGGTGTCATGGTTATTCCTTGCCATGCTATCCGGAATGGCTGTAAAAGATTCACCGTGACACTGTAATCGAGCGGCTGCAACTTTCGTTACCACGCCACCAAGGTATAATAGGGTCACCCGGTGACTCTTGACAAATACACAAAACGAATCAAATCCATAACCCAAATGTTCGAGTCAGTAAAATCACAAAATGTCAAACAAGATAACCAGGCATTTCTAGAAAAATATTCAAAATCCAAAATCTAGACAAAATCATCATATACATAAAATATATCTATCATCAAAATATATCTATGATCAAAACAATATCCAGAACATGTAGTCAGGAAGGCGGAACTATTCAGAGTCAAAGGAGCTAAAATGATACAAGGATATTCACTGAATATCCAATAAATATCAATATATCCCATCTCAGAGTCCTGATGAAATCTTCCTTCCATAGCAGTCAAGCCAACGCTCGAAGTGGACGATAATGATACTAAGTCAACATGAAGTCAACGCATGAAATGGATAACAGGAGAATCAAACAAGGCGATACTTGGGTAGAGAGTACAAAACCTAAGATAAATAACAAGTAACCCAAGGATAAAGACAAGACAACGTCTTATCTAACAACGTAATCAACATCACCAACAACAGGACCATGCCTCTCAAAATAAGGAATAATAGGTAGATAACAATGAATAAGACAGAATAAAGCAAAATAGGTCCAGGTAGAGATAAGGACCAATTAACAAGTTCAAAGGAGCGAAGGGCAAGTGTAACAAGTTAGAATCCCAAGGAATAGTGGACTGTGATCAATAATAATGTGATACCCAACAATATCTCAAAACGAGACCTGCACGGGCCACCACAAAAACCTTGTCACACCCCAGTACCGAAATACGGGGACAGACGTAGGCCAGATGTACCGTATAAGGTATGAAGATGTCATACGGCGATCGTGGCTATCAATCTTTTTGGGTATCCTAGCATGCAAGCAGTCTATGGTCTAAATCTGATCTCATATCTATAGGCAATAATCAATAAAATAATAGCAAGAAGAATAATCATATAAAAAGTAAGAAATACTCGTATGATAATCAAGAAGTCTACAATAAGAAATAATGTAGACAAGAATACCTTTCCACACACTTCCCACATGGTCAGGAACTGAAGCACGTCCTCCAAGTCAAGTCTAGAAGATCCATAGGATCGGTCACTGGCAATCTGGGAACAACCCAGGATTAGTCAGGCCAACCGCAGCAAGTACCAAAAAGGAAGGCTCAAGGACGGGCGAAGAAAACCAGCATCATATAATATATGACAGGAATAACATATATGAATAGCAGTAATGAGGGTAAAGGTTCACGCGGTACCAACGCATGAACACGAAATATAAGGCAGCAATCCAACAATTAATACGTAAGTAACCAACAATCATCACAGTCATCCTAACATCCACTAATGCTTGCATCGCCAACTGGAACTCGTAGTCTGTCATCGGAACAGTAACCACCCCTACATCAAACAAGAACAAGGAAATGAATTACCGCGTCGGGACAGCGTTACACGCCAACCAGCTTAGCAAGCAACAAGCCATATAATTTAGGTGAATAAACGGCCATTCAAATGTCTACGGCTATCTATGTGGAGGTTGGGTTACCCCAACAATACAATATAAGAATTCTCATATCGTGCTATGTCCAGCAGAGCTAACGAGGCTAAATTATAACGTATAGCACATGGATAAGCACCGGTCCCTCAAAGGCAACCGTGTGAAACAGATCAATCATATGGTAGTACATATAGTAGTCGGATAGTGTCATCTGCTATTGCAGACGATAATAATATCCGGGGCGGTTAGCCTTGCGTAAGACCGGTAATCATAACACCTGTGGCGGTTGGCATGCACGATCTCGAGATTATGCTCCCTTCCAATGCTTCTACCATCTTTAGTTGCCTAGATTAACCCTATATTTATCTGGAATCACATGCCGTGGTCATATGCTCATCCTCCTAGATGTCGTACCTCAGTACGGGTACACTAAGTATGAATCCACCTCGATACTGAAAGTCTCAAATCTGGATTCATTCTTAGTGTAATGCAGCAAGCAGTCAATCTGTCCTAACCACGCTAAAACTACAGGCCAACTACTATGTCTGTACTGGAAGATGAATGCACTACCATATAACACATAGAATCATGTAGCACCTCAGTACATGTATTGAATAGCACCTGAGTGCATACGTAGGATAGCATCTCAGTGCACACATAGAGTGATACCAGCACGAGTACAAGCAGTCAAGTCAATCGGTCAATCATATTAAATCCTCTGTCTACCTCGTGGCAGGGGTATAAGGTCAAGTACATGGTCAAAACCTCTACTATAATAGCATCTCAAGTACACATGGGGGTCTACAGCTCTAATCATCGAGTCAGTCTACCTATCGAATCAATCTATCATTAGTCTTCCCATCCCCGATAGAATAAATATTATATCAGGAAAATATGATCACTTGGTACTAGGCTAATCACTATAGATAATGCTAGGCCCTCTAGCTCACAAGAATCCTCTGAGTCAATGATCACAGGCTATCAGCAACTAAGTCTCCCAACTACCGGAATAACAGCAATGGTACCAGGTTTTGGGCGCTTGGGAAGTCGAATAAAAATCATATATCAAAATCTTTGGTATCTTCCTCGTTCCGCAAAACATTCGCATAATAATCAAACTCCAGGAATCCAATGAGTCTATAATACATTATTCCAAATCAATCCTCCAATAATACGTAATCTAAATATTCCTAAGATCACAATTCTGATATATAAGACAACTGTCAGCCCTATTTGGCTATACTAGGATAACTTCTAGAATGAATGGTCAGGGTACAAGAGTTTATTAATTAATACCGCCAAAAAATGGCAAGGATTGCATGAACCACTCTGGAGCAGATCCACAACCCTTAAACCAAACAAAGACCAGGGTTACAGACCGTCTCCCGAGTAGAACCACGCTCCTTACGCTATCCGACGGACAAGATAGGTCAAGGGCTAGGCGACTAATCTAGTCATGAGTCTACCTAGCAGGTACTGGAATCAGGCATACTATACTACAATAAACTTGTATGAGGCTGGTTCAATAAACCAAAGGCATGGTTCTGCCCAACTCTTCAAACCAAATTCTCGATCAGGAATTCTGGAAAAATTCGGCAGAGTCTCCTCTGTACTTCTGAACGGGAGCTTCCTGCGAATTGGGGCTAAATCCACTCGGCTCAACCCGCCGTAGAATTGCAGACCGAGAATACTAAGTCTCGGGTTCCAGCAGCACTACAATGTGTATTAGAAACCAAACCGTAGCCGAGAATACTAAGTCTCGGCCTCCAGCAGCATTATGATGTGTACTGGGCGCCAAGCCAACACATGCAACAGAACCGCCACACAGGGCGCATCACAGACCCACAATCATATCCAAGCCACAAGCATAGTCATAGAAATAGTTAGCCAAGCCGTTACTCGACCGCGAGTCGGACACGGGGCATATGGGGACAATCCATACATGTGAGTTGTGCTCGTGTCCTCGAAGGTGTGGGTGACCCGTCCGACTTGTCCGATACGATCGTAAACTGGTATCGAACCAAGCTATCATAGGTTATTATCATGGCAGTTCTACTACTATACTACACTACTCATGGTTATGCATTTACAATTATAATTAATTAAAATACAATAAAATTTAGGAGAGAGGGCAAGAGCAGTCGATGAACAAGGGATACTTGCCTAGCGGGCTCGGCTAGGTAAGCAAGTCTCCGACGATCGCGATCCAAGGTGGCACGCCAATCGAGGCCCTCAGAACACACAATAAATAATTATTAGAATTAAATAATAACATAATAACATGAAGCATAAGGATAGAAGAAGGTTATACCATGTGGGTTCCGCAAGCAGTACAGGGATTTGGTACAAGAACCGAGGTAGGCGGGCCGATACTGACACACAAACCGAGAAGTACACGTAAATTAAGACGCGTACGAGATTCGAGATGACGCGAATATCAAGATAAATAAGAAATAGAACATGCACGTGAACCGAGATGTATACGTAGATCAAGGAACTCTGAATATCGGGATGGCGTATGGATCAATACGATACACAAATCGAGGCATGCACGCAAATCGAAGTGACATAGGTTTCGAGGTAGGCACAAAGGCCAAGACACAAAAATTGAGACAAGACTCAAATCGAGGTAGCACGTTATTCGAGACAGTACAGGGCTTGAGGCATCCTACTGCCTAAGGCAGTACATTGATCGAGATGGCACAAAAAATGAGACGGCACACAAATCGAGGTGCATGCGTCCCGAGAAGCACGAAGGACGAAGGAGCACACGAGTCTAGGGTGCGATGCTCGAGGCAGCACACTACTCGAGGGTGCATGCACACCGAGGCACGTGGCCCGGGGACGACACAGCTCGAGGCTGCACGTTGCCCGAGCAACACGGGGCCCAAGGGCGTCCCGCCGCTTAACGTGTAACGCCCCAGTCCCAAAATATATAGGACTAGAAATGTAGATATGCCAGCAGTATACATACGAAGTACATGGCCTTGTATGTATACATAAGCTGTAATATACAGTAGAAACCATAACAACTAATCTCATCCACAAATAAAGGAAAATAAAGAATTCATATAATCATCTATGAAAATGTATTTGTATAATATGTTGGGCGGTGATAAATCTACTACCAACAAGCAAAAGACAAAATACATGGAAAATGAAATAAGTTTTGCGAGCGAAGCGAAGACGATCCAATTGCAATCATCCTCGAAGATATAGCGATGATCACGGCTAGAGCTAGAACACCTCCGTAAGACAAGAGCACACACCTGGCGAGATAACCAGGTCCTTAGAGGGACGTAATAAGACACATAATATCATGCCAATAACTGAATAATAGAAGCTCAACATAAAAGTATATATATGTCTAAACAAATAAAGGTCCTTAACCATTCTATGTGAAAATATACTTTGAAGACAACGTTCCACACAAGGGCTCTCGAGACTACAAACACGGCTCGTTAGCGTTTCAACCAAGGCACTAGTGGCGTCTAAAGAAAAGTAAATGCACGACCCATTAGCACTCGAGTGAGAGCTAAAGGGCATCTAAAGAAAAATAAATGCGCGGCCACTAGCTCTTGGGTGAGTCACTAACGACAGCTAGAGGAAAGTAAATGCACGACACATTTGTGTTTCAACCGAGGCACTAGTGGCATCTAGAGGAAAATAAAATAAGTGCACGGCGCACTAGCTCTCGGCTGAGTCACAAATGGCAGCTAGAAAAAAGTAAACGTGTGAAAGCCCATGCACCTAATAACTGTCTTCATCCTTCCCATGCACTACTCGTGCTGAATCCACACCATGATATTTCTAATAACCGCTAAGTCTTCTAGACAACTATATTGGCAGTTATATCCTAACGCTCGTCCTGTACGCACCGATGTACGGTCGGTACACAAGTCCGAATCTATATAAGACCCGTGGCATCGTGGTACACAAGTGTCGGCACATGAATGCGGCACAAACAAAGGTGGTCCCTTAACTCTAGGCCAAATGCATAAAGAAAACTAAAGTATAGTAATTTGCAACTACATAAAGTTTAGAAATAATAATTTATACTTGCTAGAAATAAATAATTATAAAGCATGCATGATATTGAGCAAGAAATTTAAACAGCGAAGGTAAGGTGTCTTGCCTAATGTCCGAGTGAGGTAAGTTGATGTCCTGGCGACGAATCAACAACAGCGCACAAAGAGGAAGGTGTAGGAAAAACTTCAGATGCTGAAAATAGTCTATTATCTAATTATAATTAATACTGCACCTATTATATTTATTTAATTAATTCTGAAGTTAGGATATGGTATAGGTTTTCGTATTATCTTTCCGAAAAACTAAATGGATCGTATTTTCGTTTCCGAAATCTTCCGAAATCGCAAAATACTGAAACACATTATTTTTGGGACACTAGATACTCAAACAGTTTTGTAGAAATCTACAGAATGAATTTTGTCTATTAAAATATATTTTTGGAGACCTTACCTCGATACGCTTCTTTTAAAAAAACTGGAGGCAAAACAGAGTTCAGAGCTAGGAGATATCGTCCTTCCAAGTTGCTCTTGCTGCTAAAAAGCGGGGCTGAATTCTAATGACGAATTTTAGAGTTTCTATTGGACTAAAATAATTTCAAATTATGGCTGATAGAAGGGGGATGTATTGGGTTTATATAGGTATTTATTTCAGATTTATCTCATAAATTATATAGGATTTGATTAAAATAAAAATGATCTAATCAATGATAGATATGATTCTAATAGGATAAGAATTTCTAATAGATAAATCTTTCCATAAATTTAAATCAAATAAATTATTTAAAAAACCAAATCAATTTGATTGCAATCCTTTAAATGATCACCATAATAACTTTAAGTATTATTCTATATTATCAAATAATTTAAATATATGAATCCAAATCCAAATCAAACTCAACATAATAACTTTAAAATAATATCTAATATTTATCAAAATAATTTAAATCAAATAATAAATAAATCATTTAATCAAATAATATTTCAAATCTAGATTAGACAAATCGTAATGCTCCAATTAGTCATCATAAGCATTTAAACAATATTTAAATTATCAACATAATTTAAAGTATAGTTGATAACTATCAAGATAATTAAATAAATTCAAATATAATCAAATAACTGATTAACATATCAAAATAATACTCGATGTCATTAAATATTATAAAACTTACTTTTATAAATTCAAATCGTTATTTAAAAATAAATAGACAAAAAAAACCTTTTATCGCTAATTTTTTTTAAAAACCAAATTTTAGAACACCAAAAATAATAAAACATATTTTATATTTCAAATAAAAAATTCGAGAATATTTTTTAGAAACATTATTTCAAACCATTAATTTAAAACTAGTTTTTTGGTAGCAAAAGTAATCACAAAATATCTTTTACAAAATTTCTACGAAAATTATTTTTAAACACGAAATTAAAATATATAGATATAATTTAAAAAATAATTATTTCGGAAAGATGAGTTACAAATCTACCCACCTTTGAAAATTTTTGTACTAGAAATTTAAGGACTACTATGATAGACGGACTTGGTTGATCGGTAAAAGGATAGTAAGAATTTGTGATAAGAGAAAATAGATGGAAGGGAAAAGAGAATTTCTTTAACGAGAACATTAATCAATTTGGATGAAAAATAGAAGAAGTGAATGGATATGGCTTGATGTGCACGGACACGATGCACAAACACATTTGTAGGTGAAGAAAGTTAATGGAACAGAGAATAATGAGCCTCTCCTTATATAGGAGGTGGAATCTACTATTTAGATAAGGATTATGATATTTGCAAATCCCTTTAGATAATTCCTCTATTTATTTTAAATCAAATTCAATAAATTTTAATCCAAATCTAAATCAATTTAAATCTAATTAAATTCCATCCTTTAGTTTAAAATCAATCAAATTTCAAATATATATATTAATTTAACTATTTAAATAAATCCATAAAATCAAATCAAGATTTAAATCGCCATAATAATTTTAAAATATATTTTCCAAAAATACTAATAATAATAATTTCAAAAATTACATTATTATTTAAAAATAAACTAATAAATAATTACGAAATATATATGTATTTCCAAATAATATTTACATAAATATACTTTTCTAATATACAATTTTATAGGAAAATTATTTATTATTATATCTGTATAAATGAAAGGCTTTTCATAATTAAAATCATAATCTTAGAAATTTAGGTACGATAGCTAAAAATAATTATTATCTATATTATTTCAAAACTAAAAAAAAGGAAAAAAATATTTTTCAAAAATATGTATGCTTGCACATAGTCGCACTCGTCGAGCAATTACGAAAAACAAAATTTCGCGCGCGACGTATAATACAATTTATTTCAAAAATAATTATTATCAGTATCAAATTTATTTAAAAAAATAGCAGAAATTTAGGGGTTTTACACAACGCTGGCGCACAGCGCTCGCGGCGGAGCCACGACGGTGGCAGTGGCTGCGGCGGAGGAGAAGAGGAAGGAGGCGGAGAAGCTGCAAGGGAACCGTCGGCCAAGTTGGGGCGGGCTCCCGGCGGTAGAGAACGAGCAATAGCGACAGCACTGCGCCCGACGAAGGTAGCAGAGGGAGGAGGCGGTTGTGCGACTCCGGAAAGGGGCAGAGGCTGAGGAGATGGTGGAGACGACGGCGGCACGGCTCCAAGAAGAGGGGGCAGAGGAGATGAAGGCGACGACGATAGTGGTGGCTATGGCGGGAGTGGGGATGGTGGCGGTCGATGGTGGTGGCCGCGACGTAGTTGGCCGAGCCGGGGGTCGAGGAGAGGCTGAGAGGAGATAGAAGAGTGAGAGAGATCGAGAATGAGGAAGAGAGCTCGGGGAGAGAGAGGGGGTTATCCGAGGGGAGAGAGATGAGCGGGAGAGGGGGTGGCGGCTGGTGAGTATAGGGGGAGGGAGAGAGAGAGATATAGGTTAGGGTTTGTGTTAGGTTTTATAATAATAATAATAATAATGACAATAATATAATGGAAACAATTTAATAAAAGCTATCGATATTAACCCCAATAATAATAATAAAATAATAGTAATAACAATTCAATAAAATAATAATCAAATATTAGGCCTAAATAAGTAAGGCCAACACAAGTCCAGAAAAATAATTAAAATTTAAACAAATACGGAATTTAAAATTAACAAAATATTAAATACGGTCATATACCTATTTTCCAAAATAGGGATGTGACAGCTATCCTAGCCAATACTAGGCAATAGCACACAGCCTATATATCTACCCTATAATATATATGTAGAGACAATAGTTTAATACCTTATCTATTACCCAATTACCATATAATAAATATATATATATAATATATATAATATATATATATATATAATATATATAATATATATATCTATAATATATATATATATATAGTTTAATACCTTATCTATTACCCAATTACCATATAATATAATATAAATATATATATTATAATATTATATATATATATATATATATATAAATTATATATATATATAATATATATATATTATATATTATTTATATATATATATATATATTTTATATTTATATATATATAATATAAAAAATATATATAATTATATATATTATATATTATATATATAGATTATATATATATATATATATATATATATATCCCCTTTTAACCGCTCCTTACTGCAGTCCTGCATCCCAAACAAATGGTCGATCCTCACTTGGAGAGCGCAGCGCAGAAAGCTACCTACCGATAACTCCCTCACTTCCTTCCGATACAGCCTTACGTCGAGATGCCACTGTTGTTCCTCTCCGAAGGCAGAATTCGCATAACACGTACTTCTCTCCGGTGATCTTGTCCTCTCAGCTGTGGACCAATCTCTCTACAAGATGCCACCCGAACCAACAGGCTGGGGGCTTCAACGATCTTCTCGCCCCGTAGAGTCATTCCCACGGGTACCAGATCGTCGCCGTCGCCGCCATTTGGGTATTATGGAAGAATAGAAACAAGTACAAATATGAAGGTCGCCAATTCAGTTCCTCTCAAATTTTCAGAGAGGTTCTCAAACAAATTAACAAAGTCAGCATTCGCTGCTCTCACTCCTCGAGCAGTTTTTGGGGGATGTTGAATTAACCTTCAGCCCGGCTCAGTCGAACGCATCTGTCGTTGGCCGGTTTTTGTGTTCTTTTTTCTGTTAGCACGAGTCGCGCTCTTTTGTATAGGCTTCAATTTTTTTTCGTCTGATGCATCAATAAAGTCTATTTATATATATATATATATATATATATATATATATATATATATATATATATATATATATATATATACAGACACACACACACAGATATATATATATATATGGAAGCGGATCAAAAGCCCCCCTTAGAAAGCCCCTCCAAAACCCCCTCACTCTAATCCGTAATTTAATGTTAATATTAATGTTATATTAATGTTAATATTAATATTAATGTTAATATTAACATTAAATACTAAAATTAACATTAAACTTAACATTAAAATTAATATTAACATTAATATTAACATTAACATTAATATTAACAATAACATTAACATTAATATAAAAAAAATTAAAAAAAATTAATATTAACATTAAAATTAATATTGACATTAATATTAACATTAACATTAATATTAACATTAATATTACGAATTAGAGTGAGGGGGGTTTTTGGGGGGCTTTCTAAGGGGGGCTTTTGATCCGCTCCCTATATATATATATATATATATATATATATTTATATATATATATATATATATATATATATATATTATATATATATATATATATATATTTTACAGACACAGATATATATATATACACACAAAAAAATAATATATATATATATATATATATATATATATAAATAAATATATATATATATATATATTATATATATATATATCTATATATAAATAAAAACTATGTACCCTTACTATTCCACATATTCATAGGTAATACCCATGCCAACACTTACCTGGCAGCACACAACCAACTAGCCTCTGTCTTAGATACACACATGCTGGACACATACCAAGCTGTCACTACATCCGGTCTACGGGCTACTACACTCATCTACCTAGCTGCCTTACTGCAATTTGCTCTTTCTGTCACTGCATACTAGCTACAGGTTCACTCCTCTTTCTCCTACATGATGGTACTGCTACTTCCTTACTGCTTTTTACCGATAGAACCCCCTTCCTTGCTACTGTAGTAGCTTACTGCTACTGCTGCTATTTTCCTATTCTGCTATATGTTACCCGACTGCAGCTACCTATCTCCCATTACATACCCTTCGCTAGGCAGTCTCAAGTGTTGGCTACTGTGAAATGACCCTGCTGCTACTGCTTTCCTATTTCTACTTCATACTGCACCGTAATGCCACTGCTGCTATGTAGGACCATTGAGCACCTCTAGAGGGGGTGGATAGAGTGTGTACGAGTGCATCAGAAATAATCACAAAAATTTTTAACAGTTATAAACTTTGGCCGAAATAAAGAGACAGTAATTTATATTGCAGTAAGAGATAGAAGATCAAACTCAGTGAACACCGCAATATAGACTAGTTTCCCTCTGAAAGGACTAATCCAATCGCGAGTACTCTTCCTGCTGTTAATCTACTATTTGCAAGCTAAATGAGATCATGTCGTCTCTTTACAACATCGTGCTTGGCAAAAAGTGTACGACCGACTTCACAACAACGTGCTTGGTGACGAGCGCACGACTGATTCCCAAAACTAAAATGTTTTCTGAATTGCAACCTCTTTACAAGTCTGTAAACCAAAGACTCTAAATTGAACAAGACGTTTCTGGCTTTGGCTAAGAGAAGTATAGGTGAAATATGAAAGCTTTAGATCACTGGAAAAAAAATACTTTAGGAATAGATAGAGAGATGAGTGAATGAGTGATTAGAAATGTGAAAATCTTCTCTATTTATAGGTGTTTTTCCTGACCGAATTCGGGCAGATTTTAGGAAGAGTTCGGATGCTAAGATCTCACAAATGAACGTTGGATGTAGATTTGGAGGCAGCTGAATTTCAAATTTGACTTGATCGAACTCGGTCAGAACTCGGACCGAACTCAGTCAGTGTTCTGCCAAAGTTCTGATAATTCAGAACATAATTCTAATAGCCAAATTGCATAGGTATTTTTGGCTTTTTGGATATGTAGATTTTGAAATATGGGTAGGCTTTTTGGAAAGGTGGACTGGAGATAACCTAAGCCAGTAATATTCGGTCAATTTTACATTTTTATATCCTAGACTTAATAAAGGTAAAAATACAGAATAAATATAAAAATAACTCGATCTGGATTTTGTTACAATTTGCTTTTGGATGATGACTTGAATGCTTGGTGTAGATGCAGTACGTTCTTTTGATATTGATTTCAATGACCTGATACATTAGTAGCAGTTTCGTATATTTTGCGTATCGACTTAAGTCGTCGTTGATTATCAAAATCAGGTGTGACCATTAGGCAATGGGCCAACAGTCTCCCCCATTTTGATAATTGACAAACTTGAGTCTATACCAAAATATAACTAAAATATAACTTTGAAATAATATACCTGACTTGTTCATTGATTAATCATGTTTGAAATTTTGATTTTGGTATTGCTCTTCTTTCCCTTTGTCATGTACAAAATCAATAGCTCCCCCGTAATGTGTGAGTCCAATAATATATACACAGACAAGGAAAAAAACTACTAATAAAAAAAGCAATATCCACAATATACAAGTCACAAGATAATAGAACTAGCAGCAGCGGTAGGAAATGATAAACTCAACTAGCATAAAGTAAAACTGAAGAAAGTACATCATAAGTCCATAAAAGTCATAAATAGGAAAGTTTATGATTGCTGAAAAGAACTACTAATAAAATGTCCAACTGTAAAAGTTTGGTCTGCTACAAGTGCAACTACATAGATCATCACTAAGCAAAGAAATCTAAAAAAATACTAAACTGAATGCTCGTCTCATATCTGAGCATCATTATCATCGGCTGGAGTTGGTGGCTGAGGGTCGAAGTAGGCTATGGTCGGATCAAAGTGTCCTAAAGTAGTTGAGTCGTCGAACCTCGATCAATCGAATGCAGGATGATGGATCATCGGAACGGAAGCAGTAGGGTGATGCAGCAAACTCCAGTATAGATCTGCAATACTGTTCCTCAATACCTGAGTCTGTGAGGTATGACGGAACTCAGCATCAACATAAATTTAATGATGCTGCCCGGAGAGGGTAACAAAAACATCAAAGCACTGATAGATATGTAGGTCGAAACCAGGAGCATGAGCATCAGGGGAAGGAGAAGGAACATCTGGATCGGCCTGAGCCTCAACAGGAGCAGCACGGGGAGGAGGTGGAGATAGAGGATATTTTCTAGATCTAGTCAGCTCAGAAGATGATGAAAAAATAGGATAAATAGAAAGGTCGATCTGAAATCTCCTGAAAATAGCTGCCAGATGCATGGATTACAATAGGTTACGCACCACCCGTCTGCAACCGATCATCCAAGCCATAAAGGTCTTGGGGACAGAAAAGGGAACACCAAAATAAAGATGATACATCATGGATATCTCATAAAATATGATCTCGTCAGAAGATCCCGTCTTGGAAAGCAGAGCAGAAAAAAATAAAGCGATGTAACTCATTAAAGTTTTGGTTGAGGTGTTTTGCAAATATCCTACCATTGCGAGGGACAGGGTTAGGATGACACATTACAATCTTAAAGGAGTCAAGAGTCATATCTTCGAGAAACTGGACCCGATGAATATCATCTAACGCCTTTCCAATATCAGGCATATGAAAATACTCACTGACATCAGTTGAGTTGAATTTGGTTTCCTGTCTAGCGACACAAGAGTAGATACTGCCGTCGGGTTTGACTTGCGTGTTGCAATAGAACATTCTAACGGCGTTATCATAGATATTGTCAGCAGTTGCAAAGAAATCCTGAAGACTAAGTCTATCGAAGGTGTTTGCGTACTCCGAGAAAACAGTAAAATTAACAGATCTCCTGTGACATATTTCTCGAAGAGAAAAGTAGTTAAACCAAGAGTTTGAAAATTCCATAGATGGAAAGATTGAAGCATTATAATCCTTTTCGTCGGAGGGACGAGCGGGACTAAATGTGTTCACAAGTTCATACTCCAAAGTTAAAAATGAACCCGCTGTGGAAGCAACTTTCTTTCCCTTAAGAAGTTGTTTAGGAGCCATTGATGAAAGAGAAAGAAGAAGTAATACCTTAAGATAATGGAGAATAGATGAAGGAAATCACCTTCCGAGCTTCGTAGATCAAAGAACTAGGGAGGAGGAAAGCTTGAAAAGATGAAACTAGAGTTTTTGGTGGATTTTTGTTCGGTTGTGAAGAAGAATGAAGGAGAAGATGGGGTATATATAGGAGCTAGGACCGGCTGCTGTTGTTCTGGAAATTGAACCGACGTCAACCGAACTCGGTCCGAGTTCTGCCAGAGTTCGACTACTTGTATTTCCAATTCATTTATGCATAATGAATGATAAATAAACTTAATAACTATTAAACTTCTCAATTTAATAACATTCATTACTTTGGGTTAGTTGTAGGGGCCGGATCCAAGCTAGCGGTAGTCCGAAGACACTTGGCACCGTATCGCTTAGACATTTATGTCTTTCTGACATAAGGACCCTTTCGACTTGTACTCAAAATAGCTTCAATTAATAAATGTCAAAGTTTTAAATTATAAAAAAATTTATTAAACATAATGCATCATGAATCCGAAAATTCAATTATGCCTAGTTCACGTCGCAGATACTTGAAACGGTCTTCAGCGAGCAATTTTGTGAAAATATCTGCTAGTTGATGATCTGTGTCAATGTATTCTAAGCAAATATCCCCGTGTTGTTTGTGATCACATAAAAAGTAATGATGAATCTCTATATGCTTTGTGCGTAAGTGATAAACAGTGTTCTTAGTCAAGTTAATCGTGCTAGTATTATCGTAGAAAATGGGAATCTTCGTGTAGTGCATATTGTAGTTTTCTAGGTTTGCTTCATCTATAAAATTTGAGCACAACAGCGTCCTGCAGCGATATACTCAGCCTTTGTCATTGATAGCGCTACAGAATTTTGCTTTTTGCTAAACCAGGAGATTAAAGCTTTTTATAGAAAATGACACGTACCGCTGGTACTTTTATGGTCTACTTTGCATGCTGCAAAATTCTCATCTGAATAACCGATTAGGTTAAACGATGTGGTTTTGGGATACCACAAGCTGAATGTAGATGTTCCTTTAAGGTATCGGAAGATATGCTTAACGATACATAAGTGTGATTCCTTAGTATTAGTTTGATATCTAGCACAGATGTAAATGCTAAACATGATATCAGGGCGACTAGCAGTTAAATATAGTAAACTACCAATCATACCTCGATATTTACACTGGTCGACTGATTTGACACTTTCATCAATGTCAAGCCGGGTTCATGTAGCATTGGAGTTCCGATAGGCTTTACGTTGTCGAAGTTATACTTCTTCAGTAAATCCTTCATATACTTAGCTTGGTTGATAAATGTTCCCTGTGAGTGTTGTTTGATCTGGAGTCCTGGAAGTAGTTCAGCTCTCCCATCATACTCATCTCAAACTCACTCTGCATACACTTAGCAAATTCTTGACAAAGATTTTCATTAGTAGAACTGAATATTATGTCATCTACATAAATTTGTACAAGAAAAATTTCATCATCTTAAGATTTGATAAATAAAGTAGTATCAACTCTTCCTTTTGAAAAACCATTTTCAAGTAGAAAGGCACTTAGGCGTTCATAGCAAAGACGAGGTGCTTGTTTGAGTCCATAGAGTGCTTTTCTAAGTTTGAAGACGTGATCGAGTTTTTAAAAATCTTCAAAACTAGGGGGTTGTTTCACAAAACTTCTTCTTTTAAAAATCCATTTAAAAATACACTTTTCACGTCCATTTGAAATAATTTGAAATTATGAAAATATGCAAATGCACAAAACATGCGGATAGCTTCTAGTCTAGCAACATGAGCATATGTCTCATCATAATCAATACCTTCTTCTTGATTATAAAATTGTGCCACTAGACGTGCTTTGTTGCGTAGAACTTGTCCATCCTCACTTAATTTATTTTGGAACACCTATTTGGCACCAATTATCGATTGACCAATAAGTTCAGGAACAAGTTCCCAAACTTGGTTTCTCTCAAATTGATTAAGTTCGTCTTGCATGACATTAATCCAAAATTCATCATTAAAAGCATCTGCTACTGGCTTAGGTTCTACTTGCGATATAAAAGCTACATTAGCTGCTATATCAGTGTCTTTATTAGAAGAACGTGTACTTACACCCTTTGATACATCACTTATGATGAGCGTCTCTGGATGATCTGGCAAGAATTTCCGAGATTTGAATCTCCCTATTAAATCTTCCACAGGACTCTCTCTGGTAGCAGTATCTTTGGATGACTTAGATTTTACCAGTGCATCTTCATCATCACTGTCACTAGATTTGTGACTATTGAGCTCATCGAAAGTAATATTAATATATTCTTCAGGAATCATAGATCTTTTATTAAATACTTTATATCCCTTACTCTTAGCAGCATATCTGAGAAATATCCCTTAATCTTCTTTAGAGTCAAAATTTTCCAAGTTGTCCTTGGTGTTCAGGACAAAACAACGACATCCAAAAACTTTAAAATAAGAAATATTTGGAATCCTTCCAAACCAAAACTCATATAGTGTTTTCTTTGAGATAGATTGAATTAACACCCTAGTTAACATGACAGGCTATACTAACAGCTTCTGCCCAAAAATATTTAGAAAGATTATGCTGATTTAGCATGACTCCAGCCATCTCTCTTAGAGTACGATTCTTTCGCTCCACAACACCATCCTGTCGGAGAGTTCTAGGACAAGGAAACTTGTGGTAATATCCACTATCATCACAAAACTTTTTGAAATCAGCATTTACGAATTCGCCACCATGATCTCTTCGGATACGAGTAATCATGAAGCCTTTCTCGTTTTGAACTTTTTATAAAATATCCAAAATTCAAAAATTACATCACTTTTATTGATAAAAGTAAACCCATGTAAAACGAAAGAATCATCAACAATAACAAAGGCGTAGAGTTTACCGCCAAGACTAGCGACTCTACTATGACCAAATAAATCTATATGAATTAACTGTAAGGGTCTAGAAGTGCTTGCCACGTTGATGGATTTAAAAGTTGACCTAGTTGCCTTGTTCTTTTCACAGTCAGCACCTACCATGTCTCTCTTGAATGTGATTTCGGGGAGTCCTTTTTAGTGCATAGTCATGAGATAGTATCCATATTGGCATGTCTTAGCCTCATGTGCCGTAGCCAGCTTTCATCTTGATTTGCTACTAGGCACTTTTCTGCATTGTTAGTACTCTCTAAAAAGAAAACATAAATATTGTCGTCTCTAACACCTTCATATACGGATTACCAGATGACATTTCATATATAGTACATTTGTCTTTTACAAAGTTGATGCAATAGCCATTGTCTACCAAATGACTTATGCTCAATAGGTTATGTTTCAACTCCATAACTAGACAAACATCTTTTATTACTAGGTAAGGAGACATACCAACAGTGTCATTTCCAATTATATCACCTCTCAAGTTGTTTCTGAAGGCGACATATCCTTCTTTCTTCATCAATAGCGTAGCGAGCAAAGATGCATCACTAGTCATGTGCTGTGAACATCCACTATCGAGGATCCACTTACTTCTAGCATAAGAGGGTTTAGGGTCTACCTATAACACGAGTAGATGAATCCTTTGGTACCCATTTCTTGAAGGGTCCATTTTGATTAGTCTTAGGTCTCCAAACAAGTGTTTGATTGTCAACAAGCTTTCTTGCTAGACAATACTGTGATATGTGCCCGTGAATACCACAATACGTGCAAGTGACTTTTGAAAAAGTGCTCTTTGTTTTTGCATTGACATGTATTTGTGTCTTCTTTGAAAACCTATAAGTGAAAGCATAATTATGATTAACGTGTTATTTGTGTGCTTTTTGTGGTTTAGTCCTCTTAGTTGTATGCTTAGCATTAGGACAAACCTTAGGCTGTGTCACAGGGATGACCTGCTTGCCTAACTTGATCTCTAACTTTTTAGATATCACACAAGACGTCTCATATTTAGTAGTCATATTAGCGAGCCTTTGCTCTGTGACTAAGTGCCTCTTCTTCTCTATGTCGTAAAGCTTTTATATCTTGACATAGTCTCTTTCTTTCTTTTCAATAGTGAGGATAGCCTCATGATATTCTACCTTGAGCTTGGCTATCTCATCTGTGTTACCGGTAGTAGATGTCTCTCTAATATCTTCGAGAAGATTAGACAATCTTGTAACTTCGGTTGTGTATGCCTCTTTGCGAGATTGCTTATACTTATCTAACACATTTCTGTGTTCTTCAAGTAGTTCGCTAAAAGCATTTTCTAACTCATCGAAAGTAAAGTCATCATATAGAGGCTTGGATGATACCTTATCAAATGTCATAAGACAGACATTAGCAGTGTTGCAGGGTCTGTCCTCTTCCTCTAATTTACTGACATCACTTTCATGTTAGATGCTTGTATTTGCATACTTTCGACCAGTTGTAGCTTCCTGCTTGATCTTGATCTATCATATGGACTACTTTTCTTTGACAGCGGACAGTCCTTCTTTATATGATATGACTTCTTGCATCTAAAGCATATTGTTTCTTTTTTATTACATTCGTAGACTTCTTTCTTCCTTCAGTTTGATCTCTCAAACTTTAAGAATTTTTTGAAGTTCTTTACTAGCAGGGCTTGCTCATCACCACTTGATGATTCTTCGTCAGAATCTTTACATACAACTCTTGTCACGACCCGTACCCATTTTTTTTTAAACGGATACGAAACGTGTCCAAGCCAGCCTACGCCGCAGTGTCGGCGGTAGAACGCTGACACGGCCATGAAGATCAAATCACAAATAATGCTCACTCACAAAACTAATTTAATTTACAATATTCACAAGATTTACATTTGCAAAAAAATATAAACTTGTACAATGACTACAACTCATCTATCTATCTAGTGTCTAGGCTTTTCGTCTGTAAATACACCCGTCACTCCCATACTAAGTGAATCCACGGCTAACCTGAAAATATGGTTTCCAGTCAGGAATGGAACGAGCACAATTCACTGAATGCAATTTGAAATAAAGAAATGACTATAAGACAAAGGTTAGACATCAATCATGAGTTTGAAAATAAACAGAAAATATGAAAAACCAATAGTAAATAAATAGACACCAAATACTTTCCCCAACTACTAGAAGTACCTTTGATATGTGATCGGTCTCGGGACAATTATGCGACACTGTCTATACTGTCTAAAGTTACACTGTCTACACTGTCTAAGTTATACTGTCTACATTGTATAAAGCTACACTGTCTACAGAAAATATTGCAATAAAGAAACACTGTCTACAAAATAATAATCACGATCTACACAATTTAAATGCAGTAATAATCATGGTCTACACTGTCTACTTTGTAATAAATAAATTACTATCTACACTGTCTACAAGAAATAAATAAATCACTATTTACACTATCTACAAGATATAATGAATCACTGTCTACACTGTCTACACTGTCTAAGGTCAGATCACACTTCGTTGGTACTTCTCATTCCCGACTCAATAATTTTTAATAGAAAATAATCACATAACCAATGGCCAATCAATGAAATATAGTAAAAATTAATATCGAAATGCAGACAATAAATTGTACTCGCCTGTGGTCTTGTGCTGGTGAAACCGATAATCTGAGCCACTCAGTATGCAACAATAGTCAAAACCCATACAACAGTCCCCGGAAGCTGAAATAGACAATACCAATGATCTCAGAATAGTCAAATTAGCTAGGATTGCCTGTCCTTAAGTCCAATTCTGGATACAGGGGCAAAACGGTAATTTTGGGCAAAAACGATGTCCGCCGTTGGACCCGCTTTGCACCGAAAAGCGTGCCAGAGTCAACAGTCTCTAAAGTCATCAAACTACATGTCTATGGATCCAGTTTTTTGATACGAATCCGACCGTATGTCCAGAGTTGGATTCCGGCGGGCCGTGCACAAAATCACCCGTTGAGTGGGACCGTGGGGCCCGCAAAACGACGTCGGATTCAACTGTCTCAGAATTGGACCAAACTTGGCATACAGGACCAGAAAAATGATACAATCTTGTTGGTGTAAGTTTCGTCTCAATCTGACGAGCGTGCACAAAGTAATTGAGAAATTTGAAAAGTGCACGATACTGTGAATGTCGACGAATACGAAACAAATTCGTCGTGCACACGCAACCAATTTGAATTCCGTCAAAGCCCACTCGACCACGAAACCATTACGCAGCTTTCGATGCTTTCGGTTCGCGACCACGTCGCCCAGATTGGCGGGACGCACGTCGTGTGGATGAGTTTTCTCTAAAAATTCTATTTTTCTAAAACTCTTTTTCTTGATTTTTTGCAATTATTTTCTCGAGACATATTAGACGAAATCAGAAACTACCAAAAGGGTCTTCAAGTCCTATAGGTTGTCTAAAACCTTATTTAGATAGAATTTCGAAACTGTCGGTCGATTGGCAAGAAATCGACTTCCAATTTAGGGTCGGGACTGTCCTATACTTTATTTTGAGACAAGGTTTTTCGTCGACTTCGAGTCGACTCTGGATCGACTCAATACAAACCATCTGGACGGGTCCCTAGATGGTTATATGGGCTAGCCCTAGGAATTTACGGAATCAAAAACAATGAAGTATATGTGAAGAAAATCGATCGCGAAGTGGCACCTCCACTACGAAAAGCTGCTGTGGTCCTCGGCTCGATCGTGGGTGCCCCGGCGTGGTGGCGGTGGTCGGCCGGAGTCGGGACGGCGCGCACCGACCTGGGCCGGGGTCGCCCATGTGGTTGCGTTGCGTAGGAGTTAGGGTTTGGTCGATCTCCTCTCGATCTCCCTTTCGGTTATATGTAAACTGTGTTCTTCTTGCTCGGCTGTGTAACCAGGGTCGGGCTAAGCTCGACAGGGATTGGGGTCTGCTGGGCCGACTTCAGTTGGGTTCGGGCTTTGAGGGAGTTTTGGGCCTGGCTAGGCCGGCTGGTATTTATTGCTTAAATGTATATATGTATATATATACACAAATACATATATAGTTAAATACCTATGTATATATATATATATATATATACACACACACACACACACACACACATATATATATATATATATATATATATATATATACACCCCAAAAAAAAAAATTATATATATATATACACCCACAAATACATATATTTATAAAATATATTTTTTATATATATATCTAATACATAATTACACACATATGAATATATCTATATATTTATATATACGTACACATACACGTATTTCTATAATGCATTTATATATACATACAATTACCCCCCACAGATAGTATATTCATATATTCACTCACAGATATTTATCTATGCATCCCCCATATATATATTATACATATGTATATACATATATCTTGTGTTAAAGAATAAAATGATAATAACTCATAATAATAAATAATTTATATTTAATAACCATAATAATAATATTAATATTGTACAACTCCAATAAAATAATAATAATAATAATAATAATAATAATAATAATAATAATAATAATAATAATAATAATAATAACGAAATTCAATAAGCCAATAATGGTATACATGCCTTTGCGTACAATCCAATACCCCAGAATATACAAGGAACTATTTTACACCAATATCCTTGAATATTAACTAATAAGGATATTTATAATTTTAAAATAAAAATACTTACAAATATCCACTAAATCACTAAAATGGGATATGACATAATCATAACAAAATATATCAGTACGAATGTCACTGGACGGACCGCCTGACTACCTGGGCTTGGGCTCGGTTCGAGTCCAGTTTGACTAGTTCGGTACAAACGGGTCCCCTTAAACTCAATAATATAATTATTAAATAAATAAACCATCGGTAAGGGTTAAGTCGCAACTTGGCCTGGTTTTCCTAGTTAGGACATCACTATGGCTCGGCCTTCCCGACCAGGGCTAATACGCTAGTTAAGGCACACGACCATGCTATTTGTGCCATGATTCCTAACCGCCTTGTACTCCAAAACTCCATCATGGCTAAAATCATCTACCGTAACAATTAACTAAACAATTATTTATAAAAATTATAAAAATCACCATTCCAATAAAATAAATGATAATAAAAATATTCCAAATTTTCGGAAATGGGAGCTACAAATCTACCCACCTTAAAATAATTTCGTCCTCGAAATTCTAATTCAGAACTATTCCTTAAAACCAAAGTCTACTATTACCTTAATCTCCTCAAATTTAATTCCCCAAAATAATTTATATTCTCCTCCTAGCCATTTTGTAACTATAAATCCTTGAGGACTTCTACCCACCTTTGGTCACACTACTCCTCAAAACTAAAATCTTAAAATCTTCTAACTGGTTGCTAACAATCCTACCAACAATATCTAGGCGTATGGTATCTATAATCCGCTCCTATCTATCAAACGACCCAATATTTAATAAGCAATAATTTCATACAAGTAGCTAAGAAATATTGGTAACTCTAATAAGCATGCCCATTCATCACTCTACCATAGGAAGGACAGGAAGATAAGGAAGGATAATCGATAGTAAATATAAAATTTCAAGAGCGATAGGGAGTATCCAATGATGTAGTTCGAATGAAAGTCTATGAACCAATGACCTATTTTGCTAGATTGGGCTACTCTAGTCTAGTCACTTGATAATCCGAAGAACCCTTCGTTTCCTAGAGGGCTTATAATCCGTGCAATACAAAAAGTCCCGTTATCAAAATTCTAAACAGGTTCCATAATAGAACGAAAATTGGAGAAATCAAGATTGTGATCTTTTCCGTGGTTATTTAACCACACGAGCAAAGGATAAAGTGCAATACAAGTTCGTATCACGACTTTCCGGTAGGTAGAATATGGGTTACGAATGACTTCATAATCTAAGAGAGGGACTACATAATAGGTATAGGGACCTATTTCAAATGGTTCAACTTTATAGTCAAAATATAGTGGTATGGGTATTACTGGGTCTTAATGGGTTCCCCAATTGGACATCAGTCATCGGTTGGATGAACCTTGGCTTCAATCTATGTTGACTGGACAAGATCCCAATGAATAAACTATTTCTACTAGGTTAGGGTAACCTGGATTAAGTTTCCACCCAAGTGGTTGAGTTAGTTGGGCAGTCGAATTGGTTAAATAGGTTCTGTAAGCCCTGAAGATGCGCCTTCCGTGACTTTTGTGTTTAAGTAGCACGAGAAGACACAATTGAAAGGCACACTAGTGACATGTGCGTAGTGGACTTTGAGTAGATCACAACTATATATTGGGTCGAATGATTTGAGTCAAGGTTGAGTCTCTAATTGGAGTCGGGAAGTATACCGGTATTATGGTAAGGGTTACCGCTAGTCCTTTTTACCTGAAAGTCGTACCATAAAATTAGAGTACAAGGAGACGGTTTTGAGTGGGACCTGATGTACCTAGGTAAAGGTGGATTCGTTTAGATCTTACATATGAAGTTTGTTGGTAGATAACAGCTGGTCTCGTGCTCCGAATATTAATGACACGGCTGGAGACACAAAATGATCTAAATGGAAAGTGGGAGTCCATGAGACACTAATTATCATCCTAATGAAAAATTATTCTAATCAATCGGTAATCCTTGTATATCCTAAAATTTAGAAAGGCTTACTGTCTACCCACCTTAAAAATAGGACACAAGTTTTGGAATAATGTGGTTAGAAGAATTTCACTGTCCGGATATTGTACCCCGACTCCTGTTGATAAGGAATAGGGCACGGCGTAACGGGGTACGATAGTTATAAGTCGAGTCAAGGATCGTTCCTCACTGAATTGGAAAACGAGCGTGTACCATGACACATGATCGATAAAATAGAATGATATGCTCGTCCCCAGTATATAAGGGTTATCGACGAGGTAAACAACCCTAAGGCACATCTTATGAAAGAAAATTTCTAACCACTGAGTCACGAATTTCTATTGGGGTCAATCCTGCCAGACTATTGTTACAAGGGTTAAAGCAAGTTTCGAGCAGATAATTAGAGACTCACAATATTTGGTTTCTTGAGGATAGATAGTATCCTAGGTTGTCATTTTGACTAAGGGTAAAACCCTACTCATTCTTAAATTTAGTTGGTTAGAAGGTCTCAAAAGTAGTTTGAGGGTTGAGAGGAGAACGAGTAACTCAATCTCATGGCTAGCCGCTGGTAGTTACACTTGTGTATACAACTAATATAGCCATGTGGATACTCTGTATCTCTCTACCATCACGAGCTTTCGTCTTTTTAAATCGGGGAAAAACAATAAAGAGTTCAAGGGAGATGTCACTGAATACAATTTCGTGATTCAAAGACGAATGTATAATTTCAAGAGGAATTATCAAAGCAGTCGCGGATGAGGTCCTAGAGATATCTACATCTCAATCCACGTAGGGTAATTAGAAGAAAAGCGAACCAAATATATCGTGGTTGATCAGACCGTAATACAATAATTCTGATTAGACAATATGTTAGCAGGCGTCCCCACTAAATACATGTCTTGAATCAAGCTCGAGAACAGAGTGAGCTTGCAAAACTAGGCTGTAATTGCAGCGTTGGTCAAGATAGTCAAAATACAAGTACGCAAGATTTTTAAAAGGAGGCATTAGTAGTTCAAATTCTGTGAGAATCAAACCTTACCTGGTGTTCTTCCTTATACAGTCATCCTACTATCTTCTTATTCATAAGACTTTGTTCAACCAATGGGTTATGACCTCTAAATTCTATATTCTAGGTAAACCTATTAGTGTTAATCAATTACCTTGTCAATAGGTCATAATGACCACGGAATGCTAGATCGGGAGACGTGCTACCCAACTTGTAAAACTTCTACTAATATTGGCTTTGGGGTCTTATAGGAAATACATGGCATTGTCCTATCCTCCATAGTATCCTAAACTTGTAATCATGTCTGAAGTCATTTCACTTAGAGTTATGCCTCGCTCGTCTATTCGGGCTGCGGTAAACCCTCGAATTTATGATTTCAGGGTGATATATTATCCGATACTCTACCTTATTTTGACACAAAGGTGACTACGGTCAAAGAGGACCACTAGCTATAATTTAACAATATTCTATAACCTACATTTCCTTGAACAATTTCCAACTCTAGGGGTCGTGTCTCGCCAGTACGCTGCTGGCTGCAATGAATCCAGAGTCTCCATAAATTTTTAAATAAATGGCAACAGTGCGCTGTTGTCCTGCCATTATGAGTTAACTAACATTCATTTAACTACGTCTGTAAAATCTATGAGCTCCTAGAGATTCAAACAAGTTGACTATGAACTAAAGTGTAAGCATTTTTCCTATCAGTCACAACCCTTAAAATAAAAAATTTAACAGGAACAAAATAATTGAAGACAAAAGGATTACAAACATTCTAGTATCTATTTCATGTGTATTCAAGCCATTAAAAAAAACTTTGAATTGAAACTAACTCGAGGTTCGTATATAGATAACACAAGGAGAAATTTTATATAATGGATAATAATTCTTAGGGCAACTAGAAACTAAATAAGCAATTCGGTTTAAGATATGAGGATGATATCTAAAGGGGCGAGAAGGAATTGCATCATTTATCAAGGTTGGATCATTATTTCTAGGAAGCCCTGTCTCACCAAGTGAATATTCTATCCACACTGGATCATATCATCATATCAAGAGGTAATAGTGTACCTATGGGGATCCGACAGCTATCAAAAATTAATAATTCTCATCTATATTGCATGTCCTAGACTACCCATCGGTAATTTTTGTAATAGGGACTCCTAGTCCTAGTCATCTTCTTAAATTAAATTAATTCCTAATTCGTGAATGAGCATGTTCTAGTCGCAGGCTCGCAATAGTACAACCATCTTAAGTACTATCGCGAGTTCGCATGATTTACGAAGACTGGCCTGCATGGGCCACCACAAAAACTTGTCACGACTCGTACCCTTTTTTTTAAAACGGATACGAAACGTGTCCAAGCCAGCCTACGCCGCAGTGTCGGCGGTAGAACGCTGTCACGGCCATGAAGATCAAATCATAAAAAATGCTCACTCACAAAACTAATTTAATTTACAATATTCATAAGATTTACATTTGCAGAAAAATATAAACTTGTACAATGACTACAACTCATCTATCTAACTAGTCTCTAGGCTTTTCGTCTGCAAATACACCCGTCACTCCCATACTAAGTGAATCCACGGCTAACCTGAAAAATATGGTTTCCAGTCAGGAATGGAACGAGCACAATTCATTGAATGTAATTTCAAATAAAGAAATGACTATAAGACAAAGGTTAGACATCAATCATGAGTTTAAAAATAAACAGAAAATACGAAAAACCAATAGTAAATAAATAGACACCAAATACTTTTCCCAACTACTAGAAGTACCTTTGATATGTGATCGGTCTCGGGACAATTATGCGATACTGTCTACACTGTCTAAAGTTACACTGTCTAAGTTACACTGTCTACATTGTATAAAGCTACACTGTCTACAGAAAATATTACAATAAAGAAATACTATCTACAAAATAATAATCACGATCTATACAATTTAAATACAGTAATAATTATGGTCTACACTATCTACTTTGTAATAAATAAATCACTGTCTACAAGATATAATAAATCACTGTCTACACTGTCTAAGGTCAGATCACACATCGTTGGTACTTCTCATTCCCGACTCAACAATTTTTAATAGAAAATAATCACATAACCAATGGCCAATCAATAAAATATAGTAAAAATCAATATCGAAATGCAGACAATAAACTGTACTCGCCTGTGGTCCTGTGCTGGTGAAACCGATAATCTGAGCCACTCAGTATGCTACAATAGTCAAAACCCATACAGTTTCCGAAAGCTGAAATAGACAATACCAATGATCTCAGAATAGTCAAGTTAGCTAGGATTGCCTGCCTTAAGTCCAATTCTGGACACAGGGGCAAAACAGTAATTTTGGACAAAAACGATGTCCGCCGTTGGACCCGCTTTGCATCGAAAAGCGTGCCAGAGTCAATAGTCTCTAAAGTCATCAAACTACATGTCTACGGATCTAGTTTTTCGATACGAACCCGACCGTATATCCAGAGTTGGATTCCGGCGGGCCGTGCACAAAATTACCCGTTGAGTGGGACCGTGGGGCCCGTAAAACGACGTCGGATTCAACTGTCTCAGAATTGGACCAAACATGGCATACAGGACCAAAAAAATGATACGGTCCTGTTGGCGCAAGTTTCGTCTCGATCTGACGAGCATGCACGAAGTAATTGAGAAATTTGCAAAGTGCATGATACGATGAATGTCGACGGATACGTATCAAATTCGTCGCGCACACGCAACCAATTTGAATTCCGTCAAAGCCCACACGACCACGAAACCATTACGCAGCTTTCGATGCTTTCGGTTCACGACCACGTCGCCCTAATTGGCGGGACGCACGTCGTGTGGATGAGTTTTCTCTAAAAATTCTGTTTTTCTAAAACTGTTTTTCTTGATTTTAGCAATTGTTTTCTCGAGACATATTAGACGAAATCAGAAACTACCAAAAGGGTCTTCAAGTCCTATAGGTTGTCTAAAACCTTATTTAGACAGAATTTTGAAACTGTCGGTTGATTGGCAAGAAATCGACTTCTAATTTAGGGTCAGGACTGTCCTATACTTTGTTTTGAGACAAGGTTTTTCGTCGACTTCGAGTCGACTTCGAGTCGACTCTGGATCGACTCAATACAAACCATCTGGACGGGTCCCTAGATGGTTATATGGGCTAGCCCTAGGAATTTACGGAATCAAAAACAATGAAGTATATGTGAAGAAAATCGATCGCGAAGTGGTACCTCCACTGCGAAAAGCTGCTATGGTCCTCGGCTCAGGCCGCGCGCGTGGGTGCTCCGGCGTGGTGGCGGTGGTCGGCCGGAGTCGGGGCGACGCGCACCGACCTGGGCCGGGGTCGCCCATGTGGTGGCGTTGCGTAGGAGTTAGGGTTTGGTCGATCTTCTCTCGATCTCCCTTTCGGTTATATATAAACTGTGTTCTTCTTGCTCGGCTGTGTAACCAGGGTCGGGCTAAGCTCGACAGGGATTGGGGTCTGCTGGGCCGACTTCAGTTGGGTTCAGGCTTTGAAGGGGTTTTGGGCCTGGCTAGGCCGACTGGTATTTATTGCTTAAATGTATATATGTATATATATACACAAATACATATATAGTTAAATACCTATGTATATATATATATATATATATATATATATATATATATATATATATATATATATATATCTGCTGGGCCGACTTCAGTTGGGTTCAGGCTTTGAGGGGGTTTTGGGCCTGGCTAGGCCGACTGGTATTTATTGCTTAAATGTATATATGTATATATATACACAAATACATATATAGTTAAATACCTATATATATATATATATATATATATATATATATATATATATATATATATATATATATATACACACACCCACAAATACATATATTTATAAAATATATTTATATATATATATATATCTAATACATAATTACACACATATAAATATATCTATATATTTATATATACGTACACATACACGTATTTCTATAATGCATTTATACATATATACAAGTACCCCCCACAGATAGTATATTCATATATTCACTCACAGATATTTATCTATGCATCCCCCATATATATATTATACATATGTATATACATATATCTTGTGTTAAAGAATAAAATGATAATAACTCATAATAATAAATAATTTATATTTAATAACCGTAATAATAATATTAATATTGTACAACTCCAATAAAATAATAATAATAATAATAATAATAATAATAATGAAATTCAATAAGCCAATAATGGTGTATATGCCTTTGCGTACAATCCAATACCCCAGAATATACAAGGAACTATTTTACACCAATATCCTTGAATATTAACTAATAAGGATATTTATAATTTTAAAATAAAAAATACTTACAAATATCTACTAAATCACTAAAATAGGATATGACATAATCATAACAAAATATATCAGTACGAATGTCACTGGACGGACCGCCTGACTACATGGGCTTGGGCTCGGTTGGAGTCCAGTTTGACTAGTTCGGTACAAACGGGTCCCCTTAAACTCAATAATATAATTATTAAATAAACAAACCATCGGTAAGGGTTAAGTCGCAACTTGGCCTGGTTTTTCTAGTTAGGACATCACTATGGGTCGGCCTTTTCGACCAGGGCTAATACGCTAGTCAAGGCACACGACCATGCTATTTGTGCCATGATTCCTAACCGCCTTGTACTCCAAAACTCCATCATGGCTAAAATCATCTACCGTAACAATTAACTAAACAATTATTTATAAAAATTATAAAAATCACCATTCCAATAAAATAAATGATAATAAAAATATTCCAAATTTTCGGGAAGGGGAGCTACAACTCTTTTAGCTTGCGCTTTGAAGGCGATGGATTTTTCTTTAGGGGTCACTTCTTCAAATTCTTGTAGGTCTAGCTTGTGGGTCATCAGCTTGTCCATGAGTGTTTCTAGAGTCATGGTGGTGAGATTGTTTCCTTCAATGATTGCAGTAGCCTTTGGGATCCAATTCTTGGTTAGAGCTCGTAACACTTTTCTGGTCTTCTCATGATTACTATAATCTTTACCAAGGGATTGCAAAGGATTAGTAATATCTAGGAAACGAGTAAACATCTGTGTAATTGACTCGCCAGGTTTTATCTTGAATGATTCAAATTCTTGTGTTAGTCTACTGACCTTGAATTCCTTCACTTGAAAATACCTTCATGATTTACCTCAAGAAGTCTTCAAATATCATGAGATATAGTACATGTAGAAACACGATTAAACTCTGTCTTGTCAATTACACATAATAGTGCATTGATGGCAAGTGCATCTAGACTAGCCTTTGACTTTTCTTCGTTTGTGTATTTGTCATGTGGCTTGTCTACAAGTACGCCCTCAATCACCATAGATGTCGATTTCTTGTAACCGTTAACAACTATAGACCAAATATCAAAGTCAAGAGACTTTAGAAAGTAATTCATTCGTGTTTTCAAATATGTGTAGTTTGTTCCATCAAATAGTGGGGGTCTATTTGTGGATTTTCCTTCACCATTGAATATTGATTTCACGTCTGTTATATACTCTCTAGTGTTGTTATATTAGAATATAACCTGCTCTGGTACCAATTGTAGGACCATTGAGCACCTCTAGAGAGGGGTGAATAGAGTGTGTGCGATAATTTAAATTACAGTAAGAGATAGAAGATCAAACTCAGTGAACACCGCGATATATACTGGTTTTTCTCTGAGAGGACTAATCTAGTCAAGAGTACTCTTGCCCGCTGTTAATCCAGTATTTGTAAGCTAAATGAGAGCTTGTCGTCTCTTTACAACACCGTGCTTGATGACAAGTGCACGACCGACTTCACAACAGCATGCTTGGTGACGAGTGCACGACTGACTCCAAAAATTGAGATATTTTTTGAATTGCAACCTCTTTATAACTCTATAAACCAAAGACTCTAAATCGAACAAGACGTTACTGGCTTTGGCTAAGAAAAGTATAGGTAAAATATGAAAGCTTTAGATCACTGGAAAAAAATACTATAGAAATAGATAGAGAGGAGAGTGAATGAGTGATTAGAAATATGAAAATCTTCTCTATTTATTGTTGTTTTTCCTGACCGAACTCGGGCAGAGTTCAGGTAGAGTTCGGATGCTAAGATCTCGCAAATGAATGTCGGATACAGATTTGGAGAAAACTGAATTTCAAATTTGACTTGACCGAACTCGGTCAGAGTTCTACCAGAGTTCTGATAATTTAGAACTATATTTGAATAACCAAATTGCATAGGTATTTTGTGCTTTTTGGATATATAAATTTTGAGATATGGATAGGCTTTTTGGAAAGGTAAACTGGAGATAACCTAAGCCAGTAATATCCGATCGATTTTATATTTTTATATCCTAAACTCAATAAAGGTAAAAATACAGAAGAAATATAAAAATAACTCGATCTGGATTCCGTTACAATTTGCTTTTGGATGATGACTTTAATGCTTGGTGTAGATGCAGTACATTCTTTTGATATTGATTTCAATGACCTGAAACATTAGTAGCAATTTCGTATATTTTGCATATCGACTTAAGTCGTCGTTGATTATCAAAATTAGGTGTAACCATTAGGAAATGGGCCAACATGCTATACACCTAACAAGCAGCTACTGCTGCTACCTTCATTAATTGTTTGTTGTTATTGAAGGAAGAGCAGCATAGCAACAGTTGCTGTAGTGCTCTAACATATCCCATTTTACCTATATGTACCTGCTACTACTCTACGGTGCTACTGTTGTTTACTTCTAAATGCTACCGCTGGCTGTACTCTTCCTACACACTCTAAATTTGGTTGTCCCCTTCACATCTCTACTACACACCACACTACACACACATATTATATATTTCTTATATATATATATATATATTTTTTTAAAATATATATATATAATATATATATATATATATATATATATATTTTTTTTTTATATATATATATATATATATATACACACATGTACAAAGACATATGTAAAATATATATATATATGTATATATATATATATATATATATATATATATATATATATATATATATATACACACACACACACACATATGTACAAAGACACACTACATGCACATGAATACTTATCCCAATTTTCCCCAATCTACTACACCTACCTATCTATATGTGTATCCAATACACACATATACATACACATAAGTGGACAACCAATGACACTCTCATACACACATATAGATATCTATATAGGTAAATAGACGCATTCGACACACGTGAAATTGACACTCACATGCATACACACATAGGTATCTATATAGATAAATAGACACACACAACACACATGTATGACACTCACAAAAATGCCGAAAACTAAACACTTGGTGTGCATCGCCCTCATATTGCGCTAATCTATGATACTCTAGTGGCATACACAAGATTCCTATACCAAATATTGTCTGAATCTACCAAAATCATATGAGCATGTCTAGAACATAAATTAGAGCCTAATTAGAACAATCTATAGCTAATGCAGTGTGTCATAGAGAATTGGACATATGTGCCACAAGTATCGGAGGAAAACCCCCAAAATGACTGTGTCCTACAGTATCATGATACGGACTACTTGTATCCAATTGTGGACACAGATCTAGACACACATAACCAAATCTAGTCTAATTAGATCTAAATTACCTAAAGAAAAATACTTGGTGCACCAATCTTGGAAATTCCCCCAAATTGGGCATAATCTCAACATAACTTTCACATAAAGGGTTATTAGAGCGTAATTCTTCCTCCAATAGGTAGTCCTAGTCCATGGGTGAATTTCTAAGAGTCAAATTGCACAATTAGAGTCTAATTAGAGATGTATACCTATTAGAAGATAGATTCCCAATGCAAAGCCTAATGGATATAATTCAGACACGATCTTCTAGCAATTATGCTCCTCTTCTAGTGCTCTTAGCCACCAAGCTCCTAGGCTCCACCAAGTTATGAGAATAAAGAGAACTGGAGTGGAATTGAGAGGAATTGATGAAGGGATAGATCAATTTGGGAAAGAACACCAAATAGAATAAAATTGCACAAAATAAAATGAAGAGAGTGAGTGTGGTCCCTGACTATAAGGGCCGAATACATGTAATCATCTCCATGAAGAGACAGAGAGAGAGAGAGAGAGAGTGTGTGTGTGTGTGTGTGTGTGTGTGTGTGTGTGTGTGTGTGCCCCTCTAAGCTTGTCATGAAGGCTAATTAATGGATGGAACCTTCTACTCCTAATTTGGTAATTATCTAATCTCTATTTATTAATTAAAATGACTAATTGAGTCTAATTGGGCCTAGTCCAAAGTATTGGTCCAAGTGTCATGTCATTCTAATTGTTGGGCTCTAGTGTCATGTCACGTCTAATTGTCGACTAACACAAATCTAACAAATAGTCTAGTCCACTAACCATAATAACTAAAACATAATAAATAAATAAATACAATCAACTAGTTTGACATTCTCGTACTGCTATGTCCAAAATCTCGATATCGTAGCCCTATCCTATTTTGTGTTCTCATATTATGCTTACGTTTCCTTGTGTATCGATTTCGATAGAGTAAGGGTCAACTTTGAATCCGTTTCAATGTCAACTTAAGTCGCGTCGCATACGTCCAAGTTCTTAACGAACCTTTACATGCGCATCAAACTATTTTCCGATTTGGTGTATCCCGCTATACCTTGATCACGTAACCGAGTTACAGATTATCCAACATCGAACCCTGGATTTATACGATCACGCCCTCTAAGTTTTGTGTGTTTCAGTCATACTCAAATGAGTTTCGTCGCAACGTAACCAACTATCTCTTAGGCACAATTATCCGCATCAACCAACATTTTTCATCGAAGTCGCAAGTCGTGCGATTCGATTTCAATTCGCATAGACTAATATTTTATCAAGTTCGAAATTCGTGCGATACGATTATAACGATGAGTTTTCTATTTCGTCAATCCGATTATTATCTCGAAGCAAAACCATATTGTTAGTCTCGGTCATCCGACCGACTTATAAATTTTTGTTCGACGTATCATTCATTGATACGACTCCACGCCCTATCTTTCCAACCGATTATCGAAGAACACTTGCATCAACATGCTGTCATACAAATTTTTCAATCGTGTCTCGGTACTCTCCCATTCGTTGCGGGCAAACCTTCTACAAATTATGCAATGTGTCGATGGAATCCATCGCACAAGTAGTATTGCATATACCACTCAGAATCGAGCCATCCATCGCATACATGGTATCATATACAACTCGAAAATCAAGTTATTTTTATCGCATCATACTCGGTATGAATCAACTATGTATTTCAACTTACAATTTCTGCAGTGATCATGCCGATCACAACCGTAACTTTTGATTAATCAAACTCTGACACAACCCGGCCAATGTTTTCATTTGCCAACACAAGTTTGGTGTGCAACCGAACTGATTCATTTCTATCAATTTATGATTTTAGTTCCTTCTGTTGCACCTTGTGCAACGATTCATTTTCGACATCCGTTGCACCTCGTGCAACGATTTATTCCCGACATCCGAAGCCAATACTCGAATTCGTTCAACACATTCGATATCAGCTTTCATTTTCCTTGTATCGCATTATTCATAATTCAACTCATTGTAATTGATACGGTAATATTCTATGACTTTTATTATATCGATGCAACCAATATTTCTCATATCGACTGTTGTATTGATACAACAAACATCTTGATTCACATTTCACAACTTGTTGCACTTGCAGTAACAATTATCTCAATTCACATCTTGCGACTCGTTGCACTTGTAGCAACGAACATTTCGCTGCTCATTGCACTTAATGCAATAAACGTTTTACGACTTTTTCAGCAAACATCATGTAATTTTCAAAACACATGCGACAAAATTATACGATTTGTTTAGACTTATTCGTTGGAACATCCAGTACGGCATCGAGTAGAGTCAATAGTGATTTGATTGGTGGTGGACAACTCTTTGGAATTGAAATGAAGCAAGTGTCCTGAGAAAATTGAGACTAGAGCTCAATACCAATTTGTCACGCCCCGACCCAAAAAATTGCTCGTCCTCGTATCGATTTATTCGAATCATCGTCCTCGCTGAGGTGTGATGCCGTACGAGTCTGGAGTTGCACTCGTACAAGGCAAGATGACAAGTTATCAAATGGTTATCTTTGATATTGTTATTTAGCAGTGGAAGAAACAGAGTATACAAAACAATTCTCTTTATTCAATAAATGAACTAGGTTACAAAGGCTTTCAATAGCCCAACCGAATTTTCCAGATTAGCTATAACACTTAGTTTCTCTCTTTCCCACAAAGGATTTCACTGTTCTATACACCATGTCTTCTATATCTCGACTGCATTATCCTATTGCAAGTTCGAACGTCAATGATGTTGCATGTCTCAATACGCTACGATATTCTATGCCTAGCGCGTTCAAGTGAAGCTCCACCGCAAGAAGACCATTCCCTGAACCTACTAACAAACTAGTGGAGGATTAGTACTTTCGTCCTCGCTGTACTGATCAAAAACCTACTTTACCTAAACCGACATTAAGTAGATATATTGAATCATGCAGCATACAATTTAGTGATCTTTCTATGTTCTCGTTAGGATCAGTTTCATAGCATATTCGAAAGCAATAAAACATGTTATTATGGCAAGCATGTTAGTTGATTCGTATAAGCAAACATGCAACCAATAACAATCTCGTGTTGTTTCGTGACTTATTACCAACATCGACGCATTCGCCCTTGTAATGACGCAAGGTGAATATGCCTCATTCCTTTTCTGTCATATTATAAGTGCTCTGTGCAGGATTTATATGTTCTTGTACTTTCGGCCCACCTACTATATGAAAGTCATTGGCGTATCCGCGTCGGAATGGACTAACTTGTTTTTCTTTTATTTCTTTATTTTTCTTTTTGGGTAGCCCGGCGCCTCCCGTATTGGGTTGCTGCCCCAATAACAGGAGATATACCGTTTGCATACCATCATTTACAACTTTTTATATCGATAACCGATCGCTAGTAGTCTTACGGATGTGTGCCTACAAAGATTAACATCCCTCCTAGGTCGAACGGTCCTGGTACCCCGGGCCAATAACACGTTTGAGGGAATCATATCCAATTCATGCACGGGCAATATCTTAAGTCCATTCGACCATGCAACGCGCGTCAAATCCATTCAACCAAACATAGTCTTGAGTCTGAAACTCAGACTTTACGTCGTCTTGTAATTCTCTTTCTTTTAACGTTCTCACTCTTTCTATGTTCTTGCATTCTTTTTATGATTTCATTTCTTCGTTTCAATGTTTAATGGCACCATGCCTCAACTCAATGTTCGTCAAATGAACAACCCGAAGGTCCTGAACATTTTCAAGGCACGGTGCCATATTTGATAGTTCCATCACATTCATGCCACAATTGTTCTCTTCATAACGAAGCTATCCTTTATGATTCTCATGCACGTATGCACGCTTTGACACAATTGTTTTCTATTCTTTGAGTCGTGCATACGATGCACGCCTCGATACCGTATTTCCATGTTCTATGCCTTAATGTTAAATTTCATGGCTCGTGCACTAGGGCACTTGCCTCAATAGTCTTTCATTGTGCCAGCCTTCTAACTCATTCGCGAAGGCATGAATGACTCGTGTGCTGAGGTACTTGTCGATACAGTTATCCCATGTTCTTATTGCTTGCATACCGGGGCGCTCGCCTTTGCTGGCTTCACCACCATTCCGACCGGTGGCTGACCTTTACCCTTTCATCTTGGCAGGTCGGTCCTTTTTAAAGGCATTCGTGAAGGTGCAACATTATGGTTTCCCTTGTCCCTCAGTTTGCTTGTCGCTTCTTTCGACTCTTGGGGTATCTCAGGTAGCCACGGTCCTACCTGTTGTTCTAGCTCCATCGAGTCTGCTAGCTATGCCTTTAGCTTGCTCTTTCCTCGAGGCAACGGTTGGCTCGAGTGTGGGGGTGTCTTCCCCTTGATGTGGCGGTTCCGATATTGCGCCATCGGAGTCCCTCCTTCATCGAGGGTATCCCAAAGATATTGTTCGATAAGGAGGATGTTTGCATCCTATCGGCCCCGCTGCGACTCGCCCTCATTGGCAAGATGACGCATTCTCATCCTCCTATGGAAGTCATTAGTCGAGCATTCTCCGATCTCAAATTTGCAGGTCCAGTGTTAGTTGGGCTAATTGTGTTAGAAATTTGTGTATCTCTAATTTCATAGGTATTTCTTTAATATGTGGCCCATATCCCATATCCTGGTTAAATTAGGTACCGACTGAATAATAAAAGTTTGGTTAATTTAAAAGGTTCCTACCATTTGCAACTTTGATGGACGGTTGCAACTTTGGTGAATTGTAGCACCTTTGATGAAAGGTTGCATGAAATGGGAAATTCATTCCTTTTCTTTGCCTATATGAACCAAAATTCCATCATTAGGGTCACCTTAAGAAACACAACTCGTAAAAAATAAGCCAAAAGAGAGAAGGCAAGTTTCACAACAAAACTATGGATTCTGGTATTTATTTATTTATGATTAATAATAAGTAATTATATGATCAAGATCTTATATCGATTTACATGTTTTTTTTATTTTTCTTCTGATTATTTACTGTACAATCTACACCTTAACGCAAGGTTATTCTACTCCAAAGCAACTTTAAGACAAACAAACACATGCATGGCTCTTGTGCATTTGACCCTATGAATTTTTTTTATTCTACACATGAATTTCCTATTTGGATCATGGCTAATCCTATTTTTTTCAATCATTAGTTACATGAAATCTCAATAAGGAGTACTACGCACTCTCAAGTTTTTAGCAACTACTATCAAGTCCTATTAGGAGTTCATATGACATATTCACATAGGTAGCAAAATGTGTGTGGAAATGATATATTCGTAAAGAATAATTGTAGATATATTTTGTGTATGGATTGGACTACAATATTCATATTATATTGAATTAATAATCACCGCAGCGGTTTCAATTACGTACATGCAAATTGTTATTCTTGTATGACATTTATATTATTAGTTGGTGTTCACCAAAGTGGGTTCAAATTATGCATTGGAAGTTAGACTAAGCAATATTATCGTTGGTTTTTACTCAAATTATGTTTTACCCACAGGTAGACCATATATTATGAGTAAAATAAACATTAATGTAGTTGGTTATTTCTGTAATTAAACAAATATAGGATATTCACATATACCATACTTGTTTCATTATTAGCATTTGGGTTCATTGAAAACATTATTGATCAGTGTACATACCTAAAGATCAGTGGGAGTAAGGTTGCAAACTTTTATATCAGGGCTTAGAGTCATGGAATCTTTTGCTAGACCACTAAAAATTTATTGTGATAATGCCACAGTAGTATTCTTTTCAAAGAATGATAGGTATTTTAAAGGAATAAAGCACATGGATATGAAATACCTGTCAGTGAAGGAAGAAATTCGAAATAAGCGAGTGTCAATTTAACATATTAAAACAAATGCTAATATAGCATATCGCTAACTAAAGGGTTACCATCTAAGATATTTAAGCATCATGCTGAAAAGATGGGTCTTTAGAGTAAACAATAGCATTTACTTATTTGTGGATTGTTATGTGCTTGTATTTTGACATTTTTGAGAATTCATTATTAAAAAATTCTGAATTTTTTTTCCATTGTTTGTGTACATGTTATGTGAATGGATAAATTATAACAGAAATAGTCTTTTCATTAAGACGTTAATGGAACATTATGATTGCTTTATTGTACAAACTTGGTTAAGTAGATTATTGGTATGTGGTACATGGAAGGGACAATGTTCTTTAAATAATATGGAACCGCTATGACTCTCATCAATGATTCAATTAACTAATGTTATTAAGACAAAGTATGTTATTTCAGCATTTATGCGCACCTTATGATTCCTAAATGAAACCATAAATATGATTGTTATATGGACCAAGTGGGAGACTGTTATAAATTTGTGTCTCTAATTTCATAAACATTGCTTTAATATGTGGCCCATATTCCATATCCTGGTTAAATTAGGTAACTGCTGAATAATAAAAGTTTGTTTAATTTCGAAGATTCCTACCATTTGCAACTTTGATGGATGGTTGCAATTTTTGGTGAATGGTTGCACCTTTGATGAAAAGTTGCATGAATAGAAAAATTGGTTCCCTGCCTATATATGAATCCAAATTCCATCATTTGGGTCATCTTAAGAAACACAACTCATAAAAAATAGACAAAGAGAGAAAAGACGAATTTTATCTCAAAACTATGGATTCTGATATTTATTTATTTATGATTAATAGTAACTAATTCTATGATCAAGATCCTACATCAATGTATATGTTTTTATTTAAATTTACATGTTCGAATTAAAATTTTATTTACATAGATTGATGCTTTCCATGTTCTGATCCGGCCTCGCCTTGAAGTGGACTTTCTGAGACTTTGGTCGAAAAATATATGGTCTATTGCCAAAGCCCCAATGAGGGTCTTGAAATGGTCGCCTGATTTCTTGACTCAAATCGAATCTCTGTTTGCCCCTGTGTGGGTCTCTCTCGGATCTTCCGAGCCACCTTTTCGCAAAGGCTTTAGTATTTTTGTTGGCGTCGTGCTTGGGTGAGCCACTCAAGTTGGACATGCCACCGAAACACTGATCTGCCCGAGCTGCGTGCGTGTACTGGTGGCAATTGACAAAGTATCCCGCTGGTGGACCACATTCAGATAAAACTTCCAAAGGGACGTCTTTATTTCCAACCCGTGGTTTTCGAGCAATATCCTGCCTACTGCTCCACTTGTCTCCACCAAGGGCACTCATCTCTTTCTTGCGAAAACATTTAGAATAAAGAAGCTAGAGGTGTCTCCTTTATAGGCATGAATGCTTTAGTGGATTTTAATTTAGTAGGGGATGGAGATATGGTAGGGCAGATTACCTCCAACCTGAAGGTCTTGTCTCGGCTTCGAACGACGTCGCTGGGAGATGCATGAGTTCTCCTACGTCTCAGCCTTCTCCTCCCTACTCTGGAGAGAGATCGGCCTCTGCCGCGGCAGTAATACATGCCCAGCTAACAGTAGATGGAGACTCCTCGAAGGCTGTAGGGACTTTCTGTTGGGTTTTTGGTTTTTCCTTTATAAAGGTTTAGTCCCACATCGGAAAAAACAAATGGTTTGTATCTCTATATATTAGCTTTGCTATTATGTGGTGTGGAGGTGCACATGGGTTTGCCATGTGGAATTATTTTTCTAATGGAAAAAAGGCTAAAATCAACAATTAAAGCATTCATGCTTTTTGCTCTTGGAAAATTTATTTCCATAGGAACTAAGTCCCGTTGGGGCTTAGCGACTCGGACTCGGTCTCGGGCTCATGAGGCGTATGTGGCGTTTTGTTGCGCAGCCCAGTACGCAGCCCATACGCGCAGCGTGCGTAGAGTGTGCAGTGTGCGCAGCGTATGCAGTGTGCGCAGCGTACGCACTGTGCGTAGAGTGCGTAGGGTGCGTAAAAGGGGCTGTGTGCGTAAAGTGTAAATTACGCTGGTGGTACAACTTCCAGCAGAACGTGTACTTGCATGTTCTGAGCGGTTGCTCCATGTTCGGGGTGGTTACTACCATGTCCCTAACATTGTGCTAACCGGACAGTTGTTGCAGGGGCTTATATAAGGCCTCCTCCTCCTCTCTCACAGGTTGCAGAATAGAAAGAGAAGCCACCAGAAAGTTTACGAAGTGTTCTTTAGCACAAGTAAACAGAGATTTTCAGACGTGTTCTTTAACACAGTTCTGATCTGCAGCCTTCGAGAGAGAGAGAAAAGGCGCCGCACCCGAGTTGCTTTTTGCACGAGAGTTCGTGTCCATCCGAGGAGTCAGAAGAGCAGTAGTGTTCCAAGTTCTCCGACGAACTTGCTGATCCCTGGAAGCTGTTCGTGTAGGACGAATAAAGCTTTGAACAACGGTGATCAGTCACCCCAGCAGGAGTTCTTCCATCTATCGCCAGTCACCTTCTTCGTTGCTGCCAGTAACTCTGATTGTATCTTCTTTTTAGAAGTACTACGATCTGATTGCTGTGATTACGAAATCTTTTTAGATTCTCGTAATATCATAACGATATCTTTTTAGATCTTCGTTATACTTGCGCAACCTTCCTAGAAGTGTTGCGTTGGAACATTATTTTTACAATTGTTTCATATTCTCAGTTTTTCATCGAAAAATTGTGCCCCGGCAATAACAATCTCAAAGCTTTATTGCTACGATGGAAAACATTAATGCTTCACTCCTAAACACTGACTTCTGTAAGTTAGAGAAGTTTGATGGAGAGCATTATCAAGTCTGGAAGAGGAAGGTTTATCTCATTCTTCAACTCAGAGACGTGGATCACGTGCTTCTTGAAGAGGAACCTACCGTTCCAGATACTGGGTCTGCTGCCGCAATCTCTGCGGCTACTAAACTTCAGGCCAAGTGAAGAAGGGAGAATAGCATTTGCAGGTTGCTTATCCTGAATGCTATGGAGGATTCCCTAGCAGAATCCTATTCTAAGAAGAATATCGCTAGAGACATATGGGAGTCTCTAGAAAAACTCTACGAAGAAGACAAGAACCGCAGTAAAATATTTGTGGTTGAAAAATATCACAAGTGGTTCTTTGAGGACGAAAAGTCTATACTGTCGCAGGTGAAGGAGTTCCTGAAACTGCGACAGAAGCTGGAAGACGAGGCGATGCCCCTCCCCGACAAGTTTGTTGTTGGAGGGATTTCTCAAAGCTCTCCGCTGGGTGGAGCAAGTTCTATACAAACATGCATAGGAAGAAGTTGGAGATCACCCTTGAAGATCTCCGACAGGAAATCTATGTTGAGGACCAGATGCGGGCTCAACTGAAGGTGGACACACTGTCCAAGCAATTGGCTAACGCCAATCTGGTTCAGACCAAGGAACCAAAGGGAAAGCAGGCGACTTTCCACAGCAAGAAGAAGAACCCTGACAATCTAAAAGTCAAGGGAACTTCTATCAAGAAAAAGAAGCCGAAGTCTAAAATGCCTTGCTTCAAGTGTGGCAAGAAGGGCCACTTTAAGAATGAGTGCAAAGCAAAAACCAAGCAATCAGAGCAAGGAGAGCCTAGTAAGGTATCTATGATCACTGACATTGTTGCTATGATTGCACAGGTTGATGCGGTAAGGACTGATTCTGACTGGTAGGTAGACACTGGAGCCTCCTGCCATGTCTGCTCCAGTAAGGAGTGGTTCACCACCTACACCCCTACTTCTGAAGTGGTTATGATGGTGAACCAGGCATAAGCTGAAGTGCTCGGGATCGGGACGGTGGTGTTGAAGCTGACTTCGGGGAAGTCTCTGATGCTTCAAGACGTGAAGCACGTACCTACTATCGCCAAGAACCTGGTCTCGGGAGGCCTACTCTGCAATGCAGGCCTCAGGATGGACATCAATACTGGCCAGATGGTGATGTCTATCAAGGGAACATATTTCGGGAAAGCTTTTTATACCGAAGGAATGTTCAAGATTCAGCTTGTAAATCAGTCCAATGTAATTAATGTAATTAATGAAGTCACTCATTCTGCTTATACTCTTGAGTTGTGGCATAATAGGCTAGGACATGTTCATTGTAAACGAATAAACAGAATGTCTAGTCTAGGACTTATCTCCAAATGTGGGGGTAAGGTAGAGAAATGTGAAGTTTGTGCTCAAACGAAGATCACAAGGAAACCCTTTCCTCGGGTTAATCGAAGTACAGATCTTTTGGAGTTGGTTCACTCCGATATCTGTGACTTCAAACAGTTCTCTACAAAGGCCGGGATGAAGTATTTCATAACCTTCATCGATGACATTTCAAAGTATGCGTTCGTCTACTTGCTGAAGGCTAAAGGCGAAGGATTCGAGAAGTTCAAGGAGTTCAGAGCCGAAGCTGAGCGGCAGATTGGACAACAACTCAAAAGGATAAGAAGTGATCGAGGTGGGGAGTACAGGTCTCATGAATTCGCATCCTTCTGCAAAGAACATGGAATTGTCAATGAGACTACGACTCCGTACTCTCCTCAATCAAACGGAGTAGCAGAGAGGAAGAACAGAACGTTAACAGAAATGATTAACTCAATGTTGTTGACTGCTGGTCTTCCTAAGTGCTACTGGGGAGAAGCTGCATTGACGGCCACTTTTATTCTAAATAGGGTGCCTCATGCAACTTCAGACATTACTCCCCATGAACTCTGGTTCAAGGTCAGACCAAACTTGAATGTCATTCGAGTGTGGGGGTGTCCGGCATATGTCAAGCTTCCAGATCTAAAGATTCAGAAGCTTGGAACAAGGACTATAAAGACGATCTTCTTGGGGTATGCCGAGAAGAGTGATGCTCGGAGATTTCTTGATATTGAGTCAAATCATATCATTGAATCTCGCGACACAGAATATTTTGAAGACAAATTTGCAAGGCACAAGAATATTGTTCTTACGGATGTTCCGGAGAACAATGAGGGTGCGCAAGAAACTGAAGTCTTCAATGAAGATGTGGTCCAAGAAGATGTTGTTGTTGAAACAACGGTTGAACCAGAACAAGCTGAGCCTTCAGCTCAGCGTGTGAGGAGGCCGAAGGACTTCGGAAGTGACTTTGTCACCTATCATGTGGAAGCTGATCCGCTTACCTATGATGAGGCGATGAAGACCAGAGACGCGGTTTTCTGGAAGGAGGCGATTGACAATGAAATTGATTCCATCACCTCAAATAACACTTGGGTGTTGGTTGATCTTCCTGAAGGAGCGAAACCCATCGGATGCAAATGGATCTTCAAGAAGAAGATGAAAGCAGACGGAACTATTGACAAGTTCAAGGCTAGGTTGGTAGCCAAGGGGTTTTCTCAGAAGCAGGGGATTGACTATTTTGACACGTATGCTCCAGTAGCCCGGATGACCACCATCAGAATGTTGATTGCTCTCGCAGCAATACATAAGATGGTAATACATCAGATGGATGTGAATACGGCTTTCCTAAATGGCTAGCTGACCGAAGAGATTTACATGCAACAGCCAGAGGAATTTGTCATCAGGGGTCTTGAAGACAAAGTCTGTAAGTTGGTAAAATCTTTGTACGGTCTTAAACAGGCTCCCAAGATGTGGCATGAGAAATTTGACAAAGTTATAAGGTCAAATGGTTACATGGTCAGCGATACGGACAAGTGTGTTTACACGAAGTTCGCTGATGGAAGTGGTGTGATCGTTTGTCTGTACGTGGACGACATGCTTATCTTAGGTACAGATATTAGCTGTGTCACGGAGACAAAGAAATTCATCTCAAGCAAGTTCAGTATGAAGGACTTGGGGGAAGCTGATGTGATCTTAGGGATCAAGATCATCCGGACAGACACTGGACTAGTGCTGTCACAGTCTCATTATATTGAGAAAATGATCACTCGTTATGGGTATCGGGATCTTCCAGGGATCGATACGCCGTACATGTGTGATCTGAAGCTGAAGCCTAATTCAGGGGAAAGCATCAGGTAGCTGGAGTATACAAGCGTAATGGAAAGTTTGATGTATGCTACTACTGCCACAAGGCCTGACATAGCTTTTGCCATGGGAATACTGAGTCGTTTCACGAGCAACCCAGGTGCTGAACACTGGAAAGCTGTGAAACGGGTTATGAGATATTTCAAGAAGACTCAGACATATGTACTGTACTACAGCGGAGATCCGTCGGTAGTGGAAGGCTTCAGTGATGCTAGTTGGTGCTCAGAGGTGGAGAGCGAGAGGTCCACAGGTGGATACATTTTCACAATGGGTGGAGCTGCTATATCGTGGAAGTCGAAGAAGCAGACTATGCTCTCGCGGTCATCCATGGAATCTGAATTCTTTGCACTAGATACCGCAGCCGAGGAAGCAGAATGGCTTCGGGAGCTCATGTATGATCTTCCATTGGTTGGGGCACAAATACCGGCGATACCGATATACTGCGACAACCAGGCGACTGCGGCGGTGGCATCAAATGACCTCTTCAACGGAAAGAAGAGGACTGTGCGGTTGAAGCACAGGGCAGTACACGAACTTATCAAGAGAGGTGTTATTGCAGTTATTGATGTTCGGAGTCAGGAGAACCTGGCGGATCCGTTCACCAAGGGCCTCAAGCGCCAGCTGGTCGATGATACAGCTTGTAAAATGGGTTTGAAGGCATTCTGATATTGTATTATTGTATTCCTACCAAAAAGTTTTATGCTATTAGTTCAAAGATTTATCTACTAGGCATCTAGCTTTTCATTCAAGGGAGGACCACTAATCGGAAGAATATCATGAACGGTGGGTACATGTTCTATTGGGCATGGAGAGGTTACAGACCTATAACCACTGTTGTCTACTATTGTTTTCTGTGAAAAACGGTTCCTGTGGGAAGGTTGGCTTAATTGCCTTAATGAGTTCTCAGGCAGAGTGAATGCCTGGAGTGCTTTACAGGAAGCACGGTAGAGCAGCACTACAAGGAGTGAAACTCCATGCTACAGTGGGGTGACTCCACAATGAGGTTCCTATATGTAGGGTGCTGCCCAGGAATAGGATAAAGCCTCGGCTTTGCAGGCCAAGTCACAGCGGCGTAGCACCACAAATAGGCAGTTAGCCTAATGCTGTATGTTAAATATAAAGAGGGGTGTAGTCAGCACTACAAAGAGGAGGAGTTCCTCATGTTACAGTGGCACGACACCACCATGAGGTACCCGGTTAGGGATAAAGCCTCGGCCTTGCAAGCCATGTCGTTGCGGCGTAACACCGCAAGGGAGCCTAAGGCTTCATGCTGGGTAGTTTGGCACTACAAAGAGGCGGTTGCCTCATGCTACTGTAGTATGACACTACGATGAGGTTCTCGGTACGGGGTAAGGCCTCGGCTTTAAGCCATGTCATAGCGGCGTAGCACCGCAAGGGAAGCGCAAAGCGCTTCATGCCATGTCTCTTTATAATGAACTCACCTATAGTGTATGACAGAGATATCAGGCCGTCTCTTGAGGGTAAACTTGTAGACACCCAAAATTATACACTGAAACCAGGCTGGCACAGGGCCTTTAATGTGTAGCCAGAAGTACATGTAACTACATTATGTGAGTGGAAAGAATTTCGGCTATGATGCAGAATTCAAGGCTTAGTCCATTCTTGTATTATAGTTTGATTTTTGACCCATGCGGAAAGATTCAAGTCGTAAGCGACATCTCTCCAAATGCATGATGAACAGTTACTGTGGGGAACACTTATATCCATATATAGAGATATGTGGGGGATTGTTGAGTTTTTGGTTTTTCCTTTAGAAATATTTAGTCCCACATCGGAAAAAACAAATGGTTTGTATCTCTATATATTAGCTTTGCTATTATTGGAGATGCACATGTGGTGTGGAGGTGCACATGGGTTTGCCATGTGGGATTATTTTTCTAATGGGAAAAATGCTAAAATCAACAATTAAAGCATTCATGCTTTTTGCTCTTGGGAAATTTATTTCCATAGAAGCTAAGCCCCGTTGGGGCTTAGCGACTCAGACTCGGACTCGGACTCGGACTCGGGCTCGGGCTCGGACTCGGGCTCAAGGGCTCATGAGGCGTAATGTGGCATTTTGTTGGCGTACTTTGCACTTAGCACGTCAGCATCGTCGCTAGGCGCATAGTGCGCTTAAGTTGCGCTCGTTGCACGAGACACTTGCGCGACCACATTGTGCGGCCCGTTATGCGAGCCCAGTTACGCTGGCCCAGTTACGCAGCCCAGTACGCAGCCCAGTACGTCCAGTACACGCAGTGTGTGCAGCGTACGCAGCATGCGTAGAGTGCGCAGTGTGCGCAGCGTACGCAGTGTGCGTAGAGTGCATAGGGTGCGTAAAAGGGACTGTGTGCGTAAAGTGTAAATTACGCTGGTGGAACAACTTCCAGCAGAACGTGTACTTACATGTTCTGAGCGGTTGCTCAATGTTCGGGGTGGTTACTACCACGTCCCTAACATTGTGCTAACCGGGCAGTTATTGCAGGGGCTTTTATAAGGCCTCCTCCTCTCTCACAGGTTACAGAATAGAAAGAGAAGCCACCAGAAAGTTTACGAAGTGTTCTTTAGCACAAGTAAACAGAGATTTTCAGACGTGTTATTTAACACAGTTCTGATCTGCAGCCTTCGAGAGAGAGAGAGAAAAGGCGCTGCACCAGAGTTGCTTTTTCTACGGGAGTTCGTGTCCATCCGAGGAGTCAGAAGAGCAGTAGTGTTCCAAGTTCTCCGATGAACTTGCTGGTTCCTGGAAGCTGTTCATGTAGGACGAATAAAGCTTTGAACAACGGTGATCATTCACCCCAGCAGGAGTTCTTCCATCTATCGCCAGTCACCTTCTTCGTTGCTGCCAGTAACTCTGATTGTATCTTCTTTTTAGAAGTACTACGATCTGATTGCTATGATTACGAAATCTTTTTAGATTCTCGTAATATCATAACGATATCTTTTTAGATATTCGTTATACTTACGCAACCTTCCTAGAAGTGTTGCGTTGGAACATTGTTTTTACAATTGTTTCATATTCTCAGTTTTCCATCGAAAAATTATGCCCCGGCAATAATACTTTCCTAGGTCGGGTGCCGCCTCTTCCTCCGAGACTGAGGGTACCTCCATTGGTGCAGGGTCAGCTGTGTGTGGGTTATCGGTGGCGTCAGGTTTGCAATAGGCGATGGTCCAGTTAGGGATCGAGGTTTGAGGATAGTCACCTCTGTTGATGCCGTATCGTCTTGGGAGCCGCCCGATCGTGGATGTCTTGCTTTGGCGATGGTCCAGCAACAGATCCAGGTTAGAGCGTCAGGTCTATATTACCATAAGGTAGTCGTGAAGGACCTGTCTCCCTCATTGGGGCTACAACGGGATGTTCAGTTGGTAGTTGTTGGGCGCTTGAGTTGGAAAAAAGAGGTGGAAGGCACAGAAGAGGCACTCAGGAGTGCGGTCCATCCTCTAGTTTCCAGCTATGCACTTATGGTTGGCTCGATGTTTGAGCCTGGGTCGTTGGGAGTTTTTAAGCATAGTTCAGGAAGCACAATGGCTAGTCCTATTGCGGATGAGGATTCGTTTACTGGTGATTGTCTGACCTCTAACGTAAACGATGCGGGTGCTGCCCCCGATATTAGTGTCGCCATCAGTAGCCTTGGGGTTTCGTTCACTGGTGAGTCTCTGACCTCTGGTTTAGGGAAAGGTTTTAAGACTGGAGATGAAAAACCTACTTAGGGTGACACCCAGTAACTTATGAACTTGCGGTCATCATCCTCTTCCCATGCCAAAGCTTCAGCAAAAGGGATATCTCAGGCTTGATGTGTTTTTTCTGATGTGTGTCGAGTCGAGCTCTTTATCTACAGCAATTCACTTCCTCGCTTTGGGATATGGGTTGGCTGATATTGTAATTTTCTACGTCACGTTCCTGGTCATCAGGTAATAAAAAAGTTTTTGTTTGAATATATATATATGAAAATTTTTACAATATATCCATCCTTTTGGGATGTATCGATACATCACAAATATGGACCGTTGGATGTTCATCCAACGGTTCAGATTAAATTCAGATGAAATAATGCAGGAGACATCATTTAATGCTGTTTTTGACTTTTGATCTCTTATTAACTTCCTATAGTAGGTCATTCTTCAATGTAATTTTTTCAATGAACACCCTAAATCAACTCATATTTACTTTCTCTTTCGTCCAGGTAATTTAATATTTTATGCAACTACGTATATAAAACAATAATTGTGTGTCGGTCGGAAAGGAAGGACACAGTGTGTCCAGGTCTGTAGGCTATGTAGACGACGACACCACCGTCGCTGGCGATCTAGATGGTGACACCGACGACGAATAGTACATTTAGGACGGAGAATGGTACATTTAGAAGCCGATAAAAGCTCATTCTCTCAAACCTCTTCTTTGTGTAAATTAAATCCAAGGAGGACACAATCCCTAGGGACACAGTGTGTCCAGGCCTGTAGGCGATGTAGACGACACCACCGCCGGTGGCGATCTAGATGATGACACCGACGATGAATGGTACATTTAGGACGGAGAATGGTACATTTTGGACGAAAAGGCGGTGGCGATCTAGATGATGACACCGACGATGAATGGTACATTTAGGACGGAGAATGGTACATTTTGGACGAAAAATGGTACATTTAGGACGGAGAATGGTACATTTAGGAAGCCGATAAAAGCTCATTCTCTTAAATCTCTTCTTTGTGTAAATTAAATCCAAGGAGGATACAATCCCTAATTTTAGTTATTGCTTAGCAGAGTCTGCTTAATTGTTGTAAAATTGTGGTGTTGCTTCTGTGACACTTTCATCTTTAATCTCATGTTTTCTATGAATATGTGTTCTTTTTTATTTTGATTTAGTAATCTTTCTATAATTAGTTTTTTTGTTTCATCTAACAATTTAATATTTTTGTTATAAAGCTACATGCCATGGTGGTGGTGGTGGAAGAAGAAACGAAGATGAAGAAGGAAAGAAGAAGAAGTTTCGGTTCGCGACGGACTTCGTCGAGTTGCTCAATCAAATGGAATTAAACCTCTTATAGAATTCCTTAATTGAAGTTGATCATGATAACCTTTTGTACTTTTCAAACGGCTAGTATAATCTTCCTCTAGCCCTCCTCAATCAAACGGCTAGTAGATTGTTTGCTAGTCTCGAAATTTATTTGTCTTTCCATCTTCCTCACTTTTTGTACTTCTCTCTTACTATATATACAATAGTTTTCTTGTTTCATAGTACTATTATTCATTCTGAAATACATAGAATAGTTGTCTGAAATACAATAGTTTTTTTGTTCTCAAGATGTCTACTCGTTTGGTAGAAAATGTAGAAGACGTAGAAGATTGGTTGCCAACTCCAAATGAAACCTTCATTCTGCGTATGTTGCGCAGGATTGAACAAAAACTGTCGACGATTTCAGCTGATGTTGCATCGATCAATTCTAAGCTTGGTTCAATACAAATTGAACAAATGAATTTCTTTCGGCGTTTGGAGAAGATTGAAGAATCTCCAGTTTTGAAGGAGGCATTATCATCTGGAGTATTTAATAATGTGAAGGTGGTTTCCGTTGAATCTTCTTCCGATGAGGAGGACGTGGTGCTACAGAATCGTAGTAAAGCATTGGACCGAATTCTCGCATTGTGTCCTATAGAAGAAACTGACTTTAGCAGTTCTTGGAAAAGAATGCGTGAAAATTTAGATCCGGTCACACCATCAAAAAGTTTAACAAGGGGTTCAACCTCGAAGCCTAGCAATTGTACTAGTGGTTCTTCGAGTTATTATGACTATATTTTTGCCGACGATAGACCTAACGAGTAAATAATATGAGTTTTGATTTAATTTCAACAATTTTTTTCTCCTAATTTATTCGTTTCTTTTCTTAGAAAAATAATATTATCTTGCAACAAAATCAATGTGCCTCGGTTTGAGATGAAGACCTTAGCTCCTTTAACGAGAATTAAAAATGGGGTATGTATAGATAGTATATTTCTTCTTAGATGCCATCTATGTTTACTTCGATTCCATCGTTGATATTTTTAATAATTTATTCAGATTGTAGGCATTGTCTCTGCTCTTCTCACCCCGGAGGAACGAAAAAGAACCTCCAATAAAGCTAATGTATGGTTTTACCAATAAGGATAACGGTGAGTGTGCATTTTATTCTTCAATGCATATGCATTAACAATTTTCTCGTTTGTTTGTCCTTCGTAATGTATTATTTGATGTGTATGTAGAAAGAAATGTTACCTCCATCCGACAAAAAATTTTATGAAATATGAAAGAAGTCCAAATATTTTCAGAATTACATGGGATCTTTAAGCACTTGTAACGAGGTATTAATGTATTTCTGTTTAAATATTAATCCTAATTTTCGGAAAATTTACTAATTTATTTTACCTAATTAATCCTGATTCAGATATACATACCCATTCTTTTGGACGAACACTATACTCTTGCAAGAGTTCTGGTTAAAACAAGTACTGTTGAAATTTGGGACTCACTTGCATCTAAAGATGATCTGATTCAAAACAAAACAGTCATAAAAGAAATAGTAAGCTCATATTCATCAATTTTTATGAATTGGGTACAAGATACGCGGTATACTAATACATATTGTATTCTAGTAATTGTAGCTTTCAAATTTGGATCTCTTTCTCGAAAAAGAGATTTTGAAGTTGAGAGATGCTAGGTTCAGCTTTTCAACTTTTGCAATAAAACGTCGTTCTTATGTTCCCCGCCAAAGCAATTCTGTTGATTGTGGGATTTTTGTAATTGCATTCATGAAAGACCGATGTCACTACGCCAAAACATGCATTTTTCGACAGACCAAAACCGTCGTAAATCACAATAAACGACAGTTTTGATCTGTCAGAACATCCGTCGTTAATAGCGCGTCCCAAAATTTAAACGACAGTTTTGGACTGTCGTTTTGTAGCTGAATAAAACAACAGTTATTTTCTGTTAAATAAAAACGACGGACTAAAACTGTCAAATAACCTGTAAATTAGTCTGCCAGTATTTTTACTTTTTCAATAATTAAGGTCTGTCGTTTTTAGATACAGAATTAAAAAAACTCAATTTATTCATATCAAATATATTTAAACCTGTTTATCCTCTATATAAAACAGAAATACATCTGAAAATAAAATTTCATATAAATATCAACAATCATTAGTAATGAAAAAAATTAATCAAATTGTATTAACTAATAAATGTATCGAGTTTACATGGCAATATTCCATCAAAAAACAAAAAAAGTAACTCCAATGTTGCTAGCTGACAACGGTTTCATTCTCATGATGAACAAAAAGAAGAGAATGTTATTGCTAGATTACAATCTCAAGTGCAGTACAAAAAAATAGAATTTCAAAACCTCACAAGCTGAACTGAATATTTTGGCCAATTAATCATTTCGCCAACAGTAAGTAATATCATCAAACTTTTCGTCTCTATCGAACAACATCTTATTGCCACCAAAAATTTCATCAACAACAATATTATAAGCTTCATCATAATGGTGCATCTGTATTGACACGTCCAATTGCAATGGCTTCCTTTTTAAAACTCTTCAAAAGACAAGTCTTTACGGACAAAGTAGCCTGATCATGTCCCTACATACAAACATAAGAAGAAGAAAAAAAGTATATAATAGTTCTTGATTCTCCATAAGTATTCAAAAAAAATCTGTAAAGTTATATACCTTTTGCATAAGTACTCATCTTATTGGATACAAGAACATCTAGTCTTACTACAACTTGACTCTTCTCCAAAAAAAAGGCCAGACTAAGATCCATAATTATGAGAAACAAAAGAAAAAAAAGAATCTAGCATTACCTACTAATATACCTATGAATCAAGCCCGACCTACTGATATACCTATAAAGGAGTGCATTAGTAAAAAAAAGTAATGTGTTCAAGAAAATTAGATTTCTAAATTTCATATAACTTTAGCTATAGTGCACAATAGAATATAACATCTCTCTCTAGGATTAACCACAGACAATAGAACATTAATTTTCAGCAATAATAATTGGAACATGAAACAACTGTAAACAAAAAAGGAACTTCTCAATAAAAACATAAAGAACGAAATGGAAGTTTCACTAACCTTCATGTGATTCCTCAGCTATATCCAAAACCTTCCATGTTTCAGCACATAACCATTGCAGTGAAGAACCACAAGTGGTTGCAAGAATTTTCCCATCAGGTGAGAGGCTCATTCGGTCGTAGTGTGAAGTAGAGCCTTTTGCATCTTTAAGTGGGATATCAATCACTTTCAAGGTCTTGGATCCTCGTCAAGATGATAACGAACTTGCAAAACAAAAGCACCCAATAAAAGTTTCAGAAAGGACAGGATAATTCAATTACAATACTTTAAAGCATGTTCCAGATATAAGATCACAAGCAGAATGTTTTAAGCATACAAGATCAGTCGCAAGAAAGAGAGATGAAAATTGTACAACATCACAGAAGGTAGGGTTCCCAAATTCCTATAGAGCCATTTCATGGTTAATCATTCCAAATTTAGTAAACGTTATACTGCATTGTAGAATCAAATTCCGAGGTCAATTCCTTTCAGTGTATAAAAAAGTATTATCCTACCCAGACAAAATATTTTGGTGATTTAACACACAAATCTCTGCAACCAATAACAAATGGATGAAAAATCCGAGGTAAAAGTCATTTAATCAACATACAATAGAACAGATGCTCTTTTAACATGGCAATCCCTTGCAATACAGAATACAAAGCAAGAAGGAATATGACTTACCATTGATATTCCATTTTCTTATTGAACCATCTTTCGAAGCTGTCATGATCTACTCTGAATTTGGAGTGAAGCACAAACAAGTCACAGCACTCTGAGAATTAATTAACATCAATTAGTAGGTTGGCGATTAAGAGGTGCAGTGCATGTCAAGGTAAAGGACCCTTAACTCATAAAAAGTAAACCCCAAAAAAATACAACTGAAAGTAGAAACAAATGGGATTACATAAAAATAAAGTAAAGAGAATGTAGAAAGACAAGCAAGAGATGAGCATATCATAGACAAAACACAAACCATAACCTAGACTATGCAGAAAGTAAATATGATTGAACATCATCCTAAAAAATACAGGTTTTAGAAAGGCAATGAGAAGCTGATCTGAAGACCGGAGACAACATCCTCCAAAACACATGATTTTGCAATCAACAGATAAAAATTTCTTAGTCGTACTTGGATAATGGATTCTGTTAAAGACATTGAATCCGCACCAACACTCTTGAGCTATGATGAGGAAATAACATACAACAAGATAATTGAAACATAAAAAAAGTTCATATTGTATACAACCAACATCAAACACCAAACAATGCTTTTAGCAAAGTTTCAGACAAACATGTTAATGAACAATTATTACCACTATGAATTTAAGAATGCTACCTCTGTGACTGCCCTCAGTTTGTTATAAAGGATAAATAACTGACCATGTACTGATAATCCAAAGGCATGATAGTAGCTGCAACCTGGAGAAGCAAAAGAATATTTATTATTAAGCCATAAGTTGCAATCAAAATTAAAAGACTCTTTTTTTCTTTTCTCTTTTATGTGTTTTCACAAATTTATCCTAACAGAACTGTACAACTACAACAAATTTTTCTCCAAATCAGACATGTAAAAATATAACCTTTCCCACTTGATGAATGCACAAGAGTTGGTAGTCCCAAAATCAATTCCATACATCATTTGAAGCTTGTTTTGAACTACTTTGCACTTGATATTCTAATGTATGTCTGAGTATGCATTAATGATTTAATGCCACTTGATATTCCTAACACGTTAAGGGAAAATGACAAGAAGTAATCTCTTAAACATTACTAACTAGTACAAAAGACTCTTATAAGCAAACATAGTAATACAAATTATAAAGAGACAATGTTTATGTATACCTTTCCTTGAAACATCGAAACCCTGGAATTATCAAAACTGAGGTATTCATTCATAGTAGGTACTACATTAATCTTTTATGCCTACTGGTTACTATGAGTATCAAAGGGTCAAACCGTAAAACATAGGCAGCTAGTTGGTAGGTTGGTAGCAGCTCCTTCATCTTCTATGTCGACCGGTATATAAAAAATCCATCATATCAGAGATGCAAATCAACAGGGATGTACTTTCTATATAACTGAAGAAAGGTCTTTCAGGTCTTCAAGATAACATGGTTAAGGATATAAGTTCTCCCCCCAAATTTAAGAAAAGTTTAACGATAGTGCACCTATCTAATGGGCTTATTCATAGAAGACATGCATTCACAAGTGTATAATAGGAACTACATTAGAACCTGAAACAGAGTAAATTATGAGAGAAAGAGAGAGAGAGAAAGTGGTGTCATAAAATTGAACAACTTGTTTCCCTTTAGATGTAGCCCTGTATATGGAAGGAAATGTGGAATGATTTATAAGCACACATCTAAACTTATCAGGGAAAATAATGGGAAATAAAAAAACCTATGTGAAAACCTATGTCAAGGATTTATATTTAAAAAATTGTTACCATCCTAGTTTCTCTTGCTATGAAAAAGGACTAAAGGCTTGCTTGATAGTGACCAACAAAATTGAATTTAACATGTACTATGCATCATGATATACCAACTTGAAAACCTGAGAACAAGCAAGTAGGATACAATATATACTTGTTTCATCTTGATCACAGGTCAAATGGTCCACAAGCTTCGAAGGCATGCCCTTGTAACCATTACATCTTATATAGCTCAGTGAGAGAGTAGCTAGAAAGTGTCCTGAAAGTATTGGGTTCGAATCTGTAATTGCACATCCATTCTAAAATCATTTTCCTTTCAACACCAAAATTTAGCAATATATATATATATATATATATATATATATATATATATATATATATAAATATATATATATATATATATATATATATATATATATATATGCTTAAATTAATCATAACTTGATACACATGACACATTTGGATAAATATAATCTACAACAATCACCTGAATCAGTTTTGACCGCTTAATCAAAAGAGTACTTGCAATCAAGAAGAGTCCCATTTCAAGAGCACAATCTTCCCTATCTCCTCCATCAAGAAGAGCAATCTACAAATTACTAAACAATTGGCATATGCCTGAGGCCCAAGTCCCTTATCAAGTATCTTATGAAAGTACATGGAAGCTTCATATATGACTAGTTTGTTAGAGCCGGGGCACAATTTTTTGATGGAAACCTGAGAATTCGTAACAATTGTAAAAACAATCGTTATTATGTAACGCTTCACAGAAGGTACGTAACAGAAATTCCACTAATGCAATACTTCACAGAAGGTGCACAGATTTCTACCAACGTAAATACTTCACCGAAGGTGCGCTAATAGAATTCTAATAAACGAAGAACGTGAGCAACACTTCACAGAAGGTGCACAGATTTCTACCAATGCAAATACTTCACCGAAGGTGCGCTAATAGAATTCTGATAAACGAAGAAGGTGACAGGAAAAAGATGGAAAAACTCCTGCTGGGGTGAATAATCACCGTTGCTCAAAGCTTTATTCGCCCCACACGAATAGCTTCCAGGAATCAGCAAGTTCGTCGGAGAACTTGGAACACTCTTGCTCTTCTGACTCCTCGGATGAACACGAACTTCCGTGCAAAACTCAACACTGGTACAATACCTCTCTTCTCTCTTACAGCTTCAAACACTTGTAAACTTTCTATCTACTACCTGTGTATTAGTTACTTACTGTGAAAGAGAGGGAGGACACCTTATATAGGCTCCTGCAACAACTACCCGGTTAGCACAATATTAGGGACATGGTAATAACCACCCCGAATATGGAGCAACCGCTCAGAACATGTAAAGACACGTTCTGCCGTAAGTTGCGCCTCTCGCGTAACCAGCTTGATTTTTACTTTACGCATACAGCCATTTTACGCAACCTGCACACACTACGCACTCTACGCACACTGCGTACGCTGCGCACACTGCGTACTCTACGCACGCTGTGCACACTATGCACACTATGCGTACTAGGCTACGTACTGGGCTGCGTAACTAGGCCGACGTAACTGGACTTGCGTAACGGTCTGCGGAACGTGGTCGTGCAAGGGGCTCGTGCAACGAGCACAACTTAAGCATACTATGCGCCTAGCGACGATGCTGATGTGCTAAGTGCAAAGTGCACCAACAAAATGCCACATTACGCCTCATGAGCCCTTGAGCCCGAGACCGAGCCGAGCCCGAGCCCGAACCCGAGTCCGTATCCGAGTCCGAGTCCGAGTCGCTAAGCCCCTATGGGGCTTAGCTCCCATGGAAATAAATTTCCCAAGAGCAAAAAGCTAGAAGCTTACCATGGAGCCTCATTCTTACCTCTTAGTAAAATTATCCACATGGTTTCCACCTTTGGGTCACCACCCATGTGCACATCCCAATAATACATAAAAGCTATATATGTTGAGATACCACATGATGCATTTCCGATATGGGACTAAAACTTCACTAAGCATGTAGAGAACAAGTTCTCTACATGTCAAGAATACAAATGCCCCAACAATCCCCCATATATCTCAATATATATGGGTTCGAACGTTCTCCACAGTGACTGTCTATCATGCATTATGAGAGATGTCATGATAACTTGAATCTTCCCGCATGGATTAAACAACAGATTATAATACAAGAATGGACTAAGCCTTGAATTCTGCACCATAGCTGAAGTTGTTCCCACTCACACAATGTAGTCACATGTGCTTCTGGCTATGCACATTAAAGGCCCTGTGCCAGCCTAGTTTCAATGTATACTTTTGGGCATCTACAAGTTTACCCTCAAGAGACGGCCTGATATCTCTGTCAATACACTATAGGTGAGTTCATTATAAAGAGACATGGCATGTAACACTTTACGCTCCCCTTGCGGTGCTACACCGCTATGACATGGTCCGAAGCCAAGGCATTACCCCTCCCTAGGAATCACCCCATATCTGGGAACCTTTGTATTGTCATACTACTGTAGCATGAGGCAACTGCCTCTTTGTAGTTCCAAACTACCCAGCATGAAGCCTTAGGCTCCCTTGCGGTGTTACGTCGCAACGATATGGCTTACAAGGCCGAGGCTTTATCCGTTACCGGGTACCTCATTGTGGTGTCGTGCCACTATAACATGAGGAACTCCTCCTCTTTGTAGTGCTGACTACACCCCTCTTTATTTTTAACATACAGCATTAGGCTAACTGCCTATTTGCGGTGCTACGTCGCTATGACTTGGCCTGCAAAGTCGAGGCTTTATCCTATTTCTGGGCAGCATCCCACATATAGGAACCTCATCGTGGAGTCACCCCACTGTAGCATGGAGTTTCACACCTTGTAGTGCTGCTATACCGTGCTTCCTGTAAAGCACACCAGGCATTCACTCTGCCTGAGAACTCATTAAGGCAATTAAGCCAACATTCCCACAGGAACCGTTTTTTGTAGAAAATAATAGTAGACAACAGTGGTTATAGGTCCGTAACCTCTCCATGCCCAATAGAACATGTACCTACCGTTCCTGATATTCTTCCAGTTAATGGTCCTCCCTTGAACCAAAAGCTAGATGCCTAGTAGATAAATCTTTGAACTAATAGTATAAAACTTTATGGTAGGAATACAATAACTAATATCAGAATGCCTTCAAGCCTATTTTACATGCTGAGTCATTGACCAGCTGACGCTTGAGGCTCTTGGTGAACGGATCCGCTAGGTTTTCCTGACTCCGAACATCAATCACTACAATTACACCTCTCTTAATAAGATCGTGTACTGCCCTGTGCTTTAACCGCACAGTCCTCTTCTTTCCGTTGAAGAGGTCATTTGTTGCTACCGCCGCAGTCGCCTGGTTGTCACAGTATATCGGTATTGCCGATATTTATGCCCCAACCATTGGAAGATCATACATGAGCTCCCAAAGCCATTCTGCTTCCTCGGCTGCGGTGTCAAGTATAAAGAACTCAGATTCCATGGATGATCGTGAGAGCATTGTCTGCTTCTTCAACTTCCATGATATAGCAGCTCCATCCATTATGAAAATATATCCACCTGTGGACCTCTCGCTCTCTAAATCTGAGCACCAGTTGGCATCACTAAAGCCTTCCACTACCTGTGGATCTCCGCTGTAGTACAGTACATATGTCTGAGTCTTCTTGAGATATCTCATAACCCGTTTCACAGCCTTCCAGTGTTCAACACCAGGGTTACTTGTGAAACGACTCAGCATTCCTACGGTAAAAGCTATGTCAGGTCTTGTGGCAGTAGTAGCATACATCAAACTCCCGATTATGTTTGCATACTCCAGCTGTCTGACGCTTTCTCCTGAATTAGGCTTCAGCTTCAGATCACACCTGTACGGCGTATCGATCCCTGAAAGATCTCGATACCCATAACGAGTGATCATCTTCTCAATATAATGAGACTGTGACAGCGCTAGTCCAATGCCTGTCCGGATGATCTTGATCCCTAAGATCACATCAGCTTCCCCCAAGTCCTTCATACTGAACTTGCTCGAGATGAACCTCTTTGTCTCCGTGACACAGCTCATATCCGTACCTAGGATAAGCATGTCATCCACATACAGACAAACGATCACACCTCTTCCATCAACGAACTTAGTGTAAACACACTTGTCCGTCTCGCTGACCATGTAGCCATTTGACCTTATAACCTTGTCAAATTTCTCATGCCACGTCTTGGAAGCCTGTTTAAGACCGTACAAAAATTTCACCAACTTGCAGACTTTGTCTTCAAGACCCTTGACGAAAAATCCCTCTGGTTGTTTCATATAAATCTCTTCGATCAGCTCACCATTTAGGAAAGCCGTTTTCACATCCATCTGATGTATCACCATCTTATGTATCGCTGCGAGAGCAATAAACATTCTGATGGTAGTCATCCGGGCTACTGGAGCATACGTGTCAAAGTAGTCGATTCTCTGCTTCTCAGAAAAACCCTTGGCTACTAGCCTAACCTTGAACTTGTCAATAGTTCCGTCTACTTTCATCTTTTTCTTGAAGATCCATTTGCATCCGATGGGTTTTGCTCCTTCAGGAAGATCAACCAACACCCAAGTGTTATTTGAGGTGATGGAATCAATTTCATTGTCAATCGTCTCCTTCCAGAAAACTGTGTCTCTAGTCTTCATCGTCTCATCATAGGTAAGCGGATCTGCTTCCATATGATAGGTGACAAAGTCGCTTCCGAAGTCCTTCGGCCTCCTCACTCGCTTCGTTGACGGCTCAGCGAGATCTGGTTCAACCGTTGTTTCAACAACAACATCTTCTTGGGCCACATCTTTATTGAAGACCTACGCACCCTCATTATTCTTCGGAACATCCGTAAGAACAATATTCTTGTGCCTTGCAAATTTGTCTTCAAAATATTCTGCGTCGCGAGATTCAATGATATGATTTGACTCAATATCAAGAAATCGCCGAACATCACTCTTCTCGGCATACCCCAAGAAGATCGTCTTAGTAGTCCTTGTCCCAAGCTTCTGAATCTTCAGATCTGGAAGCTTGACATATGCCAGACACCCCCACACTCGAATGACATTCAAGTTAGGTCTGATCTTGAACCAAAGTTCATGAGGAGTAACGTCTGAAGTTGTATGAGGCACTCTATTTAGAATAAAAGTGGCCGTCAATGCAGCTTCTCCCCAGTAGCACTTAGGAAGACCCGTAGTCAACAGCATTGAGTTAATCGTTTCTTTTAATGTTTTGTTCTTCCTCTCTGCTAGTCCGTTTGATTGAGGAGAGTACAGAGCCGTAGTCTCATTGAAAATTCCATGTTCTTTGTAGAACGATGCGAATTCATGATACCTGTACTCCCCACCTCGATCACTTCTTATTCTTTTGAGTTGTTATCCAGTCTGCCGCTCAGCTTCGGCTCTGAACTTTTTGAACTTCTCGAATGCTTCGTCTTTAGCCTTCAACAAGTAGACGAACGCATACTTTGAGAAGTCATCGATGAAGGTTATGAAATACTTCATACCGGCCTTTGTAGAGAACTGTTTGAAGTCACAGATATCGGATTGTACCAACTCTAGAAGATCTGTACTTCGATTAACCCGAGAAAAGGGTTTCCTTGTGATCTTTGTTTGAGCACAAACTTCACATTTCTCTACCTTACCCCCATACTTGGAGATAATTCCTAGACTAGACATTCTGTTTATTCGTTTAGAATGAACATGTCCTAGCCTATTATGCCACAACTCAAAAGTATAAGTAAAATGAGTGATTGTATTAACAACATTGAACTGATTTACAAGCTGAATTTTGAACATTCCTTCGGTATAAAAAGCTTTTCCAAAATATGTTCTCCTGATAGATATCACCATCTGGCCAGCATTGATATCCATCCTGAGGCCTACTTTGCAGAGTAGGCCTCCTGAGATCAGGTTCTTGGCGATAGCAGGTACATGCTTTACGTCTTGAAGCATCAGAGACTTGCCAGAAGTCAGCTTCAATACCACTGTCCCGATCCTAAGCACTTCAGCTTGTGCCTGGTTCGCCACCATAACCACATCAGAAGTAGGGGTGTAGGTGGTGAACCACTCCTTGCTGGATCAAATATGGCAGGTGGCTCCAGTGTCTACCCAACAGTTCGTATTAGTTCCTACCGCATCAACCTGCGTAATTATAGCAACAACATCAGTGATCATAGTTACCTTACTAGGCTCTCCTTGCTCCAATTGCTTGGCTTTTGTTTTGCACTCATTCTTAAAGTGGCCCTTCTTGCCACACTTGAAGCAAGCCAAGTAGGACTTTGGCTTCTTCTTCTTCTTCTTCATTGAAGTACCCTTGACTTTTAGATTGTCAAGGACCTTCTTCTTGCTTTGGAAAGCTGCATGCTTTCCCCTTGGTTCCCTTGAATGCACCAGATTGGCGTTAGCCAATTGCTTGGACAGTGCGTCCACCTTCAGTTGAGCCCGCATCTGGTCCTCAACATAGATTTCCTGCAGGAGATCTTCAAGGATGATCTCCAGCTTCTTTCTATGCATGTTTGCATAGAACTTGCTCCACCAAGCGGGGAGCTTTGAGACAAACCCTCCAACAACAAACTTGTCGGGGAGCGGCATCGCCTCGTCTTCCAGCTTCTGTCGCAGTTTCAGAAACTCCTTTACCTGCGGCAGCATAGACTTTTCATCCTCAAAGAACCACTTGTGATATCTTTCAACCACAAAGATTTTACTGCGGTTCTTGTCTTCTTCGTAGAGTTTTTCTAGAGACTCCCATATGTCTCTAGCGATAGTCTTCTTAGAATAGAATTCTGCAAGGGAATCTTCTATAGAATTCAAGATAAGCAGCTTGCAAATACTATTTTCTTTTCTCCATTTTGCTTGAAGTTTAGTAGCCGCGGTGATTGCGGCAGCAGACCCAACATCTGGAACAATAGGTTCTTCCTCCAGAAGCACGTAATATACGTCTTTGAGTTGAAGGGTGAGATAAACCTTCCTCTTCCAGACTTGGTAATATTCTCCATCAATCTTTTCTAACTTACAAAAGTCAGAATTGAAGAGTGAAACATTAACATTTTCTATCGTAGCAATAAAGCTTTGAGATTGCTAGAGCCGGGACACAATTTTTTGATGGAAAACTGAGAATTCGTAACAATTGTAAAAATAATCGTTATTATGTAACACTTCACAGAAGGTACGTAGCAGAAATTTTACTAATGCAATACTTCACAGAAGGTGCACAGATTTCTACCAACATAAATACTTCACCGAAGGTGCGCTAATAGAATTCTAATAAACGAAGAACGTGAGCAACACTTCACAGAAGGTGCACAGATTTCTACCAACGCAAACACTTCACCGAAGGTGCGCTAATAGAATTCTGATAAACGAAGAAGGTGACAGGCAAAAGATAGAAAAACTCCTGCTGGGGTGAATGATCACCGTTGCTCAAAGCTTTATTCGCCCCACACGAATAGCTTCCAGGAACCAGCAAGTTCGTCGGAGAACTTGGAACACTCTTGCTCTTCTGACTCCTCGAATGAACACGAACTCCCATGCAAAACTAAATGCCGGTACTATACCTCTGTTCTCTCTTACAGCTTCTAAATACTTGTAAACTTTCTGTCTACTACATGTGTATTAGTTCCTTACTATGAGAGAGAAGGAGAAGACCTTATATAGGCACCTACAACAACTGCCCGGCTAGCACAATGTTAGGGAAGTGGTAATAACCACCCCGAACATGGAACAACCTCTCAGAACATGCAAAGACACGTTCTGTTGCAAGTTGCACCTCTCGCATAACCAACGTGATTTGCACTTTACGCACACAACCATTTTACGCAACCTGCACATACTACATACTCTACGCACACTGCATACGCTGCACACACTGTGCACTCTACACATGCTGCGTACACTATGCATACTACACGTACTGGGCTGCGTACTGGGCTGCGTAACTAGGCCGGCATAACTGGGCTCTCGTAACGGGCCGCGTAACATGGTCACGCAAGTGGCTCGCGCAACGAGCACAACTTAAGCCTACTATGCGCCTAGCGACGATGCTGACGATGCTGACGTGCTAAGTGCAAAGTGTGCCAACAAAACGCCATATTACGCCTCATGAGCCCTTGAGCCCGAGCCCGAGCCCGAGCCCGAGCCCGAGCCCGAGTCCGTGTCCGAGTCCGAGTCGCGAAGCCCCTATGGGGATTAGCTCCCATGGAAATAAATTTCCCAAGAGCAATAAGCTAGAAGCTTACCATAGAGCCTTATTCTTACCTCTTAGTAAAATCATCCACATGGTTCCCACCTTTAGGTTACCACACATGTGCACATCCCAACAATACATAGAAGCCTATATATATTGAGATACCACATGATACATTTCCGATGTGGGACTAAAACTTTACTAAGCATGTAGAGAACAAGTTCTCTACATGTCAAGAATACAAATGCCCCAACATAGTTTACTGCATGCAGAATTCATTCTTCTAAGCCAGCGGTGTTAAATCCAGTGTTCGTTTGACATATTATGACACGCCAAGACGAGTATACGTGTCTCTAAGTCCATATTATGTCTCATCTTAACTGTTTCTGTGTCTATATTTCACTGATTAGTTTGCCCCCCACCCCACCCCCATTCCTTGATACCTATTCTATAGATACATATTGGTATCACTGATACGCACGCTTCTTCACAGTAGACTTTAGTGTATTCCTGCACACTGACACAATTCCAAGGATACTATCTAAAGATACATGAACTAACACACTGCAGTACCCTAACTGAAACACTCACGTAATCCTACACACTCTAGCATATACACAACACATCCTGTCCCACAGAGTAACAGTACGATCATCACTATCATGTCAAACCAAGACAAATCGATCGAGAAACTTGTTTCAAACCATAATGAATAAATGAGTATTTTTATATGAATAATGAGAAATCTTTACTCAATTATCAGAAAAGAACTTCAAAGGAGCTTGGTAAATCCTGGTAAGTCAACAATTTTAACAACCCCATGTTCTTCTCCATCAACCATGACCTGATTCTACATGAATCAGTCAGAAGTTTACCAAGATGTTAGATGGTTTAAGATCTCGATGTATAATCCAATTACTGCATAGCAATGAACAATGTTCGCTCAATTTTCAGAAACTAACCAATGCTAATACAATATATGCATGGTAATGCAATTACTAGTGCATTGCCAAGTTTGTTGAAATAGACAAGACAACACAAAATTTAAAGTATAAGGACCTACCAGACCATTATTATGGTTGTTATATCAAAATACCTATGTAGATAGTTAGGTCCCTTAAGCAGCTGCCACAGTAATGACTTTACCGTGTATTGATTGATAGGCTGGTTAAGTTTTTCTCTGTGATGTCTAATGATTTCCTACAGCGCAAAAAGAGAAAGAAAGGGGAGGGAAATGGTCATGGTATCATAAAAGAATAGACTCATCATTGTAACTACACACAAGGTTCATAAAAAGTATAACATGTATCAGAAATACAAAAAAAATTATCACAAGGACAAGCCTTTAGCAATGTGTAAGTGCACTTGTTTGCCCAATGCATAAAGTCAGAGACGGATATAAAATACCCAGCGGAGGCTGCGTAACTTCTTGAGCCATGGTTAGAAAATACAAAAAAGATAAAACCCTAGAAAAAATCCTAATATTAAACCCTAGAAAAGATTAAATCGCTCCTCCGTACAGTCCCAGAGACCAACCCAAGCCAAATATTAAACTCTGGAATGTCCTTCTCGTCCTCCGCTCGTCGGGATCGCACTCCGGAAGGGCACGGGGGCGGAGAAGGGAGCAAAGGAGGGACGAAAGGTGGCGGAAAGGTTCCACCGACGAGGCAGTTCTAGAGGCAGGGAGGTTCCAGCAGTGGCGTGTTCCAATGGGGGCACGCGATTTTAAAGAGAAGGTTTAGAGAGGAGAAGATGATTACCTGATGGTGGATTGAGAGAAGGGTCGTCGAGGGTCCACGTTCCGGCAGGGGCAGGATTTTGAGAGGAGAAGTTTTGAGAGAGAGATCAAAAGTGGAGAAAAAATGGAGAATAAAGAAGTTTTAAGAAGAGGAATTTTTGACAAAAATTCCAGCGATGGTCGGGCACGGGTTTGGTAGAAATTTTGGCTTACTAAAATTTTCAATATATTTGGAGCCAAAGTTTTTTTACAGAATTTTGATGGTAAACAACTTGTTTCATCTATAGAATCCAAATATACTATTTTAGTGAAGTAGGTTCTGACGTTAAACAACGATTTTAATCCGTCAAAAAGTCGACGACAATTTTAATCCGTTGTTGTTGGACAACTCTAAATGTCGCAAATCGTCTGTTTTGGTGTAGTGTGTAGTCTATACTACCGTTCTCTCAATGTAAGTCTGAAAATATGTCGTCAAAAACTTACACTTTTAGAGCAATATTTTTGATGTTATGTTTGTTATATGCAGTTTGATGCGGGAATGGAAAGACGCAAAGCTGCTGAATGGATTACAACTTCAGAGCACAATGAAGTACTAAAAAAGTTGCTTATATAATATAATTAAGCAGAAAGGAGTCCAATCTGAAATGATTGAATATGGAAGACGATGATTTTTTTTCTTCTTTTATATCTAATGTATTATGTTCATTTGTATGTTGAGTTGTAATAACATTTTTGCCAAACGGCTTCGATTCATTTTGATTAAGCAGAATCATTTTTGCCCTTCTAATTAATATAATTAAGCAGAAAGGAGTCCAAACGGTTTCGATTCTTTTTGCCCTTCCATCGAATGACATTTTTTTCCTTCTAATTAATTCAAAACACCCCTGATCCCTTTTGTTACAAAAAAAAAGAAAACTGTTTCGATTCTTCCTCTTCTTCCATACTCCACTCTGTACTCAAACCTAGGTCATTCTCCTCCAAAATCTTCAAACATTTCTCTCCATTCGTAATCTTCACACCATGCCGGCATCAGCGGCAGAATCATCACCGGCAGCATCACCGATTAGAGAAGATGCACCAGTTATAGAAAATCCAAAAACGATAGACGGAGAACAACCGAAACCCTATTCTAAGAAAGTTGCATAGAAGAAAAAAGGAAAAGTTGCTAAACAAAAAGAAGTACAAGAAGAAGTACAAATAGAAGGTGTAACTTTGATTTTATGTTCGCAAATTCTGTATATATTATACGGAGAATGACATTCTCCGTCATAATGTTCAATCTCCCTATCAAATTACACTTGGAATGCCATTCTCCGTCTTTAAATCAATAATATAATTCTTCGTTTACTTTAATGGAGAATGGCATTCTCAGTGTTAAAACACATGATAATGCAATTCTCCGTGTTAATTTAAACGGAAGAATTCTATTCTCCGTGTTAAATTAAACGTAGTATGGCATTACAAGAGTTAAAACGAAAGAGAATGCTATTCTTCGTGTTTTTACAAACGGAGAATAGCATTCTCTATTTCTAATTACACGGAGAATAGCATTCTCCGTTTCCTATTACACGGAGAATAGCATTCCCAGTGTTAAAACGATTGAGGATTCTATTCGCCGTTTAATTTGGAACGAAGAATGACATTCTCCGTCTAACTTGAAACAGAGAATAACATTCCCAGTGTTAAAACACATTAGAATGTTCATTCTCCGTTTTTTTAAACGGAGAATGACATTCTCCATGTCATTTGAAACTTCTCCGTGTTAGTTTACACGGAGAATGTCATTTCCAGTGTTAAAACTCATAAGAATGGCCATTCTTCGACCTAATTTTTTGTTTTTTTTTGTTTTGTAGAAAAAAATCTGTCAGGAATAAGGATTCAAGACTTTTCTGTTCTACCTTCAAGCCAATGCTAAATCTTATGGAGGAGGTCAATCAAGATGTTGGCCGTTTACCTGAGCCAGTTATTGATTCCTTGAAGAATACCACTTTTCTGGAATTTTGTCGAGATTTTCTACCAAAACAGAGTTCACGTCTCCGAAGTGGCCAAGGTAACGGAAGGGCTTGAGAATTTAATTGCAAGTTACACAGAAGAAGAAGAAGAAGAAGATGGCGTCGGGTGCTTTGAATTGAGCACCACTGTTAAAATCGTGCCAAGCGTCGACGATATGGCAGTCATCTTCGGTCTATCGCTGAATGAAGAAAGCGATGCTGATGGTTTTTACAGAAGATTGATAAAGAAAAAACAACAGCAGCCCACACCACCAGCATCATTGAGCCTGTGTAGAGATCACTTCACAAGATTGCTGGCTAATACTAAGGGCAAACACTCAGAAGTCACGAAAAAGGAAGTGAGAGACAAATTCTTTGAATTGTTACGACGGCTTCGTGGCGGAGATAACGCTGTTAATCCAGATGATTTGTCGAAGCTAATGATCTTCCACTGTGCCAAACAGTATTCTTCACAAAGTCTGGCGGTTCAAATTTGCTGTACAGATTTTTTGGCCTTAGTAGACAGTGTGGACGTCATCAACAGTATATGCTGGCCAAGGTTAATCCTGGCATATGTAATGGGTAGCATAAAGAGGAGTAGAAGCAAAACTGAACGGAGGGATTACTCAATGGCTTTCCACAAATTGGAAGGTTGCACAATATACTTCCACTATTGGTTTGTAGAACATAGTAAATTTGTAGAAAGCAAGTTCGCCCTAATTTCTGATTATCCAAGATTTTTCACATGGAATGCTCAAACTTCCTCAAGGCCGAATATCACAGCAAGTTGAGATCGAATATGATATTGGAAGATCTGGTTATACCTGTTGGGAAAGAAGAAGGGCACAAAGAAGATGAGCCACCTATAGAAGATGTTGAAGAAGAGGGAGAGGAAGAACATTAAGAAGCAGGTGGGGATAATTTTGATGAACAACGGATACCACAGCATCATTTAATGGGCGCTATGATGGACGACTCAGCAAAGGAATTGGAGGATTTGAAAAGACATCATTCTGATATTCTTGCGCAGAATGAAAAACTCAAAGAAAAGTTAAAAGAGATGGAGGCACAAGGAGCGCAGTTACGTGCAGCCAACCTTGAGAATGCTATACTCAAAAAAAAGCTGAAAGAGCTCGAGACAGAAGAAGCGCAACAACGTGCAGTCAACGTTGTGATGGAGGGCTCTGTGCATGAACTGGAGGATTTGAGAAAGCAGAATTCTGTTCTTATTGCAGAGCTACATGCACAAGGTAAAATCTTTTCTATTTCAAATTTTTGATTTGTACTCTTCCAGGAGAATGGCTATTCTCCGTGTATTATAACACGGAGAATGGCATTCTCCGTGTTATTTGAAACGGATAATTGCTATTCTCTATCATTTTAATACTGGGAAGGTTATTCTCCGTGTAATTTCAAACGGAGATGCTATTCTCCGTATTATATTACACGAAAAATGTCATTCTCCTTGTTAGATTCACATCATCCATGATTTTAGGATAGTTTATGATTTTTTTAGGACATAGCAATCAACAGTTTATTTTTCTTTTACAGGACGGTCGCCACGACGAACGCTGGGACCAGTGAGCAGCCTGCACACAGTGCACAGGAGCAGCTTCCACCGCCTCCGTCTCAGCCACTTCCTCCGACGATGACGTTCGACGGCACGCAGGTGATGGCCATGTTTTAGCAATTCATGGAGGCCCAGAATCAACAGGCTGTGCAGTTCAGAGAGGCTCAGAGTCAGCAGGCCGCACAGTTCAGAGCGACCGTCGTCGACGCACTCAGGACCAGAGAGCCGGCAGCACCAGCTCAGCCAGTACGTACAGCACCAGCAGCGCCGAGGCTAGGGACTGCCAAAGAATATCAGTTCCTCTGCCCGATGGATTTTTGGGGCAATGAGGGGATAGTCAACGCAGACGAGTGGCTGGAAAATACTGAGCGGTCATTAAAGATGGCGAGAATCCCGGATGATTTGAAGGTCGAAGTTGCAAGCATGCGACTTTTCGACATTGCTAGGGCATGGTAGCGGGAGGAGCCCCAGTTGTCAGAGTCTGGTATTTCCTAGAAGGATTTCAAACTGCTGTTCCTGGAGAATTTCTTCCCGGATATGGAGTGGGACGAGCTTCGGATGCAGTTTGAAGCATTACAGTAGGAAAGTATGACAATAGCAGAGTATACATCGAAGTTCACTCGACTCAGTAGGTTCGCAGAGAACCTAGTCAGCACGTCGAAGGAGAGGGCTTGGAAGTTCAAGAAGGGCCTCACCAGGGAGCTGCGACATGCAGTAGCTATTAGTCAGGCCACTACCTATGTGAGCATCCTTAAAGTTGCTCAGGGAGTGGAGAAAGAGATGGACCCGAAGCTCAAGTGGGACCGAGACATTGGCGCCAGCAGTTCCCAGGGTCAACTGAAGCGGACCGACACTCAGCAGAGGCTACCTCAGCATCAGCATCATGTTCGAGCACTGACATCATCGAGGCAGCAGAGACAGATTCAGACTCCGATGTACTTTTCTTGCGCATACTACAAGAGACTGGGACACCGTGTCGGGAAATGCCGCAAGAAGTTAGGACAGTGCTTGATTTGTGGGTTTGCCACTCACCAAGTGAGAGATTTCCCTGCACCTTTCACTCGTCAGGGGCCAGCACGAGAGCAGCAGCAGGAGGACCCAGTCTTTGAGGATCAGTAGTAGCTGCAGGAGCGCAGTCGGATGGACTGTTATCTTCCTTACTTGCTTGTAGTAGCTGTATTTCTTTTATATTGCCTATTTTGAGGCTTGTCTCTGAATTTTCTTATATTTATAGTCTTTTGCATTTGTTTACTGACTACTTGTTAGTCCTTGTTACTTTTATTATCCAAATAAAAATCTTTTTACTCAATTAAATCTTAAATTTTATTTTTACTTGATTTTGTGCACTTTACAAAATCCTTGAAATTTCGAGGACAAAATTTTTGTAAGGGGGGTAGATTTGTAACTCCCTGAATCTATTTTCGGGTATTATTTCTAAATTTTTATTTTTATTGATTAAAAGTATTAAATTGTTCGTATAGAAAACCTAGTTTTACTAATTTTAGTTAATATTGTGTAACTCCAAAATTGTTACTAAGAGTGCAAAATTCTTGAAATTATGTTTTATCAATCTTTAATTATTATTATTGATTTTTGGTCTTGGTGATTAAGTTTAAATTTGGTTAACAGACTTAAAGCTATATTTTATTTGTTTCCATTTTTATAGGAAAAGTTAGGGCTGATAGATTAGAAGATCATTAATTTTGATTTAGGTATTAATGATTATTTATTAACAAATTTTCTTTTGATTATTGAGAATCTGTTTTCTATTGATTTTTGAAAATCTGTTGAATATTTCTGTAAAAGTTAAATTAGTTGAGCCTAACTAATTCAGTTAGATAGTTATATTTCAAAATTCAAATTCTGTTTAAAATTTAGGAACAGCTGACGTTTAACTAATTTTGAAACTTGGAAATCGGTTAATATTTTTGAAATTTAAAATTCTGTTTACAAACTTGTACTATAGCCCCAGATCTGTTCATTATTTACTGCTACTGCCACTGTAGAAATAACCCCAAATCTACTACTATTTACAACACTGCCATCTAAATATTTTATTATAAATTTAGTACACTGACACACTCAACAGTGTACGAATTCCAACACTGTCCATATCACACTCTTTTACTTTTTCTCTCTCTCTCCTCTCTAGCCGGCTGAGCACTACCGCTCGCCAGAGTTCGACCCCACCATCCGAGCTTCCTCGCCGACCACAGGATCAACGCCCCGACGTTCGAGCTTCCCTCGAAGGATGTGCTACCTTCTCGAAGTCTGAGCCGTCACCTCGACTGTCGAGCTCACCTCGACTGTAACGCCACCATCGAGCCTTGAAGACCGCCTCCTTCGCCTCTGAAGTTTCAAGACGCTGGTTCATCATCGTTGTATCTTGTTCGTTGCCGAGAACCACCGATCTGGACCCGTCTCCTCCGATCTCGACGACCGAGATAGCCAATTCCTCCGCGGTCGACGAGATCCACCCCGCCACTACCAGTTCGGCCCTTCCTCATCGGAGACACTCGGGGCTAGCGACGCCTGCGAGCTCCATCTCCAGATCTAGTTTTTCCTCCAAGCCGCCGCCCTCGGGACTTCGTCTCCTCCGCAGGCGTACATCGAGGAGCCACCTCCTCGTGCGTCGAGCTACCGGGGTCACCATCAGAGCCAGATCTCATCGGCCTCAGCCTCGCCATCATCAGATCGGACTCCGCCGCTGCACCTCGAAGCCGTGCCGTCGTGCCGGATTCTCGAAGATTGAGCCACCGAGGTGAGCCTTCTTCTTCATCTCCTTTTCGTTGCTCTCTTCCTTTTTATGGATTATGTATGGCTCTTCAGTGAGAGAGATGGCTATGAGAAATAGGGTTATGGAGTTGAAGAAGAGGAGTAATTAGGGGTAGAGTTCTCGATTTTTGTTGAAATATGAGAATGGAAGGAGAGAAGTGAGGGTTCCTGTTGAGAAATAGAGAAGGTAAAGAAGAAGAGTAGTGAAGAAGAAGAAGAGTAGTGGAGTTTGAATGAATGTGGGTGGGTTCTGTTCGTTGTGTATGGGAGTGGGAGTAATTGTGAAGTAGAAAGAGAATAGAATGTGTTAGGAAGAAGTAAACAAAAAAGAGCTGTGAAGATGACGATGGAGTGAAGAATGGGAGTTTTGTTTGGGTGGCTGAATGTTAGGAGAGAGAAGAGTAATTAATGATGGGGTTCTCGGTTCTTGAGTAGGAATGGGTTTAGTTTATTCGGCTGAGGAACTTTTGTGCGGCTGTAGAGTGATGGGTTGTGTATAATGGTTTTCGTGTGTCAGTAGGGGAAATTAATTTTTCGGAAGCAATTATGAGAGAAAGAGAAGTTTCTCTCACTTGTATTAATGCTCTGTAGGTCTCGGATGTGAGGGATGAGTCCTTGGGTCTTGGGGAATGGGAATTATGGGTGATATTTTATGTTCGGCTGATTAATAGTAGTGGGAGTAGTGATGGAGTGCGGGTCGGGTCAGGTCACACATTATGGAGATGTTGTATTGAGTAGAGGGAGAAAGGTCAGGTGGCAGGGTTTGACTCCTCAAATGACCTTTCAAAAATTTGTAGACCCAACTTAGGTGGCCTTGCCTTTCAAATTTAGAACGGGAGATAGATTTGTACATATATATTTTATAGTGTGATATTTTTACTACTGTATATATGCAATACACATATATGTCATTCTACCAAATGCTAATATAGTACAATGTTTACCCATACATCTATATTTTACTCTCATAAATAAATATTGTTATGTTCTTTATATATATAGTAAATTATTTAATTAAAATGTAAAAATTGTTTACCAAAAATTATCTAACTCGTTTTTGCTATAAAGATTTTATTCTAGTATTTATATATTTCTATAAAGTGTATTATTTTACTAAAATCTGTATGTAAAATTTGTGGGTCAAACTATATTGTATCATATGGTTAGATAGCTAGTACTGATAGTTAGCACTTTCCAGATTAGAAAAATATATTTTTAGCTAATATTGAATACTATAAATTGCTTTCCTTTATTATTAAATGATAAATTAATAATTTCTTATAAAAGTATTTTGTGACTAAAACTATTTTAAAATTTATTAAACTATTTTCATAGTAAATAATTAGATTTTTGGTTAGAAAAATATTAGATATTGTAATTATTTCAAAAACCCTGATCAATTGTACAAATATAACAGGTGATTTACAACCATGCAGTACTACTCTCGTGTAACCAAACCGAGGCAAGTACACTAACTCGACTTGTACTTCATATTTCTATATTACATTCATGTGCCACGTTCCCATATCGGACACGAGATACACACGATTGCCTTGTACCTTATTCATTGCTTGTGAGTCATTGTTTATTGTGGGGATTGAGGAAAATATTAGCTTTTGTGTGACCACACCCAACATAGGTAATTGTGGATAGCCTAATCGTACACTTCACGTATGATGAAGCCGGACCTTGTAGAATTGTTTGACTCATTGACTCATTGCCTCATTGATTGATTGTGCTCCTAAGCCGGTCATACATTAGTTTAATATTTCAAATTGTCACACTTGCATATTGATTGTCGTGTTCATTGCCTTGTACATTGATAGCCGTGTTCATTGTCTAACATATTGTTTGTCGTCCATTGCCTGCAGTTTTATATTTTATTTCTGGTACCGTACTTTCATTTCCATTTCTGGTATTCTAGTATTCTGGTTTCACCTTGTATTCTGTACTACAGATTACATTGTATATTACTCTTATCAGGGTTGTACTTTGCTCTTTTCCTGACATGATACGTTGCACGTGAGTGGGAGGCCACATGGAGCATGTGATTGCTTGGATATTGCAGCTTTCATTTTATTTTATTTTCTGGAGATTGTATTTTGGATATTCATTATTGTATCTTCATTTTATTTTGATCGGATTTGTCTCTGGCTAATTTTGTACTAAAAAGACTTGATGGATATTGGTGATTTTCTGGGAATGTTATAAAAGCTGTGTATGTTTACATTACATTGTGACTTTGAGTTTTCCTTAGTATTGTACAGCTTACTTCGTCATATCCGTCGACGAAGGCTGGGCGTGTCTGACTCGTATCCAATTATTCGGGAACGGGTCATGACACAGAAGAAGCGCAACAACGTGCAGTCAACGTTGTGATGGAGGGCTCTGTGCATGAACTGGAGGATTTGAGAAAGCAGAATTCTGTTCTTATTGCAGAGCTACATGCACAAGGTAAAATCTTTTCTATTTTAAATTTTTGATTTATAATCTTTCCGGAGAATGGCTATTCTCTGTGTATTATAACACGGAGAATGGCATTCTCCGTGTTATTTGAAACGGATAATTGCTATTCTCTATCATTTCGATACAGGGAAGGTTATTCTCCGTGTAATTTCAAAAGGAGAATGCTATTCTCCGTATTATATTACACGGAGAATGTCATTCTCCTTGTTAGATTCACATCATCCATTTCATTGTTGTTTGTTTTATTTCAGTGCAAACAACCGAGCAACTCAGAGAAACAAATAAAAGGCTCATTGAGGAGAAAAGGGAGCTTGAAAATAAAGTTGAGCGAAAAATGTTAATCTCGAAGCCATGGTTGTAGCATTGCAGCGTCAGGAGATTCAAGTAGCTGCTGAACTTGCTGCTCCAAAAGAAGCCAAAAGAAGAGGAGGATCGGGGGAAAAGAGGTTCAGAAAACCATCAGCGCCATTAGCCATTGAAGATGTTACTCCCTTGGAAAAGAATACAGTTAGAGAGGCTAATAAAAAGCGGAAGATCAATGTCGCTCCGAAATTCGGAGGAGACGCCAAAATGGCTGAATTAAAGAAGAACCGTGTCATACTAAGGGAATGCGATGAACTCTTACTTTGGAAAGATGCGGATGAAGAGCTGAAGAAGCAATACATCAACATCGTAATTCCCAAAAAGAAGTGTCCAAAGTATGTATTCTGAACCCTTTTTTTCTTTTGTTTTTTCTAGACTTTTTTTACAATTATGTAATGAGAATCTCTATTAATTTAATCTAAACTAAATTTATGTGCGGTGATATTGTATACTTATTTTTGCCGAAAGAGGGTGAAAATGGAGTTTCAGTCCAGCTGTCGGCAATAGACCTGGAAGACATACTCAACTATGAAGACATGGAGGCTGGCATACTGAACCTAATAATAAGGAAGCTGAGAGAAATTCAAGGCATTAATAGAAAATGGGCCCCGTCTAGTTCAAAGGACGTGCCATTGAACCAGAAGCAAAAGCCGGCGCCCCAATCACATAAGTAGTCTGCATTCATGATGCCCCACACATTGGTAAGAATTCAAACAGAAAAATCCATATTCATGTGTACAACGATGCAAAATAAAAGAAAAAATTATATAATATTGTGTTTTGTTTTTGGGAAACAGAACATCGTTGAACGTGCTAATGAACCAGACGCAAAAGCCGGTGCCCTTCAAGACTTCCAAATAGATGTAGTAGACTTCGTCATGGGTTTGGAAGACGACATAGAGTTGATATTCATCCCACTCTTTAATTTATCCATCAGACACTATACACTGCTCACATTCAACTTTATCTCCTACGACTGGACACACTATAACTCCTTAAGGTAAACCACGTACGAAAAGGGCAAGGTAGATGCAGAATTAATGAAGAAGATCTTAGAGCCTTTCGTCAGGAGGAAAGTTGATATGATGAGGGAGAGATGCCGGGCAAAGATGGAGTATGAGAGCAAAGTGCTGAATTGTTCTCCAAATTGCCCACAACAACGGGCCCCCAACTGCCTCCTGTATACGACATATTATATGAATATGTTGATGACTACTCCCTTCGAAATACAGGAAGGAAATGACGATGACACTCACCAGGAGATTACAATGATGAGGTTGGTATGGGCTAAGAAGTTGCTTTCAAGCAAATATGTAACACGAACCAAGCAATGACATTGTAAAACAACAATATAATTATGTAATTGGACAAGGAACTTATGTCTTTTATAAGCTCTGTCTTTTATAATAAAATCATTTTTGAATTACATTTACATTGTCAAAACCACGAAAAGTTTGACTTTTATTTACATATGAAAGTCTGAACTACTACATAAAATACTACTACCAAGAAAAAGTTGAATAAGACGGAGAATGACATTCTCCGTGTCATTTGAAACGAAGAATGCTATTCTCCTTGTTGAATTAGACGGCGAATACCATTCCCAGTATTAAAACGATTGAGAAATGCTATTCTCCGTTTAACATAAAACGAAGAATAACTTTCCCGTTTAAATTAAAACGATGGAGGATTCTATTCACCGTTAATTTCGGAACGGAGAATAACATCTAACTTGAAACGGAGAATAACATTCCCAGTGGTAAAACACATTAAAATGTTCATTCTCTGTTTTTATTTAAACGGAGAATGACGTTCTCCGTGTCTTTTGAAACGGAGAATGATATTCTCCGTTTAGTTTGAAAAAGAGAATGAAGATGAGCTTGATGAGAATATGACGAGGTTGCTATGGGCTAAGAAGACTACAATGATGAGGTTAGTATAGGCTAAGAATTTTCTTTCAAGAGAATATGTCGTAACACAGCCAACCTAGCAATGACATTGTAAAACAATAACGTAATTATGTAATTAGGCAAGGAACTTCTGTGTTTTATAATGTCTGCTCTGCTCTGTTTTTTTAATAAAATCATTTTTGAGTTACATTTACATTGTAAAAACCACGAAAAGTTTGACTTTTATTTACATATGAAAGTCTGAACTACTACATAAAATCCTACTATCAAGAAAAAAAGTTGAATGTGAGATGTGTGTGGGCATCGCAGAGCAATAGAACTCCATGAGGCAAAGGAATTCCTTGATGCAAATCACTTCATCTTGCAACGTCAGAGCAATGGAACTCCCTGAACAAAGAAACTGTGCATAGTCAGAGCGAATCAACGTACGAGCGCTTCAACCCAAACACTGCGGCTCTCCCAGTAACCAACAGAAAAGAGTCTTGCCAAGGCGGGGGATCGGTAGAGTCCATCTCCAGGATGAAGTGAATTCCTTTGCAAGGTGCTCTGCCTCAAGGAATTCCTTTGCAAGGTCCTTTGCCCTCAAGGAATTCCTTTGCTTCTATTCCTGTGTCTCAAGGAATTCATCTTGCTCTTGCTCTGACGATGCACGATGAAGTAATTTGCCTCGAAGAGTCATCCAAAGGTTCCTATGCTCTTACGAAACACGATGAAGTGATTTGCCTCAAGGAATTCTTTTGCCTCAAGGAGTTCCATTCCTCTGACGATGCACGATGAAGTGAATTCAGTTCATCGTGCATCGTCAGAGGAATGAAACGCCTTGAGGCAAAGGAATTCCTTGAGCCAAATCACTTCATCGTGCATCGTCAGAGCATAGAAACCATTAGATGACTCCTTAAGGCAAATCACTTCATCGTGCATCATCCGAACAAAGGAACTCACTGAGGCAAAGGAGTTCCCGTGGCTCTTCCAGCATTACAAAAACTAGAATGCAATCAAGGAGTCAAAGGAACTCCTTGAGTACCAAGGAATTCCTTGCGGGCAGAAGGACCTTGCAAAAGAATTCCTTGAGGCAAAGGACCTGCAAAGGAATTCACTTCATCTTGCATTCTTCCAAGCAATGAAACGCCGTGAGGAAAAGGAATTCCTTGAGGTAAATTACTTCGTCGTGCATCGTCGGACCAATGGAACACATTGAACAAAGGAACTCCTTGCGGCAAAGGAACACCATGCATTGTCTGAGCGAATCAACGTACGGGCACTTCGACAGAGCGTGGGTTGGCAATAAATCCAATCCCAGGAGCTCTTCTAGAAACCAACATCATATTACACAGTCGATGAAGTGCATAAAAACAGACAGTCCACTAGGCAAATCTCAGTCTTCTGAAGGACTTCACCACCAAAGCTTCTTCGAACGAGGAGATCGACAACCAAGAGGAAAGCATCTTGCTAAGGTGGGGGATCGGTAGAGTCCATCTCCACAAGAAAATCTAAGTGAGACGAGAACAAACTCTCCCTACACTACTGCCATTTATAGGCAAGGAACAACTCGGACTCATGCGCCAAGTGGCAGCTACTTCGAATTCAATTCAATTAATTTGCATCAATACCAATGCATCTGCCCCTTCTCAAGTAAAACTAAGTAAGACTAAAACAAACTCTCCCAACTACTGCCATTTATATGCCATTAATACCAATGAATCTGCCCCTTCGAATTATGCCAACTTTGAGGGTTTCGTTTCCAAAGCTTCTTCCTAGACCGCCAGAGAAACCGCACGTGAACCGACGCCACGTGTCGGTTTCTTATTGGCCGAAGTTAGCAGAGGGGACAGAGTGTTTTTTTGTTTTTTTGGTCCAATACCGTGCTGACACGTGTCGCGTGGTTTGTTTTTTTGGTCCAATCTTTCGGTCTGGCAAGACTTTTTTGTTTCCATTTTACTCAAATATTAATCAAATATTCGAAAATTAATACCAATGAATCTGTCCCTTCTCAATTTTGCGAGTATAGAACAGCTTATTGCAAAAAAATACGTTCATAATTTAATCAAATATTCAAAAAATGGAAATATTGATATTAGAAACTTCACATTCTTAAATATGTTATCAAATTTTGTTAATTAAACATGTTTCCACCACTTTTTTGTGCCAATTAAACGGAGTATGGCATTACATGAGTTAAAAAGAAAGAAAATGCTATTCTCCGTGTTTTACTAAACGGAGAATAGCATTCTTCGTTTCCAATTACACGGAGAATAGCATTCCCAGTGTTAAAACAATTGAGGATTCTACTCGCCGTTTAATTAGGAACGGAGAATATCATTCTCCGTCTAACTTGAAACGGAGAATAACATTCCTATTGTTAAAAACACATTAGAAATTTCATTCTTCGTTTTAAATTAAACGGAGAATGATATTCTCCGTTTCATTTGAAACGGAGAATTTTATTCTACGTTTTAAATTACACGGAGAATGCCTTTCCCAGAATTAAAACGATTGAGAATGCTACATAGGAAAGACTTTGTCTTAAGTCAACGACGTTTCATTTGATTCCATTTGCTCTTTGTCGCTATTTCGCTTTCGTACTTTACAATTACGAAAATCGTGACCTGATTTTTTACAAACTCTACAAGTTCTAGGCTTCGGTATAGTCTGACTTACTGTAGGCTGGCTTGATTTCCCTTGAGAAGGCCTTCCTTTTGTTGTTATCGGATTTGGCTCTTTTAAAGATTCATGCACTCCCTGAACTACATCAGCTACCATTTGTTCTTCTTCACCAATATCGCTCACCATTTCTTTCAACTCCATCTGAACAGACAACATCAACTCCGTTTCCCTCTCTTGAATTTTGCTTGATTTTCTACAATAGTATGTAAACAGATTAACTTGTTCATTAATACCACCATACCTTCTGCTCTCAATACTGTCTGGGTAGATGAATCTTCTTTCTGCGCCAGATCCGGAGAGATAACTCTCTTTGCAATCCTTGAGCCAACGAGATTTTATCAAGTTCTTTGGAATATCTCCAATTTGCAATCTCTTCATTGCTGAAAAATATGCCTCAAGGAATCCCCTTGGTTTCCATCCACAAGCAATCATATTTTATGATGTTGTCGGCCTGATCAAATGTAACCTTCCGGTTGACACTGTTTGGCGACATATACTTTTGGATAGTGCAAACTTCTGCCTCTTTTATGATGTGATGATGGAGAACAGTATATGCATCAGAACGTGTGATTTTCTTCCTTACCTCTATAAACACCGTTTTAGTCTAAGTTGCGGCAAATTTATCTTCTATTACGGCCATGCTAGTTTGATTCACAACTGGTGTTGAGAGTTTATCAGTGACATGCTTACTCATCTGGCCGTAACGTAAGGCCGCCAAACTGTAGTCACAATTTTGAAGGTCCTTCCATAGTGGCAGCTTCTCATTCAAAAATCTTTTCAGAAATGCGTTCATAGATTCACATCTATTTGTTGCAGGAGAACCGCCAAAATAATTTTCACGTAGGAATGTGTCCGCCCATCGCTGCCTCATTCTGTACAACGCAGTGGTCCACTCATTGTTCTCTACATTATAATCTGTTAGCATCTGCTGCCGACGGTTTTCAAATTCTTCCTCTGAATAGTACCTGTTTAGAAAACATGGATAGTAACAAAATTTGTAATATTGTAACAACAACATACTTCAAAGTAAAGTAGCAAGTGTATGATGTACCTTTTAATCAGAAGACTCAATTTATTGTGAAAATCCTCTCGGTGTACATGTTTGGCTGCATTGTTTAGGATATATCATGAGCACGTTCCATGAACTATGCTGGGCATTAAATCCTCAATTGCTTTATTCATGGATCTACAACCATCCGTGAGAACTGTCACTGGTAATTTGCCATTCATACACACTTGGAATTTTTCTAGAACCCAAGAATATATCTCTGCAGTCTCATTATGGATCATTGCAAACCCAAACACACAAGTCATTGCATGATTGTTTGTACCCACTAGAACCACCAATGGCATTTGACTTCTATTTGTTTTATATGTTGAATCAAATGATAGGAAATCTCCAAATAATTGGTAATCGAATCGACATGCACCGTCAGCCCAAAAGAGATGGGTCAATCTGGAATCTTTGTCTACCTTGTACGCGTAGAAGAAATCTGGGTCAATGCCCTCCTTAGATTGAAGAAATGTAAGTGTTGTCGTAGCATCAACATCGTCTAGTGCTCTACTATCTTGAGCTAGAGCGTTGTATAAATCCTTTTTCGTCCATCCAACCTTATCCCAGCCACCTTTCTTGTGGACAATTAAATTCCATATCGCTCTAGTCCCCAAACCTGATTGCTTCATAAGCTTAATTTCTTCCAACTCTGCGGGTGATATCGTACGATGGGATCTCAAAAAAAATGTTTCATAATCATTCGCCAGGCTATGGTTGTGAAGTACATAAAAAATTTTGACGACCCACATCTTTGTATCGGTGTGCCCAATATGAGAAATTGCTTTACAACCACTTCTGCTTTCACTTCTTGGCTCACGAACCCTGTTAGGAGCTTCCTTGTATTTCTTGTGTCTGAATCCCGCATTCGAACAACACCAACTACGGACCATCACCATCCCAGATTTGTTTTTCTTTACCTCGTTCTTTCTAATACAGAAACCATATGCTTTTGAATATATCCGGTAGAATGTCTCTGCTTCTTCAATAGAGTTGAACTGTAGGCCAACAATATCTTCTTCTAAGAGTTGTTTTCGATCTTTGTTAATGTTGGCAGACTGCAATATTTTTTTCATCGTCGTTGCATCGAAATCCAATGGAGATTCACCGTCGTCCCAAAGAACAGAATAAAACAAAATAAATATGAGAAATAAATATAAAAATATAATATATTTCTTAAATCCATTAGAAAGGGTGATACAAAATAACATTTTGTTGTTTGCGTTGATGTCGTCGTCATCGTTATGATGCATTCTTCCGTTGTTTTCTTCATCTTGTTCTTTACTGTCTCCTAAGTTAACAGCTTCCAAACTTTGCTCATCAGCCAAATCATCTGACAGTCCTCTTGAAAGGAAGCTTTCTTCATCGACTAAATCTTCCATACGACGATCAGTTTCTCCATGTGAAGTCGACATTGAAGAAAATAGACTGTGTTAGAAACCAACAGAAGAAACGAAGGACAAGAAACAATACAAGAAGAAAGAGTAATGCTATTCGTACCTCCAAATTATCCCTCTAATATATAGCCCTCCCATCTGTTGTGGCATGTTAAATAATATTGTGTGTCATCTGACATGACTGATGACATGGCAAATTTTAATCCAAAAAGTTAACTACCCAATTTTCTCCATAATAAGTTAATGTTAATATTAATATTAATCTAATGTTAATATTAATTTATGTTAATATTAATATTAATGTTAATGTTAATGTTAATATTAATATTAATATTATTGTTAATGTTAACGATAATATTAATTTTAATGTTAATGTTAATGTTAATGTTAATGTTAATGTTAATGTTAATGTTAATGTTAATGTTAATGTTAATGTTAATGTTAATGTTAATGTTAACATTAATTTTAATGTTAATTTTTTTTATAAAAAAATTGTCACGTCAGCTGCCAGATCAACATATCACGTCAGCTGCCACGTAAGGAGGGACAGTTTGAAAGTACAATTTGGAGGTACAAAAAGCATTATTCAGAAAGAAACAACTTCCAGCAAGGCAACAACACAACCTTTTCGTCTTCCTTGTACCTCCGCCACGTGGCCCTCTTTTGATGGCTCATGAAAATCTTGAGTGATTCTAGAAGCAAGCATAATTTTAAGGAAACAACTTCCAACAACATAACTTTCTCGTCTTCTGGGTACATGTATTATTAAATTGTGTAGCTAATAACGCATGAGGAAGCATGCAGCAGCATTCTCCACGTGGCCCTCTTCTGTAGGATAATGCATGTAGTAGCATTTAATGCTACGCAACCCTATTGTCTTGTTATGTGTTGTGCATCCTATGTGGCATAAGGTATCAGTGTTAATGCTCCAATGCAAAAAAGTATTAAGAAGACAATACAAAGTAATTTTTTACAACTTCCAAGACAACTTTTACTTTTCTAATGATATGGTATCAATGTTTATTATTAAATTGTGTAGGATAACGCATGCAACAGCATTTAATGCTACGGGATCTGTTGTGTAAATATTTTTAATGATATGGTATCAGTGAACACAACCTGTGAGAGAGAACCCGAGAGAGAGAGAGAGTGTGGGAGATGGGATAAAGAGAAAGGATCGAGCTCGACTAGATTTTAAACTTAAACTTCAATTTTTGGTTTTCATTACTAATAACTAGTTCGCATGTACGAGTTTAGACGAACACTAACCGACCCCGAGCAACGTGACATCAGCTAGGTTTCTAATACCGTGGCATTCCTGTTAATTTAAAATTTACAATATTATTGAAACTAATATTAATACTAAAATTTAAAATAGTTTTTGATTTAACATTTACTTCAAACTAGTTAAAGTTAAATTGTATTCTTTTTTACTTAAAATATAATTGGAACTACAATTAATATTAACATTCGCTTGTCCCGTAGTTTAAGTCGTATTTCACTACTTCTTGTTTAAGTCTTGCACCCAAAGAACTTGATTGTTCAAGTCGAATACGTGTACATCATGTTCCCTCGATGCAAGGCTTGACGTAGCCCTTGCTTGTCAGGTCGTTGCACGAACATATTAGAAAAGTATTTTGTTGGGCTATCGAAGTATAGCAAGCACCGTCCCGTGTCACGTGCATTTGTTAAGCAGTAAAAGGGTGTGAAGGCCACTGGCAACGTCAAGACATCACGGACTATAGCTGGGTTAGATGACGACCCTTTTGCGGCGGGCCGAATCGGTCCCTTGGCCTAGGAATGGATTGGTTGAATGAGCAATACACAAGAATAGACTGCCATATTAGCATGATTATTTTTGGTATTCCCAGTGAGGCAGAGTTTTCATTTTCCGGTGAGACAGAGTTTTCACCATCGACTTGATTCCAGGGACGGCACCAGTATTGGAGAGAGTCTACAGGATGACACCTTCAAAGTTAGAAATTTTGTACAAGATGATTAAAGAACTCAGAACCAAGGGATTCATTTATGCTAGTGGATCGCCTTGGGGAGCACCGATGCTTCTTGTGAAGAAGAAGGATGGTATGTCAAGATTATGTGTTGATTATCGTACATTGATGACTTATTTGATCAGCTCAAGGGAGCGGCTGTATTCTCGAATATTGACTTGCGGTGTAAGGGTACCATCAGATCAGAGTCAGAGAGCAAGACATCCCGAAGACAGCATTCAAATCGAGGTATGGACATTGGGAGTTCCTTGTTATGCCATTTGGAGCGACCAATATGCCAGCCGTATTCATGGACCTCATGAATCGTATCTTTATACCCTATTTGGATCAGTTCGTGATAGTGTTCATAGGCGACATCTTAGTCTATAGCAAGAGTGAGGCAGAGTAGCAGCATCTTCGTGTAGTTCTTTAGATACTCAGGGAACACCAGTTGTACGCAAAGTTCAGTACGTACGAGTTTTGGCTGGATCGTATCTCGTACTTAGGTCACATCATCACCAGAGGTGGAGTAGAAGTGGACCCCCAGAAGATAGTGTCCATAGAGTCAATGGCCAGTACCTAGCACCGTCGCAAAAGTTCAGAGTTTCCTTTGATTCTAAACTATTATGAAAAGCATTCATTTACTTCACATATTGATTTTGAAGTAGAGGGACGAGGCGAAGGAGGTCAGCCACTCGCCTTAGACTTGCTTCAAGTGAGCGACTGGTTGGCTGTGCTGACGTCGCCTACGCGATCACCTGCAACCCGCTGAATATGGGACTTGGTTCCAATGAAGCCATTCCATAACGTGGAATGGATCTTAATTCAACCATTCCCGTTCGATCGACCCGGCCGATTTCGACCTATCTGTCCCAACCGAATCGGTAGCGACATTGTTCTTTTCTTGCGCACCTCGTGGATAAAAACGGGGGTCGATGTAGGGACAGGGCACTACAACAATCTCCAAGCTCATCATATAAAGTATGACTTGGGCGATGGAAACACTGCGCCATGTACCGAGTTTGTGATACAACTTGGTTTCGGTAGGGAGACTGGCAGATGATGGCATCCCCAGTCTGTTTGGGGACAAAGATGCAAGAGTTACGTTGGCCAAAGGTAGGCTTTGAGTCGATTGGAATCTATGAATCGAATCGATGCAAAAGATAAGTCCCATTTGTGCAAGTGCTGATTTTAGTTGATCTGGTGTGCAGGCGATACTTTTATGCTGGACGATAAGTGGTCGACATTTTGCCTTATTCAGTAAAGTATCCGCAAAACTAAATCGTCGCCTTGCAACGGAGTGTGGCATGGGCGTGGTAGCTAGGCCAAATCAACCGAGTAGTTCAAATGAGGGAATTATGTATGGTATTTATGGTGCACATCATTAGGACGGGTTGCGACCGTCCAGTGTTGTGATAAGCTATGATATCAGTAAATTTGGGATCCTTCGGATATTGGGCTAGTAACCCGTATCGAAGCGATCAGGATATGTTCGGCTCGAGGCGGGGCTCGGCTTGGACGTGCCGAGTCATGGAGTCCTTAGCGTTCAAGAGGAGCTACCGCATTGGCGTTCGAACTTGCGACATGGAGATGCCCCAGCGAGAACGATGATTCGGGTGAAATCTAGCGAGGGCGAGCGATTTCTCGGATCGGGGCATAACAAAGGGTTCCCAACAGTTGACTCATCTAAATCAATGGGGACTCCTATGGCAACAACGACAAAACTTAATAATGATGAAGACGGTATCTCGGTCGACATTCGTAAGTATCGAGGTATGATCGGGAAAATTTAACAGTAGCATTAATATTAAATCTATATTGGCTTTTCGGTTAATTTAAAATTTACGATATAATTGAAACTAATATTACAAAAATGCTATTTGACTCCCAAAAAGTTTGGGTGATACCATCTTCCATCATGTGGCATATGACATGGTTGCTAACATGACAGCTGACATGGCAAAATTTAACAATAAAATTAATATTAAAATTAACATTAATTGTAAATAAATAATTTAATATTAAATTAACATTAATTAATATTAATATTAACATTAATATTAACATTAACATTAGCATTAGCATTAGCAATAACATTAACATTAATATTAATATTAATATTGACATTAACATTAAAAAATTTGGGTAATTAATTTTTGGGGTTAAAATTTGCCATGTCAGCCGTTATGTCATCTGCCATGTCAGATGCCACATAATGGGAGATGGCATCACCCAAATATGTTGGGAGCCCAAATGACTAATTTCTAATATTAATACAGTGGCATTACCGTTATTTTCTAATAGATTCATGTCTTGTTCGGTCACACCCCTCCACGAGCGGGTTACACCCCCGAAATGAGGGGTTAAATAGCCTTTTCCAAAGAAAAGAATCCATCCGACTAGAGCGAAATAAAAGAAAGAAGAAGAAGAACAGTCGCAATGGAGAGGAGCAAGAGCAAGATTAACTGCAACGGATGGGCCGTCATCCCTACCGAGATTCTCTCGATGATACTGGTACTGTCGGGGATGTCGACGGACGAGGTAATGTACAACGTGGCCCCAATTTGCCGTTCGTGGTGGAAGGCGCTCAACGGTCCCTTAGACTATTGGTCTAACGTCGACTTGCTACAGTGGGGCCGGAGGACCCAGTAAACTGCTGAGATTAGTTTGACCGTAAAGAAGCTCGTGGCTCGCAGTGGGAGATATCTAGGGTCCTTCTCCGTGTACAAGCTCGACGAAGCAGCCTTCCATTTTGTATGCTTAAGGCCTGTGCAAAATTTTATTTGGTCTTATTCTAATACTTTATTTTTTCTATTATAAAATTTTACGTGTACTTTTATTAATTTCTACTAATGTTTTCCTATTTTTATAATACAGTGGGAAATTTCTAAGGGTGCTGCGCATTATGAAGTACGACGTGAGTGATCAAACTTTCGTGAGATACTTGGAGTTTCTTCCGGTGCAGGAAGAACTCGACATTAGCTACTGCCTCTATATCACGTCGACTAGAATATTTTCTGCCGGAAAGTATTGCCACCGTCTGGTCAAGCTGAGGAGGAACATGCACCCTCCAGATTTCATGCTCAGGAACAGATTCGTACTGAACACGTAGAACGAGACGGAGGGAAAGGCCATGGCTGATTCGATGCCGCGTCTCGAGCACCTACGAACGGATTTGACATGTTCAATGGAGACACGCTGCATCTATCATATGCAACTGCAAGGGTCTTCGCGTGCTCGACATACGTGGGTGCTTCAACGTGCACTTCGAGGACGACCTCTAGAAAATTTGTTATTTAATACAGACGTTTAAACGACCCTTTGATGATGTAATCCTAGGGGAACCTGGATACGAGATGTATAGTGATTTAGATATCATCAATTATTCCTGGGGTGAATGGTTCTTCTGAAATTAGCATGCATGCATGCATGCATTTCTTTCTATTTTTCACTAGTCAACATATACGTACTTTTTTTGTATTTTAACTAGAATATTATAAAGTCAGTAGAATAGATATAAAAACGTATAAAATATTATAAAGTCAGTAGAATAGATATAAAAATGTATAGAATGTTATAAAGTCACCACCAAGTTTTCTTATTATATAGTAGAATAGATATAAAAACGTATAATATGAACCAATTATAGTTAAATACGCTTCTACCTCATTTGGTTAAGGTGCAAGGTATTTTTTTGAGTTCGATTCTCCATTTTGACAAAATTTTACTTTTGTCAACAATTTTTTACATGATTAATTTTATTTTAAATAAAATGGACTATGATATAATGACGCCTATGACGGCTCACTTCTGAGCTGTTTTGAAACCTCATTATATAGTGGAAGATATGATATCAGTATCTTAACATTAATACAACATCTTAGTGTAATCATATCCAAGAGATTTCGACATTTCTCAACACAGATTTTACCTTCTTCAAGATAAATTCTGGCGGTGCAAATTCCACTCATATTAGTGGTATTAGTGTCATTCACCATAATTAATGGTGATCGATACGAAAACATTGGTTTCTTTTTCACAACCCTTTAAAATCTATTTATACAGCCAAACAGGCAAACTATTCATCTTCACCAGCCTTCAAAACCAATTTATATAGATTTAAAACAAAACTAAACAGCCAAACTATTTAAAATTTACAACCCTACAGAACAGTCTCAAATGTACCATTCTCCGTCCTAAATGTACCATTCTCCGTCCTAAATATACCATTCTCCGTCCTATATGTACCATTCTCTATCTTACATGTATCATTCTCCGTCCTACATTTACCATTCTCCGTCCTAAATGTACTATTCTCCGTCCTAAATGTACCATTCTCTGTCCTAAATGTACTATTCTCTGTGTTAGAGGAACGAAGAATGGCCATTAACAGTCCCAAAAATTGTTCTATACTAAGTTAAAAGCATATAATAGCACCCAAAAAATGTTAACAATAGAAAAATTCTACAGAACCCAAATACAAGACTCGAACCTAGGCCTTCCATGTAAAAGCCAAACAGCACAACCAACTAAGCTTGGAATAAGAAATATCCCCAACTTCCAATATGGAATAAGAAATTGAATATCCCCAACTTCCAACAAGGAATAAGAAGAGTCGGTTAGGAACGTGTATATATATACATAGGGGTCCCTATTCATCTGAGTAGGTTGCACATTTAACATGGCTCCAAAAAGATCATCTGGTTGGGAACCATGGCCAGAGTCTTCTTCCAGTCGTCGCCGAGCCTCTCCGCATGGAGCACCCTCTGCGACGTCTCTGGCCCATGACTGGCTGGCAGCGGCTGCGGACTTCCTGACCTCCTGCGGGTTGTCACTGGAGGTCATCGCTCGACCTCTTCATCCGGCGCCCAACTTTGACCTGTTGCTGATCACTTCGGAGGAACGGGATTCTCTGGAGAAGAGGGAAGCATTTCACTGCCTGTGCCATAGGGCGGGTGTGCGCACCCTGCAGGACTTTGCGGAGATCCTCCACGAGGTCAGTGAGGGGTATGCCTCTTATTTTTCTATTTTTTTCGTTTTTTACAGTTTTTTTTCCTCCTCTTGTATAGTTCGCCGGAGAATGTTTCGGTGACGAAGCTGGAATTTAATGTAATATAATATTTTGTTAACTCAATTTGGTTTCGGCTATAAGTGACTAACTAGTTTATCTATTTTTCAATTAACAAATCTTGTTACGTCAAATCCATATAGCAGCGACGATATCCCCATCAATGACTTGTTATGTCATAGAATTGATTATGCTGCCAGCGTCAATCTTGCCGTCAAATCCATCTTAAATATAATTACAAAGTAAAATAGAGGACAACTTTGAGTGTTTCAATTTTACTCTTTTCAAGTACATAGTCTTGTTACCAAGTTGTTAAACGTTCAAAAATTTAATCAAATATTCGAAAAATAGAAATATTGAGATTAAACTTTACATTCTTAAATATGTTGTCAAATTTTGTTAATTAAACATGTTTCCACCACGTTTTTTCTGCCAATTTTTTCAATAATTTATACGGAACACGTGGATATATACTAGTAATAATAGTAATAAATTTAATTTTGGAAAGTAGTTTTTAAAATTAGGGTCTCAAAATCCTAAAGGTTTGTGTAGTGATTTCACAAGGATATATACTAGTAATAATAGTAATAAATATAATTTTGGAAAGTAGTTTTTTAAATTTAATAGTAATAAATTCGACCGTCTTATACTAGTAATAATAGTAATAAATTTAATTTAAGACCCAAAACTATTCTAATTTTTTCCACTTCCCAAGGTCATATAAGACGGTCGAATTTTCCCTCTTCTTCTCTTAAACCCTCTTTCTTCTTCTAAACCCTCTTCTTATCAAAATGCCGTCGAAGAAACAACGACCGTCGTCGAAGGGGAAGAATCCACAAAGGGACGCGATACAGGCCCGAAGGATAGAAGTTGCAAGGGCGGCAAAATCCAAGATTATGGTCGCTAGGGCAGAGGCCGAAAGGGCAGCGGCGGCGACAGCGGCGGCGGCGACGACGATGAAAGCGGAGGCGGCAGCCAAGCCGCCTGCAAAAAAGGCTAAAAAACTCATTGCTCAACAAAGACCGGAAAATGTATCTTCGATACAGAGTCGTCGGAAGACTGAACTTATGAAAATCGAAGGCGTACTCAACCAAAGGCTAAGATGGCAACGGATACAGAGTCATCAGCATACTCTGAGGATTTTGAATCCTCATCAGAAGAGAAAAATCAAGAGGAAGAGCAATCATCAAATAAGTCCCAGGATGGAGAGGAGGTAAAAAAATTTAAAGACTCTAAATCTAAGAAGATTTATATTAAATATTTCAAAAAAAAGGCTGTTATGCCTGAAAGATCAATTAAGATGGATGATGTCGAAGACGAAGCTTTCCTAGATATATTGAAATTCTATCAATTAGAGAAACTGAACAAATCCTGTCTTGAGAAAATCTTCCAAGCAATAGTAAGAGAATTTTACTCAAATCTTCCGGCTGAAATTAAAAAAAAAAAAAGAAGAGGATCAACAACTGGTGTTTCTGAGAGGAAAACTGATTAGGGTAAATGCTGCTGTCATCAACGAATTTTATAGATTTGATCCAGTTCCTGAGTTTGATATGAAAGATATTGATAATGTTTCCATGACGGATGCAATTCATGAGATTACAGGTGTATCAATGGGTGCCAAGACCCCTCAAAATGTATACAAAGATCAGTTAAAAACTTTGTATAAATTGTTGCATGCCTACGCATCTCAAATACTCAACCCTACTGGACATGAGTTTTTCATCCATCCCGAGAGAGTAAAATTTCTTTATTATATGGGAAAGAAAAAAAAGGATGGATATAGGTTCCTACATGTTCAGTAGAATGATGCATCTCGTGGGAAAACCCACTACAAGGACAGCTCTCCCTTTCGGAGGATTTTTATACTCGATGGCTAGTAAACATTCTGTCCCAAGCTTAACAGGGGATATTTATATTAAAAACAAAGGCCCCATGAGAAAACTAACCTTCACTCGAATGTTTGGAAAATAGGCAGCAGCTGCAAGCAAACCATCAACATCTGGAAAACCATCAACTTATGGAATCAAAAACACTAAGGACAGTGTTGATGATCTATACAATTTTGTTGCACAAACTTTGAGAATGTCTTCAAAGAGATGAAGACTATATCCGACAACCAAAAATTGATTCTGGATAAGATTAATCATTTAAAGGTTGAATTTGCTGACCAAGAATAAGATTTTCCTTCCCTCGTGAAGAAGGTAAATGGGGCTAGTCTAAACTCTTATGTAAAAATACACATTGTGCACATTGACACTTTAATGCTAGCCATCACTTTGATACTTCTATTTATGTTTCTGGATGTCATTTCTACATATACAGTGAGTCCATACTGACTATAATTTTTCTTAATCCGTCCCTCAAGGTGTAGGTGAAGGATATTTTGAGAAAGAAGAAGAAGAAGAAGGAAAAAAACAAGAAGAAGAAGATGGAGATGGCTATGAAGATTCATCTTGTGAGTTTTGAATTTTTTATTTCAATTTGGAAGTAATATTTGACTTGTAATATGGTTCTGAATATTTGTTGGTCATGGCGGTCAAACTAAATTTTGTGTTTGTAATATTATAAGACTAAACTTTTTGCTTGTACTAAGTGCATAGTTCGTAATTTGTTTGGAAAATATAATATAGTCTTGAATTTAGAGTAGGTCTGATATTTATTTGGATTATTGTATTGTGAATTATGCAGGTTCTATGTTGAATTACTAACGTGGATTGGGCAGATTACTGTAACGTAAATTATGCAGTTTATTGGACTTGGAATGAAGTATACTTAATTTGATTATGATTTTTTGGTTGAAGCGTTTATTTGATTGGCAGTTGGCCTTCAAAGATGATATTGATATTTTGGTATATTTCTTTGATTTGCAGATGCCCATCGTAGATTTCATGAGTCCTGGGTGCATTCCTAGGGTTTACAGATGGCCTCATTACAGATGCATTCCTGGGATCACTAAAACTTTATTTGATTGTAATGTGTTTTGCTTTCTGTAAAAAATCATTACATCGATACCATCAGTATGAATTCGATGCCAGTGCCTGTTCATCTCTTGTTATTGCTGAAGCAAAATTGTAATCCTGTCTGTTCATCCCTTGCTATAGCTGAAGCAAAATTATAATCCTGCCTGTTCATCCCTTATTATTGCTGAAGCATAATTGTAATCCTGCCTGTTCATCTTTTGTTATTGCCATCAGTACATCGATGCCATCTGTATGAAGTCAATGCCAGTGTAATGCATAATGTAATGTAAGAAAAATTCTCTTTGATAGTAGGTTAATTATATTCAAACACTCGCAAGAAATTTTATGCAGCCATACAGTGGAAGCCTGATAAAATTATATTCAGATTTTCTTGAACATGATTTAATATTAAATGAATATACTTTGGTAAATGATATTAAAAATACTGTAAATATTTGGTGAAAAAAATATGAGATACTTGAACATTTCCAGTCCTAAATATACCATACTTTGTTAAAAGTACAGAGAGTGTCCATTCTCCGTTTTCAAAGAACGGAGAATGGCCATTCTCCATGATAAAGGAACGAAGAATGGCCATTCTCCTTGAGAATGGCCATTCTCCATGTTAAAAGCAAAGAGAATGGCCATTCTCCATCCATTCGCCGTGTTAAAAGCAAAGAGAATTGCCGTTCTCCGTCCATTCGTCGTGTTAAAAGCAAAGGGAATGGCCATTCTCCATCCATTCGCCGTGTTAAAAGCCAAGAGAATCGCTATTCTCCGTGTTAAAAGCAAAGAGAATGGCCATTCACCGTCCAAAAAATATTCTCTTCGAAAATATTATCATTAGAAAATTAAAAAATATTTCGTCCGATCAATACAGATTTTTTTAAATATGTGAGCAGATGATCCGCCCAACTCAGAAGCAGGTTTCCTCAGTTCACCACCACCACTATGACATGTAGCTTTATTAACAAATTATTAAATTAATAGATGAAAAATAAGATTTCTGACAATGGCATGGACAGTAAAATTAGAGCGGCGCCGCTGGTACTTCTTCTTGTTCGAGGAGGATTCGACGACGTCCGACGCGAACCAGACCGATTCTTCTCGGTGCAGCTGGTACTCCTCATTGTTCTAGGAGGGTTCGACGACGTTCGACACGATCCGGACCGATTCGTATTTCCTTCTTCATCTCTGTTTCTCCTTCCACCACCACCAACACCAACACCACCACGGCCTGTAACCAAAAAAAATTATGAAATATTAAATCGGATGGACGAAAGAGAGAGTAAATATGAGTTAATTTAGGGTGTTCATTAAAAAAAATTAAAGTGAAGAATGACCTGCTAAAGCAAGTTACCAACAGGTCAAAAGTCTAAATCAGCATTAAATGATGTTTCTACTCTATTATTCAATCCGAACCATTGGATCAACATCCAACGGTCCAAATTTCGGATGTATCGATACATCCTTTTCCAGGGGATGTATTGTAGAATAACCCATATATATATATATATATATATATATATATATATATATATATATATATATATATATATATATATATATATATATTCATTTAAAAACCAAAGTCGGTGGGCGACTCCACCCGACCTTGGCCTGGAGGTCGTGGCCACCGCCATCCAGCCACCTCCGTGGGAGGGAGGACTCGAACCCGACCCTCACCCCTGGTGCACGGTGGTGTTACCAGTACACCACGACTCGATGTATATATATATATATATATATATATATATATATATATATATAAATATAAATATATATATATATATATATATTTTAACAGCGACAATTTATTCAAACGGAAGAAGAAAGCTCACGGGGAGCATACACGCGGCCGCTGGGCCGACACACAAAAGGGCCCAGCCCAGCCCAAAAAAATTTCGAAAAAAAATTGAAATTATAAACAACAGAAGGAAAGAGCGGGGGGAGGGGCACGTGGGGGGGGGTCGGTCCACGCACGGGACACGATGGAGGCCGGTCCACGCACAGGAAACGAAGGGGGGGCACGTGGGTGCTCGAGACGGGGGGGCGCGGGGCCCAAGGAGGCTGCTCCGGGCACTGAGCCCGAAGGGCGAGCTGTCCGAGGGGGCACGGAAGCTCCAGCCGACTGCGGGGCCCGAGGGAGGGACGAGCCGGAGGGGGATGCGTCGCCGGGTCCGGAGGCGGCCACGCCAGACGGGGCCCAGAACGGGGGGGACCCCGGCTACTCCTCCGGTGGCGGGCGGAGACAGCATCACCAGGCTGGCAGGAAGAGGGGAGCTCGGAGGAGGGGCGTGGCGCGCCGAGGCGCCAGCGCAGTCGTACGGGGAGCGAGGACTCCAGCTGGGGAGAAGCGCGACCGAACGGGGAGCGGGGGGAACGAGCTCCGGCCGACACGAGGCCGAAGGGCCTCAGATGATGGAGGCCAAGGCGGTCTTCAGACGGAGGAGGCTAAGGAGGCCCGACCAGAGGGGGTTCAGACAGGGAGGGGACAGGGAGGAGGCGGGGAGGAAGGAAAGAAGACGGGGAAGGGAGGGGGGCGCACGAGACATCGCGGCAGGGATCACTCCTGGCCAGAGAGAAGGTGCGGCGACTGTGGGGCGCGACGGGAGGTAGGGACTAGAAGAAGGGACGCGTCCCCCACCGCGCGTCTCCATGAACAGAGGATGGCCAGTGAGCCGAGGCCGCCAGGAAAGAGAAGGAGAGGAAAGGGAGGGGAAGAGGACAGGAGCGGTTGAGGGAACGCCGGAGACAAGGGAGGGGAGAGGATCCGGCTGAGCACGCGCGCGGGGGTGCTCGGCCGGCGGGGCCGGTCAACGGCCGGCGGGGCTCGCGAGCATGAGTCGAAGCGATCGCCGGAGCCCGGAAGGAGGCTGGGAAGCGGCCAGGGGAGGGAGCGACGGGGACGACGTGCCAACCGGCCACGAGAAGGGAGGGGGGAGCGCTCCACCGGGGGCCGCGGGGCCACGAGCGTCCAGAGGTCCGCCGCCGGCGGAGACGGGGGAGGAGAGGGGCTTTGGGCCGGGGGGGGCTCCTAGACCGCCGGAGCACGGGGCGGGGGCGGGGACCGGGGGGCCGCAGGAGGAGACGGCCACGGGAGGGGGCCGCAAGAGCGCTGGGCAGGCGGGCGGAGGAAGGAGAAGACCGGAGGGGGGGTCCCGAGGCGGGGCCGGCAGCAATGGGGACGTGCGTCGGGGGGGCGCGAAAGGTGGAGGGGGGAGGAGAGGGGGGGCGGGGAGGGGGGTAGGGGGACCCAATAGGGATGGGAGCAGGCTGACGGCGGGGGGGGGAGACGAGTGGCGCCGAGGAAGACTCCGGGAACGACGCCGGGGGCGACGGGGGCGCCAGCGCCGGCGGGGCCGAGCGGGGGGGGTGGCGATCCACGGGGTGGGGAACCACGGGGGCCAGGCCATCCACAGCAGCCAAGCTGCGCAGGGGCAGGGGGGGCCACCGGCGACGCTCCGGAGCACGCCGGGGAAGAGGGAGGGACTCCGGAGAGCTGGAGCTCTCATCCAGAAAGATCTATATTTTCCTGTATATATATATATATATATATATATATATATATATATTTATATATATATATATATATATATATATATATATATATATTATATATATAAAAAAAAAATATATATATATATATATATATATATATTATATATATATATATATATATAATAATAATAATAATAAATATTCCTTATTATTATTATTATTATTATATATATATATATATATATATATATATAATTTTATCTATAGAGTTTTGCTTATATAATAACTGAATAAATGTACTCAATATATTTTATATATGCAATATATACATGATGATATATTTATGTATGTTTGTTAAATTATACTTTCAGATATTTTTTTAACTTATTATGATTTTAGACCTTTACATATAAATAAAATAAAATAAAAGAAAATCTTACGAGAAATTGAATTCATCGCGAGATAAACAAACCCAGCAATCCCGACTAATAGAAGAAGGGAATTAAAATTTTTGTCGATTCAAAACCGATCAAAATCCTAATCAAATATTGTCAAATCTTTTTCTACGATCCTAATCAAGTTCTCTCCCAGATAACCTTAATCCAATTCAAATTCTAATCAAATCAGTCCTTAAATCTCCATATATATATATATATATATATATATATATATATATATATATATATATATATATATATATATATATATATATATATATATATATATATATATATATATATATATCGACGACTAATAGAGAATTATCCTAAAAAACTATCAAAAAAATTCATGAAACTCATCCAAAGTGTCGCCACAATTAATGCGTGTCCCCATTATTACCCTGCTCGACCGCATGCCGTCGTCCTAGACCATCGGAGCGCCGTCAAGATCGTCTGGTCGTCCGCACTAGCCGCAGCAGTCGTGCGCATAGGCGCTACCTTTCAAGTCAAAATTCTCACTCCATGTTTACTCTTTTCCAGAACAATTGATTTGTTATGTTCACAACATAGCCATCTTCCCTTCCCTTCAATTAGAATTAATTCCAGTGCATTTAGTTGCCAAGAAATTACCTATAAAAATCACGAAAAAATTGTAATATTACATATTCATAAAACACAGTTTTAATGTTAAAATCCTAAACTGAGAAGTTCGATTACTGTCAATCGATTGACTATTTTAGAAAACTACTTAGACATCCTTGTAGATAACATATACGGCATAGAAATACTATTTTTAGTTTTTAATTTTATTTATTTGATATTGAGAAAAATTAGGTTAAAACTCAAAAAAAATAGTTTTTAAAAATATTGAAAAACTATGATGTCGGGTCCATCCTGACAAACTGAATGACTTCGTCGTAAACCAATTGTATCGAAAGGTGTGTGTGGTCTTTGTCGACGTGTGGGATTTGATGGAATTTTAATTGGTTGCATGTGCGCAACGAATTTGACCTCTATCCATCGAAAACCACAATACCTTTGATTCTACAAATTTTTTAATTACTTTGTGTACGCTTGTCATATTACGACGAGACTGGCGCAATTAGAGTTGCAGTCTCTGACTTGTCTTATGAATCAAGTTACTTTCGATCTGAGATAGTTGATCGGATTACCGCTTTACGGGCCCAACGATCCGACTCAACATGCAATTTTGTGATCAGCTTATCGGAATCCAAATCTAGACATACCTTTGAGTTTGTATTGTCGTTTTGAGTTTGTTTGGTTTGGCACATTTTTTGTAACAAAGCAGGCCCACAAGCGGACACAATTTTGACCCAAAATTATCGTTTTACCCTTATGTCGGAATTGGACTTCTGATTTTTTTACCCTTTCCAAAAATGTTGATGATGTTTATTTCAGCAGCCGTAGACGTTCTTGATGATTCCATATTATCTGCTACCATGTACTTGACGAGTTCGTTGATTGGACGTTATTAAATCACCATACCACCTTCAAGCAAGTATACCTTCTCGTTCATGATTCAATTTATATAGCATATTTATTTTCCTTATATTAGCATGCACTTTTGTGGTATTTGATACTTATTTATATTGATTTTAGCATAGTTATTTATTATGTTTTTATATCCTTAGTTCGTGACATGTGCTAGCATTTAGGCACAATCAAAATATGTATGATAGTAGGTTTTTCTAGGTTATACAACGTTGTTATAGTCTAATCTGTTGTGGGGGTGGGGAGACGTGTGCATGATGTTGAACTACATATTCCTTCTATTTCTCTTTAGTCCTTTTAACTGAGAGGCCCACGAGGGGTTATGCATGGTTTGTTGTTAGCCTAAGAGGCCCACGAGGGGTTATGGTTTGTTGTTAACCTAAGAGCCCCACGAGGGGTTATGGTTTGTTGTTGTAACCACCACTTTTCTAAAATGAGGGTAATTTTAAACTTTTATAAAATCTATCGTTTAATATTAAATAATATTTTTTGGTGAATTTTAATTAATTTAAAATTATTTAAATTATGTATCGTGATTTTGATGTTTTGCTAGTGTAACCATAGAACTGTTTAGCCTAGAGACTAACCATGACCAAGGAAGCCTAACCCATGTGATTAGATTAGCTAATTACCACTTTCTAGGCTAAGGGTATTTTGGTCATTTTGTGACTTTTGAATTATTTAGGATTTTGATTAATTGGTAAATTTTAGATTATTTTAATAATATTTATATTAATGTATTGTGATTTTGATCATTTTTCATATTTTAATATTTTGGGAATTTTTATATTTTAATATTGATTTTATGGGATTTGTTATGTCGGGTTCGATTTTCATCTCGTTCCGACTTGTGTTAGTGACCGGGGTAGCTTAGACTCTAGACGGGACCCCAAGATTAGTTAGGCATGGCCCGCAAACTCCACTAATTAAGTCAGTGTCATTAGACTAATCCCACTTGCTTAGAATGGTTAAATTAGAGACTTAAACTTGACCTTTTTGACCACAAACCTTGTCATTACTTAAGTTGACCCAAACGATACTTGTAGGGACATCTTGGACATTTCATACAGGCCCATTAGGCATGTATGACCAGCCACCTATAGGGGGAGAGGTGTCCCTCTCTTTCATTTCACACTTGCCTCTTTTTTCCCAAATTTGTTCTTTCCCAAACTTGAGAGCTTCCCTCTTGATTTTGATCTCCAAATCCCTCCATTCTTCTTCCTATATTCCATTATTTCTTATCATTCAACCAAGGAGGAGGTGCTAGCAAGGATTGGAAGCAAGGAGCAAGGAAGGGCGTCCATTTTGGAGGAGCTTTCATGTTGGAACCGTGTCCTTTTAGTGTATCATTGGGATCCCACTTCCAATAGGTATAACCATCTCTCTATTTCAATTTTTCTTGTATTTTAGTTAGATTTGAATCCATAGGATACACCCCCATGCATGTACAACCATTAGATTTTAATTTGAGGCTCTTTAGAGTCCTCTTTAGGAAGTTTGAATATGTTTGGTGTCCTACTTGTGGAGTTTCCAATATAGGACACCCCATGTGTTTGTGTTTATGCAAATAGGCTATTTTGTGGTTTAATTTCAGTTTTAAGATGGTTAGAATGAGTTTTATTTGGATAGCTATGTTGGTATCCAAGTATCTTGGCCTACATGTGTTTTTTTTTGTCCAAAACAATCCAAATTCGTCATAATTTTTATCCACGTTTTTAGTAGCCAGAGCAACTTAGAAATGCCATAACTCCTAGCTCAAGACTCCGATTAATCTCCCATTTTTTTTAAAAGAACCATATCGAAGTTAGCTTTCCAAATATATATTTGATAGGCCAAATTTGTTTTAGAACATTCTATAAAACTGTTTGAGTGTCAGCTGTTCGAAAGATGAACGCATTTTGGTATTTTCGCGATTCCGGGAGCTTTCGGACACGAAAATACGATCCGTTTGAAGTTTCGGAAAGCTAATACGAAGGGCTACAACATACTTTAATCCTAGAATTTAGTGAAGGTCCAATTGGTACAGTATTAGTTTTAAGTAGAATAGTGACTATAAGATATAGGCATTTTTTGTAACCTATGAGCCTATGTAGTATGGATATCATATGAATGTAGGTATCATAGGTTGTTAAGAATATGTATGATATAGTACATATGTATATATATATATATATATATATATATATATATATATATATATATATATATATATTATTGTTATGTAATATATGTTCGTATAGTGTGTGTGTTTGAATGAGATAAGGATGTGTGTGATCAGTGGAGAGAAGTGAGATTGACAGAGGATATGTGCTAGTGTGTATTTGATGTTGTATAGATGGTAGTATAGTGTACGTGTTGTGAAGGTGAGAGAGTTGGAAGGATCATGCCATCCTATTTGACTTGAGGCTAGTGTGGTTTGTTGAGTGATTTGTGTTTTTGTTGAGTGATAGTATGTTTGTATATAGATGTTTGTGGGTGTGTTAGAAGAGGGGTGGTTGGATTTGGTATATGTGTTTGTGTGAGTGTGTTAGTATTGGAGTAGAGAGGAATTTAGATGTTGTATGGATGGATATATTAGTATGTTAGTGGTTATGTTAGAATCTATGTAGAGGTTGGAGGTATGTTAGAAGTTAGATAGTGATATCTTATATAAGTTAGATAGTTAGTTGTGTTAGTCTACGTTATTGTTAGTTATAGATGACATATGTTAGTTGGTTAGAGTTAGAGATGGATATATATACATATATGTTATGGTTAGATATTAGTTAGTGGATGTTAGTTGTGTTAGGTTTCTAAGTTAGAATAGATGGTTAGAAGTTATATGTTAGAATGTTGTTAGTTGAGGTATTGGTTAGATTTTGATATGTTAGATACCTATGATATGTTAGTATTAACTAGTGTCTAGATGTTGGAAACCTATAGATAGTTAGTATCCTATCTTAGTATCTTAGGATACTAAGAGTGGGGTCTTAGAATAGTGGGTATCGTAGGATACTCAAGTTAGTATCTCAAGGTAAATAAGATTTACCTTTACCTTTAAGGTAAATGAGTTTACCTTATAACCAAGGTAAGGTATCAAGATACCAAGATATGGTATCGAGATACGATGGTAGAGTGGTAGAACACCTTAGTAGGGTATTGAAGGATAAGTAGGGTGAGGGTAATGTAGGCAAGGGTATGGGTTAGAGGCTAAGGTAACGAGTTTACCTTGGTAGGGTAATGGAAAAAAAGTTAAAGGTAATACCTATAACTAAGATATGAATTTAACATGTTTAAGATATGGTTAGAATTAGGATAGCTTGGTTGGTAATGGTTAGGAATAGGGTAAATGACTTCGGGTTGACCCTGTTTGACCATGGTTGACCATTTTGACTAAAATTCAACCAAAAGTCAACTTTAGCCTAAAATTGACCAAAACTTGACCAAAGTTAACCAGTTGACCAAAAGTCAACTATGAGTCAACCATTGACCTAGTTAACCTAGAGTGGACTATAAGTTGACCAGGGTTGATCAGCGTTGACCATTTGACCAAAAGTTAACTGTAAGTCAACCATTGACAATCGACCTAGTTTGACTTGCCTTGACCTAGTTTGACTTTGTTAGGCCTAGTATGACTTAGATTGACTTTGTATAATCTAGTTTGACCTAGACTGGATTAGTTTGACCTTGTTTGACTTAGATAGGCTTAGTTTGACTTGCTTTTAATTCCAAATCTTTATATTGATACAGTATTCCATCTTTAGGCCCTCGACGCACTGTATTGGACTCAGTTGACATTTTCTATCACAGCTCAGGCGAGTACATTCTCTGATAGTTCTCTCGTTTACTTGTCGATTACTGTACTTCAGTTATAGTTAGTTCTATTCGATTCTTTGTTACAAACACGATTTGATATTGTTGGATCCATTTCATGCGACTCTCATTTATTTATGTCTATTCTCCATTTCTGGAACCACTACTGGAATCACCTACTGGAATCATCTTGGAATCACTTACTGGTATCATTCATGTTCTGGCTGGACTTGTACTTATTTTTGTGTTGGGTTATGGATTCACTTGTACTTGTTGGACAGGAAAATATTGGAGTAGACATGTGAACATACCCAAATACTGGAACTACTCCCTTGGAATTATAATGGAATGATAGCCATCCCACACTTGGCCGAGTGTGTGGTGTACCGTATTACCTACAGCCGTTCACATGTCGATCTCGATATTTTAAAACACATTGTTAGAGTATAGTCTGGACTCACCCTGGAATCTTTGATCACTGACTGGATTCATCTTATACTGGACTCATCTTGTACTGGAATCATCTGGTATTAGATTACATTGTCTGGACTCATATTAGGATTACACTTGACTCATATTATACTGTCTGGACTTATATCATGCTACTCTAGTTCAGCTAGATTATATTTTTCAGTCTTCTTTGACATGCTTCTCTTCTTATTTAGTTACTTTACTTTTCTTATACCTTAATTGTTTCTCTATATCATTACTCATATGAACTGCCATGTTCATCAATACAACTGTCTATAACTGTTTATAGTTCTCTGTCATTTACTTAGGTTTTCTTGATGAGTTGTACTCGTTCCTGTCCTGACTGGACCTGTTAAAAATATTACAGATGCTTGCCCCGATGACACTTGCCCTACTTACTATGGACCAGAAGATGGCTTAGCAACCTTTGGCCCCGACACTCAGGAGTGATCGGAAGATTAACTAGTTGACTTGGTTTAGTTTTTATATTTTAGAACTTGAATTGTAATAAGTTGAGATATTGTTTGTTTTGAGATCATTATTATTTAGTAGTTGGTTGTTGTTATTTAGTCTTAGTTATAAACTTTTGTGTTATCATATCATGCTTAGACTGTGATTGAGATTTCATTATATCTATACTTGTCCTCCGTTCAGAGTTGAGATTTTGACAAGTACATTATATAATTGCGTGAGTTGTTGATTAGATAGTAACCTAGGACAGCGTTCTACCGCCGACACTGCGGCGTAGGCTGGACGTACCTACATCTCGTGCCCCTACACTGGACGCGGGTCGTGACAGTTGTTAACCTAAAAGGCCCACAAGGGGTTATGGTTTGATTCTTAGCCACGAGTTCATTGAGGGACATAAGCATTTGTATTCGTTTATCCTGCAGTTCACATTTTTATAGATGTTCTCACATGCACAATCATATATGTAGATGTTGTAGTAGTTAACACATGTTATCTGCTTTTATATTTTGTTTCATAGGTATGTATATTATTATCTTGCTATGTTCGTCTGAGGACCTGGTGAACGCTACAGGTATAGTCAGTTAGCAGTATCCTGAGAAGTGCGAACCTAGACCAGACGCTTCTTTTACTGTAACACCCTATTTTCTGAAATTGGGGATTTTTGAAAATTTATTATTTTTATTATTTATTAGTGGTATTTTAGTCATGGTATGATTTTTTGGTGATTTTAGTTAAGTTAAACCATTTTCTAAAGTCATGCTAAGTCATGACTTATGACTTTGTGATTTTGGTTAGTATAACTTAGTGTAAACCCTAGTTTTCTCTAACCTAGAAGTTGCCATGACCATGAGAGCTTAGCCATAGGCTTAGAACACCAAATTAGTGATTTTTAGCCTAAAGGGTATTTTGGTAATTTTCTAGAAATTATTTGGAATTATTTAGATCCATGTGTTTTTATTATTGTTTAATCATGGTTAAGTATCATGAGAGCCCCTAACCTAGTCTACCCTAATCCATAGGTTAGCTACTAACCTAGAATGACTAAGGGGAAAGATATTTGGTCATGGTTAAAGTAGGATAAATATCTAGTTTGCTTTTATGGATATTTTCCATAAAACACTCAAAATATCAAGACCCTTTACACAAAGTCCTTGCCTTCTCCATGAAGCAAGCCCAAGGACACCCCCCCTTGTCTTGGCCGGCCATAGGGTACCCCCCCTAGCCCTACACCTTCCTATATAATCCCATTTCATTCATTCATGAAGATTTTACATGAATTTTATTCCTAGAAAATTCCAATTTCTTCAAACCTACACAACTTGATCAATATTGATCCAAATCACCTCTAGTTTCTTGCATTGGACTCCCCTACACTAGAGGGTACTAGTTAGGGCCTTCTATTGAGGAATTTGAAGGGCTTTGGGCATCACCAAGTGGAAGAACACCCCCCCTACTTGGGTGTTTTCTTGATTTTTCACCAAATAGGTAAATGTCCATAACCCTTGTTAATTTTGTGTTTTCTCTTCATATTTGCATGCATCTAGGTACTAGGGTACTGTAGGACAAATTTGGTGAAGGTTTGAGTTGGTTTGGTGTCCGTATCGGACACGTATCCTAGACTAGGAAACTGTGTTTGTTGAAATGCCACAAAGAACTGGTTTTTATTAAAATGTGAAACAAAATATGTTTTTGGGTAGCCCTAGACACCTAGGTCACAACCCCACTTGACTGAACACGACACGGTGTCATTTTCGTGTCGAAAATCGACTTGGACACACTGCCAGGACACAGCACAGTACACACTTTAATGCCCTGCTACCTCACCTCTCGTACTCACTGTACAGTGCACTAGGACACGAGATTTTTGACACGGACACGGGGGCAATGTCTGCGAACATGCCCCCAAAATTTGGTGTCGCCTCGTGTCGTGTCGAGTGAGAAAACTCACTCGCACTGGACACGGGCTGTCAGTGCACACGCGCGCGAGGGCAACTTCGAGCGTGTCGTGTCGCGCGGACACGACACTTGGATGCCTCGTAATGACACCATCGTGTAGCCCTTCATGTGGCGTACACGTGGACACGAGCACGTGGTGCGTCGTGTCCTGTGACACGAGCACGAGGCACGTGACTCACCGCACGACGCTGTCTGAAACAGTGTGTAACAGTCGAGTTTCCTCGACTGATACGTGTCTCGTGTCGACTCTGTGAGACACGTGGACACCGTACAGACACACTGACACATACCCCTAGACCTACCCTACCTACTGACACGAGCACGAGACACAATATCACGTGTGTCGTGTCCTAGAGCTAAGTGCACGCGTGTACGACGCTGTGACACTGTGATTTACCCGTTTGGCTTCTTTTGTGTTTGGACACATTGTGTCGTGTCATGGTGCAGTATCAGGGACCCTAGACACTAGAGGACACCTAGGGGCTTAGTTACCAACCCTTTGATTTGGGTCTTAGCTCGATTTGTAGGAGAAATTAGGTTTACCTAGTTATCGTGTAACTGTGCACTATTCTCAGAAATTAGGATTTTTCCCATTTTTGAAAATGGATTTCAAACCTATTTTTAATCTGTTTTATACATTGGACTAGTGTATTTTAGTGTGTATATACGTAGTATATATGTATATGTGAGTGTGGGTGAGATTTGGGAGTTTTTGGTAGTGTATATAGATAGTTATGTATATATATACATATGTATGTATATATGTTATGTGTGTGTGTGTTGTGGAGCCAACTTGGTTCCTGATTTCAGGAACCCCTCCCCCCTGTCCAGACCATTCTCCCTCTATCTCTGTCTCTCTCTCATTCACTCTCTCTCACTCTAACTCTCCCTCACTGTCATTCACTCTCTCTCTCACTCTATGTCTCTCTCTTCCCTCTCTCTATGTATATATGTAATATATAAATAAGTTATATATATATATGTATAAATTAGGTGTGTGTGTGTATAGGTTGGGGGCTGGGATTTCCAGTTTCAGGAAATCTGAAACTCCCCCCCCCCATTTACTGTCCATCTTTCTCTCTCACACTCAAATTCACTCTCCCTCTCACTTCCCTCTATGTATATATGTAGTGTATATATATAGGTTATATATATATGTATATATATATATATTGATATATATATATATTTTTGTATAAATTCTCATGTAGTGTCATTATATATATATAGATATGGGTGATGATATTATGTATAGTATTCATATATTGATATGTAGGTAGTAGATAGTTGGTGTATATCTATATATATATGATATATATATATATTGTATTAGATATACATAGTATTATCTTTATATATAAATATGTGGGTGGTTGTATTATATATAGTTAGGCCTATATTGATATATATATAGATACATGTATATATAGATAACTTACTAGGTATAGGTTTATATAGAAACCTAAGCAATAGCCTATGGCCTAGGCTACTAGCCTATGGCTTGGGGGCTAACTCAATTTGACCTAAAGGCCCAAAACCCTACTAGTTAACCCTTGTTGACTAAAGGTTGACTAAAGTCAACTATTGGTCAAACCATGACCTAATTGACCTAAAAATGACTAGTTCAACTAGTCTGACCATGTTTGACCCAATTACCTTATTGACTGGTCTTTGTTTGACCTAATTACCTTACTGACTGGTCTTTGTTTGACCAATACCTTAGTTGGTCTAAGTTTGACCTAGACTTGACCCAGATTGATCATGTTGACTAGTATTTGACTTGTTTGACCTTGTTTGACTCTATTTGACTTAGTTTGATTCCCTGTGATCTAGTATGACTTCCTGTGACCTAGTTTGACTATTAGAGTTGACCCAGAGTTGACTTTTGACCAGATTGACCTAGAATCATGTAGTATGCATTGTATACTTTATTTTTACCATTGTGGATACATTGTGACTTGTATTGCTCTGATTAGGAGCCATACACCTCTCCTCAGACAGTATATCCTCTTCAGATATTCAGTTATCAGGCGAGTACATTCTCTGACCGTTTCATACTTGTTCAGGCTTTACTTCTCGCTCTAGATTACTTTACTTGATGCTGTCACGTTGGTAACACGGATTGGTACTATATGGATCTTTACATGAGATGTTATCCCCCTCGGGAGCATCGGGTACTTCATGTTATGTGTGTTTCACTATCATCATGTACTCCTATGCTTCCATTATTCATGTGCACTCATGTGATCATGTACTCTCATGTTTACTGAGCCCTCATGTATACTATCATGTGCACCCTTTCATGGGCCCCATGTGATATCATGTACAATAACGTAACTTGTATAGATCCTTGTGTATTGATTGGGGAAACGGGGGAGTACAAGTGGTCATGTGAATAATTCTAAAGTAGTGTAATCATGTGCAAACTCAGTAGTGTAATCATGTATAAATTCTAGCCATTCACATGCCTATCTTGTGCTCTACATCACTAGTCACTTATAGTTCTCTATATACAGTAGATATTTATTAAAGCTATCTCTTTTACAGCGTATATTTCTTTTCAGCAGTTCATGTATCTTACTCTCTTGCCTGTATCATATTTCCTAACCTGATATGCACTGCGTGAGATGTATTGTGCTCGTTCCTGTCCTGATTGGACTTGTTGAAAATATTACAGAGGATGAGGATGAGGCCTGGTGTCTACCTATTTTGGAGCAGGACTAGATGATACTTATGTTGTGGACCCCCAGCGGGATCCACCTGCAGCTGAGGATGTTGTTCTAGTAGTCTAGACCAGTTTAGTCTAGACAGTCTTTTCTATATTTACTTTTGTCTCACTTTCTGAGTTGTATTTTGAGATGTGGAGATGTATAGACTCTTAGACTTATTGTATTATGAGTTGACATTCTGATGTTATGTTATCCTAGACACTTAGACTTTTTCATCTATGCTATGGTTCTCTTTGAGTTACTATCTATCTTCTGTCTTTCATTCTTCTACCCTAGATGTGATTGAGATGTATATTGTTATGTCACCTCCATTCGGAGAGTATAAACTGTACAGGTACTTTTATATTGTTAGATGATTGACCTAGGACAGCGTTCTACCGCCGACACTGCGGCGTAGGCTGGGCGTTGTTACGTTCTCGTGCCCTTACTCTAGGGTGCGGGTCGTGACACGTTTTTAGTGGTGGCCCATGCAGGTCGAGTTTATGTAGTGGTATTCGAACTAGAGTATCACTACAGCCTGCGATAGGATTTGAGAAATAGGCTTAGAGAGAGTGGATACTCAATCACTGCTAGGATACTTTGAGAGATTCCTGGGATGACCCTTGAGAATCTCATTTGAAATTACTATTTAAACTCCTTTTCCCTTGATTGAATTTGATTTTGGAGGATTCACTGTAGAACTTTGAATCCTGGTGTTAGTTGATGATTTTTAAATTTTTGTAGTTATTGATTTTAATTTCTTAGTGTTAGATTAATATCTTTTATTTTTGGGGTACTCAATCACAATTATGAGAAAACTCTTATTTGTTTCTTGCCATCTAATCCTCTTGCTAATTGCCTTTCATTAAAATGAACTGTCCTCTCTATTTTGCATCTTGCTTAAACTCTTTCTACCAATCTATGTGACTGTATCCCAAACCTGACTTACTCGACATTTCCTCAAATCAAGACTTTATTGAGACCTTCTAACCTTGACCTTGATTGATCGAACCCTAACTATATTCATCTAGTAGCCTATCTATCCCTAGGACTTTTCCTAAATTATTTACTAGATTCCTGATTTCATGAGTTAATTTGATCTTCTTCAATTTTTGCATCAATTTGTCACGTCTCGAACTCCCACTTTCTATTCTAGATCCTTGGACGTCCTTTACCGTGACCTAGATATTCAGAGTATAATACTAGCTGTTACCTCCCAACAAACTTCACATGGAAGACCTAGACTAGCCTACCTTCATGTAGGTATTCCATGTCCCACTAAAACCATCTCCTTGTACTCTATTTTCTTGATATGATTTTTTGGTCAAATGGCTAAACCATAACCTCTACCATGATACCAAATTGGTTCTTATTTCAATTAGAGATCCACCTTGGCTCAATTCTTTCGACCTGGCATATGATGGTGTTCTGCTTGAACCCTCAAATACTTAACCTTGTACCTTACCTTGAATGCTTGACCCGATTGGTTAAGAATCTTGGACTATGTATCTTCTTTCCTCATTTCTACCCTTACTTATATCTTATGCTATAAATTTATCCTTAAGATTTACAAGCTTATCCTTTTCGAGCTTGATCATGATATATTTTATTGGGTGTACACCCACTAATATATTATCTAATCAGAACCGGCACATGATGGTCTGATCAACCTATTGCGTTTTGGTTCGCTTTTTCATATATTAATCTACGTGGATAGAGACACAGTTAAACTTACCCTAGAATCTTATCCACAACAGCCTTGACAATTCTCCTTGGAATTATTTTATCACCTATGAACCTCGTATTCATACCCAGTTGGATTAAATCTAATCATGACCTGGATCTTCATCATTGGATGCTCGTGCTCATACTTGATTTTATTAATTTCCCATCTTGCCCAATCTCGATTTATCCTAAAATTGATCCACTTAGATCGTGTCAAGACTAAAATCTATTTGTGATTGTTTGTACCTAAATTTTCAATCTTCTTTTTATGGAATGGTAACTTTAATGATTTCTCACTTGTTAATGACCCATTTTCATATAGGATGGTAGACGACCCTATAGCCTTGATGATTGTTGTTTCCTTACCTTCCCAATTAGGATACCTTAGATTGCTTGAACGTTTTGATACCATAGGACAGTATTGATCTAGAATGACTAGTGCACCTAGATGAGACCACAGATTGTTCCATTTAACCTGTTCCCCTGGTACCACTATTTCATCACGATTTTTGGTTCAATTTAGACTATAGACCTTTCCCACTCTAAATTATGACCATCGTAGACACATTACCGTGACTTTTAAATTTGGAGCATAAGACTAGTTGTTTTCTCAAAACTAATTTCACATACATGACCTAGACATGACATACTACACCCATGACCTTAGTGTCCCACTCAGGCATACCATTGTGTGCTTCATTTGCTTAGTACGATTTTCCTGACCCGAGGCTCCATCCTGATTTACCCCATGGAGTTACTTTTGGCTTCGATTTAAATTGAGGACACCTTATGACCTAAAACTGTCAGCCAATTTTTGGACATGACCCAGTATAGGTCTACTACCCATATTTTGCTTGTTGACCTTGTATGTTGCCTAGGTAGTGGCTTCGTCCCTGATTGTTGAGGGTTTGACCTAGGAGGAGTACGACCATCTAAATTTCGAGGACGAAATTAATTTAAGGTGGGTAGACTTGTAACACCCCATTTTCTGAAATTGGGGATTTTTGAAAATTTATTATTTTTATTATTTATTAGTGGTATTTTAGTCATGGTATGATTTTCTGGTGATTTTAGTTAAGTTAAACCATTTTCTAAAGTCATGCTAAGTCATGACATATGACTTTGTGATTTTGGTTAGTATAACTTAGTGTAAACCCTAGTTTTCTCTAACCTAGAAGTTTCCATGACCATGAGAGCTTAGCCATAGGCTTAGAACACCAAATTAGTGATTTTTAGCCTAAAGGGTATTTTGGTAATTTTCTAGAAATTATTTGGAATTATTTAGATCCATGTGTTTTTATTATTGTTTAATCATGGTTAAGTATCATGAGAGCCCCTAACCTAGTCTACCCTAATCCATAGGTTAGCTACTAACCTAGAATGACTAAGGGGATAGATATTTGGTCATGGTTAAAGTAGGATAAATATCTAGTTTGCTTTTATGGATATTTTCCATAAAACACTCAAAATATCAAGACCCTTTACACAAAGTCCTTGCCTTCTCCATGAAGAAAGCCCAAGGACACCCCCCCTTGTCTTGGCCGGCCATAGGGTACCCCCCCAGCCCTACACCTTCCTATATAATCCCATTTCATTCATTCAAGAAGATTTTACATGAATTTTATTCCTAGAAAATTCCAATTTCTTCAAACCTACACAACTTGATCAATATTGATCCAAATCACCTCTAGTTTCTTGCATTGGACTCCCCTACACTAGAGGGTACTAGTTAGGGCCTGCTATTGAGGAATTTGAAGGGCTTTGGGCATCACCAAGTGGAAGAACACCCCCCCTACTTGGGTATTTTCTTGATTTTTCACCAAATAGGTAAATATCCATAACCCTTGTTAATTTTGTGTTTTCTCTTCATATTTGCATGCATCTAGGTACTAGGGTACTGTAGGACAAATTTGGTGAAGGTTTGAGTTGGTTTGGTGTCCGTATCGGACACGTATCCTAGACTAGGAAACTGTGTTTGTTGAAATGCCACAAAGAACTGGTTTTTATTAAAATGTGAAACAAAATATGTTTTTGGGTAGCCCTAGACACCTAGGTCACAACCCCACTTGACTGAACACGACACGGTGTCATTTTCGTGTCGAAAATCGACTTGGACACACTGCCAGGACACAGCACAGTGCACACTTTAATGCCCTGCTACCTTACCTCTCGTACTCACTGTACAGAGCACTAGGACACGAGATTTTTGACATGGACACGGGGGCAATGTCTGCGAATATGCCCCCAAAATTTGGTGTCGCCTCGTGTCGTGTCGAGTGAGAAAACTCACTCGCACTGGACACGGGCTGTCAGTGCACACGCGCGCGAGGGTAACTTCGAGCGTGTCGTGTCGCACGGACACGACACTTGGGTGCCTCATAATGACACCATCGTGTAGCCCTTCATGTGGCGTACACGTGGACACGAGCACGTGGTGCGTCGTGTCCTGTGACACGAGCACAAGGCACGTGACTCACCGCACGACGCTGTCTGAAACAGTGTGTAACAGTCGAGTTTCCTCGACTGATACGTGTCTCGTGTCGACTCTGTGAGACACGTGGACACCGTGCAGACACACTGACACATACCCCTAGACCTACCCTACCTACTGACAAGAGCACGAGACACAATATCACGTGTGTCGTGTCCTAGAGCTAAGTGCACGCGTGCACGACGCTGTGACACTGTGATTTACCCGTTTGGGTTCTTTTGTGTTTGGACAAGTTGTGTCATGTCGTGGTGCAGTATCAGGGACCCTAGACACTAGAGGACACCTAGGGGCTTAGTTACCAACCCTTTGATTTGGGTCTTAGCTCGATTTGTAGGAGAAATTAGGTTTACCTAGTTATCGAGTAACTGTGCACTGTTCTCAGAAATTAGGATTTTTCCCAGTTTTTGAAAATGGATTTCAAACCTATTTTTAATCTGTTTTATACATTGGACTAGTGTATTTTAGTGTGTATATACGTAGTATATATGTATATGTGAGTGTGGGTGAGATTTGGGAGTTTTTGGTAGTGTATATAGATAGTTATGTATATATATACATATGTATGTATATATGTTATGTGTGTGTGTGTGTTGGGGAGCCAACTTGGTTCCTGATTTCAGGAACCCCTCCGCCCTGTCTAGACCATTCTCCCTCTATCTCTGTCTCTCTCTCATTCACTCTCTCTCACTCTAACTCTCCCTCACTGTCATTCACTCTCTCTCTCTCACTCTATGTCTCTCTCTTCCCTCTCTCTATGTATATATGTAATATATAAATAAGTTATATATATATATATGTATATATTAGGTGTGTGCGTGTGTATAGGTTGGGGGCTGGGATTTCCAGTTTCAGGAAATCTGAAACTCCCTCCCCTCCCCATTTACTGTCCATCTTTCTCTCTCACACTCAAATTCACTCTCCCTCTCACTTCCCTCTATGTATATATGTAGTGTATATATATAGGTTATATATATATGTATATATATATATATTGATATATATATATATATTTTGTATAAATTCTCATGTAGTGTCATTATATATATATAGATATGGGTGATGATATTATGTATAGTATTCATATATTGATATGTAGGTAGTAGATAGTTGGTGTATATCTATATATATATGATATATATATATTGTATTAGATATACATAGTATTATCTTTATATATAAATATGTGGGTGGTTGTATTATATATAGTTAGGCCTATATTGATATATATATAGATACATGTATATATAGATAACTTACTAGGTATAGGTTTATATAGAAACCTAAGCAATAGCCTATGGCCTAGTCTACTAGCCTATGGCTTGGGGGCTAACTCAATTTGACCTAAAGGCCCAAAACCCTACTAGTTAACCCTTGTTGACTAAAGGTTGACTAAAGTCAACTATTGGTCAAACCATGACCTAATTGACCTAAAAATGACTAGTTCAACTAGTCTGACCGTGTTTGACCCAATTACCTTATTGACTGGTCTTTGTTTGACCTAATTACCTTACTGACTGGTCTTTGTTTGACCAATACCTTAGTTGGTCTAAGTTTGACCTAGACTTGACCCAGATTGATTATGTTGACTAGTATTTGACTTGTTTGACCTTGTTTGACTCTATTTGACTTAGTTTGATTCCCTGTGATCTAGTATGACTTCCTGTGACCTAGTTTGACTATTAGAGTTGACCCAGAGTTGACTTTTGACCAGATTGACCTAGAATCATGTAGTATGCATTGTATACTTTATTTTTACCATTGTGGATACATTGTGACTTGTATTGCTCTGATTAGGAGCCATACACCTCTCCTCAGACATTATATCCTCTTCAGACATTCAGTTATCAGGCGAGTACATTCTCTGACCGTTTCATACTTGTTCAGGCTTTACTTCTCGCTCTAGATTACTTTACTTGATGCTGTCACGTTGGTAACACGGATTGGTACTATATGGATCTTTACATGAGATGTTATCCCCCTCGGGAGCATCGGGTACTTCATGTTATGTGTGTTTCACTATCATCATGTACTCCTATGCTTCCATTATTCATGTGCACTCATGTGATCATGTACTCTCATGTTTACTGAGCCCTCATGTATACTATCATGTGCACCCTTTCATGGGCCCCATGTGATATCATGTACAATAACGTAACTTGTATAGATCCTTGTGTATTGATTGGGGAAACGGGGGAGTAGAAGTGGTCATGTGAATAATTCCAAAGTAGTGTAATCATGTGCAAACTCAGTAGTGTAATCATGTATAAATTCTAGCCATTCACATGCCTATCTTGTGCTCTACATCACTAGTCACTTATAGTTCTCTATATACAGTAGATATTTCATTACAGCTATCTCTTTTACAGCGTATATTTCCTTTGAGCAGTTCATGTATCTTACTCTATTGCCAGTATCGTATTTCCTAACCTGATATGCACTGCGTGAGATGTATTGTGCTCGTTCCTGTCCTGATTGGACCTGTTGAAAATATTACAGAGGATGAGGATGAGGCCTGGTGTCTACCTATTTTGGAGCAGGACTAGATGATACTTATGTTGTGGACCCCCAGCGGGATCCACCTGCAGCTGAGGATGTTGTTCCAGTAGTCTAGACCAGTTTAGTCTAGACAGTCTTTTCTATATTTACTTTTGTCTCACTTTCTGAGTTGTATTTTGAGATGTGGAGATGTATAGACTCTTAGACTTATTGTATTATGAGTTGACATTCTGATGTTATGTTATCCTAGACACTTAGACTTATTTCATCTATGCTATGGTTCTCTTTGAGTTACTATCTATCTTCTGTCTTTCGTTCTTCTACCCTAGATGTGATTGAGATGTATATTGTTATGTCACCTCCATTCAGAGAGTATAAACTGTACAGGTACTTTTATATTGTTAGATGATTGACCTAGGACAGCGTTCTACCGCCGACACTGCGGCATAGGCTGGGCGTTGTTACGTTCTCGTGCCCTTACTCTAGGGTGCGGGTCGTGACATTTACAGACGAAGATGTCTGACACTATAAGCTTCCTTAATATCATTTAGTTGGACTGTTGCAGTTTGGTTATTCTTTATTTTATTTTTTCATACCAGACTATTTTTATGCTTTTATTTTATTCTTGTCGTCTGGTAGTAGAATTGTCTCTACCTGACTATCTGTTCTATTGGTTGATTTATTTTTAGACTTTATTTCAATGCTGCTACCTGTTTAGTTCTTTATCTTTAGTCTATGATGAGATATAGTTGTACCCATGACTATTATATTTATGTTATAAGCTAGGTGTTCATAATACAGCATATGTGTGTATTATTTCGTTCCATATATTAGAGTAGCCTGTGTATAAACACAACTAACATGTTTATCAATTGCCAGTCCTACGTATATTGAGACTGGGATGTAACATTAACATACCCATATATCCAAATAAATATATATAATGGCTCAAATATTGAAGTACATACACTTTGGGTTTGTGACATCCTGATGTGTGGATCTGGGTCACTAGTAAATAATTTCAAACTAAAACCCAATAATTCCTTACATATTTCAATATATGAGCTGAGTGTTCCTTACAATTATTGTACATCATGAATTAGGATAGATATCACTTATGACTTGAATCTTCCCATATGGGCCAAATAATAATATGATATATAGTGGACTATGTCTTGAATTTACTACAATAGATATTATTCTTCTCGCTTACATAATTACATAAACTGTGTGTTTCGTCATATATTAAGGGATTTGTGCTGACTTTATGTGTATGTATCTTGGATTTTTACAAGTATATCCTCAAGTGAAGACCTTCATCTTTGTTCATACGCATAAATGAGTTTTTTCTTTGGAGAGTTTAAAATATCAATTTGTGGCCACATGTCTTTGTGTAATGCTACACCACTCGACATGTCTAAAGCAAAGGTATCACTACGTCATGTGGTATCACCCTTTGTAGCATGAGATACTAGCATATTTTGTACTACAACCCGGCCTGAAACTACATGTTTCTTTGTGATGCTACACCGCTATGACATGGCCGGAAGCCGATGCCCTACGTCTTGTGATATCCCCCTAATGTAGCATGAGGGACTAAGATTCTTTTTAGTGATGTGCTACCACTCTCTATCTTATAGAATGAGGCAGCTATCTATTACTATACAGTGCTATGTTGCTGTGATATAGCCAGAAATAGTGATCGCACCCTATATGGTGTAAACTATAGCGTGGGTACTTGCCCCTTTGTAGTGCTGAGCTATCCACTCTTCCTATAAAGCACTCCGAGTATTTCTAAACTCAATAACTTATTAAAGCTTAAATTCAACCTCTGATAGGACTTGAACTTTACTTAAAACATATGGTAAACCACAGAGATTCCAAAATCCAATCCCAACAGTGTCCTATGGATAAACCACTATACCTAATGTATCCGATCTATGATCCTTTTTGAACCAAAAGTAAGATTCCCAGTGGTTTTTTATACTAATAACAAAATACATTACTATAGAATTATAAAATATTACATCATAATTCCTTAATTCTCATTTTTTTGTTGTGTCCACAACAAACTCACGCTTGAGTCTTTTTTTTGAATAGATTGGCCAGATTCTCCTGCCTCCAAACATCAACAATAATGCCATCTTTGATATGCTCATTTGGTGTGTATAATGAATTCTCACAGTCCTCTTCTTCACATTTAAAAGTGCATTGGATGCCATTACAACAATTGCATGGTTCTCATAATATATTGGTATAATCAAAATCTATACACCAATCCGAGGAAGACTATACATGAACTTATGAAACCACTCTACTTCATCTGTCGCTATAGCCAATACATAGAAATCATACGTTAAGATGAATGTGAGAAGAAAGTCTTCTTCTTCGACTTCAATGATATAACAGCTCCATCAATAGAAAAAATAAAACTTATGTAGGCCTACCGCTTCCTATTCTGAGCACCAATTAACTAGCATTACTGAAGACTTCTACCATAATATGAAACCATTGTAATATATTATAAACTTTTAAGTCCCCTTGAGATATCTCATAACCCTTTTCATAACTTTTTAATGTTTAATAACTGAATTTCTCATAAATCAACTTAGCATCACTACAACGAAAGCAATATAAGATCCATTGTTCCTCATTGCCCACATCAAACTCCCAATAATTCTTGAGTACTCCATCTTCCTAATACTCTACCGTAGGTTTGGCTTCAGCTTTGTGTCACACTTATAAGAAGTATTGATCCTAGTTTCCTTAGCATTTGAGCATCTTTTCTACGTAATGAGCTTGTGATAGTTGAAACCCAACTTTTGTATGGATGATCTTTTCCCGAATATAACATTAGCCTCTTCCATATCCTTCATACTGAACCTGGATGACAGAAACTTCTTGGTCAATGTGATGATATCTAAATCTGTACATAGAATTAGCATATCGTTTACATAAAGACACAATAATCCCTCTGCCATTAGTGAACTTAATGTAGATATATTTATAAGTCCCGTACACCTTATACCCGCTGTTTCATCTAATAGCTTTTTTAAATTGTTCATGCCATATCTTGTGAGCTTGCTTGAGATAATATATAGATTTTACTAACTTGCATATATTGTCTTCCAACCTTTTGATAGCAAAATCTTTGGGTTACTTCATGTAAATCTCTTTAGTCAGATCTCCAATAGAATTTTGTTTTAACATCTACAGTGAATTACTAGATTGTGAATGACAGCATAGCGTTAACATCCTGATAGGTTTCATCCGTGTAATTGGAGCATAAGTATCAAGTTTATCCCCTATTTCAAAAAAATAGGGGATAAACATGATATTTATGCTCCAATTACATGGATGAAACCTATCAGGATGTCAAGCGTTCCACCACTCATATTCTTATTGAAGATCTACTTCTATCGATTAGTTTTTTCTCCTCCAGGTAGATTGACCAACACTCAAGTATTATTGAATATTATGGAGTCATTCTCATTATTAATTGCTTCTTTATATAAGACAACATTATTGTTTCATTACCTTTTTGTTGGAAATGGACCAGCTTCCATATGATAGGTAATGAAGTCTTCTTTGAAATCCTTTGGTCTTTTCACTCACTTTGAAGGTGGCTCATCGACTGGTGCAATCTCCTCTTAGACAATGACTACTTTGGAAGTACTAGCCACATTGGTGCTTACTATATTCTACAGTAAATCAACAAGAATAATGTTCTTGTGCCTAACAAACTTGTCGATAAATAATTTAGCATCGCGAGATCAATGATCAGATTGTTTCTAGATCATGGAATCTTTGAGCATTCACTCTAATTTATGTATAGGTAGAAGATTGTTTTATAGTCTTTTTCGTAAATTTTGAATCTCGATTCAGAAAGCTCACATGATGCAAAGACACCCAAACTCAAATAACATTCAAGACAGGTCTGAATATGAGCTAGTCTTCATTAACATTTCATATGATTATGTGAATGGTAATATGTTAAGAAAGAAAGTAGACGCTAGCACAGCTTCACCCGAAGAGCAGTTTGGAAGACATGTTAACAAAGTTGAGTTCTGATAAGAACATAACATATTATATTCTATCCCTTAATGTCTACAATTTTATGCGCATTTTATGACTAAAGGTACTCATTATATTTATATTTTGCTTTAGGATGCAATTGGAGACACTAATGCAAAATGGACCAAAATTGTAATTTTGGACATTTTTGATACGTTTTACAAAAATGGGCATAACTTTCTCCTCCGAAAAGAAATTGAGGTGACCCAAAATAATTTGGAAAGCTATGACAAAGGGCTTCAACTTTCATATTTGGGTATTTCGGGATTCAGGCTGCATCATGGACGAAATCAGTCTTGAAGTTGGGTCAAAGATGCTGTGAATAAAAAAAGGAACCAAAATAACTATTTTCCTACTTGTTCTATGACTTCCTTTTTTTTGAGAAGTTTTAACTTTTACAGGATTTGTGGGAAGATATTGTGGGCTTCAAACAACTAATTTAGGGTGTACAAAAGGGGTAGAATTCATGGAGAAGAGCACCACAACACATAGATCTTCTTCTACTTCTCCAACTTTTCTTTTGAAGTTTTGATGAACATGTGCGGCTAAAATTCTTGTTGGTCAAAGGAAATGGAAGCCTTGGAATCAATAAACTTGTGAGATCTAAATTGTTTTTCTATGTTTGATTTGTACTTAGAATATTGAATGTTTTTCTATGCCAACTTTTATGATCGTTTTGTTTAATTACTAGGAGGCCTACTAGTTTATTTCATTTCGATCTACCAATAAATTAGATATCAAATCCATAATTATTTGATGTTTCTAATTTGTGAAATAACTAAGATTTAATAAACTGCCTTGTTTTATTAGATCTTAGGAGAAAAACTTTTGACAAAATTAAATACAACCGCTTGTGCTTCTGTTATTTTGCTTTATCGATGTCTTTGTTCTCTAAGAAATTGCTAGATTAAATCTTTAGCGCTTGTCTTAGATTACTTAGTAATTAAAGTTAATTAGGTTACTTGTATCTAATTAACTAAGCCTAAGAGAGAGAGAGAGGAAGATACTTCCAACGATAAATATTTAAAGTATGACTTAATTTATGCTTGCATTGATGATCAATTTTAAGATTCCAATGGTGAATGTTGACTGAGATCAATATTCGTTCCTTTGATTGATTTTAATACTTTAATTATTTTTAGCTCTTCTTAAATTTTCTTTTATCATATTCCAAACTCTCCCCCCCAATCCTTGTTCACATAGCATAAAATTGTACTAATTACTCTCCGTAGGATCGATCCTTACTCTAACTTCTACATATAATCTTAAGAGTAAAGGTTTTACTTTTGTGTGCCTGCGACAACACAACAAATTTTTGTGCTTTTTGTGATCGTTATTTTTTTTCCTTATGATTCATTATATTTTTTTCATTTATAAAAAATAGAAAAAAATTATTACTTATTCATTCTTATAGATTTTTTTTGAATTGTTTTTCATATTGTACTTTATTTTTTATGGTTGTGACTCGATCTTCTATTAAGGTGATTTTCAGACCGATCTAGAAATAGAAAGAACTATGCGCAGGTTAAGGAAGAAAACTCAAAGAAATGACAACAACCTCGCTTCGAATTTTGTATTCTCTTGCAATTCTAATCCCGAAGAAGGAGTCATGGCTGCAATAGAAATTTGAAAGAACTCGCTGCCCCTGATTTGAACCAACACCCTTTATGCATAACGTTTCCTACTTTAGATGGTACTACTACTTTTGAATTAAAATCTGGACTTATACATTTATTGCCAACTTTTTATGGTCTTGTAGGTGAAGACCCCCACAAGCATCTAAAGGAGCTTCATGTGGTTTGCACAAGTATGAAACCAACATGGGTGACTGAAGAGCAAATCAAATTAAGAGCCTTTCCATTTTCCTTAAAGGATTCGACTAAGGATTGGCTCTACTACCTAACCTTCAGAAGTATTGTCACATGGAACGAGATAAAAAGATTATTTTTTGAAAAGTACTTCCCAACTTCAAGGGCGGCCAATATCCGAAAAGAAATTTGTGGGGTAAGACAACACAATACAGAGTCTCTCCACGAGTACTGGGAACGTTTCAAAAAATTATGTGCAAGCTGCCCCTATCATCAAATTAGTGAGCAACTACTTATCCTGTACTTCTACGAAGGCCTTCTATAAAATGATAGAAGCATGATAGATGTTGCTAGTGGAGGAGCTTTGGTAGATAAAACTGCTGAGGCCTCAAGAAATATAATTTTAAATATGGCGGCCAATTCTCAACAATTTAGCACTAGGCTAGATCTTCCATCTAGGCACGCCAATGAGGTAAATATTTCTTCCCTAGAACAACAAATTGCTAGTTTAACTTCTCTTATTCATCAAATAACTGTAGGTAACATACAAACTGCGAAGGCTTGTGGGATTTGTTCAATAGCAGGGCATTCAACTGACATGTGCCCAACTCTTCAAGAGGAGCATAATGAACAAGTGAACGTGGTAGGTGGTTTTCTTGGACAACCACAAAGGAAGAATGATCCCTACTAAAACACATACAATCCGGGATAGAGAGACCATCCCAATTTCAACTATGGGAATCCACAATCAAATCAGCCCGTCAATCAAAATCGGCCAAGTTACCAACAGCACAAGCAGTTATATCCCCCTAAACAACAACTAAGCCAAACTTCTAACTCTGGTATATCTTTAGAAGAAATTGTTATGTCTCTTGCCACTAATATTTTATAATTTCAACAGGAGACAAGGGCTAGTATTCAGGAGACAAGGGTTAGTATTCAAAGCTTGGACAATCAAATGAGCCAAATGGCTACAACAATTAATAAGCTAGAGGCACAAAGTTCCAGAAAAGTACCATCTCAAACGATAGTAAATCCAAAAGAAAATGCAAGTGCAATCATTTTGAGAAGTGGTAAGGATATTGACATTCAAGTAAAAGAAGCACCTACATCGTCAAAACAAGAGGAAGAGAAAATAACCGTTGTAGACATGAATTTCCCCAATGATGATGAGGTACCCAATTGTAAGTTTCCACCTCTTTCTGATTATAAGCCAGTACCTCCTTTTCCTCAAGCTTTAGCATAATCTAGTAGAATTGAACAGAATAATGAGTTATATAAGACTTTTCATAAATGTGAGGTGAATATTCCACTTTTAGATGCTATCAAACAAGTACCTCGTTATGCTAAATTTTTAAAAGAATTGTGTACAATAAAAAGGAAACAGAAACTTAAAGGATATGAAAAGGTGAAAGTAGGGGAGAGTGTTTCTGCAGTGATTCAAAGAAAACTCCCTACAAAATGCAAAGATCCAGAATGTTTACTATCCTTTGTAAGATAGGTAACAATAATTATAAGAAAGCTATGTTAGATTTAGGAGCTTCTATCAATTGGACCTCTGAATAAAACATGTGTTGTAATTCAATTGGCTGATAGATCTATGTCTATCCTAAGGGATTACTTGAGGATGTTCTTGTACAAGTTGATAATTTGGTTTTTCCTGCTAATTTTTATGTGCTTGATATAGAAAATGGTGACCAAACTACTCCTTTTTTGTTAGGAAGACCATTTTTAAAGACATCCAAGACAAAGATACATGTGCACAGTGGCATACTTACTTTGGAATTTGAAGGTGAAATTATTAAATTTAATATTTATGATGCTATAAAATATCTTGATGATGATAATACTGTTTATTCTATTCATGTGGTTGATTATTTAGCACATGATGCTTTTGAACTTGATGGCAAAGATGAATTAGAAGTTTCCATTAGTGAGCATCTTGAAAAAGAGCATAAGGAGTTAGCTTTGAGTACTTATTTGCAGGAAACTATTGCAGCATTAAATGATTTTCCAAAAATACAACCGTCAGGTAACGTTTCTTCTATTTTGTTATCAATTTCTAATAAGAGGCCTTCATCCTCTATTTTGCAGGCCCCTATTCCAGACTTGAAGCCTATTCCTAGTCACGTCAAGTATGTATTCCTTGGAGATGGAGGAACATTACCAGTGATCATCTCTAATAAACTTAGTGCAACACAAGAAGAAAAGCTTGTACATGTCCTTAAGGAGCACAATACGGCTATTGGTTGGACAATTGCAGATGTAAAAGAAATTATCCCATCTATGTGCATGCATCGCATCTTACTGGAGGTAGGAGCAAAACCATCCCTTGAACCGCAAAGAAGATTAAACCCACCCATAATGGAGGTAGTAAAAAGGAGATCCTAAAACTTCTGGAAGTTGGAGTGATCTATCCTATTTCGGATAGCCAGTGGGTTAGTCCAGTGTAAGTGGTTCCTAAAAAGACCAGAATAACTGTCGTGAAGAATCAGAATGATAAGCTAGTTCCTACCCGTGTCCAGAATGGGTGGCGGGTATGTATAGATTATAGAAAATTAAATGCTGAAACTCGTAAAGACCACTTTTTATTACTTTTTATTGATCAAATGCTTGAAAGGTTAGCTGGTCATACTTACTATTGCTTTTTTGATGGTTATTCAGGTTATTTCCAAATTCCAATTGCTCCAAGGATCAAGAAAAGACAACTTTTACATGTTCGTTTGGAACATTTGCATATCGTCGCATGCCATTTGGTCTTTGCAATACCCCAGCCACTTTCTAAAGGTGTATGGTTAGCATATTTTCAGACTATGTTGAGCATTATAGAAGTATTTATGGATGATTTCACAGTTTATGGAGACTCTTTTGATAAATGCTTGCATAACCTTACACTTATTCTCCAAAGATGCATATAAACTAATATTGTGTTAAACTCTAAAAAATGTCATTTTTTGGTTGAACAAGGTATAGTTTTGGGTCACATTGTTTCATCTAAGGGAATTGAGGTAGATAAAGCCAAAATTGATATTATTCAATCTTTACCTTATCCTACTAGTATGCAGGAAGTTCGTTCTTTCCTTCAACATGAAGTTTTTATCGAAGATTCATCAAAGACTTCTCCAAAATGGCATTACCCTTGTGTAAGTTGCTATAAAAGAATGTGGCTTTTGAATTTGATGAGGCATGTAAAAAAGCATTTGATACACTAAAGAAACGACTAGCTTCTACCCCATTTATCCAGCCCCCTGATTAGAACGTGCCTTTCAAGATAATGTGTGATGCAAGTGATTATGCAGTAGACGCTGTATTAGGTCAAAGGAATGGAAGATCATCTCACGCAATTTATTATGCTTCAAGAACTTTGAATGATGCTCATAGAAATTACTCTACCACTGAAAAAGAACTTTTAGCTGTTGCTTTTTGGTTTAGAATTTTTTTATCTTATTAGCTTGGTACTAAAATCATTGTCTATTCTGATCATGCAGCTCTTCATTATTTGATGACGAAAAAAGAGGCAAAACCAAGATTAATTCGATGGATACTTCTCTTGAGTCAATTTGATTTGGAGATTAAAGACAAAAGAGGGACAAAAAAACATGTTGCGGATCCTTTAAGTCGTTTAGTTCATGTGAAAGATGAACTTCATCTGCAAGAAATGTTCCCAAATGAGCAATTGTTTGCTACAAGTGCGACATTACCCAGATATGCAAATATTGTAAATTAGTTTGTTACTAATATGTATCCTCCAGGTTTGTCAAAGGCTCAAATTGATAAGATCAAAAGTGATTCCAAATACCTTGTATGGGATGACCCATACCTATGGAAGCATTATGCAGATCAAGTAATAAGAAGCTGCGTTCATGGAAATGAAATTATTTCAATTCTCACCTTTTGTCATTCTTATGCATGTGGAGGACATTTAGGAACTAAGAGGACGACAAGAAAAGTATTAAAATATGGTTTCTATTGGCCGTCTTTATTTTGTGATTCATATTCTTTCTATAAAACATGCAATAATTGCCAAAAGACAGGTAATATATCTCAAAGGAATGAAATGCCACAAAATTTGATACTATTTTATGAAATTTTTGAGGTTTGGGGCATCGATTTCAAGGGGCTGTTCCTTGTATCGTTTGGTTAAGATTAAATTTTGCTTGCTATTGATTATGTATCAAAGTGGGTAGAAGCTAAAGCTACCAGGACTAATGATTCTAAAGTTGTTTCAGATTTTATCAAGTCCAATATATTCTCCAGGTTCGGGATTCCGAGAGCCTTAGTAAGTGATCGAGGTACTCACTTTTGCAATCGAACCATAGAGACTTTGTTGAGAAAGTACCATGTGACGCATAAGATGTCAACTACCTATCATCCACAAACTAGTGGACAAGCGAAGGTATCAAATAGAGAGATCAAGTCTAATATTGAAAAGATGGTCAATTTGAGTAGAACACAAGGCTTATTGGGCTATCAAGAGCCTCAATATGAAGACATATAAAATGGAGAACATAGGAAGTTACAACTACAATAGTTGGAGGAAATTCGTAATGACGCTTATGAGAATGCTTGAATTTATAAAGAGAAAATGAAGGCTTTTCATGACAAGATGATCTCTAGGAAGGAGTTTCAAGTTGGTCAAAAAGTCCTTCTATACCGGTCACAACTTTGTCTGTTTCCAGGTAAATTATGTTCTCGTTGGATTGGACATTTTGTTGTTACTAATGTTTTTAATCATGGTGCAGTTGAAATTCAAAGTTTAGCAACTTCTAAAGTGTTCAAGGTAAATGGCCAAAGGCTCAAGCTTTTCTATGAAGGTTTCAAAGTGGAGAATATGGATGAATTGAACCTTGAGGATCCAACTTATACTAATTGAAGGAGGACACGTCAACAACATCAAAGGCGCTGCTTGGGAAGCAACCCAAGGGTTTGTTCTTATTCATGCATTTCTATTTTTGTTTATTTTTTTTCATTTCTTTGCTCAGTTTAAGTGTGGGGGAGGCAATTTAAATTATTTTAAGCAATTTATTTTTTTGGTTTTTTCCCTTCAAAAAAATGAGTTTAGTTTTTTGTGGTTTTCAATAATTTTGTTTGTGTATGTCATGAGCAAGATTTAACTAAGTTTAAAAAATTTATAACATGATTGAATAAGTACACTTTTCAACGTAGAATTAATTAGTTTAGTTATTTTTCTTAATGATGCTAGTGAATAAATTTGGTAGACAAAGGCCGGTGAGATTTTGAGCCTTTAGACAGACACATTAGTCTCACTATTTTCTTTGATGAGAGATATTCTTCCATGGATTTGTTTCTCTAGAACTTGCTTTGATTCTCTTCGAGGTCACATAGACACATGCATACATGAGCATGATTAAGGCCCTCTTTATTAGACGCTACTTAAGCCAAATAGCCTACCCTGAACTTATTTTTCCTTTGGTTGAACCCCTTTGAGCCTTATTGCTTTTATTTTTGTGAACCCACATTACAAGCTTTAACCTGAAAAAAAATTCTTTACCCAAGCCGGAAAGCTAGTGGAGTATTATGATATGTATAGGTGTATATAAAATTAGTGTGGGGGTATTGAATTTCTAGTTTGGATATATATTTTCATTCTTTAATTCTTGTGTCCCATCATGATTCAGAAGAAAAAAATGAGAAAAAAGAAAAAAAGAAAAAGTTTCATAATTCCTCCTCCAATTCCAATAAAGCGTATGTTGAATGCTTTAAAGTCAAATTGAAGAAGCTAAATGGGGTGATTGGTTTTACATATTTTATATATTCGAGCTTGAGTTAAATCATTTTTGCTCCACTACTTTTGATGGTTTTCGAGCTACACTCCCAAAATATATCCTACCTTGATCCTAAGCCCCACTACAACCCATGAAAAGTCCTTATGATTTATGTTATGCGTGTGATTCTAGTGGTGGAGAATGAGAAGATATGCAAGCTTATGGTAGATCATTTCTTTTGGAATAAATTTGAGCAAAACACATACCCTTTAAATACATGAGAGTTGAGTGTTTATTCCCGTAAGGGTTTACCAATTTAGTTTACTCTATCTTCAAGTGAAAATACTTACTAAGAAATTATAAGTTGCCTAAGAATATATTTTTATGATATGTTATGAGTTTTGAAGAAGCTTGGTTATTCTTTATTTATGGCATTACAACCTTGATTTTCGTTTTTAAAAAAATAAATAAATTACAGTTTTGTCCGAGGACGAACAAAGGTTAAGTGTGGGCGTATTTGATGAGAACATAAAATATTATATTCTATCCTTTAATGTCTAACATTTTAAGCTCATTTTATGACTAAAGGTACTCATTATATTTATGTTTTACTTTAGGATGCAATTGGAGAGACTAAGTGCAAAATGGAGCAAAATTGTAATTTTGGACAGTTTTGACACCTTTTACCAAAATGGGCATAACTTTCTCCTCCGAAAAGCAATTGAGGTGATTTAAAAATTTTGGGAAGCTAAGACAAATGGCTACAACTTTCATATTTTGAGTTTTTCGAGATTCAGGCTGCATCATGGACGAAATCAGGCTTGAAGTTGGGTCAAAGATGGTGTGAACAAAAATAGGAACCAAAATAACTATTTTTCTACTTGTTATGTGACTTAGTTTTTTTTGTTTTAGAAGTTGTAACTTTTAGAGGATTTGTGGGAAGATATTGTGGGCTTCAAACAACTAATTTATGGTATATAAAAGGGGTAGAAATCATGGGGAAGAGCACCACAACACACAACTCTTCTTCTACTTCTCCAACTTTTCTTTTGAAATTTTGATGAACGTGTGCGGCTAAAAGTCTTGTTGGTCAAAGGAAACAGAAGCCTTAGAATCAATAAACTTATGAAATCTAAATTATTTTTATATGTTTGATTTATACTTTGAATATTTAATGTTTTTCTATGCCAAATTTCATGATCGTTTTGTTTAATTACTAGGAGGCCTTCTAGTTTATTATTTATTTTGATCTACCGCTAAATTAGATATCAAATCCGTAATTGTTTGATGTATCTAATTTGTGAAGCAACCAAAATTTAATAAACTGCTTTGTTTTATTAGATCTTTGAAGAAAAACTTTTGACAAAATTAAATACAACTGCTTGTGCTTGTGTTATTTTGCTTTATCGATCTCTTTGTTCTCTAAGAAATTATTTGATTAAATCTTCAACGCTTGTCTTAGATTATTTAGTAATTAAATTTAATTAGGTTGCTTGTATCTAATTAACTAAGCCTAAGAGAGATAAGAAGTTACTTCCAACGATAAATATTCAAAGTATGATTTAATTTATGCTTCAATCGATGATTAATTTTAAGATTCCAATGGTGAATGTTGACTGAGACCAATATTTGTTCCATTGATTGATTTTAATACTTTAACTGTTTTTAGTTCTTCTTAAATTTTCTTTCATCATATTCCAAACTCCCCCCAATCCTTGTTCACGTAGCATAAAATTATACTAATTACTCTCCGTAGGATCGATCCTTACTCTCACTTCTACATATAATATTAAGAGTAAAGATTTTATTTTTAGGTGCCTGCGACAACACACCAAGTTCATAATATCTGTTACATTCTTCTTCTTCTTTTTTGGATCTCTATTAGATTTATGAGACTATGGAGTAGTCTCATTGACAATTCTATATTCTTTGTTAAATTATTTGAATTCAAGACAATAATACTCTCATTCTCAATCTCTTATGACCCTCTTTACTTGTTGACTCGTTTGATGTTTGTCTTCTGCCATGAAGCCCTTGAACTCTCAAATGTTTCGTCTTTTGATTTGAGATGATAGACGAAAGCGTATTTCGTATGGTCATCAATGAAGTTGATAAAATAGTTTATCACCAGCTTTTTAGAGAAATGATTTAAGTCACATATATCTAAATGTACCAAATATATAATATTTGTACTTCAGCATACTTGCTTGAACGAGTTTAATACAATCTTAATCTGTGCACAAAATTTATAATTCTCTCCTTTATTACCTTATATTTGGAGATAAAGCCTAAACTAAACATTTTGTTTAGTCTTTTTCAACGAACAAATCCTTGTGTATCTTGCTACGACTCAAGAGAGTATCTAGAAATAGAAACCATATTAATACAATTACTACAGAAAGATTTTTCAAACTATGCTCCCTTATAGGACATCACTATATATCCAATATTAATTTCTTCCTCAAACTGGTGTTATACAATAGATTTCTATAAATCTGATTCTTTGAAAATGTAGGTACATGCTTTATATTCTCCAATTTAAATGGCTTTCCTGAAGTCAGCTTCAATACTACCGGCCAGATTCCCAATACTTCAGTTTATTACTAGTTCGCTATTAAAAGCCTCTCAGAAGTAGGTACATACATGGTGAACAACTCCTTCATAGAACATACAAGACATGATACCCTAGTATCCACCCACCACCCAATATCCATGTCCATAAGGTCAAGATGCACAATCATAGTAGCTAGGTCAAGCTCACCATCCTTTTTCATCTTTGGATTTAGCTTTAGATTTGGCTAGGACATACAGTCCATATTAATGTGGCCCTTCTTGTGTTGTTGAAGTAAGCTCCTCATTGTTCCGTGCAGGTTTGAAGGAAGTATACTTCAACCTTAGATGGTTAGATTCCTTCCTCTTGTTGTTGTAGGTAACATTTTGCTTCCCCTTGTGATTCCTATTCTGGATCATATTTTCTTTAGCAAATTCCTTCGATAGTGAGTCCACATTGATCTTGTTTCTAGCTTTATCCTAAATATGAATGTAGTACAAAAGCTCATCGAGTTTTACCTCTGTCTTCTCGTGGTACATATTGTATAGAGCCGATCCCAGCTGGTAAGGTGTTTGGAGATAAATACTTCTACCATAAATTTTTCCAATAAAGGAATAGCCTCCTCCACTAGTTTTTATTCCAGCTTTGGAACTTCTTTGACATGCGACAACAAAGTCATTTTTTTCAAACTCCATTTTCATGAATTTTTTTGTGAGGTACACTTTGGATATAATCGTCCTTCTATTGTTTCTCTAGAGACTCCCATATGTTTTTTTCATTGTTCTTCTCCTTGTAATACTCGATCAACAAATCCTCTAATTATATAACATACGAAGTTGTTGTCTATCCTCCACTTTTGCAGACTGGTAATCATATTTGTAATATCTTGTACATCATCAATTTATGGAATTAATGTTTCTAATTCAAACACAATATATTCTATGTTTATGAATCAGACTAATCTTCCTCTTCTAGTTATTGTGGTGCTCTACATCAAACTTCACAAGCATTTGACTGCTAGTGTCCAATAAACTTGTACAATTTTCTATTTCAGATCTTGAAGAGATTCTTGAAATCTTGCAAGTTCATGGATTCTAACTTGGAGATTATTGTTAAAATAGACAAAAATCCTTACAAGACTTGAATAATCTTTGACCTCGGATGTGGTGATTACAACAAGTAAAATTACAAATTATTCATTAACAAGTGATTTTATCACTCGAAAACAAGCAATTAAGATTAAAAAATGAGCAAAGCTCTCAAATTGTAAAACATTTACTAATACCACAAATATTCAAAAATCAGAATCTTGTTGATCGAAACTCCTTGTCATGGTGCTGAAGATCATCGATGCTCAAAGCGCTCAAATTTGACGCTTTTTGTCAATAAATTCATGAAAATGGAGTTTGAAAACAAATGACTATGCTACCACATGTTAAAGAAGTTACAAATATAGAATAAAAGCTTGTGGAGGAGTTTATAACCTTTAGTGGACAAATTTATGGTTGGTGTAATTATCTCCTAACACCCTACCAGCTAGGATTGGTTCTGTACAATATGTACCACAAGAAGACGGAGATAAAAGTCGATGATCTTTCATACTAGATTCATTTCTAGGATAAATCTAAAAACAAGATCAAGGTGGAGTATCCAAGGAATTTGATAAGGAAAATATGGTCCACACGAGGAATCACAAATGGATGCAAAAGGTTACCTACAGTAACAAAGTAAGGAAACCAACCATCTGAGGTTGAAGTATACTTCCTTCAAACCTAAACAGAACAATGATGGAGCTTGCTTCAACAACATAAAAAGTACTACATTAATAAGGACTATATGTCCTAGAAAAATCTAAAACTCAATCCAAAGCCAAAAGAACAATGTGTGCTTAACCTAGCTACTATGATTGTGCATATTGACTTTACTAACATGGATACTCAGTGGTGGGTGGATACTAGTGCATCATGTCATGTTTGTTTTATGAAGGAGTTGTTCACCATGTATGCACCTACAACTGAGAAGATTTTAATTGTGAACAAGTAATAAGCTAAAGTGTTGGGAATCTAGTTGGCAGTGCTAATGTTAACTCCAGGGAAGACACTTATAATGGAGAATATGAAAGGTTTTCCTAAGACCGAAATCAGGCAGAGTTCAGTCTTCAAACGTTCAAAATTTTGAACGTTATAGGACGAATTATCAGGAAGAATAGGCTTTTTGTTATAGGAACCCAAGTTCGGGCAGAGTTCGAGAAGAAATCGATTCAAGTTCGGTTTGCCCAATTCCAGAATGTTAATGGTGGCTTGTAACCTATTTGATTAGGTTGGTTTTGGTTCGAATCATGGATTGAGTTTTGGTTCAAGGAGGTTTTTTTTTATAGATTTTGTGTACATCTAATTGCCAAAATGTGATCTGAATCACATAAGTCTTATGCTTAATAAGGTATAAAATACGTAATAAAAATGTAATCCAAACGTGATGATAGTTATGTTCTTGTTATGTAGCGATCTTCTTTTCGAGTGTACTTTGATTTGTAGCAGTCTTTCATTGTCCACATTGTAGTGTATCAAATCGTAGTTTAGTTAATTCAAAATCATATCGATCATGACCAAATGGGCCAACAATCTCACCTATTTTGCTAATTGAAAAACTACGAATGATATGGCAATCAGAAGTAGATGTTGTGATAGCGTCCAAATATCAATTGTGCCCCCGTAATGAATGAATTGTCGTATTTTTTAACAAAAAGATTGATAGTATTAGTGTTTCTCCTCCATTATCTTTTACCTAAATGGGTAACTCCCACATAACGGTGAACGAATATAGACAAAAAAATATAAAGTAGAAACAGAAGATGAAATATAACTATCCAGATACTAAAATAGTAGATATATATTATTACAGTAAAAGAACCAAATCCCAACTAGATAATAAAAAATAAGGTTTGTCACAAACTCAGCTTGAATAAAAGAATTAAAAAAAGCATATTGTGACATGTAACAAAATAAACCAAGTGAACTGAACTAGAACATAGTAAAAAATAAGCTAGAACATCATCAATAGAACATTTCATCTAAATGCCAAAGCATCAGAATGTCTAGAACGACTACTGATCGTCATTAATTCTCTGCAAAACAGTTGGGATCATAGTAGGCTGCAGCTGGTTCAAAGTAGCGATGAGCATCGTGGTCGTCAATACGATAACCCACTCGAGATGGATCACTTACTACTAGAAATGGTCCAGCTGGGTGCTGAGAGAGGCTAAACTGAATATTCGACAATATTAGACAATGCTCGGGCCTAAAGAGTATTACGGTAGTCCATAGAGCAAAAATGATCGTCAATCAATCTAAAACAATTTGAAGCATAGCCTTAATGGAGTATAGTGTAGCTGGTGGTGCATCAAGTGTAGGAGGAGCATCAGGATGGCTATGGAATGATGAGTCATCATCAGTAGAAGGAGCAGCAGCATGAGGAATAGTAGAGGCAGTCCTACGGGCTTTGCTAAGATAGGCTGGCTCTGCTAGAAAGGGACAACCATCTATAGAAATATCAAAATGATCAAATATGATAGGCAAGGACATAGCCTAAAGGAGGTTGTGTTTGTTCTTGCGACATCGGATCATACAATCAATAATAGTCTTGGGAAGACAAAGGGATAGGAAAGATTATATGATAAAGGGCAGTCATCTCCAATATATTGATCTCACCTATAGACGTATCCTTAGGAAGGATAACAGAGAAAACCATACGATGCAACTCATAAAACCAGTTGTTTAGATATTTAGGGGAAAGTCGTCCGGGTGGAAGAGGATTGGGTTCACACATAGAATCCCTAAAAGAGTCAAGTGTCATGTCATTTTAAATCATGAATTTGGTGACTTCGACTAGGGCATCACCTTCATTAGGAACATGAAGTATTTCAGCTAAGTCATCATTATCAAATGCAGTATCAATACCACCGACTCATGATCGTTTAGTACCGTATGCAAAAGATAAGTTGCAGTAAAATATACGAATTGCATTTATGTAAATGCAAACGTGAAGTGACAATGTCTTCTAGGTCAAGAGCCCTAAAATTGTTTATATAGGCAGGATAAATAGTGAAGTTCAATGGAGTTCCTGAACAGACATTTCTATCAAAAAAAATCAAATAATCCATTGAGTTATCAAGAGGTGTGAACCAAAACTATTAAATTCACCCTCATCGGGCATTGATGGAATAAATAATGAATGATAAATCTCCTATTGAGGAGTATTGGATGAAGAAGATTTACCAACCTTTCTCTTTTTTTAGACAATTTAGGAGCCATATGAGAAATTGGAAAGAACGAGAAGTTTTATACCTCAAATAGATGCTCGAAGATGGAAGAGGAGCTCGAAATAGACTAAGATCCAAGATTTGAGGTCTTAAACTAGCTTGAGGAGGAAAATCTTCAACTAAGGTTTTGAAAACTAGGGTTTGGAATAGGTTGAAGGAGGAGGACGGGGGCTACTGTCAGCTTCTATTTGCAATAGTGTAGGGGCTTTGATACATGTAGAAATCTATAAGGATTAGGGCCAACGTGTCACGACCCGCACCCAGAAATTGGGCATGAGTCATGGGTACGTCCAACCTACGCCACAACATCGTTGGTAGAAAGTTGTCTAAACATAATATAATATTCCATTCCATGCAATAATATGATAATCATCTCCACATGATGATATAAAATCCAGAGGTGAGAAATAAGGATGATGTTTATAACTCAATCACAACAACTAAGATAAAAGAGTTCTACGATATGCATAAATCATAAACCAGAGTCAAGACATAATACAAAAATCTAGAGAATCACCAAATCTCTGAAATATAAATATACAAACTAAGTATGTAATTCCGAAGATAAATCCAATTCAGAATCTATGAAATGTAAACTAGGCTAGAGCTAAACATCATCTGCCGAAATCACGGCCTCTGCAACTGCTTGGTCTTCCAGAATGCCCGAATCAGTCTCAGGAACAAGGTCCTCTGTTAGTCCATAATAGGTGGGGCAAAATGCCTCTAACTTATCACCTAAAAATGTAGTTATCTTGTCAGGATTGGAGCAAGTACAAAATTGATAGAAATTTTATAACATGATAGTGACTATATAACAAGAGTTAGAATATATGAACATGGTAATCAAGTAAGAAAGAAAGAGTAAACTACTAGTTTAATGGAAACAGGCAAACAGTAGTGAATACGAGAAGAAACAGGTAAATATGACATGAACTAGATAGAGAACAATGTCAAGAATATCTAACTTCTAGGTGTTGTGAAATACCAAGTTCGACATGTGAATGACTCAGGTAATAAGACAAATTGCATACGAGAATGTGCCTGCTATCCATACGAATTGGCAAATAACATGTGAGATATGAGATTGCTATCCACATGATTAGACATGGAGAATAGATAGGGTAGTCATACGTCTACTAAGGTATTTCCTCGCCCGAAACTAGCATTAATGGATTTAGTCACGGTATGTAAGATGCACGAATCATGATAAACACGATAAATTATGACTAACGAGTATCGCGAATAGAATCCAAAAAACACTAATTATGTGTAGTAAAAATGACATGAACACGATAAGAATATCTAAATCATAAAATAGAGACAATATCAAGAAATGAAAGAAAATCACTGTATGTACTTACATGAAGTCCAAGCTAAAAACTAGATCGAATGGTGTCCAAGTCGATGCCCAGTGAACCTATATTAATTCAACCAATGGAATCAATATTTGAGATTAAAACTGAACATCTATCCTAAGTCTAGGCTCTATGTCTTTCTTTGTCTTGGTTGCCCTATATTAATTCAACTATATTAATTCAAAGTATAATTTATGCTTGCATCGATGATCAATTTTAAGATCACAATGGTGAATGTTCACTGAGACCAATATTTGTTCCTTTGATTGATTTTAATACTTTAATTGTTTTTAGCTCTTCTTAAAAAAATTTATTATCATATTCAAGACCTCCCCCATCCTTATTCATATTGCAAAAAAGTATACTAATTGCTCTCCGTGGGATCGATCCTTACTCTCACTTCTACAAATAATTTTAAGAGTAAAGGTTTTATTTTTGGGTGCCTACGACAGCACACCAAATTTTGGCGCCATTGTCGGGAAGTAATTCTAGTTGAATTTTGTGCTTTTTGTGATCGTTATTTTTCCCCTTATAATTAATTATATTTTTGTTCATTTAAAAATAATAATTAGTTATTCATTCTCATTTTTTTGAATTGTTTTCCATATTGTACTTAATTGTTTATGGTTGTGACTCGATCTTCTAATCAAGGTGATTTTCAGACCGATCCAGAAATAGAAATAACTTTGTGCAGGTTAAGGAAGGAAACTCAAAGAAACGATAACAGCCTCGCCCCGAATTTTGTATTCTCTTACAATTCTAATCCTGAAGAAGGAGTCACGGCTACAAATAGAACTTTGAAAGAACTCGCTGCCCCTGATTTGAACCAACACCCTTTATGCATAACGTTTCCCACTTTAGATGCTACTACTACTTTTGAATCAAAATCTAGATTTATACATTTATTGCCAACTTTTATGGTCTTGCAGGTGAAGACCCCCACAAGCATCTAAAGGAGCTTCATGTGGTTTGCACAAGTATGTAGCCAACGGGGTTGACTGAAGAACAAATCAAATTAAGAGCCTTTCCATTTTCCCTAAAGGATTCGATTAACGATTGGCTCTACTACCTACCCTCCGGAAGTATTGTCACATGGAAAGAGATGAAAAGATTATTCCTAAAAAAGTACTTTCCAGCTTCAAGGGCGGCCAATATTTGAAAAGAAATTTGTGGGGTAAGGCAACACAATATTGAGTCTCTCTACGAGTACTGGGAACGTTTCAAAAATTTATGTGCAAGCTGCCCCCATCATCAAATTAGTGAGCACCTACTTATTCAGTACTTCTATGAAGGCCTTCTATCAAATGATAGAAGCATGGTAGATGCTGTAGTGGAGGAAATTTGGTAGATAAAACTCCTGAGGTTGCAAGAAATTTAATTACAAATATGGCGGCTAATTCTCAACAATTTGGAACTAGGCTAGATCTTCCATCTAGACACGCCAACGAGGTAGATATTTCTTCCCTAGAATAACAAATTGCTAGTTTAACTTCTCTTGTTTGCCAAATGGTTGTAGGTAACATACAAACAGTGAAGGCTTATGGGATTTATTCAATAGCGGGGCATCCAACTGACATGTGCCCAACTCTTCAAGAGGAGCCCATTGTGTAAGTGAACGTGGTAGGTAGTTTTCCTGGACAACCACAAAGGAAGTATGATCCTTTCTCAAATACATACAATCCAGGATGCATAGATCATCCCAATTTCAACTATGGGAATCCATAATCAAATTAGCCCGTCAATCAAAATCGGCCAAGTTACCAACAGTACAAGCAGCCATACCCCCCTAAACAACAACTAAGCTAAACTTCTAACTCTAGTATGTCTTTAAAGAAATTGTTAAGTCGCTTGCCACTAATACTTTACAATTTCAACAGGAGACAAGGTCCAGTATTCAGGAGACAAGGGCCAGTATGTAAAGCTTGGACAATCAAATGAGCCAAATGGCTACATCAATTAATAAGCTAGAGGCATAAAGTTCAGGGAAGCTACCATCTCAAACGATAGTAAATCTAAAAGAAAATGCAAGTGCAATCATCTTGAGAAGTGGTAAAGAGGTTGACATTCAAGTAAAAGAAGCACCTACATCATCAAAACAAGAGGAAGATAAAACAACCGTTGTAGACACGAACTTTCCTAATGATGATGAGGTACCCAATTGTAAGTTTCTACCTCTTTCTGATTATAAGCCAGTACCTTCTTTTTCTCGAGCTTTAGCAGAATCTAGGAAAATTGAATAGAATAATGAGTTATATGAGACTTTTCCTAAATGTGAGGTAAATATTCCACTTTTAGATGCTATCAAACATGTACCTCGTTATGCTAATTTTTTAAAAGAATTGTGTACAATAAAAAGGAAACAAAAACTTAAAGGATATGAAAAAGTGAAAGTAGGGGAGAGTGTTTCTGCAGTAATTCAAAGAAAACTCCCTACAAAATGCAAAGGTTCAGGAATGTTTACTATCCATTGTAAGATAGGTAACAATAAATATGAGAAAGCTATTTTAGACTTAAGAGCTTCTATCAGTGTCATGCCATATTCTATATATGAATCTTTAAATTTTGGACCTCTGAATAAAATTGGTGTTCTAATTCAATTTGCTGATAGATCTAATGCCTATCATAAGGATTAGTTGAGGATGTTCTTGTACAAATTGATAATTTGATTTTTCCTGCTGATTTTTATGTGCTTGATATAGAAATAGTGACCAAACTGCTCCTATTTTGTTAGGAAGACCATTTTCAAAGACATCCAAGACTAAGGTAGATGTGCATAATGGCATACTTAATTTAGCATTTGATGGTGAAATTGTTAAATTTAATATTTATGATGCCATGAAATAACCTAATGATGATAATATTGTTTATTCTTTTGATGTGGTTGATTCTTTAGCACAGGATATATTTGAACTTAATGACAAAGATGGATTGGAAGTTGCCATTAGTGAGCATCTTGAAAAAGAGCATAAGGAGTTAGCTTTGAGTACTGATTTGTAGGAAACTGTTGTAGTATTGAATGATTTTCCAAAAATACAACCGTCAGGTAACTTTCCTTCTATTTTCTTATCAATTTCTAACAAGAGGCCTTCACCCTCTATTTTGTAGGCCCCTATTCTAGACTTGAAGCCTTTTCCTAGTCACCTCAAGTATGTGTTCCTTGGAGATGGAGGATCATTACCAGTGATCATCTCTAATAAACTTAGTGCAACACAAGAAGAAAAGCTTGTATATATCCTTAAGGAGCACAAGATGGCTATTGGTTGGACAATTGCAGATATAAAAGGAATTAGCCCGTCTACGTGCATGCATAGCATCTTACTTAAGGAATGAGAAAACCATCCCGTCAACCGTAAAGAAGATTAAACCCACCCATGATGGAGGTAGTAAAAAAGGAGATCCTAAAACTTTTTGATGTTGGAGTGATCTATCCTATTTCGGATGGCCAGTGGGTTAGTCCAGTGCAAGTGGTTCTAAAAAGACCAGAATAACTGTCATGAAGAATCAGAATGATGAGCTAGTTCCCACCCGTATCCAGAATAGGTTGCGGGTTTGTATAGATTATAGAAAATTAAATGCTGAAACTCGAAAGAACCACTTTCCATTACCTTTTATTGATCAAATGCTTGAAAGGTTAGTTGGTCATACTTACTATTGTTTTCTTGATGGTTATTCAGGTTATTTTCAAATTTCAATTGCTCTGGAGGATCAATAAAAGACAACTTTTACATATCCGTTTGGAACTTTTGCATATCGTCACATGCTATTTGGTCTTTGTAATGCCCCAACTACTTTTCAAAGGTGTATGGTTAACATATTTTCAAACTATGTTGAGCATATTATAGAATTATTTATAGATGATTTTACAGTTTATTGAGACTCTTTTGATAAATGCTTGAATAACCTTATACTTATTCTCCAAAGATGCATAGAAACTAATCTTGTGTTAAACACAGAAAAATATCATTTTATGGCTGAACAAGGTATAGTTTTGGGTCATATTGTTTCATCTAAGGGAACTGAGGTAGATAAAGCCAAGATTGATATTATTCAATTTTTACCTTATCCCAATAGTATGCGGGAAGTTCATTCTTTTCTTGGACATACAAGTTTTTATCGAAGATTCATCAAAGACTTCTCCAAAATAACGTTACCCTTGTATAAGTTGCTACAAAAGGATGTAGCTTTTGAATTCGATGAGGCGTATAAAAAGGCATTTGATACACTAAAGAAACTACTGACTTGTACCCCAGTTATCCAACCCCCTGACAGGAACGTGCCTTTCGAAATAATGTGTGATGCAATTGATTATGCAGTAGACGCTGTATTGGGTCAAAGGATTGGAAGACATCTCACGCAATTTATTATGCTTCAAGAACCTTGAATGATGCTCAAAGAAATTACTCTACAACTAAAAAAGAACTTTTAGCTATTATTTTTGCTTCAGAAATTTTTTGATCTTATTTGCTTGGTACTAAAATGATTGTCTATTCTGATCATCTAACTCTTCTTTATTTGATGATGAAGGCAGAAGCAAAACCAAGATTAATCTAATGGATACTTCTCGTGAGTGAATTTGATTTGGAGATCAAAGAAAAAAGAGGGACAAAAAATCATGTGGCAGATCATTTAATTCATTTAGTTCATGTGGAGGATGAACTTTGTCTGCAAAAAACGTTCCATGATGAGCAATTGTTTGCTCCAATTGCGACATTACCCTGTTATGCATGTAGAGGCTAAAAATTAAGCTATGCTACTTACCCAGAAGTCATCTCATCAAAAAGCATCGTATCAATAGGTTGCGCCATATCAGGTTACGCCATATCAGGTTGCGCCTATATCAAGTTGTGCTACGTCAAGTTGCGCCCATCATAGGTTGCGCCAATCTCAGGTTGCGCGAAAGACACGTGTCAGTTTCTTCGAAAGACTATAACAGCTTCATCATTACCTGACAACTGGCAGTACGTATATCAAGAAAAATCTTTTCAAATTCTGCACAAACACGGTGCTCGAGAAGATTTAGTTAGCTAGCAATTTGCGTAACGTGTTAGGTTGCACGAGGTTGAGCCCAGGAGCAAGTTGCTATGTTGCGCTCCCGCACAACCTGATGAAGCTCGTGCAAGGTGATCAAACAATATCCAGAGCAGGGTGATGTGGCACGCAAGCCACTAACTTCATAGAACGTGTCCACTATATTGCTCACGAACATGCGTATCTCACTCAAATGATGCCACGTGTCCGTAGAAGTTGGTGCAACCGCTCACGCAAGTTGCTTCATTGCGCCCCAGTGCAACCTGATGATGCTTGCGCAAGGTGATCAAACATTATCCAGAACAGGGTGACGTGGTGCGCAAGCCACTAACTTCGTAGAACGTACCCACTATATTGCCCACGACCACGCGCATCTCAATCAAACGATGTCACGCGTCCACAGCGGTTGGTGTAACTGTTTGCGCAAGTGAACAAGCACGCAACCTAAAGCTCGTACAACCCAGAATAACTACTAAACAGTTATTTCTAGAACTCTATAAATCGAGTCTCAAATCAGTCTCAAAGCATCTGGAATGATCATAATCGCCTGCTAAAGTGCTGTTGCATCCTCCAGAGGCTCGTATCTTCGATATCACATCGTCCAAGGTATAAAGTGATTATCTTTTGATCAGATTCCTATAGTTGTACTTCTTCAAAATTTAATTATACTTTTTGTACTCTTTCTCAGTTTGTAGAAATTAAATCCTTTTTTATTTTTCGCAAAGAAAATAGCGACTACTGGGGACGAATTTCTCCTCCGACGAGAAAGTGACAACTCAATGTGATACCGCATCGATCGGCAAAACGCATAAGACCCTGGTCGTTCAAGTGGACTAGACAACCTATGAGGCCATGATCAATGTTGGGGGGTGCTAAGTGTGCTACTGTCACTGGTAAGAGCAAGACACGCTCTGTCTAGACTCTTAAGTCCTCGACGGCACAACCTGCTGCTTCTGTGCAAGTTGTGCCCATCACTGCCCTGGCGCAACCTAAGGAAAATAGTCTTTTGGCTAAACCCTCCACTTCCTCGATTCTGAAATCGAAGGAGACTTTGTCTCGACACACTGCAGTCTAAAACAAAGAAAAGTGCCCTTTGGCCTTTTCTTCCTTAGTACAACCTGAGCCTGTTCCTACTGTGGCACAACCTGTGCACATCACTTGCCTGGTGCAACCTAAGAAAAATAATCTTTTGGCTAACCCCTCCACTTTTTCGATTCTGAAATCGAAGAAGACTTCGTCTCGACACACTGATGTCCAAACAAAAAAAAGTGTCCTTTGGCCTTTTCTTCCATGGCACAACCTGCACCTATTCCTGCTGTGGCACAACTCGCGCACATTTCTGCCTTGTCGCAACCTAAGAGAAAGAGGCTTTTGGCTACTTCCTCTGCTCCTTCAGTTCTGAACTCAGAGAAAAATATGTTCAGTACCTCTCCTGGACAAAATAAAGGAAAGCGCCCTTTGGCCTTTTCTTTCCTGGCACAACTTGTACCTGCTCCTGCTCTGGCGCAATCTGCGTATATTTCTGCATTGGCGCAACGTAAAGGAAAACATTTTTTAGTGGTTCCATCTTCGTCATCAAGTCAGAAACTTACTGAGAAATTACTAAATGAAGGAAAATGCTCTTTGGCTTTTTCGTATTCTGCTCGAATCGCTGACTGGATGGAAAATACTGCTGGTTGCGCCTTTGCACCTCTCAGCACAAAAGTGGATTCAAATAGAAATCATACATTCCTTAACAAAGACAACCAAATCTGTGTCAGGAAGAGGGGTTCAATTCAGAATGAACTTTCCACGCAAAAGGGTATTATGTCTACTACAAAGAGGTCAGGACAAGATCTACCGACCCTACGTATCTCAAGATCCCGATAAGGCAAACTACTAGTATCTCAAATAGATGCACAAGTAGCACCCCTATCAGACTTGCGCACCTATATCAACAGGTATCAGTTAGGTTCAACCTCGAGAAAACACAAGATGTATCAAGCGCAACCTGCATCAATTGCTAACTTACGCCAGAGGAAGAATTCTGAGGTAAAAAATCCTAAGACTTATGCTAATCAGCTTGGCACATCTTTGTACACTCAAGGTATGGGACACCTCAAGAACAGGAATCATGTTTCGAATATCGTCAAGGACTACATTCCTGCAACTTCTTCTCATCCTATTAGTGATCTTCGTGAACTCTTGATACAGAAGTGGAAGGTTGCAAAGCCATCCCGTCCAGCAGTGGTTCAACAGTAAGAACATCATTGTAATCACCACCATGAAGTTGTCATCAAATGCTGCTGTCAGTCAGCCAAGCGGTCTGTCTTGACCGTTTGAAATATATTCAGACTCCTGAACCTATCCTAGTGGGCGAAGATTAACCATTCTATGCTTCTGTCAATATGGCATCTCGAAGCACTAGGGGTGGAAAACGTCTAAGACGTAATATATCATGCAATCCCAGTCAACAATACTTAGATCGGATTCATGAATACGGGGATGGAGTATACCAATATACTAGATGAAGAAGCCAAGACACAATCGGTCAAAGGAATCTTCCTTCTGACCAAGAAACAATCGGTCAAAGGAACCTTCTTGATTCTAACTAAGATCCTCTCAGTCAACAGGACATCCCTATCACTTATTCTGGGGGTGATTCCTTATATAACTTTGATGCTGATAGTAAAAGTTTCGAAAGGACCATCTTCTCCACTAGCTCGTCTTCAATGATTAAAGAAGTGACTGCTTATGTCACCACAGAAGATCAAGATGCTTCCAGTTCTAACAATCAAGAGCAGAGAATTGCTGCTTTGGAGGCTAGTTTGAAGAACGTGGCTGAGATGATGACAGGCATGCATGCTGCGATTATGGCACAACATACGGTTCCATCGGTTATGAATCTGATTTCGACCCAAGAACCTGTAACAACACCAGCTCCCATCAATATTGATCTGGGGGTACAGTCTCCTCATACTGCTTCCAAACCTGCATAGGTTATTCCAAGCCAATCTGGTGCCGAGGGTGGTACTTATCATACAATACACCCTCCTAACATATCAAATCAATCTACTGCTCCACAATCATCAAGAGATACCAATGAGGCCGTAAAACTTTTATGTGCTCAATTTGAAGCTTTCAAACAGAAAGAGGGCTTGCAGAAGCTTGGGATTAAGCAGCCTTATCCCATAGAATAGAAATAAGTCCAATTTTCCCCAAGTATAAACCCCCTACTATTTTGCTGTTTGATGGCAGCAAATTGCCAAGTCAATACCTCAATCACTTTGAGGTAATGACTGATCAACTCCAGCCAAATGACGCTCTACTCAATAGAGTGTTTGTCGGATGTTTAGCAGGTACAGCTTACGACTGGTACCGTAGTTTGCCAGATGGTTGTATAACATCTTTTTCTGGATTCAAACAAATGTTCTTGGAACGATTTTATGAGGGAACAAATGACATGACTATGTCTGCTCTTATTAAAATTAAACAGCGATACAATGAAATAACTGAAAGGTTCATTGAACGATTCTGCTGTGAGACACTCAAAATACCTCTTAGAACTCCAGATGCTCTGACTATAGACACTTGCAAATCAAATATGTTGCCTATAATCATCATATGGACCGCATCAATATAGTTCCAGGATTGCCCTTCATTCATAGTGAATGCTAAAGCGGTAGAAGAAAGTGCTGACAAGTTCAAACAATTAGGTATTCAGATAGCTAAACTTGAAAAAGATGAACATGCTACACCTAATAATAATGGCCGTCAGAACAACCGCAAGAGTAAAGAGACTTTGGCTATCAATGTCAAAGGCAAAGAAACTTTAGCCATAAATATAGGTCAATCAATACCTACTCCAATGGTACCACAACAGAAGGCACCACGTCCGAAAGAAGAATATTCTTTTGATGAAGATGATGTCATGAGCATCTTTGACTGTCTAATCAAGAGCAATAAACTTCAACTGCCAAAGGCAAAATAACCAGATGAAGTCGATAAAACTGACTACCCTAAATATTGTGTTTACCACAGATTTATCGGACATCCGACTCGGGCATACTATATGCTTAAAGGCAAGATCCAGGAGATGGTTAATTCTCGCACAATTACTCTCCAACAAGACGAAAAGACTATAACAGCTAATGTCATCTCTTTATAGTTTGGCAATTTTCCTGCTTAACTTGTGCAGGATGGCGTCATTCCCATCCCGAGAACCACTTTGGAGATTGTTAATCTCCCACCTGCCCGAACTGATGGTCTTGTTCCTCTGTCTACTGATAATGGGGAGATTATGTGGATCCATCCTGATTTGGTGGCTGACTTTGAAGCACCTTCTTCATCCAAAAAGCCCAAGAAAGCAACCAAATACAAGTCATGTCACATGACTTCGTTGGGTGAACATTATCCTCCACCTTTAACTACCACTTTTACTTCTGCTACAGATCCTTCTTCTTTCTCCTATTCTGAAACAATACTATCAAAGCCAAAAGCCAAATATCAACCAGCTTTCCATTTGTATAGTTCACAGTCCCGTGAACTAATGACAAAGATGGGATATGAACTACAAAAGTCTCCCGGCTTGAATCATGGTAAAGGTTCTCCAGTACCTCTTTCTTTATGCCTTTTATATAACTAATCTCGGGTTGGTTTGGGAACGAACTCTTCATCTTGTCAAAAAAAACCTTCCAGAAGCAAGACCCAGACAAAAAGTTGTAATATGGTAACTTTTGAACCTGTATCCGAGGAAGAGGCCTTAACTGGTATCAGGTCTTGAAAATTTTACCTAAGAGATTATTCTGAAGGCCAGAAGAACCCTGCTCTAGCTCCAGAGACTCCTCCAGCATCATCATCTCATGCTGTCAATGTTTCACTAATTTCATCACCTCCAGTGGAACCAACTCCTCCCAAACCAACGACAGCTGACAAAGGAAAGCAGCATGTTCACTTTGACAAAGTATTAAAGAAGACTCCAGTTCTAGAAACTCAAGAGACATTGAGTGAAGCCTCGATGCAAGCTGATACTTGTCAAGCACTCCTCAAGAAGCCAGAGGAGGAGCCTATAACTTGCTTTCATTGTCATAGTGTAATGGAGCTGATGCCCAACATCACCTTTACACAAGATGATATATTGATGGAAGATAATCGTCTATCGACCCCTTTACTTAACAGGATATATCGATACTATGAAGGTTGATCATATCTTGATCGACCCTGGGTCTGCACTCAGCATCATGCCAAAGAGTTTACTAGATGCCCTAAAGATTTCTGTATGCAATCTTTCAACAACCATCACGACAATGTTGGGATTTAATTCCGGAAGAAGTGAACCTTTGGGAAAGATTCACCTGAAAGTTCAAATAGGCAATCTTTGTACAAAAGTTACTTTCTATGTGATCGACAATAATGGCTCTTATAATACCTTGCTGGGAAGGCCCTTTCTACATGAGCATAATATTGTACCATCCACTCTACACCAATGTTTCAAATATGTAGACGTTAATGGAGAGGTCCAAAAGGAAGTAGCTGACCTAAATCCTTTCAAGGGCATTAAAGCATATTGTACTGACTCTCGGATGTACAAGGAAAAATTCATGAAGGTTGTATTAGCGATGGATAGTGAGAAAGATCAGAAAGATACTTCAAAAAATATTCTCATAATCTCTGTCAAAGGACGTACTACTCGTCCCTCTTCTTCTCAGGCGTTGACTATCCATCTTTCCTCTCATAACAAACAGCTTCTTGCTGTAGAAAGGGAACAAAGAGAGCTCACCTCTTCTAAGCCTCGTGTTATTGACCTTCATCGTAACAAACCTTCTTCTTCTCCTCATCTGGTTATCAACCTTCCTAAGCCTTCTATTAAGGCCAAGAATCCTTCCTTTTATCCTCTGGTTATCACCCTTGCTAAGCCTTCTGTTAAGGCTAAGAATCCTATTGTAAATAATGATATACAAATCAATAAAATAGTATCTCCTTTACAGTATACTGATATTTTTTTATTATACTCGATGTTATTTAGAAATACTAGATAACTTCGAACCACTTACCATAGGAGCAGTTCAACCTCTCCAAGACGAACTATTGCTTGAACCAATGCAGGACTCCTTGTTCTTAGTTCCTTCCAGGAAGAAAGATGACTTCCAATACTTTTTAGTAAAGGAACAAACAGAAGATCATGCCCGATAGTGAAGAAGAAAATCACGATAACAGAAGACTTCAACTACGTCGTAATACTCAACAATCAAAAGATATCATTCAAAAGATGGACTATAATTTTAAAGCTGGTCTCAATGGTGGTAAAGGAAGGTGAACTCCTATTAGTATCCTTGTTTCAAAAGGAAAGTCATAACAATATTACAGCAAAATGAAGAAGAGATTGGGTTATACTTTGCCAATTCTAACTCCAGAAGCCTTCGAAACTGATGAAGAAGAACGATCTAACTCTTCTGATTCTGTTTTATGGGAATCAGACACCAGTGTAGGGCACATCCATCGAGTGACTCTATCTTCCAATATGGTAACTGCAGAGTTCTCGTAAGACGATTAAGAATTTGTCGAAGCCTCTGAATCTGATCCTTGGGCACAAAGGATGGATACTCAATGGAAGCTTTGCTTCGAGCAACGTGAGCCACCTACCAAAGATCAGTTGGTTCAAGTCGATGTTAGAGATAAAACTTCTCCAAAACCAATATTCATTAGTAAAAGCCACCCTGAAGCAGATAAACAAGAACTGATCCAACTCATTAAGGAATACATTGATGTATTCGCTTGTAGCTATGAAGACATGCTGGGATTAGATCCTCAGATCGCTACCCATAAACTCAACATTCTGCCAAATGCAAGGCCAGTCAAGCAACAACAGCATCGATTTCGACCTGACATGATGGACGCCATAGAAGCCGAAGTAAAGAAACTCATCGCATGTGTCTTCATCAGAGAAGAACAACATCCGAACTGGGTGGCTAATGTTGTCCCAGTTTTAAAGTAAACAGGGAAGGTCCGAGTCTACATCGACTTCAGAGACCTTAATGAAGCTTGTCCCAAAGACGAATTTTCTCTTCCAATCACTGATGTCATGATCGACAATACTTGCAGATTTGAACGAATATCTTTTATGGATGGATTTTTAGGATATAATCAAATCGAGATACATCCAGAAGATGAAAAACATACATCTTTTTGTACTCCTCTTAGAGTTTATTGCTACACTGTCATGTCGTTTGGTCTCAAAAATGCTGGTGCAACTTATCAGCGGACCATGAGTACTATCTTTCGTGATCATTTGCGAAAGACGGTTGAAAGCTATGTAGACGATATTGTTGTCAAATGTCGTCTTAAGGAAGACCACATTCAAGACTTGAGAACTATATTCGATCTAATGCACCAACATCAACTCAAGATGAATCCCACCAAGTCATTCCTAGGAGTCTCTAGTGGCAAATTTCTTGGATTCGTTATTATCTCTAAAGGTATACACTTGACCCTGAGAAAATCAAAGCCATTCAAGAGATGCATCCTCCACGCAACCTAAAAGAGCTACGAGGATTCCAGGGATGGCTTGCATACATCAGGAGATTCATCTCAAATCTCTCTGGACGCTGTAGACCGTTCACTCAACTCATGAAGAATGGTGTGTCTTTTATTTGGACTGAAGAATGTCAATAAGCATTTGAAGACATAAAGCGGTACTTGATGAACCCTCCAGTTCTAGTGCCTCCAGTCTCAGAAATACCCTTCCTGATGTATGTTCGAGCGATGGACCATTCACTAGGCACTTTATTAGCTTAGAAGAAGAATAAAGAAGGTCCTGAATAGGCTATCTATTATCTTAGCCGTACGATGATTGGAGCTGAACATCGATATATTCCAGTAGAAAAAGAATGTCTAGCTTTGATGTTTGGTGTTCAAAAGATGAGACATTATATCACTGGCCAAACTATTCATGTTATTTCTAGAGTTAAACCTCTCCGGGTCTTGATGAAGAAGCCCAGTACCCTCAATTCCAAGCTTGCAATATGGGCCATATTGTTAGCACAATATGATAAGGTTCATGTTCCTCAAAAGTCTGTTAAGGGTTAAGTCCTTGCTGACTTCCTGGCAGCTCATCCAATTCCAGGAACATCTAAACTCTATGACGAGATTCCAGATAAAACTTTGGAATCCAACATGATTTCAGAAGAAATTCTTACATGGCGTCTATCCTTTGATGGTGCATCCAAAATTGGACCAAAAGGTGCTATTGTCATTGGAGTTGGAATTGTCCTCGTCTCACTAGAAAGGTTGGCTATTCAAAGAGCTTATTCTTTAGATGAGCCGTGTTCCAATAATGTGGCTGAATACAATACTCTGCTCATTGGTCTCCAATTGGCTAAATAATTAGATATTGAATGTCTTGAAGTATATGGAGCTTTTAGATTGATTGTTAACCAAGTTAGAGGCACATATGAAGTTCAGCACCAAGATCTTGTCGCATATCATGAAGCAGCAATTAGGCTGGCTACATCATTCAAGGGTTTTTTATTGAACATGTACGTCGGGCATGCAATACGGAGGCTGATGCATTGGCTAATATGGCAGCTGTGTTAGCAATCCTAGTAAAAAGGCAACAGATGATTGTCATCACTAATAGAGAGTTATTTTGCATTGAGAATAACTTAAATATTGAGTTCAGCAATTCAACTAAAATCAATGTCGTTAGTGAAGATTGGAGAGCTCCTTTTATTGACTTTGTGGTACATAAAATTTTACCTGAAGATTCTAAAGAAGCTACAACAATCCATAGGCAATCACTCCAATTTTATTATAATCATACTTCTAAGATCCTTTATCGAAGAATATTTGATGGTCTACTCTTACGCTGTCTTGCGGGAGATGAAGCAAAACAAATACTACGTGAAGCCCACGATGGAGTATACAGTGCACATCATCCTGGTCCTAAGTTACAAGATCGTATCCGACGTATGGGCTATTATTGGCCCACTATGATATCAGACGCCATTAAATATGCAAGAAAATGTCAAGCCTGTCAAATTCATGCAGATTTCATTCATCAACCATCGGAGTTCCTTCATCCGACTGCAGCATCATGGCCCTTTGAAGCTTGAGGTATGGATGTCATTGGTCCTATCAATCCATCTTTATCTAGAGGACATCGATTTATACTAGTTGTAACCGATTACTTCTTGAAATGGACGAAAGCCATACCTTTATCTGAAGTCAAGACTAGCAGCGTCATCAACTTCATCAAACATCATATGATTTACAGATTTGGCATTCCTTAACGAATCATTCATGATAATGGACCACACTTCATCAGTCAAAAATTTACTCAGTTTTACGATGATAACAGAATCAACAATGTTTCTTCTACGACCTACAATTCTTCAGCGAATGGTTTGGCCGAAGCATTTAACAAAACTATTATCAAGCTTCTCAAGAAATTCGTTTCTACCAATAAAAGAAATTGGAGTGAAAATCTTAGATAATGTCTATAGGCTTATTGTACTACTATACGTACTTCAACTGGTTGCACACCATTCTTCTTGGTGTATGGCTACGAGGCTGTCCTACCATTGGAAATTCAAATCCCCTTCTTAAGGATTACAATTGCCAATAAGCTCACAACAGAAAACAATAATCGTATTCGACTTCAGGAGCTTGAAGCGCTTGACGAGAAATGGCTCCTAGCTCAACAGTATATTGAGCTATACCAAGCCCGTCTATTAAAAGCTTTCAACCGTAAAGTCAAAATACGAGCATTTCAGAAAGGAGAACTAGTTCTAACCGTCAGACATCTTACCACTATGACGCACATGAGTAAAGACAAGTTCGAAGCAAAGTGGGAAGGTCCCTACATTGTAAGCAAAGTTTTCTCAAACGAAGCTTATCAATCGACTGGTATGGACGGTCGAGTCGCCATGATGCCAATCAATGGCAAATTTCTTAAGAAATACTATGTATAAAAACACATCAGCACAAAAACTAGAATATAAATAAAATTCCTTTTATTGCAATAGTTTAAACAGAAAGAAATACATAAAATCAACGAGGAGCAGAGCCCTCCTGATCGAAGACAAATTTCGCAAGAAGCTCGAATACATTATTGTTGGATGACACCAACAATTCACATACGGCTTTCCTCAGAGTTTCTTCTTTGGCAGTGCTTCCATGTTCTACCAGTTTGGTGAGAATGTCATGCTTCTGTTCAGGAACAACCGAGCTTTCTCCTACTTCTGGCTAGATAGGCGGCGGAGGCTCGTCAGAAGAAGTGTCGATATCAGCTTCGATCTTCGGGATGATCTCAGCCTTCTTAGGTACATCTTTCGAAGACATTTGTAATGACAGAATCAGACCAAACCCTAAATAGAGTGGTCGAAAATCGAGTCTATGGTCTGATACTCCCTCCATGTCCGGATTGGCCGTCTTTCGGCGTGACAAATACGGAGCTCGCGTAGAGGAATCAACCACATTCTTGTCCTTTTCGACAGCAGAACGCTTGGCCGCCATTGGTGCCGGTCGAAACTCTCGAAGATTGGAAAGATGGAGAAGAAATATGGTTTTGAAGAATCTTAAACGATGATAAAGAATAAAAAATCTAAAGGGTACGGCTATTTATAACTTTGTAAGTGAAGCTGAACCGCACAACTTACGCTGAACAACCGGGCTCGAATTGACTGGCGCAACTTAGACACAGTCATTTGTAATTCAAAGTATTTCAAAACTTTGAAGACTTTTTCAAGTTTCAAAAACTTTGAAGGGGGTCTTGTAGAGGCTAAAAATTAAGCTATGCTACTTACCCAGAAGTTATCTCATTAAAAAATATCATATCAATAGGTTCCGCCATATCAGGTTGCGCCATATCAGGTTGTGCCTATATCAAGTTATGCCACGTCAGGTTGCGCCCATCACAGGTTAAGCCAAACTCAAGTTGCGCAAAAGACACGTGGCAATTTACTCGAAAGACTATAATAGCATCATCATTATCTGACAACTGACAGCACATATATCAAGAAAAATTAATTTGAATTCTGTACAAATATGATGATCGAGAAGATTTAGTCAACTAGCAATTTGTACGATGTGTCAGGTTGCGCAAGGTTGAACCCAGGCGCAAGTTGCTATGTTGTACCCTCGCGCAACATGATAAAGCTCGTGCAAGGTGATCAAACAATATCCAGAGCAGGGTGATGTGGCATGCAAGCCACTAACTTCGTAGAACGTGTCTACTATATTCTCATGACCATGCGTATCTCACTCAAATGATGCCACGTGTCCGTAGCAGTTGGTGCAACCGCTCACGCAAGTTGCTTCATTGCGCCCCCGCGCAACCTGATGAAGCTCGTGCAAGGTGATCAAACAGTATCCAAAACAGGATGACATGGCACGCAAGCCACTAACTTTGTAGAATATGCCCACTATATTGTCCACGACCACACGCATCTCAATCAAACGATGCCACGTGTCCACAGCAGTTGGTGTAACCGTTCGCACAAGTGAACAGGCACGCATCCTAAAGCTCGTGCAACCCAGAATAACTGCTAAACTGTTATTTCCAGAACTCTATAAATGGAGTTTCAAATTAGTCTCAAAGCATCAGGAATGATCATAATCGCCTGCTAAAGTGCTGTTGCATCCTCCAGAGGCTCGTGTCTTCGATATCACATCGTCCAAGGGATAAAGTGATCGTCTTCTGATCAGATTCCTATAGTTGTACTTCCCTAGAATTCAATTGTACTTTTTGTACTCTTTTTCAGTTTGTAGAAATCAAATCCTCTTTTGTTTTTCGCAAACAATACAAATATTGTAAATTATTTGGTTACTAATATGTTTCCTTATGGTTTATCAAAGGCTCAAAGAGATAAGCTTAAAAGTGACACCAAGTACTATGTGTAGGATGACCCATACCTGTGGAAGCATTGTGCAGACCAAATAATAAGAAGGTGCCTTCATAAAAATGAAATTATTTCAATTCTCACCTTTTGTCATTCTTATGCATGTGGAGGACATTCTGGAGCTTAGAGGACGGCAAAAAAAGTATTGGAATGTGGTTTCTATTGTCTTAATTTTATGATTCATATTCTTTCTGTAAAATATGGAATAATTGCCAAAAGACAGGTAATATATCTCAAAGGAATGAAATGCCACAAAATTCGATACTATTTTATGAAATTTCTAATGTTTGGGGCATCGATTTCATGGGACCGTTCCTTCTATCGTTTGGTTATATTTATATTTTGCTTGTTGTTGATTATGTATAAAAGTGGGTAAAAGCCAAAGCTACCAGGACTAATGATTCTAAAGTTGTTTTAGATTTTATCAAGTCCAATATATTCTCGAGGTTCGGGATTTCGCGAGCCTTAATAAGTGATAGATGTACTCTCTTTTCCAATCGAACCGTAGAGACTTTGTTGAGAAAGTACCATGTAACGCACAAGGTATTAACTGCCTATCATCCACAAATTAGTGGACAAGTGGAGGTTTCAAATATAGAGATCAAGTCCATTATTGAGAAGACGGTCAATTTGAGTAGAAAAGATTGGAGTTTGCACTTGGATGATACTTTGTGGGCGTATAGAACTGCTTACAAGACGCCTATCAGTATGTCACCATACCGGTTGGTGTTTGGGAAACTGTGCCATCTACCTGTTGAGTTAGAACACAAGGCTTATTGGGCTATCAAGAGCCTCAATATGAAGACATATGAAAATGGAGAACATAGGAAGTTACAACTACAAGAGTTAGAGAAAATTTGCAATGATGCCTACGAGAATGCTTGAATTTACAAAAAAAATGAAGGCTTTTCATGACAAGATGATCTCTAGGAAGGAGTTTCAAGTTGGTCAAAAAGTCCTTCTATACCAGTCACGACTTCGTCTGTTTTCGGGTAAATTGCATTCTCGTTGGATTGGACCTTTGTTGTTACTAATGTTTTCAATCATGGTGCAGTTGAAATTCAAAGTTTAGAAACTTCTAAAGTGTTCAAGGTAAATGGCCAAAGGCTCAAGCTTTTCTATGAAGGTTTCAAAGTAGAGAATGTGGTTGAATTGAACCTTGAGGATCCAACTGATACAAATTGAAGGACACATCCACGATAATAAACATAGGCAACCCAAGGGTAGTTTGTTCTTATTCTTGCTTTTTTTTGTTTATTTTTGCCTTTTCTTTGTATTTAGCCTTACATTGGGTACAATGTTAGTTTAAGTGTGGGGGAGAGGATTTAAATTATTTTAAGCAGTTTTAGTTTTTTTGATTCAAGAAAAAAAAAAAGAGTTTTGTTTTTTTGTGGTTTTCAATAATTTTTAGTTGTGCATGTCTTGAACAAGATTGAAGTAAGTTTGAAAAATTCATAACATGATTGAATAAGTACTATTTTTCAACATAGAATTAATTAGTCTATCTATTTTCCTTAATGATGGTAGTGATTAAATTTGTTAGACAAAAGCCGATGAGATTTTGAGCCTTTAGATTGATACATCAGTCTCACTATTTTCTTTGATGAGAGATATTCCTCCATAGATTTGTTTCTCTAGAACTTTCTTGGATTCTCTTCAAGGTCACATCGACATATGCATACATGAAAATGATTAAGGCATTTTTTTTGTGCTACTTAAGCCAAATAGCCTACCCTGAAATTATTTTTCTTGTGGTTAAACCCCCTGAGCCTTATTGCTTTTATTTTTATGAACCCACATTACAAGCATTAAGCTGGGAAAAACAAATCCTTACCCAAGCCGAAAAACTTGTAGAGCATTATGATATGTATGTGTGTATAAAGAATATGTGTGGGGGTATCTGAATTTCAAAGTTTGGCTACATATTTTCATTCTCAAACTATTAAGTTCCATTATTGTAAAAATAAAAATAAAAAAAATAAAAAAAGAGAAAAGAAAAAAGACATAAAAAGAAAAAAGAAAAAAGAAGAAGAAGTAACAAAAAAAAGTGATGGAGGAAATTACTTTTCATATTCATTTTCATAATTCCTCCTCCAATTCCTATAAAGGGGTATGTTGAATGCTTTAAAGTCAAATTGAAGAAGCTAAATGGGGTGATTGGTTTTACATATTTTATATATTTGAGCTTGAATTAAATCATTTTTGCTTACTAGTTTTGATGGTTTTCGAGTTACACTCCCAAATATATCCCACCTTGATCTTAAGTCCCATTACAACCCATGAAAGTTCTTATGATTTGTGTTATACATATGGTCCAAGTGGTGGAGAATGAGAAGATATGCAAACTTTATTTCTTTTTGTAATGAATTTAAGCGAAACACATACCCTTCAAATATATGAGAGTTGAGTGTTTATTCCCGTGAGAGTCTACCAATTTCGTTTACTCTATCTTTAAGTGAAAATACTTACTAAAAAATTAGAAGTTGTTTAAGAATATATTTTCATGATACGTTATTAGTTTTGAAGAAGCTTGGTTATTCTTTATTTATGGCATTACAACCTTGATTTTCGTTTTGAAAAAAAAAAATTAAAGTTTTGTCTGAGGATGAACAAAAGTTAAGTGTGGCGGTATTTGATGAGAGCATAAAATGTTATATTTTTATCCCTTAATGTTTACCATCTTATGCTCATTTCATGGCTAAAAGTACTCACTACTCTTCTATTTTGATTTAGAATGCAGTTGGAGACACTATGTGCAAAATGGAGCTAAATTGTAATTCTGGACAATTTTGACACCTTTTACCAAAATGAGCATAACTTTTTCATATGAAAAGCAATGGAGGTGGTTCAAAAAGATTTTGAAAGCTAAGAAAACGACCTACCACTTTCATGTTTTGAGATTTTCGAGATTTAGGCTGCATCATGGACAAAATCAGGATTGAAATTGAGTCAAAGATGTTGTGAACCAAAATAACTATTTTCATACTTGTTCTATGACTTAGTTTTTTTTTGGTTTGAGAAGTTGTAACTTTCAGAGGATATGTGGGGACATATTGTGGAATTGAAATAACTAATTTAGGATGTATAAACGGGGTAGAAATCATGAGAATGAGAACTACAACACACAACTCTCCTTCTTTTTCTCTAACTTTTCTTTTAAAATTTTGATGAACATGTGCGGCTAAAAGTCTTATTGGTCAAAGTGTACGTAAGCCATGGAATCAATAAACTTGTGTGATCTAAATTATTTTTATATGTTTGATTTATACTTTGAATATTTAATATTTTTCTATACCAACTTTCATGATTGTTTTGTTTAATTACTAGGAGGCCTACTAGTTTATTATTCATTTCGATCTACCGCTAAACTATATATCAATTCCGCAATTTTTTGATGTTTCTAATTTGTGAAACAACCAAGATTTAATAAACTGCTTTGTTTTATTAGATCTTAGAAGAAATTTTTTTGACAAAATTAAATGCAACCGCTTGTGCTTATGTTGTTTTGATTTATCGATCTCTTTGTTCTTTAAGAAATTGCTAGATTAAATCTTTAGCGCTTGTCTTAGATTATTTAGTAATTGTAGTAAATTAGGTTGTTTTTATCTAATTAACTAAGCCTAAGAGTGATAGGAAGATACTTCCAATGGTAGATATTCAAAGTATACTTTAATTTATGCTTGCGTCGATGATCAATTTTAAGATCCTAATGGTGAATGTCCACTGAGACCAATATTTGTTCCTTTGATTTATTTTAATACTTTAACTGTTTTTAGCTCTTCTTAAATTTTCTATTATCATATTCAAGACCTTCCCCATCCTTGTTCATATTGCATAAAAGTACACTAATTGCTCTCTGTGGGATCGATCCTTACTCTCACTTCTACAAATAATTTTAAGAGTAGAAGTTTTATTTTTTGGTGCCTACGACAGCACACCATGGGGTTAGCCTCTTCTTCAACTCCTTAAAGGAAGCCTGACATTCCTTATATCAAACAAACTCCACATCCTTTCTGGTGAGTCTCGTCATTGACGCTACAATCTGGGAGAAGTACTTTACTAACTTTCTGTAATACTTGGCCAATCCAAGGAAACTCCTGATCTCTACAAATGAGCTCGGAGTGGTCTAAGACTCTACTGCAGCTATCTTTTTCGGATCCACGGATATATCGTCTTCCATCACAGCGTAGCCAAAAAGCTCCACTATGTCCAGGAAAACCTCATAATTTGAGAGAGTCCCGTACAACATCTCCTTCCTAAGAGTCTCAAGCACGATCCTTAAATGCTCCTCGTGCTCCTCCGGGGACTTCGAATAGCTAAGAATGTTGTTAATAAACACCACCACAAACTGATCAATGTATTTATGGAACATCTTGTTCATCAAGTTCATGAATACTGCCGAGGCGTTAGTCAACCCAAATGGTATCACCAAGAACTCGTATTAGCCATATTTCATCCGAAAGCAGTCTTCGAAATATCCTCCTTCTTCACTTTCATCTGATGATAGCTAGACGTCAAATCTATCTTCGAAAACACCCTGGCACCGCTCAACTGATCAAACAAATCATCAATCCTCGGTAATAGGTATTTGTTCTTGATGGTTATGTTGTTCAAAGCCCTATAGTCAATGCACATACGCACTGACCCATCCTTCTTCGGCATGAAAAATACTAGAGCATGCCAAGGTGACAAAGTCGATCTAATGAATCCCTTTTCAAGCAACTCATCTATCTGCTTCTTCAGCTTTATTGCTTTATTATTATTGATCATGTACACATGTCATACTACTGGCTTAGCACCGGGTACAAGGTCAATAGAGAACTCAATATCCCTATCCAACAGCAATCCCGGCAACTCTTCAAAAAAAACATCGAGGAACTCCGCAGTGATAGGATGAGCCAGATGCTTCTGTTGGGCCTCCAGTCGGGCCTGTTGTATCTAGCCATGTTCCTCATTATCATGCCTCTGTAGTTCCATCATGGTCATGATCCGCTCTATCGGATTGGTTGAGCCAGATGGTCGAGGAGGAGCCATTTCTTTACAAAAGAGTATAACTTCTGTCAGTCTCATAAAATATTATGGACTTATTGTATGTGGCATTGGTTTTCATAACTCAAAATTGGGACTTTTGAAAGCCATCAAAACACTTTATATACTTTTCAAAAATGATATTTGCAAGAGGCTACGGACGTAAAACCTGGCTCTGATACTACTTTGTCACGCCTCGATCCCACTAGGGTCGTCTGTCTTGCCTGGATCCCTGTGGGATCGTTCGTCCTCGCTAAGGCGTGATGCCGTGCAATCCTAAGTTGCGCTTGCACAAGGCCATGTACCTGCACAAAACAACTAGTCAAGCAAAAACACACGCACACACCCATTCATTATAGAAAACCAAATATTGGACAAAGAGATTTGAAATAGAAATACTTCTTTTATTGATAAACTTGATAGGAATACAAGTACAAAGCTTTGCAAACTCAGATTGTCTTATCTTGGCTACATGATTCTCTTTAAAACTCTCTTTTGAAAATAGTCGCAATGCCCATACATCATATCCCTTTATTACATGCTGGAAATGAAAAGACACCTTCAAAGGAAAAGAAACTTGTAACTTGACTGGAAATGAAAAAGAAGCTTCGAGGCAGTCCACAGCTCTACTGGGCTAGACGAGCTTTAGTGCCTCACTTGAAATCCCCATGTCTCTTTTTCTTTCTGAAAAGGATGCCCATAACGTGGGTCAGCACACTTCATGTACTAGCGAGCGGCTCTTCGCCGAAACTCATAAATATCTGCACTAATTCAATATGTGAAATTATATATATACTAGTGATCTTTCTACTTGTCTAGGTTCTTTTTAATAATTCATAAGAAACATGATAGTAGAATATTTCATAAGCAACTTACCATCGCCGACAGTCATCCCTGCATAAAACAGGTTAGCACAATTTGCATATATATAAAACATTCTCATTTTCCGTCCCTGCATGTTAGGCTTGTAATAAATCTCTATCTATATACATGAACCTAGCTATTGTGGTCCATGGGTATTCCCATTACTAGCAATTAGAACGTTCTAGCCCAACTACTAAGAGACTGACACCCCCTCTTACTGCGGGGACTTCTAGCCCCAGGTGTCCTGTTCTCTCCTAGGCTGAATGATTCCAGGTGCCCCCAAAATCGATTGAGAGATTACCGCCTTGTGCACAAGTTGTCTAGACCAATGCGAATGCAGCTATCAAATAATTCTACTATGCACGAGCTTAGCAACTTATAAGCATTTCCATATTCTTATTCTTCTTGCACGGTCAAGCCGTGATTTCTATACCAAGCTACCTCTTTTAGACAATTCATAAGAGCATACAGTTCATACTGAAGCAAACAAGCGACGGTTCCAATTTACATGTGATTCATTCATTTATCTTCTTTTATCTTTTATTACTGTGGTATCATTGATCACTGGAATGCAACCAAAGAGTAGACTAGAGATTATTTTTATTACGACGTACAAATAAATGCAAGCCCGGTTAAAGCAACTCACCGAGATGAATCTTAGTTAAGAGAAGGAGGGACTTCACGTACCGTTCACGAACAGTTCACACATCCTACATTGGCACCAACAGTTGATTAGCATACTTCGGTCTTTTTCTCTCAGGACTCGAAATGAATGCGAAATTTGATGAAAGCGAACAATGAAAACCAATCATCGAAAACTAACACGATAACACATTTATCAAAACCAAGCAGCGAAAGAAAACATCCAACAAAACCCTTGGATTCATTTCCATAGAAGCTAATCCATCAATTGGAAAGGTTCATTGTATTTCATCCATGATCAATCGATACCGGCAAAGGTTTCCCTAAATACTAAGTTCAAGACTGAGTCAGCAAGCCATAGATATTACATAATAGATAGCGAGGAGCAGGGCACTAAATCGGTCTTCTCGACCGTCATAGCAAAGGCCTTGCCCCTCTGCTAATGCTGGGCAAAGCGTTGGTGGTGGATAGGTAGTGGTCCTCTCTGTGGTTGTGCTATAGTAGGCCTCGTCGGTGCTCTAATGGCATGAGCTATCCCCATGGCTGGACGAGCAGGTGCTGAAGGACACTCCCTCAGCTAGTGTACATAAGATCTACATAACAAGCATACATAGAGCCTCTTCCTATATACATCCCAAGAGTGCCCTTTTTTCTATATTAGGCACAAGAAGTAGCTGGTCGAATCTACCTCTGAGGCTGATGCTGAACCACTGCTCAGGCCGGTGGCTGGAAAGCCTTTGGCTGGAAGTGGGGACGCTTCACCGGTGCTTGACCGCTGTAATGCCTGATAGAATCCCGTTCCCACTTGGGCCTAAAATCCATGTCCTCCTCTGCCACCTGAGGTACTGCCACTAAATCAACAAAAGTCGCATCCCGGCTCGTAGTGACATGCACTCAGATCTCCTTGGCCAAACCCCTCTAGAATCTGCAGGCTCGATCCACAGGATCTCTTACCATACACTCCATAAAGTGACTCAATCTATTAAACTCGATAGCATACTCATCTACCGATAGTCCTTCTTGTACTAGGTTCTGGAACTGACTCTAGAACCCCTTAAGCCCCCTCAGAGTAGAACTTCTTCTTGAAGAGATCTTTAAACATCTTCCAAGTCAGTCCAGGTGCTGACAACTTGAGCTCAGTCCGGAACCAAGTGAGTGCAAGATCAAAGAGCTGTAGGCCCACTGCCTCTACCTTCAAGTTATCTAGAATCTGAGCTACCTGCAAGATCCTTTTCATATCCTTAAGCCACTCATCAGCATAAAAGAAACTCTCTATAGGCTTGAACTCTCGGGTACACATCTTATGGAAATTAAAAATGTTATCCCGCTTCTGCTACTGAGTGGACTGCTGCGTAGTAGCCCTGTCCAAGGTCTCCAGTGCTACCTAATAAGCACTCTTCATGCCCTCCTTCATCAGCTCAGTCTGGGCTCTGTGTGCCTCAACCTGCACCCTCTGAGCCTCAGCCTGAATCCTCTGAGCATCCACCATACCCTAGATAATAGCAAACAACTGTGCTCCATCAGTGGCATGCCTCTAAGGAAAGCAAATGGTGGTAGAGGAGGTAGACCCTTCGAGACTACTGGAACAGTCCCCTGAGCTGGTTCAGTCGGTACAGTCTCCTGAACTGATGCAGTATCCTGAATCGGTGGAGGTGAAAAAACAACATTAGTCTCTCATTAAGTAGCCGGTCGAGAAGCTACCGACCTCTTAGAAGCGGAAGCTACTACAACTACTACTGAAATATGAGTCCTGGTCACTGGTGCCATTCTGATGATAGATTGTTACAAAAAGAAATCAATATGGAATAAGATAAGATATTAAGGAAGAAGGACATATATTGAGAAAGATAATAATCATTCAAGAATGGAGTTAAAAATAGCATATTCAAAGCAGAACATGAATCCTACTTATGATTGAGTATTCCCTACATCCCCTAGTAATCCATATCCTATTGTAGTCTCATAATAGTACCACTAAACCTAAGGACTACTATGACATTCGTACTAATTGCGAAGCTCAACCAACATGGGCCACCATAAAAACGTGTTACGACCTAAACCCAGAAATCGGGCATGAGTCATGGGTACGTCCAGCCTACGTCGCAGCATCGATGGTAGAAAGATGTCTAAACAAAATATAATATTCCATTCCACGCAATAATATGACAATTATCTCCAACATGATGATATAAAATCCATAGGTGAGAAATAAGGATGTTGTCTATAACTCAATTACAGCAACTAAGATAGAAAAGTTCTACGATAAGCATAAATTACAAATTAGAGTCAAGACAAAATCCAAAAATCCAAAGAATCACCAAATCTCTAAAATATAAATATAGTATCATGTATGTAATTCTGGAGACAAATTCGGATAAGAATCTATGAAGAGTAAAGTACACTAGAGCTAAACATCATCTGCCAGAATCACGGCCTCTACAACTGCCTAGTCCTCCAGAATGCCATAATGGATTTCAGGAATGAGGTCCTCTGTCAGTCCATAATAGGTAGGGCAAAATGCTTCTAACTCATCGCCTAAAAATGTGGTTATCCAGTCAGGATTATAGAAATTACAAACACTGATAGACATTTCATAACATAATAGTAACTATATAACAAGAGCTAGAATATATGAACATGGTAATCAAGTAAGAAAGAAAGGCTAAACTAGCAGTTTAATAGAAACAGGCGAAAATAGTAAATATGAGAAGAAACAAGTAAATATGACATGAACTAGATAAAGAACAATGTCAAGAATTCCTAACTTCTAGGTGCTTTGAAATACCAAGTTCGACATGTGAATGGCTCGGTAATGAATCACACACGAGAATGTGCGATTGCTATCCACACGATGTATGATTGCTATCCACACGATCAAACACGAAGAACGTACAGGGTAGTTCACACATCTACTGAGGTATTTCCTCGCCCAACACTAGTATTTATGGATCCAATCACGGTATATAAGATGCACGAATCACGGTATGCACGATAAATCATGAATTACGAGTATCATAAATAAAATCCATAAAACACAATCGTGTACTAAAAGTGTCATGAACACGATAAGAATATCTAAATCACAAAATAGAGACAATATCAAGAAATAAAAGGAAATAACTGCATGTACTTGCCTGAAATGCAAGCTAAAAATGAGATCCAACCGGTGTCCAAGTCGATACCCAGTGAACCTATATTAATTCAGTCAATAGAATCAATATTTGAGACTAAAACTGCACATCTAGCCTAAGTCTAGACTCTATGGCTTTCTAGGTCTTGGTTGCCCTATAGGTTGCCTTGCTACTAGGGTATCTACTATAATGAATAGACATTTACCTTACTTAGGTTGTCTTCTAGCAGGATATCAATGCAGCCATAGACAATACTGAGAGCTTATACAACCTACTATGAGATTTTGACATATTTGTGGTAGTGCTATATCAGGATAAAAGCCATAAATGAGTGTACTAATTGTTGGTGTTTTCTATTATAATACATCAATATAGTCACTAAAAGCGGGATGGTTCAGATGGCTAGGTTGTCCCTTGTAGGAGAACTGAGTTCAAATTATGACAATTTTTGTGCTAGACAATCAACGGTCATATAGTACTTGGTTCAAATTATGACAATTTTTATGCTAGACAATAAATGGTCATATAGTACTTGGTAGTAGGATGGTTCCTTCGTGTGTCCAGGTTCTAAACAGATGCTATATTTTTTTGCTGAAAGATGATGCATACTATTATGTTACTCTGAAAGTGTTCCCATATTCTGAAAAGGTGGTACTTATATGACTTTAAGTTGATATTCATAAAAGTATCATTTACATATTATGAGCTGTCCAGCGTCCAGACTTGTTAACAGATGCTACCTTGCATTGAGTTGCTTTGTGGGTTGCCAAATTGAATAAATAATAGTTATATTGTTGTTTTTTCATTAAGTTCCTTTTGCCCAATTTGTATTGTACACTTGTATATTGTTGTGAGTTTTATATACTCTCTGTTTCATTCAGTTTTTTGAACATTGCCTTGAACTATGGTTATACATATACTTATCTGTACAACCTGAATCCTTCATAGAATTTTTAGTTTACTTAATGCATCTAATATATATGAGATAAAAGTATGTAGTCTTACATTTTAACAAGTTACTACAATATTCACTTGGAATTAACTTTGTTAAATTCCTACAGACTCGGAATATTGCCTTCCCTATGATGCTAAGCACTGGAGTCACAACTTTAGTTTACTTCTTTGTATGCTGGACATTGGTATTCAAATCTGGCATCAGAAACATAGGTGCGGCTTTGGCAGACGCTCTCTCTTACTGGATTAATTTGTTTTTGTTGACACTTTATATCAAGTTATCCCCTGCTTGCAAAAGGATTTGGATCGACTTTTCGAGAGAGGCATTGCACGTTATCCCCAGCTTCATCAAAGTAGCCATTCCAACAACATATATGGTGTGGTAAGTATAGACTTCCTTCATGTGCAGTTTCCTTGCATACCATATTATTTTTTTCGTGTAGACGACAAATATTAACTTGTCTTTTTTGACTTGAAACAGATTGGATCTGGTCATTTGAGTTGCTTTTGCTTCTTCTGGTCTTCTTCCCACATCAAAGCTAGAAACATCAGTATTATCAATCTGGTGAGCTTCTAAATGTATCTTCAATCAAAATACACAAAATAAATTTGTTTAACCACAGTTTCCAAATATTGAAGTAGTAATAGTTTGCATCATCAGTCTTAACACCATGTCCATTTTGTTCATGATTCCCTTAGGGCTTAGTGATGTTGTAAGGTGAGCTGAGTTGGTTTTACTCATACTCATCTTACACATGTTTGATCCTTGCTGCTTAATTCCTTTATCCTTTCCCTTCTGCTATCTAAAACTTGTTATAATTCACAAACTGTTTCTATTGGAAGGATTGGTCAATGTGGTATCATATTATAGGATTGGTCAAGCAATTTTACATTACATTTGGAAATTACCCTGTTGTGGTGGGATTGCTTTACTTGTCAGTGGAATGAAGGTTGAGGTCTTCTATAAACATGTCTCTTCTTGGAGTATATAACATAGGTATTTCAAGATATTTTAATTATAGAAATTTGGAGGCTTATTTTTCCTTCAGAATTTGGAGAACTTCAATCTTCAAAGACCTTTGAGATACTCCAAAAGTGACCTCGGATCCTATCTTTGAGATGTTGCTTTATTTTACTACAATGATGGTAAGCTATTTTTTCCTACATCTTCTTATCATTCAATCAAATTATTTCTTATCTTTCAGTAGAAATATGATCTCATATTTAAAGTTCAGTTCATATATGCATTCCCTGATGCTATTAATGACTTCATTTCTGTTTCCAACAGAGGAATAATTCTGGTGTATGATACTATTATTCAATTTCATTTGCAAAGATATTATGTACCTAATAATTCTTTAACTAGGATCCTGGTACACTTATTTGCTGTGTCTATATGCTACCTATATATTTTTCAGATTGTACTAGATACTCCATATTATTTGTCTCTACCATCATAATATCATATCTCCTCGTGCCATTCATATCTTTGAATCATCCATTTTAAAATTGAATCAGGCTTATAATCATTAGTGAATAAGAAAAATATTTAAATGCATAAGTTGGAAATATGGTCTCATAATTTATGTGTAATAAGAGACTACAAAGTGGTAGATTTTGTCTCATCTTTCATGACTGAAGTAATACTGCTATATTACTTTTCAGTAGGTTCACGCCTTCAAATCACATCTGAAGAACCCTATTTTAATACTGTTATATTACTTTCCTCCTTCATACTTTGAGTGGTTCCAGTTTGATAAGGTTCGATTTGTATCATAAATGACATATTCCTTGGCAAATGAATTTGATGTTGCGATTGTCATCCATGATCCTGCCATGCCATACTATTTGATCATACTACATAGCCAAACACTAGCAAACCTCTATTGTTTATTGAGATAGCTAAGTGACTTTTATATAGGACCTTACAAAGCACACCAATCTTGAGGAGTGTATCTCACTCTTGTGTTATTACATGAAGGAAAATGGCCCCTTTGAAGGACTTATTGGCTCTGATGAGTTGTTCATACTCTAGATTAAATCAGTTGATCTGCATATGATGGCTACAATTCAAGGTTTTTTTATCTTGTTATTCAAATGGCAGTTTTAAGGATTTTGTACTACATATTTTATGGTTGTTTGCTGGTGTTTCTTTGATTTTTCTGAACTAAACACAGCCTACATATATACTTACCACCTCTCCATTATGAGGATAGTGGTAGATGGATACTTTTGTTTTCTTGGCTTGAAATGAGTTTCTTTTTGGATTATTTATATAATAGCTTGTCACTTGAATTTTATTGAAGAGAAATTTATTTTTGTCAACTTTAGATTTTGATAGTCATTACGCCGACAAGGGTGCGGATGTTGATGACATCGATGAATTAGAAGAACTTGCAGAAGATGGAACTGGTTATGAATGTACAGAAGATAAAACTTGTAGAAGATGGAACTGGTTATGAACTTACAGAAGATGGAACTTGCAGAAGATGGAACTGGTTAGGATCAAGCTCTTTTTAGCCTGGGAAATCAATGGTGAAGTGAGCATTCATGTGAATTTTTTAGGCAAGTGTAAATTTGTTCATCTATTTTACTGGTTTTGGTTGATGTTAGAAATTATAGTCAGTTATTGCCAAATGTCCGATACTTAGCTATACATAGATATAAATGTCATGTTGTATAGTTAATTTATGATTTCTTTTTTTGCTATAAATAGTCATATCTCATGGTTGTTTTATGTTTAATTTATTTTTCAGGATTTTGTTTGACAGTTTTTGAGGGTGCGTCGACAGTTTTGAGGGCGCCAATTGAATGTTGAAGCCAAAGGAAGAACAGTTTTGAGTGTGCCACCTACTAATGAATGTAAATATATGTATTTGGATATCTATTTTGAAAAAAATGTAATTAAGATGGTGGTATTATGTACTTTTTGTATAAAATTAAATATATTTTTAATTCTAAAAGAATATTATAAGTGTTTGTTAAATTTATATTGAAGTAATTTATGTTGTATCTGGTTCAAAATGAATGTTTTAAATTTGAGCAGTATTGAGTATTGCTTTTTATAACGCATTGAGTTATAAGCTTTGGCAGGTGATATATATGTCTATGAATACTAGAACAGGTTAAAAAGCGTTATTTATATATGTCCTATTTATAACGGTTCTAAATAGATATGTTATATATAATGATAATATTAATGTCGCTTGAAAATTTAGTGTTATATATAATTGTATTATTTATAACATTTTCAAGAAAAAAAGTGTCATACAAGATGACATCAATTATAACATTTTTAGTAAACATTTATAACACTGGCTTTCATGACGGTTGCGGGCTTACAAAAAACGTTATAAAATGTCATATATGACGGTTTTTACCCGTCACAAAAATGTACTTTTCTTATAGTGAGCGTTCTACCACCGATATTGCAGTGTAGGCTAGACTTGTCCACGATTCATGTACAAATTTTGGGTACGGGTCATAACAACAAGAAAAGTGTCCTTTCATACCACAATAATGACAAGAAGCATAGACATTAGTACAATGTGCAGCAACATGAGAACGTGATTTGGTATGATATGTCTTGCGTGATTGACTATAATATAAAGCATGGTTATGTTAAACCTTAGCTGTGCTAGATCCTTTTTGAATCTTGGGTTGTCACATGTCTTTTATATGACTGTGTCTTGGGTTGAACGACTTGTTTATCCAATCTTATCTCCAACTTTTTAGAACATAAAATCAAATCATCTTGTTTGGCAGTAAGTGCATCAACTCTAAGTAAAGCAATAGAATATTTCTTCTTTTCTGATTCTAATTCATCATTAAGTTTAGAATTTTCTTTGGTGCTTTTCTCAATGCTTTCAAGCGCCTTATGCAATCTAACCTCAAGTTTGGAAATCTCACTATAGATTTTTTTTTTTAATTTTGGTATTTATGCGTCGAGTACAAATATGAAATATATATGTGAAGTGTTTAATTTTTGTATACCAAAAGTTTTATTTTAAGTTTTTATTAAATATAGAAAATAAATAATCTTGTATCGAAATACTGATAAGGAAAATATTATTGTATAAAAAATATGTCTCGTCGTATTTTAGTCAAACTTTATAATTATTTTTATTATTATGAAAATTCTATTTTATTTGTTATACAAATATAGGTAATAATTTTGAATTTTATTTGTTATACAAATATAGGTAATAATTTTGAAACTAATATTTTTGGATAAAGAATACGTTTTATTTTGCATGTGAAAAACATGAAAATAAATTCATGTATCATTTGATTTTCGAAATCTATTTGGAAATTATTTTAATTTATAAAAAGGTATTTTTAAATTTATTTACTATTAATGTTCAAATATTATGTGATTTAAACTGTGATTAGATTTGATTAAAATAGTTTTAAATATATTTAAATTAAAGATGAGAATTAGCTAGTTTTAAATTTGATTTATATTTTATTTGAGTTATTTTAAATCGATTTAAATTATATAAATAGGAATTTAAAGGAGTCCTAATCCTTATCTAAGAGCCAACCTCCTATATAAGGGGAGCTCCCTTGCTCTTTTTTTCCAAGTAATTCCAAAACCTAAAATTCATAGCCAAATGTCCATTCACCATTATGTGTGCACCGTATCGGTGTCCACTTCGTCCGTGTCAGCCGTGATGGCCTCAGGTCCGACCTCAGGTGTCTTTGCACTAGATTGTATTTTTATAGATACATTTTGCTTTCGTGTCTGATACCCAGACACACGTTCACCTACTGTCCACTCGTGTCATACAGGAGATAATTTACATCAACACCCCAGATCTTTCGTGTCGGATACACGTGACACAGTTCAAACCCTAATCCTAACCTAACCATAGTCGTCGCCTCGCCAAAAATCTTGTCGCCACCCCTCTGTTGTAACTCAGCACTGTCTCCAGCAGTAGCTACCGCCACAACCAGCGGCTCACCACCGTCTCGACTCCACTCTCGGCCTTCTGCCGCACATCCACCATCAACTGCTACCGCTATGACCACCTTTCGCTCCCTATCAACCAACGCCACCAATACTAATAGACCACCGCCACCATTAACTCCGGCCACTCCGACAATTACTACCACCTACAACCATCATACTGGCGAAAGCCATACCAGAGGAAAAAAACCCTCATCACCTTCCCACCGAACCGTCATGTAGACGCCAACCCCAGCTGTTGGTGTCGATCCCGACCTGCCTCCAGTTCCTCTGCCCTAACCGCGTCACACCCTTCTGGCACCGCCTCCGCCAAGCTCCGACCAAGCATTGCCCTCCACGCTGTTTCCCGGTATCGACCGCGCGCAGCCACCAGCGGATGGGGATCCACACCCCATGGCCACGCTACCCAAATCTGTCATCATCTACATCCCTCCGTCGTATGTTGAGCATCGTTGCACCTCTTCCGCCACCGTGTTGAGCCGAGCAGTCCACCCCGGAGAGCCCTTATCCCCCTTTCTCTCAGCTCCTCCCTCTACTCTCGTCTCTCCCACACTCTTCCTCTCTCTGACTCTCGCCCTTTCCCGATCCCTCTTTCTCTCTTCCTCTCACCTTCTTCTCTCTCACATACTACTTCTCTTCCTCTCTCGTGCTCAGCATCTTTCCCCATATTTTTGTTTTTTCTCACTATTAAATGAGTACTGACTCCTTTGTTTTTCAAAAAACAAAAAAATCATTTTTGGGAGACGGTGCATGGAGGAAGAGAGAAGGTATATACATATGTATTAGTATGTGTGAATAATTTGTAAATACTCTTTACTTACAACACGCTTTACTTACCCATATGGTGAATATTTAGATTACTATTATCAATATTATTATTATTATTGATATTGCTTTTTTTGAAGAAGCAATATATATTTCCAATTATATTCTTTATCATAATTATGAATATTTGTATTACTAGTATTAAAAGCTTGTAGATATATGCATCTATTTATATAAGTAATATTTTTGCTATCCTTAATAATTGTTGTTCAATAAATAAATATATAAATATTTATAAATTATATTTCACATATATAGTATTGGGCTTACATAAAATTTCAAACTTGGCTAGGAAAATTTAAATATATTATTGTGTTTTTTTGCTACTTTGAATATAGTTTTTTTAGCTAAAAGTATTTTGATTAATTAAAGATTTTTACATAAAAAATTTCCTTTCTATCTAAATTATTTTAAAATGTAGTTTTCTACCTAGAATTCCTATTTTTGACAAACTTAGAGGTTTGACTAAAAATGTTTTTTGATTCAAGTATTTCTAAAAAAATATTTTAACTAACAAAATCTAGCTTTCATATATTATAAATATTATCTAAAAATAGTAGATTATCCCACAAATTCCCTTCTATTATCACCATTGATCGTGACTAATCGTGTACTCCTATTTTCTCACAAATTCGAACCTTTCAAAATGACTATGGCTATTGGACAAATCAGAACATTGTCATGATACCTTGTCATATTTACTGCTTATATATTTTTAAATCTTTACTAATTAGTTACTATATATTTATTGTATGTTATTTTAGTTCTTCCAAGTTGCATCCATGATTGACTGCTTATGATTTACTTTACTATGCTTCCAGTTATATATGATGCAAGTGATAGTCATATTTTTATTCTTGTCTTTAAATTATGCATGTGGACCTAGAGTTAAAGGACTACCATTTGTTTAGTACATTTTTATAAACTTTGTCACAGCTGTGCCATGAGATATGTGTGAGTTTTAAGCATATAGAGGTAACTTGCATGTTGGTTGATCACCGTACGCATGCATAAGGTCTAACTGCTAATAGAAGCATGTTAGGAGACTTTGCAGTTAGTAGAGGTACATATTCATAGATACGACATAGATAGGTGCATAGGGTGGAGAAACTAGTTTTTTAACGTATAAGGCACGTATGCACTTATCCATTGTAACATGTGAGCTCCGCCGGAGACGCAACTAAGATTTCCCCTACTGTTACTGATTTCCTCTAACGTTCAAGCAACATTATGAACGTAGGATACTGGTGCCCAGGGAGGGAACTATGCCTATCATATTTATAGCAGAGAGCCCATAAGTTGAAGGTTTGTTTTTAACTGCATGATCACAGTAGAATGGTTAAGTGACCATAGTTAATGTCATGTCGCACTCTGTTCTAATCATGGCATGGGACCGTGTCACATCAAAGAATAGTGCGCCATCCTTTGTCCTTCTTTGGTGGTAAGGGTAGACCACTGATCGATGTTGGGATATTGGGCCTTGTTATGGTTTGGACTAATTTACTCTTACTTATGATTTTGTGACATATTTTATATTCAGTTTGTATGACATATTTTTCTGTATCATGTTATGTTCCTCTGAGGACCTAGTGATCTCTCCAAGTGTGTATTTTCTTGACTTTTCGTAGGAGTTCTAGCCCAGATCGTGGTCTTCTCTATTCTATCAAAAATAACTTGCTTTTGGATCGTCCTTTGACGTTGTGACAAATTCTTTTCATTTTGTTATTTATTACTTCTCCTTTAAAATTCTTGGTAATGAGCTGTAATTATACTACATTTACAGCTTTTGGATCACCCAACAACTTGTACAATGATAATTCAAAACTAATTTTAAAATACCTTTATTCTTTATTTTCTGGATATGATTTAATGAGTTGTGATTGTACTGTATTTACAGCTTACGTATATTTATTATACAGCTGACATATCTATGTACCTAGTCCTACATATTTTGGGATTGGATCGTTACATATTTTTGTGGTGGCCCATATAGGCCAACGAACAAATTGTTTGGTTATATCACTGTACCAAGCAAGCCTGCATATAGGATTAGAGTCTAGAATTTCATCCACATGCTTGATCTCCTTTCCTAATTCTATTTTCGAACTCTCCTTTGACTGCTTTGACTTTCATCTTGCATGACCTTTTCTATCGTGAATCGTATTTCTCGTGCTTAATAGAGGTTAGAAAGATGACCACACTAGTATATGCCCCAAGGTCAATTACATGGCTAGAAGGATTCCATTGGCATTTAGTATGCATTAGAGGTCCTATTTGAGTTATAAAGGCATTATATACTTCATGGATCAAGGAATCCAATTTTTCCTAAAAGTATGATCTTGTGTGAAGGATTAGTTAATTCTATGCTGGGTAGTAGCAATATTACCAACTTGAAAGATAGTTATAATTTTATTTTTGAGACTACTAGGTGGTATCACAAGAGGATCGATAGAATTTATAAAAGATTGAAAAAACAAATTGTTTTTTGATTTTTGAAGATTTTAGAAAATATTTATGACTTCTTGGGTTTATAGATATACATATTTTGGAGGATATAAAATGGATTTAAGGAAAATTTAAATTTTTCAAATTTTGTCGTATGATTTACAGTTGATAAATTTATTTAAATTTTGAGTTTAATTTGGATTAAATGATATTAAAAATTTTGTGAAAACGATAATTTTGTGATATGATAAGGGTTTATCTCGAGATTGTTTAGAGAGTTTGAAATTTTAAATTATGATTATGTTGGACAATCTAAAATGACCACAGAATGTGGTAGTTTATCTTGAGATTTGAAATACATATTGAGGAACTTTTGAGAAAACTCGAATTTAAGAATTTTCACTTATCTTGATAGGAAACCAAAATAGGCACGATGTCATCTTAATCCCTAATGAGATAATAGTGTCCCACCTTAGTTGCCCCTATGACCATGATAGTGGTTTATACACAATTATAGTTAGTAATCGACCAAGCCATGTGATTACATCCTCATCTTGAGTTACTCCTCCTTTCCTTCGACCCTAGACTTATTATCATGACCTTCTAATAATGTGGAACTTGAGGATGACTAGAATCGTTCCTTTAATCGTACCCCCAACCTAGACGACAAGCATACAATCTTCTCTCAAGGAACCACATCTCATGAGTCTCTAATTATTTTTACTTTATTTTTTTAGCACATAATGTATTTTTCGTGCGTTAACTAGCAAACATCATTCATTACCCCAAACTATATCGCGATTTTTGAATCCAACCTTACCTAATTCTTTTCCCCAAATGATTTGCCCATGAATCTCTTCCGTGCAACCATGTTTCTTATATGATTTCCTTGTGTGAAGATAGAATTTGGATCATGGCATCCTTCAGTTATATGGGACTGGATTAAAAAATGCCATAAATGTCATAAGTTAGTGCATCCTACTGATGTTATTTGAAGTTGAATAAGTCACTTATGTCAGTTAAGTCTAAGAGTTATTTTAGGAGTTTCTTTTGGTCATTAGTTTGTTGCAAATAAGTCTTAGTTGTTGAGAAATTTTAGGAGAAAGTTATGCTACTAATGGAGAGTCTACAGTTATGAATCTAGTATAAATATAGAGTCTGTAACTTGGTTCAATTCACTTCTATTCAGTTCAGTTTTAGTCTCTATTTATCATTGAGTAATAATTTATTTTTTTCCATTGTTGATTCTATATGACTCTTTAATCAAGTATTTGATTTGTTAAATGGTATCAGGGCTTGGTGTATCACGTATTTGTTTTTATTACCCAGTGAAGCTGGTTTAGAAGTGTTCATCCTTTTCAAGATGAATGGTGGCTCTAGTTTTTCTCAAGCTGCTGTAGAGAAGCTTGTTGGTAACAATTACCAATATTGGCAGTTGTGCATAGAGTCTTATCTTCAAGGTCAAGATCTGTGGGATCTAATTTCCGGTGCAGAAATGGTAATTCCAGATGATACTCCATAAAACATTGAGGCACGACGTAAGTGGAAGATCAAGTGTAGGAAAGCTATGTTTGCTTTATGAACATCGATCAGTAAGGAATACATCGATCATATTCGTGATATGGACTCACCAAATAAGGTATGGGAGACTCTCAAAAGACTATTTACTTAGAAAAATATAATGAGATTGCAATACTTGGAGAATGAGCTTGTTGCAGTGACGCAAGGTAATATGTCTATTTCAGAATATTTTCTAAAAGTTAAAAATTTGTGTGCTGAAATTTCAGAGTTAGATACGGAGGATCCCATCAGTAAAGCACGATTGCATCGATATCTAATTCATGGATTGTGCAAGGAGTTCATGCCATTCATCTCCTCTGTGCAAGGATGGGCAGATCAGCCATCTATTATTTATTTGGACAATTTGCTTACAAATCAAGAAGCTTTGGTGAAACAAATGTCCAACAAGCCTCTTTCTCCAATTGATGATGTTCTTTTTGCTAAGGATCAAGGAAAGCACAAATTTCCTTCTAAGCATGCTTTAGGTGGTACGAAGCAATCCCGAAACGAAGGACAACCAAGAAATGAAGGGCAGTCCAGAGGTAACTCAAATACTTGTTATAGATGTGGGAAGCCAGGACACATAAAGGCGAATTGTCATACAAAGATTATGTGTAGTAGATGCGGCAAACCAGGGCATATTAAGCCAAATTGTCGTGTTAAGCTACCAGAATTAGATGCAAATGTGGCACATGAAAGCAGTGAATCTGATCAACCAAACTGGGAGGAGTGTTTCTCTATTGTAAATATTGAGCATCCAAGTAATGTGGCTTCTGTTGTGCACCCGACCGACGCACATACAGATGCAAATGGCTTTGTAGACTATAACAAGGAGTGGATTATTGATTCTGGTTGCACTCACCATGTAACAGGAAATGATTCCTTGCTCTCGAATATTCATCCACATTCAGGGAAGAGAGCTATTGTGACAGCTGATAATTCATTACATCCAGTAGTGAGAGAAGGACACTTTGAAGTCAAGGGTGATTCAAATGATGAAGGTGTTGCTCTTGAGGATGTTTATCATGTTCTAGGCTTAAAGAAGAACCTTGTCTCGGTTTCTCAAATAACTGATTCTAGAAGAAAGAATTCTTTATATATTCTATCTGCAAGCGAAGCTTATGTTTGAAAAACAAGTCAGAACACTCGGTTAGGCCATGTTGGCTATCAGTTGCTGCAACAAATTTCTAGAAAGAATTTGCTTGATGGTGTTCCTCTGTTTAAGGATATAAACACATATGTCGTATGTCCTGGCTGTCAATATGGAAAATCCCACCAACTTCTTTTTCAGAGATCAGTGAATCGAGCTTCTACTTTACTTCAATTGCTTCATTCATATTTAATGGGACCAACAAGAACATACAGCTACAACGGGTTTCAATATGTGATGATCATGGTGGATGATTTCTCTCGGTTCATGTGGGTTTATTTTCTTAAACTCAGGAGTAAAGCTCTCTCAAAATTTATTGAGTTTAAAGTGCAAGTGGAGAAGGAGTTTAGCCTGAATATAAAGTGTCTTCGCTCTGACAATGGCGGTGAATACTTGTCTAAAGAGTTTTTTCATACTGTGAGAAACATGGTATTCAGCGACAAATGACATGTCGTGATACGCCTCAACAGAACGGCATGGCTGAAAGGAAGTTAGCACATCTCACTGCAGTATGTTTGTCTTGGTTGCATGACAAGAATCTTCCAAGAGAGCTATGGGCAGCAGCGATCCAATCTGCTTGTCATGTCATAAATCGTTTGCCTCCGTGGACAGGAACAGAAACATCACCTTTTGAAGCTGTATATCGTCGCAAACCCGATGTGAGTTATTTACGTATTTTTGGTTCAATTTGTTATGTTCTTGTATCGAAAAATAGTAGAACTAAACTAGATCCAAAAGCAAAAAGGTGTATTTTTGTTGGCTATGACTCACACTGGAAAGGGTGGCGATGTATGGACCTTGAAACAAACAAAGTTATAGTTTCTCGCGATGTTGTATTTGACGAGGTATCTTCATACAAATCTTCTGCTAATGCAAGCACCAAAATCTCTGATCTTGAACCTTTTCTTGGTGATGAGGATTCACGAAAAAGGGGGAGCACCAGTTCATTATCTGAATCATTGCTTCAACAGGATGAAGCTACTAATAGAAGGTCAACAAGGATTATAAGGCAACCTGATTATTTTTTTGATTATGTGGTTCAGTTAAACTACTCTACTATGACCTTATGTTTCCTCGTGGGGTCAACATGTGATGATGAACCTACATCCTATAGAAAAGCCCAAGGAGTAGATGAATGGGAAGATGCGATGACTGAAGAAATTGAGGCTCTGCATAAAAATGATACATGGGAACTCATATCGAAGCCAAACGACATCGAGTTAGTAACTTGTAAATGGGTTTACAAGTTAAAGAAGAAGATTGATGGGTCAGTTGACAGATATAAAGCGCGACTGGTTGCACACGGATTCTCCCAACAATACGGTCTAGACTATGAGGAAACTTTCAGCCCAGTTGCTAAGATGGTGACTATTTGGACTATTCTCTCATTGGCTGCATACAAAGGTTGGAACCTATGGCAGCTTGACATTGAGAACGCTTTTCTTTACGGTGATTTGGATCATAATATTTTTATGGAGCAGCCCCAGGGATTTGTTTCACATGAATTTCCTAATCATGTGTGTCGACACAAGAAGGCATTATACGGTCTCAAGCAAGCTCCGTGTGCTTGGTATGGTAAAATTGCACAATACCTTTCTTTCTGTGGTTTTACTTCTTCAAACTCAGATCCCAGTTTATTTATGAAGTCTACTCCATCCATGAATACTATACTTCTTCTTTATGTGGATGATATGATCATCACTGGTGACAACAATGCTAAAATTTCTCATCTTCGAGAGGAGTTGTCTATTAGGTTTGATATAAAGAATCTGGGAGAAGCTCATTCTTTCCTTGGCTTAGAAATTGTTAAAGCAGATGGGTACTTTGTTTCTCAAGAGCCTTATGCTTCAAGTCTCTTGAATCGTTTTGGCATGGGTGAATCGAAACCAGCCACCACTCCAATGGAACCACAACTCAGATTACAGAAACGTGAAGGAGAGCCTTTGGATAATGCCACAAAGTATCGTCAGCTTGTAGGTAGTCTGTTTTACCTAACTATCATAGGGCCTGACTTAGCATATTTTTTTGGTGTTGTATCTTAATTTATGGACAACCCTTGTGTCGGTCATTTAATTGCAGCAAAGCAAATTCTTCTGTCACTTCCCGTTCCCAGAATGCGTAGTTTTATACATATACAACTCATGTACATTTATTTAGTATTTATCATGTATTATCCTGTATTTAAATTCCTTTAATTTTATGTTAATTAATTACCTGTATTTTATTTCCTGTAATTTTATTCCTGTATTTATTTTCTGCATTTTATTTCCTTCTTTTTTTGTATTTAACCTCTGCTTTGCTTTCGGGTTGCATTGGTTGGGCCCGACCAAACCCGACCCAAAAACCCCACCTACCACCACCCTCCCTATTTAAAGCTTCCATCTCCTTCTCTCTCCTCATTACACTTATTCTTCACCATTACTTCTTCTTTTTCCTCTCATCACTTCTCCACCTACCAGCACCAACAGCAGGCAAGTGCAATCTTGCTTCTTACTTGGAGAACCATTTTTATGGTTCATTTCGCTTCCTCTCACGATCCTGAGAGAGTTTAGTACTTAGTATTTTTGACTTCGTTGGCTTGTTTCTCCCAGATCTAAGTGTTTGTGTTCTCGGTTGTTCATGGGTTTTGATCTCCCAACTTGGCATGTATTATCGTCTGTCCATGGGTTCTGAACCATGGGAACTCATTTCTGGCTTGGGACGAAGGTTCCTGAGTCACGCACACGTTCTTACGTGTCTGCGTGTATTTTCAGTCACGCACACGTCTCTACGTGTTCGCGTGTATTTTCAGTCACGCACACGTCTCTACGTGTTCGCGTGTATTTTCAGTCACGCACACGTTATTACGTGTCTGCGTGTATTTTCAGTCACATACACGTTATTACGTGTCTGCATGTATTTTCAGTCACGCACACGTCTCTACGTGTTCGCGTATATTTTCAGTCACGTACACGTTATTACGTGTCTGCGGGTATTCTCAGTCACGCACACGTCTCTACGTGTTTGCGTGTATTTTCAGTCACGCACACGTCTCTACGTGTTTGCGTGTATTTTGAGTCACGCTCACGTCTTGACGAGCGTGCGTGAATTTTCAGTCACGTACACATCTTTGCATGAGTGCGTAAATTTTTAGTCACGCACACGTCCTTACATGTCAGCGTGAATTTTGAGTTACGCACCATCTTTGCATACGTGCGTGAATTTCTTATCACCTTTTTACGCCCATTTTCCACGATCATTTTCCATGCTCACTTTTCACGCTCACACTGTGCGTGCCAACGTGAATCACTTTTCACGTTCACTCCGACTAGACTTGTTGGCGTGACTTGTTGGCCTTAGTATAACCTACCAGACTTGGCGTGACTTTCTAACCTGGGTGTTTTATTGTTCTATAACTTATTTATTTAATGATGGCATGATAATTCTTCTATTATATCCTTACGCCTTTTGCATGAACTTGATAAAATCATGATATGTTAATATTGTTAATACAGATTGTTATGTGGAATGTGTCATGTGTCTTGATTGATCCATGGATACCCAGTATGACTAGAACTTAACTCTGAGGGGTTATAGGCTCGACCCCATGTAATACTAATTGACTTTCATGCCTTGTCACCATTGATAATGATTGTGACATTGACTAATAATTGATCATGCGTTCCTGATTGGAACTAAGAGATTGGCTAGTCGTCTTATTAAATTGAATAAATGAGACACGTTCATGTAATGAACTATTGCAATCGATTAGCCGATCCCGAATATTGGCATACAGGCACATGCAGGCTTCAAATTATTTATTTATTTATTTAGTTATTTATTTATCTTACAAAAACAACATGTGTACTTTATGGTCAAGGCATGATTACTCCGTGGTTAGATTTGATTGTTGCATTACGCTATGTAAGACCTACAACATAGCCGTATGGGTACTATTGTAGAGTTGCGCATATCGTACCCCGTACAAAAGTACTCATTTGAATGACCATGATCCACGGTATGGGATTTCGCTTATCATAGAGGCTTTAAGTTAAATAAAATAATGATTGCATAGAGAGAATGGATTCCCGAGTTCTTATATGGCAGCCCTCTTGGGACTAGTAGTGCCCGACAGGCCGGCTGGTTCCCACAGATACTGTAAATCTGTCACACGAGCAGGGAACGGTATCTGCTTATATTATTAAATTGTACATGCTATATTAATGGCGGGCGTCCCGCTGGGACACGTCTAATTACATGATTGGCACAATTGATTGACTGGATAGACTAGTCTTGCTCGCACATAGTAAGAACTGAGGAATCCCTATTTGCATAATTCCAGGATAACTTGGGACTCACAATAGCAAGCCGTAGTAGTTGATTGGCCGTTCAAGATGATTTGTTTGTGTACTGTACCTACTCTGTTGCCTAACTGAGATGATCAGAATGTTAGGACATGACGGGCCAACTTCTGTCCTTGTTTGGTTGGGAGGTTGGTTCGAAGTATCGTGATGTTATGTGAATCCTAGTGGAAAACAGAGATCTATTATTATATTCTCTTACTTACTGGTTTAATCCTTCATATCGTCCTTCCTTATGGTACTTGCTATTAGAGGTCTAACCTCTCTGGTTTTGTATGGCCAGATTTAGAGCCGGTCCCCGAGGATCCAGCTTACTTCTACCTCCAAGATGGTCAATACTAGGGGAATGATCGCAGGAGGACTCGAGTGGGTTCCTTACTTCACCGTTCGTTTTGTTATTTACTTCATACTTAGCCGTTTGGCACCGACATGTTAGTCGGATTGTCTTGCACTTACTTTTGCATAATTTTAACTAAAGTCAGACTGCAGCTGATAACAATTGTGTATATGTTACTATACCATCTGGCTATGTTTTGTAAAGCCAAATCTCAAGAACATTTTGACTGAGCATTTGGGACGCCTTACTGCTTTATCTTACATGTTCTCTATTTCTGCTTCTTATTTGAATGATTGAGACAATAGATGTGAAGTGACCATAGTAAGACTTTCATGTAGTATGCACCCTCTCGTCTGGTTAGACAGTATTGATCGTATTATACGGTATTCATCTACCCGTAATATGTAGCTGGCTGAGTCATTCCCCCGCTCTCCAGTATTCTGGTTCTGGGACGTGACAAGGTTTTAGTAGTGGCCCATGCAGGTCTGATTTCAGACTTGTGGGGTGTTTTGATTTATAGGATGTCTCAATCACACATGTTCCCTCCTTGATCTCATGATCCGTTATTCTCAACCCTTGCTTGACATTCCAGTATCCTTTGACTTCATTGATCCTTCATGTCCGGTCGTTTGATTGTTCTCTTGTCCCTTTTCTTAGGGGCACTTCGTCTGCATCGGTCATAGCTGGACAACAGCAAGGGTAACATGGGCAACCTGACCATGCTGGTCAGTAACAAGGGCCAGTCTCACCTCAGGAGGCTACTCAGGAAGAAGTGTTAGTGGAAGCAGCAGCTGGATCGCAGTATTTGGATGTTCCACCACCACCAACAGTTCCACCTACCCAAGTGGACACACCAGCCCTTCTAGAGATCATGAGAGGAATGATGTCTACTCAGCAACATCAGATGTTGGTCCAGCAGCGCATGCACACTCAGCTACAAGAGCAGAATGTGTTGCTCAACCAAGGATTGCAGACGGTTTTGGAAAGAGGAGTGAGGACTGATTCAGGAGCATCAGCCAGGTTTTGCAAATACAACCCCCGCCGTTTCGAGGACACGGAGGATGCTATCTCAGCAGATGCATGGCTTAAGGATATTGAGGCTATTCTAACAGCAGCTAAGGTACCGGCAGAAGAACGTGTGGATCTAGTGAAGTTGTTACTTCAGGATCTCGCACGTGATTGGTAGGAATCAGAGAAAATGGGCATCAGACGTCCTGTGGCTTGGGACGATTTCACTGCCAGATTCAAGACCAAGTACTATGGAGTTGTGGCGCAGTTTGAGCTACAGCAGAAGTTTATCAGCCTCAGGCAGGCCGGCAAGACTGTAGATGCTTATGCAGCAGAGTTCTGCAGATTGAATAGATTTGCCCCAGAGATGGTAGCAACAGAGCGCCAGCGGGCTATGAGGTTTCAGCAAGGGTTTCATCTTGAGCTCTTACAATTGATAGAGGGGCACAATTACCAAACTTATGATGAAGTATTGAAGGCAACTCGAAGGCATGAGATCACCATTCAGAGGCTTGCGGTGAGGACTGGGGGTTAGAAAAGATCCCACAGTCAGATTGAAGGAGGAGAGGGAGCAGCGCCCCAAACAACAGCACCATCCACTGGTATTCGTATCCACGATGTGGCGATACGAGGACCAGCACCACCACCCAGGCAACAGCAACAGCAACAAAGGAAGAACCAGCAACCCCCGGCGGGCTGCACTTATTGTGGGAAGATGGGGCACACTAGAGATGTGTGTCGGACATTGAATGGACTGTGTCTGATATGTGGAAATCCAGACCATCGGGTTACCACATGTCCCATGAATTCGAGGTCAGGAGGACTAGTGCAGCAGTTTCCTGCTCTGCCAGCACCAGGGGCAGGGCAGTATCGAGGACCAGCAGTGGCAGTAAGACCGTTGGCCCAGCGTCCGTTAATGCCGCAGGCTCAGATGTTTCGGCAACAGAGGCCGCCGATGCAGCAACACCAGCATAGACCACCCCAGCATCATCAAGGAAGGGGCCAGCAATAGCATCAGGCTAGGCCGCAGCATGGGAACCAGCAAGGAGGTCGAGGGCAAGTATTCACTCTGTCCTTGGAGGAGGCATTGGCATCGGGAGATGTTGTGGCAGGTAACATTCACGTCGCTTCATATCCCGCAGTTGCATTGTTTGATTCGGGAGCATCCCATTCATTTATATCTGCACAATTTGCGATACGACTAGGAATAGAGTTTGAGGCATTGCCAGGGAGGTTGAATATACTCACTGGTAATGGGCTCGTAGGAGTTACTAGAATTATTTTAGCATGTAGCGTTGTAGTTTGCGGGCATTCCTTACCCGCCCGGTTGATAGAATTTCCTGTTAGAAATTTCAACGTTATCTTAGGCATGGACTGGCTGAAAGACAGTCATGCGACAATAGATTGTCGTAAAGGGAGTGTATCTTTTGATATTCCAGGCATGGAGAGATTCACCTTAGTCAGATCAGAGGCAACTCAGCAAGAACAGGGAGTAATAGCGACAATGGAAGAAGTTCAGATTCCGAAGGTAGTTGAAGAATTTCTAGATGTATTTCCCGAAGAACTTCCAGGTCTACCACCGGTTAGAGATATTGAGTTCAGTATAGAATTGGCACCAGGAACTAAACCGATATCAGATCGAGTTTACAGAATGGCGGATTCAGAGCAGGCCAAGGTATATCAGCACATAGAGGAACTTAAGGAGAAGAAATTCATCCAAGCTAGCGTGTCACCATGGGCAGCACCAGTGGTACTTGTGGAAAAGAAGGATGGATCATCCAGATTGTGCATTGACTACGGGAAGCTTAACGCGGCAATAGTGAAGAACAAGTACCCATTACCCAGGATCGACGACTTATTTGATCAGTTGAGCAAAGCTAGAGTTTTCTCCAAGATAGATCTTCGTTCAGGGTACCATCAGGTGAGGGTTCGGAAGGAAGATATTCCCAAGACAGCATTCAGGTCGAAGTATGGGCATTATGAGTTCTTAGTAATGTCGTTTGGTTTGACCAATACTCCAGCAATATTTATAAATTAGATGAATCGTATCTTTATGCCATACTTAGACCAGTTTGTCGTTGTGTTTCTTGACGACATTCTTGTATACTCTGCTAGTGAAGAGGAGCATAAAGACCACCTCAGGAAAGTGTTACAGGTTCTGAGAGAGAACCAGTTGTATGCCAAGCTCAGTAAGTGTGAATTTTGGTCGGATCACATTTTATTTTTGGGTCATATCATATCAGGAGCTGGAGTAGCAGTAGATCCCAAGAAGATAAAGGCAGTAGAAAGTTGGCCAGTACCCAAGACCGTAGCAGATGTGTGGAGCTTCTTGGGATTGGCAGGATATTACAGAAGGTTTGTGTCAGACTTTGTAAGGCTTTCAGCACCCATGACCCGCTTGACCCGGAAGGATGTACCATTCGTTTGGTCGGCAGAATGCCAGGCATCATTTGAGACTTTAAAGCAGAAGTTGATATCCGCACCTATTCTTACATTGCCAGTTGGACCAGGAGGTTTTACAGTTTATTGTGATGCGTCAGGTAAAGGACTTGGATGCGTCCTTATGCAACATGGGAAGGTGATAGCGTATGCATCTAGGCAGCTTCGGGACCACGAGAAGAATTACCCAACTCATGACTTGGAGTTGGCGGTAGTAGTATTTGCTTTGAAGCTATGGAGGCATTACTTATATGGTGATCGAGTGGATATGTACACGGACCATAAAAGTCTGAAGTACATCTTTACTCAGAAGGAGCTGAACATGAGGCAGAGAAGATGGTTGGAGTTGATTAAGGATTATGACGTAGAGCTTCAGTATCATCCAGGCAAGGCGAATGTAGTAGCAGACGCTCTTAGCAGGAGAGACGGCGCATTTATGTTGACAACACAGAGGCATATCTTAGAAGACCTTCAGGAGATGGGCATCAAAGTTATACTTCCTAGTGATGTAGGAGTTCTAACAAGTCTACAAGTTCAATCCGACTTGGTAGGCAGGATCAAGGCAGCTCAGGCACAAGACCCAAGGATTCAGAAGCTTAGGACAAAGTGTGAGTCAGGACTCAGGAAGGAGATGAGAATTCATGAAGATGGTACACTTAGGTTTGGATCACGTCTATGTGTGCCTAGTAGAGATATCAGATAGGAGGTTATGGCAGAAGATCATAGTTCTCAGTATTCTATTCACCCTGGAGGGACCAAGATGTACCAAGATATCAAGCAGCATTTCTGCTGGAACGGGATGAAGAGGGAGATAGCTAGATTCGTTTTCCGTTGCTTGATATGTCAGTAAGTGAAGGCAGAACAGCAGAGGCCAGCTGGGTTATTACAATCGCTTCCTATTCCGAAATGGAAATGGAAGCATATTACAATGGACTTTAAGACCGATTTACCGAGATCACCAAGTGGTAAGGACGCTATTTGGGTAATAGTGGACCGACTTACAAAGGTAGTACACTTTCTTCCTTTCAGGGTAGGACAATCTACAGAAAAGTTGGCAGAGTTGTATATGCAACAGATAGTCAGGCAGCATGGAGTCCCTGTCAGTATTGTGTCGGATCGAGATACCCGCTTTACCTCACATTTCTGGAAGAGCTTACATCATAGTCTGGGTACCAAGTTAAGGTTTAGCACGGCCTACCATCCGCAGACGGATGGGCAATCAGAAAGAACGATTCAGACTTTGGAAGACATGTTGCGAGCTTGCACTCTAGATTTTGGAGGGTCATGGGAGAGTCACCTGCACTTAGTCGAGTTCTCATACAACAATAGTTATCAAGCCAGTATCCAGATGGCACCATTTGAAGCATTATATGGTAAGAAGTGCAGGTTGCCGCTTGCATGGGATGATATCGGAGAGAGGAAGATGTTAGGCCCGGAGATGATTGTTCAGACGGTTGAAGTGATTAAGGGAATTAGAGAGCGACTTCAAGTTGCGCAGGACCGGCATCGTCATTGGGCGGACCAGCACCGTAGGCCGTTAGAGTTCTCTGTTGGGGACCACGTATTCTTGCGGATCTCACCTACTCGTGGGGTCATTAGATTTGGCGTTCGCGGAAAATTGAGTCCGCGGTACGTGGGCCCATTTGCTATCCTCGATCGGATAGGCGATGTTGCTTATCGTTTATCCCTCCCGCCTTCGTTACGAGAGGTGCATGACGTGTTTCATGTATCTCAATTACGTAGGTATGTATCGGACCAAAGCCATATCCTCGATCATTCGGAGCTGGTTGTTGGTGCCAACTTGTCTTACGAGGAACAGCCTGTGTCCATTTTGGACCGAAGAGAGAAGATACTCAAGAACCGAACAATTAGACTTGTCCGTGTTGCTTGGGGTCTTCACTCCTTAGGAGAGTCAACGTGGAAACGTGAGGATGATATCCGATCACGGTATCCACACCTGTTTGACTCACAAGGTATATCTCTTTCTGTATACCTTGATTGTCCTGATTCTTCATGCTTGTCACCTTATGGGTAGAGCTACTTGATATCATGGATTGATGAATTTACATATACAGTACTTGCTTTTGATATGGTAAAATGATTGCTTGCTCACTAGAATTGCTTGTATTAGTTTAGCTCCGATATTTCTACCTACTTCGATTTGAAATTCCGAGGACGGAATTTTTCTAAGATGGGTAGAGATGTCACTCCCCGTTCCCAGAATGCATATTTTTATACATATACAACTCATGTATATTTATTTAGTATTTATCATGTATTATCCTGTATTTAAATTTCTTTAATTTTATGTTAATTAATTACCTGCATTTTATTTCCTGCAATTTTATTCCCGTATTTATTTTCTGCATTTTATTTCCTGCTTTTTTGCATTTTCCTTCCTGCTTTTAACCCCTGCTTTGCTTTCGGGTTGCATTGGTTGGGCCCAACCAAACCCGACCCAATAACCCCACCTACCACCACCCTCCCTATTTAAAGCTTCCATCTCCTTCTCTCTCCTCATTACACTTATTCTTCACCATTACTTCTTCTTCTTTCTCTCATCACTTCTCCACCTACCAGCACCAACAGCAGGCAAGTACAATCTTGCTTCTGGCTTGGAGAACCATTTTTATGGTTCATTTCTCTTCCTCTCACGATCCTGGGAGAGTTTAGTACTTAGTATTTTTGATTTCGTTGGCTTGTTTCTCCCAGATCTAAGTATTTGTGTTCTCGGTTGTTCATGGGTTTTGATCTCCCAACTTGGCATGTATTATCGGCTGTCCATGGGTTCTAAACCATGGGAACTCATTTCTGGCTTGGGACGAAGGTTCCTGAGTCACGCACACGTTCTTACGTGTATGCGTATATTTTCAGTCACGCACACGTCTCTACGTGTTCGCGTGTATTTTCAGTCACGCACACGTCTCTACATGTTCGCGTGTATTTTCAGTCACGCACACGTTATTACGTGTCTGCGTGTATTTTCAGTCACGCACACGTTATTACGCGTGTATTTTCAGTCACGCACACGTCTCTACCTGTTCGCGTGTATTTTCAGTCACGCACACGTTATTACGTGTCTGCGTGTATTCTCAGTCACGCACACGTCTCTATGTGTTTGCGTGTATTTTCAGTCACGCACACGTCTCTACGTGTTTGCGTGTATTTTGAGTCACGCTCACGTCTTGACGAGCGTGCGTGAATTTTCAGTCACGCACACATCTTTGCATGAGTGCGTGAATTTTTAGTCACGCACACGTCCTTACATGTCAGCGTGAATTTTGAGTTACGCACCATCTTTGTATGCGTACGTGAATTTCTTATCACCTTTTCACGCCCATTTTCCACGATCATTTTCCACGCTCACTTTTCACGCTCATACTGTACGTGCCAACGTGAATCACTTTTCACGCTCACTCCGACTAGACTTGTTGGCATGACTTGTTGGCCTTAGTATAACCTACCAGACTTGGCGTGACTTTCTAACCTGGGTGTTTTATTGTTCTATAACTTATTCATTTAATGATGGCATGATAATTCTTCTATTATATCCTTACGCCTTTTGCATGAACTTGATAAAATCATGATATATTAATATTGTTAATACAGATTGTTATGTGGAATGTGTCATGTGTCTTGATTGATCCATAGATACCCAGTATGACTAGAACTTAACTCTAAGGGGTTATAGGCTCGACCCCATGTAATACTAATTGACTTTCATGCCTTGTCACCATTAATAATGATTGTGACATTGACTAATAATTGATCATGCGTTCCTGATTGGAACTAAGAGATTGGCTAGTCGTCTTATTGAATTGAATAAATGAGACACGTTCATGTAATGAACTATTGCAATCGATTAGCCGATCCCGAATATTGGCATACAGGCACATGCAGGCTTCAAATTATTTATTTATTTATTTATTTATTTAGTTATTTATTTATCTTACAAAAATAGCACGTGTACTTTATGGTCAAGGCATGATTACTCTGTGGTTAGATTTGATTATTGTATTACGCTATGTAAGACCTACAACATAGCCGTACGGGTATCGTTGTAGAGTTGCGCATATTGTACCCCGTAAAAAAGTACTCATTTGAATGACCATGATCTACGGCATGGGATTTCGCTTAACATAGAGGCTTTAAGTTAAATAAAATAATAATTGCATTGAGAGAATGGATTTCCGAGTTCTTACATGGCAGCCCTCTTGGGACTATTAGTGCCCGACAGGCCGGCTGGTTCCCACAGATACTGTAAATCTGTCACACGGGCAGGAAATGGTATCTGCTTATATTATCAAATTGTATATGCTATATTAACGGCGGGCGTCCTGCTGGGACTCGTCTAATTACATGATTGGCGCAATTGATTGACTGGATAGACTAGCCTTGCTCGCACATAGTAAGAACTGAGGAATCCCTATTTGCATAATTCCAGGATAACTTGGGACTCACAATAGCAAGCCGTAGTAGTTGATTGGCCGTTCAAGATGATTTTTTTGTGTACTGTACCTACTCTGTTGCCTAACTGAGATGATCAGAATGTCAGGACATGACGGGCCAACTTCTGTCCTTGTTTGGTTGGGAGGTTGGTTCGAAGTGTCGTGATGTTATGTGAATCCTAGTGGAAAGCAAAGATTTATTATTATATTCTCTTACTTACTGGTTTAATCCTTCATATCGTCCTTCCTTGTGGTACTTGCTATTAGAGGTCTAACCTCTCTGGTTTTGTATGGCCAGATTTAGAGCCGGTCCCCGAGGATCCAGCTTACTTCTACCTCCAAGATGGTCAATACTAGGGGAATGATCGCAGGAGGACTCGAGTGGGTTCCTTACTTCACCGCTCGTTTTGTTATTTACTTCATACTTAGCCGTTTGGCACCGACATGTTAGTCGGATTGTCTTGCACTTACTTTTGCATAATTGTAACTAAAGTCAGACTGCAGCTGATAACAATTGTGTATATGTTACTATACCATCTGGCTATATTTTGTAAAGCCAGATCTCAAGAACATTTTGACTGAGCATTTGGGACACCTTACTGCTTTATCTTACATGTTCTCTATTTCTGCTTCTTATTTGAATGATTGAGACAATAGATGTGAAGTGACCATAGTAAGACTTTCATGTAGTATGCACCCCCTCGTCTGGTTAGACAGCATTGATTGTATTATACGGTATTCATCTACCCGTAATACGTAGCTGGCTGAGTCATTCCCCCGCTCTCCAGTATTTTGGTTCTGGGGCGTGACATCTTCGCTATATGAAAGGTACATTGCAGTTTGGTCTTTTTTATAAACCAAATGTATCTTTTCTCTTAGATGGCTTTACAGATGCTGATTGGGCTGGAGATGTCATAGATCGTTGCTCAATCACAAGCTATTGTTTCCATATTGGTTCAGCGGCAGTTTTTTGGTGCAGTAAGAAGCAGCCTACCGTTACTCTATCAAGCACAAAAGCTGAATATGTTACGACAACTATGGCCACTCAAGAATGCATTTGGATGAAGCGACTACTTCAAGATATTGGCGTTGTTATGGACTATCAAATCCCCATCAGTTGTGATAATAAAAGCACAATCAAGTTAGCTGGCAATCCGGTGTTTCATGCCCGTATAAAACATATTGAGATTCATCATCATTTTGTTCGGGAGAAAGTGTTAAATCAAGAGATTGTGCCGCAGAAAATAGGCACACGGGATCAAGTTGCTGATGTGTTCACCAAAGCTCTTTCACGAGCTAAATTTAAGAAGTTTCGTAATTCTCTTGGTATTGTTGATCGACGTCTGCACTGAGGGGGAGTGTCGTAAGTTAGTGCATCCTACTGATGTTATCTGAAGTTGAATAAGTCACTTATTTTAGTTGAGTCTAAGAGTTATTTTAGGAGTTTCTTTTGGTCATTTTTTTTTCCAAATAAGTCTTAGTTGTTGAGAAATTTTAGGAGGAAGTTATGCTACTAATGGAGAGTCTACAGTTATGAATCTAGTATAAATATAGAGTCTGTAACTTGGCTCAATTCACTTCTATTCAGTTCAGTTTTAGTCTCTGTTTATCATTGAGTAATAATTTATTGTTTTCCATTGTTGATTCTATATGACTCTTTAATCAAATATTTGATTTGTTATAATAAAGGAGATTAATGGTATATAGTTGGTTAAGATGATTATGCGATTACTATGTACATAAGATTGGACATAAGTTGAAATATGTGGTAAATCCTAATAGGTGGAGTGAGGAATGTGATATTGTGTTTTGCTAAAATAATATGATCAAAGATGGATAAATGTACCGGTCGACAAAATTAGTTTTTTGAGGTAATTCAATTGATGGGGAAATATTTCATATAGTAATAAAATATGGCGTTTTGATTTTCGAGGTTACGCCAACATCGAGGACAGAAATTCTTGATACTTTAAGAAGAAAATTATTTATGTTGATTAGGGAAACAAATTTTATATTTAGATAAGTTTGATTTTTACCTTCGACTAAATTGATTGAAGGTTTATTGAATTCAATTTTGAAGGAGATTATGAAAGACGAAATTTAGCTTGAGGAAAAAGAGATATATAAATATATATAAATATATATATATATATATATATATATATATATATATATATATATATATATATATATATATATATATATATATTTTATGTTTAGATAAGTTTGATTTTTATCTTCGACTAAATTGATTGAAGGTTTATTGAATTCAATTTTGAAGGAGATTATGAAAGACGAAATTTAGCTTGAGGAAAAAGATATATATATATATATATATATATATATATATATATATATATATATATATATATATATATATATAATAAAATAATAAAAAAAGAAAAAGAAATATATATATATATATATATATATATATATATATATATATATATATATATATATATATATATATATATATATATATATATATATATATATTTTATTTTTATTTTATTTTTTTGTATAAATATATATATATATAAATATGTATTTTTTTCTTTTTCTTTTTTTTATTTTATTTTATATATATATATATATATAAAAAAAATATATATATATATAATATATATATATATATATATATATATGTTGGAAGAAGAAGAATAGAGATTTATTGAATTCAAAGTTTTGGACTTATCAAATTTCTATTATGAGATATCAAATTTAAAAATATATTTTTAAGGAATCAAAAAATTTGTGAGTTAAATTTTGAGGATAAAATATCAAATTTAATCAAAGGAAAAAGAAAATGTGTTTCAAGGAATTTAAATTTTGTGGAATATGAAATTTGAGGAGAAATCAAAATTGTGTAGAGTTATTATTGATAAAATGATATTGACGATTCAAAGATTATGATGATAGTACACACGACTTGAAATACTGAGTTATTAATCCTAAATTGAGTTCAAGATAGTTATTAACTATTGTTGACATTACGCATTTATAGATTGATGGTAGTGTTGATCAAATTAGGCACTAATGGGCTGTCATGCATGTGATCATCTTTTAAACTAAATTCGTTGATTTTATTTTTCTATATTCAAAATTGTCTATTTTTGTTGAAATGTCGTTTCTTCTTCTCGCCCAATATTTTGATCGAAGAAACTCATCAACCTTCTCAACCCTATCTACCCTATTTATTTCTTAATTTCGAGGACAACATTTTTGTAAGTTAGGTAGGATGTAAACCCCCTAAATTTTACTATAGATTTTTTAAAATTTTGGTATTTATGCGGCAAGTATGAATACGTATATGAGAAGTATTTAATTTTGGTATACTATAAGTTTTCATTAAATATAGAAAATAAATAATCTTGTATCGAAATACAGATAAGGAAAATATTTTTGTATATAAAGTATGTCCCACCGAATTTTAGCCAAACTTTATAATTATTTTTCTTATTATAAAAAGGCTATTTTATTTGTTATACAATATAGGTAAAAAAATTAAAAATAATATTTAGGATAAAGAATATATTTTATTTTGCATGCGAGGTACACGAAAAAGATTCACATATCAATTTGATTTTCAAAATTTATTTGGAAATTATTTTAATTTATAGAAAGGTATTTTAAATTTATTTAATATTAATTTTTAAATATTATGGTGATTTATTGTTATTAAATTTGATTAAAATAGTTTTAAATATGTTTAAATTTTGATGAGAATTATTTAGTTTTGAATTTGATTTGGATTTTATTTGAGTTATTTTTAATTGATTTAAATTAAATATTAGAATTATCTAAATGGGAATTTAAAGGAGTCCTAATCTATATCTAACCAGGAGCCCACCTCCTATATAAGGAGAGCTCCCTTACTCTTTTTCTAAAAATTCCAAAACCCAAAATTCATAGCCAAATTTCTGTTCACAATTACGTGTGTACCGTGTCGGTGTCCACTTCCTCCGTGTCGGTGTCCACTTTCTCCGTGTCAGCCGTGACAGCTTCGGGTCCGATTCCGGTTGTATTTCCACTATATTATATTTTTACAGATATATTTTGCTTTTGTGTCCGACACTCCGGACACGCTTTCATCCACTGTCCACCCGTGTCACGTAGGACACAATTTACATCAACACCCCAGATCTCCCATGTCGGACACACCCAACACGGTTCAAACCATAATCCTAACCTATCCCTAGCTGTCGCCTTGCTGAAAATCATGCTGCCACACCTCTGTCGCAACCCAGCGTTGTCTCTCCGACGATGGCTATGGCCACGACCAGCGACTCATCACCGTCTCGACTCCACTCCTGGCCTCCTATCGCACATCCACAATCAACTGCCACTACCACGGCCACCTCCCGCTCCCTGTCAACCAGTGCCACCACTACCAACTGACCATTGCCACCATTAACTCCGGCCACTCCAGCCATTACTACCACTGACAACTACTGTGCCGACGGAAGCAATACCAGAAGAAAAAAAAAGGAAACCCCAATCACATGTCCACCGCACCACCCTGTGGCCACCAACCCAAGCCGTTGGAGCTGATCGTGACCCTAACCGCTCCGGTGCCACTCTGCCAAGCTCCGACCAAGCACTGCCCACTACGTCGCTTTCCGGCATCGGCATCGCGTAGCCACCAGCGGTAGAGATCCACACCCAGTGGCCACACCTCCTAAATCTGGCATTGTCTACATCCGCAGCGTAACCTCCGACCGCAGCGCCTCTTTCACCATGTGTCGAGCTCCCGCAGTACCTCTTCCGCCACCGGTGCTGTATTGAGCATCCACCCTAGTGAGCCCTCATCCCCCTTTCTTTCCGTTCCTTCCTCTGCTCTCGTCTATCCCACACTCTTCCTCTCTCTGACCTTCTCCCTTTCCCGATCCCTCTTTCTCTCTTCCTCTCACCTTCTTCTCTCTCACTTACTACTTTCCTTCCTCTCTCATTCTCAGCATCTCTCCTCCCACTTTCTTTTTTCTCTCCATTAAATGAGTACTGACTCCTTTGTTTAAAAAAAAATTTAGGAGACGGTGCATGGATGAAGAGAGAATATACATTACATATGTATTAGTATATGTAAATAATTTGTAAACACTCTTTACTTATAACACTCTTTACTTACCAGTATGGTGAATATTTAGAATATTATTATTAATAATAATAATAATATTATTATTATTATTATTATTTTGATGAAGCAATATATATTACAAATTATTTTCTTTATCATAATTATTATTGACAATATTTGTATCGCTAGTACTAAAAGCTTGTAGATATATGTATCTATTTATATAAGTAATATTATTGCTATCTTTAATAATTATTGATTGATAAGTAAATATATAAATATTTCTAAATTATATTTGTCATATATAGTATTGGGCTTCCATATAATTTCAAACTTGGCTTAGAAGTTTAAATATATTATTGTGTTATTTGTTGTATTTTGAATATAGTTTTTTTAGCTAAAAGTATTTTGATAAATTAAATTTTTTTACCTAAAATAATTTCATTGTAATTTCAAATATCTATCTAAATTATTTTAAAATATAGTTTTCTAACTAGAAATCCCATTTTTGACAAACTTAGTGTTTTGCCTAAAATGATTTTTGATTTTCAAGTATTTCCAAAAAAAAAATTATTTTAACTAATATAATCTAATTTTCAAATATTATAAATATTATCTAAAAATAGTATATTATTCCACAAATTCCCTTTGTTTATCACCATTGATCATGATTAATCGCGCACTCCTATTTTCTTGCGAATTCGAACCCTTTCACAACGACTATGGCTATTGAACAAATTGAGACATTATCAAATCATCACATCTCACCAGACAAGATACATTGTCATATTTACTGCTTATATAGTTTTGCATCTTTACTGTTTAGTTACTGCATATTTACTGTCTGTTAATTTAGTTCTTCTATGTTGCATCCATGATTAACTGGTTATGATTTACTTTACCGTGCTTCCAGTTATACATGTTGCAAGTGCTAGTCATATTTTTATTCTTGTCTTTAAATTATGCATGTGGACCTAGAGTTAAGGGACTACCATTTCTTTAGTACATTTTCATAAACTTTGTCACAGCTGTGCAACAAGATATGTGTGAGTTGTGAGTAGATATAGAGGTAACTTGCGTATTGGCTGATCATCGTGCGCAAGCATTAGGTCAAACTGCTAATAGATCCATGTTAAGAGACTTGGCAGTTAGTAGAGTTACTGGTCGTGGATACGACTTAGATAGGTGCATAGAATGGGGAGAACATTTTCTTAACGTATGGGCCACGTATGCGGTTATCCATTGTAACCTGTAAGCTCAGCCGGAGATGTATGTAAGATTCTTCCTTCTGTTATTGATTTTCTCTAACATTCAAAGAACATTGTGGATGTAGGCCCCTAGTTCCCAGAGAAGACTATACAGATCTCATTTATAGCCAGAGCGCCCATGCGTTCAAGGTTTGTTCTTAATTGCACGATCACAGTAGAATACTTAAGTAGCCTTAGTTGATGTCATGTCATACTCCGTTCTAATCAGGGCATGGGACAGTCTCACATCACGGAATAGTATGTCATCCCATATCCTTGTTTTGTGGTAGGGGTAGTCCATTGTTTCGATGTTTGGATATTGGGCCTTGTTATGCTTTGAACTACTTTACTCTTACTTGTGACTTTGTGATATATTTTATATTCAGTTTATATGGCATATTTTTTTGTATCTTGTTACGTCCCTCTCAGGACCTGGTGATCTCTCCAGGTGTGCATTTTCTTAACTTTTCATAGGAGTTCTAGCCAAGATCGTGGTCTTCTCTATTCTATCGAAGATGACTTGCTCTTGGATCGTCCTTTGACGTTGTGACAAATTATTTTCATTTTGTTATTTATTACTTCTCCTTTAAAATGCTTGGTGGTAGATTTGTCTCCACCCAACAACTTGTACAATTACAATTCATAATTCATTTTTATATACCTTTATTCTTTTATTTTGTCGATGAGATTTAGTGAGCCATAATTATACTGCATTTATAGCTTACGTATATTTATTATCCGGCTGGCATGTCTATGTATCTAGTCCGACATATTTTAGGATTAGGGCGTTACACCTCACGCAATCTAAACTCAAGTGTGGAAATCTCAATAGAATAATCAGAAGTAGAAGTGTCTCTAGCATCATTTAATAAGCAAGTAAGCTTTTCATTCTCACTCTTATAAGATAGAATATCCTTTCTAGCTTGTTTATACTTAACTAATACTTTCTTGTGTTCTTCCAATAGATCACTGAAAGCATTAGATAACTCATCATAAGTGAATTCATTCTCTTCAAGAAGAGGATAAGTCTGTACGTCGTTGGATAATGCCATTGAGCATATATTTGCAGCTTGATGAGGATTTGTCGCTTACTTCGCTTTCACACAATATGTTCGTGTTAACATACTTGCGAGACGAAAACCTTCCTTTGTTTGATCGTTCCTAGCGATTCTCCTTTCTAGCAGTAGTAAGGCAATATTCCATGATGTGGCTTGAACTTATGCAGTTGTGGCTTACAAGCTCTTCTTCGTATAAGGGATTGTGTTGTACTTTAAATCACAATGCCATCATGCACACATTTGTATCATTATGAGTACTATCCTCATCTCTGGAGTCGCTAGCTTTGCTTCTGTACCTGCACTCATAAGTAGCTTCAAGAATTTCCAAAATTTATGAGATGTTGTGCAAGTAGTAATAGATTGAATACATTTATGTCTACAGTACAATAAAAAGCATGCATTACTTTTGCATCAAGGCTAGCTAACTTCTTTTCTTCCTCCGTGTAACTATAATAAGGCTTGTTAAATATAGAGGAAGTGATAATATAAATGATAGTAGGCTTTTTGTAGGCATTGACAACACATGATGTAAGCCCCATGAATTTCAGGGATTTATTTTTTATTTTTCAAAAAGAATTAGTTTCGACAATAATTCTTATTTGATTATTATCATTAAATGCTCTATTCCATGACTTTGATTTCTGGAGCGTCAGAGATGTCAGTCTCTGGAAACTCTCTTCACGAGTTTGTAGTAGACAAGATTATCTCCATTTTGATATATCATGTCCCACTCAAACTTGTTCCCTTTTACTCTGTTTCCATCGTGCAAATTTTGGGTCAATTTAGGCCAATTGATCATCTACCATAAAACCTGATCCAACTTCCAATTTAATTTTGGGCCCTGGCATTGGTCAAATCTGATCGACCCAATATATGGTTCTGACCTGTTTTGAGTCTACTATGCACGTGCCACTTGCGTGCCACCCAATTGATCTCCCTCGTGCTTCTATTTTATCCATGATTAAAATGTCTTAAATTTGTATTTTGGCTAAATTTTAGCCTAAACTTGCCCAAACTTGACCAAACACCCAACCAAATTTTATGTGACACCTATCATGACTATCCAAATATCCACATACAATTTCTTTCTCATCTCTACTCAAAAATATCCCCATCTCTCTCTCTCTTTCTAATAAATAATTTATATATATATATATATATACAACTCTCTCTCTTTCTCATTATTACACTCTCTTTCTCTCTCTCTTCCATCACCTCACAGCTTTCTCTTCCCTCTCCCCCACATTCAGCCGAACCCCTTCACTCTTATCATCACCAACCCATCATCATCATCCTCACCATAACCATTAACACCACTACCTCCATACTCCTTCTCCTCTTTTGTTGCATCCCTCGGCCAATCGTCGTCGTGCCTCCGCCTTGCCTCCGCACTGCCGTGTGGCTAGCAGCAATAGCTGCAACAGCTAGTAGTAGCAGCAGCAGCAGCTGCAATACGCAGCAACAAAAGTGGCCGGCGATTGAGCACCACCGTGCACTATCGCGCACCGCCGCGTGGGTGCCCCCCCTTAGCACACGACCTGCGACGAGGCTCACCCGGGCGCGTACCACCTTCCCCGACGTGCCACATAGGCGATTCATGCGTTTGGCATGAGATCCCGTCGGCGCGCGCGAGAAATCAAAGTCCAGAATTGTTCCTCGAGACAGCGACTTCGTGCACATTTTTCAAAAAATTTGACCGTTGGATTGTCGATCCGTCTCTTCCATCACCATCTCGGTATATCCCTCTTCACTCTCCTGAAGTTTCAACCGTTATTTCCATCGTTTGCTATGTGAAAATCGGCCACCAAGTTGACCCTTTAAATTGTACTATTTTTGGATAGTTTTGTGTAGCCAACTTCGTGGTCTCGTATCTCCGCCGTCGTAGCTCCATTTGACGTGCCACTAGTTCCTATATATAGCTGGTATAACCCTCTTTCTGTCCCTTAAGTTTCATTTCATTGTGAGCTTGTTTGGTTGGTTGAATTTAACGCCAAAGTTGGCCGTCCGAATTTGTAATTTCTAACTTATAAAATCATAATTTTGGACCCGGGACTCTGGATTCCAATTCTGACAACACCAGTAGACTCGTGGCATCATTCTGGCATGAATTCATATAAAGTTTGCTAGATTTGGAGGACGTAGGCCCCGAAATGCATTTCGGTGCAAGGCGGGCCCCACATTCCAGGTCAATGGGTCTTTTTGAGATCGGCTCATCGGAATCCAATTCTGGATATACCAATTGAGTTCGTATCGTCATTCTGGACTCATTGACATATAATTTGCTAAGCTTTACGGACATTGGCTCCGACACGCATTTCCGAGCAAATCGGATTCCAATATCCGGGTGCACGGGCCATTTTGAGATCGAATCATCAGAATACAATTTCGGATATACCGTTGAATTCATATCTCCATTCTAAATTTGTGGACATATATTTTGTTAGGTTTTGAGGACTTTTATTCTGGCATATTTTTTGATACAAAGTGGGTCCGACACGGACACCGTTTTGACTCGAAATTACCTTTTTGCTCATGTATCCAAATTGGACTTATGGATAGGTAATTCTAGTTATTTTGACCCTTTTGGACACGTTGGTGATGTTTGTTTCATCATCCGACAACATTTGTTGACTTTTCTCATATCTATCACCATTTGTTATAATCCTTCTCTTTTTGGTTCGTATTTTGAGATCCATGCATCGAAATTGAGATCCGTCGATTCCAGTTATTTCATATCACTGAAATTGATCAGTTGACCATGTGGATGATTATAGAGACTAGATTTGACCTACTAACCTAGAGAGGCCTAGGAGTTGACCAGTTGACCAAAGTCAATTGTAAGTCAACCTTTGACTCAGTTTGACTGAGTTTGACCTAGAATAGGCCTAGAAGCATAGAATTAATGTATTTATATATATTGTTCACTCTAGAATACTAAGTAACCTTGTAAATTCATGTTAGGTCTCTGTGACGTTGGTTCAGGCATAGACCCTCACTTATTGCTCAGGACAACAGGCGAGTACATTCTCTGATAGTTTTTATTGTCTTGATATCTACTATATCCGATTCAGTTGCAGTATTTTACTTAATTTTTGACACGATGGTACACGAACTAGTATACGTTGGATCCTGTCATGAGATGCCATTCCTAGGTTACCATGGTATATTGGTACATTGTTTGATCTTGTTTTCTTGTACTTGTATAGACGTCGATTCCTAAGGAGATTTGCTACCCTCTTAGAGAATCCTACATCATGACGTGACATGTCCGGATCCATTATACTACTCGGGGATGGGGAATTATTAGAGGTTATATGATCATACCCTATTGGTTACTACTTGCATCATAGCTTTACCCTCGCCTCACGTAGGGTAAAGCCTGACCTGATACTACTTGCACCATAGCTTTCCATTTTGGCCGACCGGATTTCCAGGTTTACCTGTGCTTGTTCTTGCACCATAGCCGATCAAATGGAAGAGACTGATCTTGGCCCAAGCCGACCACATAATGCTCTAATATCTCAAGACATCGTTTATATTTACATTATACATCAGATATTACTGTACTATTTTACATTCCAGTATTTCATACCCTGATATGATATCCAGTTTTACGTATCTTGTTTATATTCTAGTTTTGATATTTCGTCTTGTATTTCGTTATAATTGTCTCTTATAGAATTTGTTAATTCACATAAAACTGTTGTTAGTTTATGTACTTGTTCCCATCCTGACTGGATACGTTGACAATATTTTTAGGAGTTGTTATGCCCTCATTATTGGACTATTGGATGTTGCTAGCTGAGGCATATTCGATATTCTTTCACAGTGAGTTGTCTACCAGGAGTGTTAGGCCTGGTAATTATTTAGTTTGCTATTGTTTTTCTTTCGTTTCATTCTTATCTCATATGATCCTTTATAGATTCTAGTTGTTCTAGTGATATTGTTATTATTTCTTATCTTATCTTCCTTAGATTTTGTGATGTGATATGAGTACCTTTATAGTTATAGATCTTTTAGATATTGTAGTTAGTATCGGGTACTTGACAGTGCTCTACCGTCGACACTGCAGCGTAGGCTGGGTATGGCCCACATATTCGTACCCATATATCTGGGTACGGGTTGTAACACATTTTTGTGGTGGCCCATACAGGTCAGTCTTTGCTATTAATATGAAGTCATAGTAGTACTTGAGCTTATTTGTACTACTGCGAGCCTGCCCTAGGATTAAGATTGAGTCATGGAATATTTTAGGATTTTGGTACTCAGTCACATATTAGGAACTCTTGATAGATTCCAGGATGACCCCTTGGAGTCTTATTTCAAAAGTTTTTCGAATCTATTCCTACTTGCTTCCATTCTTTCTGATTTTGAAATATTTGTCCGTTATCGAACCTTATTCTTGCATTGGGATGTGTTCATGGACCCCAGAGGGAACTAGAATGTAGAAGTTGAACTTATATATCATCTAGGTTGAGAAGAGAATATGAATAGTCAATCTTATATAAAGGTTAAGATTTGTTTTAGATTATATTCCAAGAATCTGACCTAGATAGTACCTTTGGGCCTTCCCCTGAGAACATCCCTCTAAACCCTATCTCGGAATCTGTTTTCGCTTGTTTCTATTTACTTATCCTTGATTCGTTGATAAAAATTTTGAATCTTGATGTTCGTTGTTGACTTTGATTTTATTTCTAGATAAGTTTTTATGAATTGAGTTAAGATATATTCTGATAACATATTTGATAAGTACGATAAGAAGGATAAATGTCCACTTTATTTATGGAGTTTATAATTTATCGCAGACGTACAAGCTAGCATGACGAGGACATGGAGCCTGATTTTGGGTATACTATCCTAGTTATGGAATTTAAATTTCCTTGCAGCCATACCGGTTGGCATGGTAAGAAATCAAGATAACATTATTATAGGGTGTATACCTTAGTTATGGACCCTATCATTTATTGCAGCTATGCTTACTAGCGTGGTAAAAATTCTGGCAACATGATTTCGGATAGGCGTGTATGGTTATCATATCATATCTTAAATTGATTCACTTCTTTGACCAAATGAGCAAGAATAAATCCTACAATTATTTCTCGATTTACCATTCATTTTCATTTTCTCTCATCATATGATGGTTTTCTCATCTTACCGTTATTCCCTTGTCTTAATTATCAACTATCTCGTATCTACATCTGTCATCTGCACTTTAAAAATTTTGAAATTTTCATATCTCTGTACCTTGGAAAAAAGTTGAGAAAGTATCGTAATCATCTATCTTGTGAAAGACGAATTTGTTATCAAGTGGTATCTTTTTAGGAATATGAGATGTTGGACCTTATAATAGAATTTTGAGATGAAGGTATGACTGAGATTGGAAATAAAACCAAGAGGTCGATATAATCAGTTTAGAAATAATTTACTAGAGAATTAGAAGGATGAATCACTTGGAAAGAACGTAGGAGGATTCAAATGAGAAGGACAATAGGATGTACATTATTGGTTAGAACATTTATATTTTGTGGATATAGTTTAGAAACTGACGAGGATATCCAAGATCGAAATGTTTTTGAATTTGGATCATTTTAGGTTATTGATTCTCGAGATATTTTACATTAAGGTTATGATGCAAATTTTGGAATTTAATAATAGGGAAAAGAATTTAACTATATGCGATGATGACACGGAATTGGACAAGAAAATTGGTAAGAGGATAGAGAACAAAAAAAAATGAGTAAAAAAATGGAGATTTTGTGGTAATAAAAAAATTTAAGATGAATAATGTTTGAAAGTGTATGCTGAAGAAAGTATGAAGGTTTATTTTATAATGGAGAATAAATTTTGTAAGGCCTAGTGGTATTAAATTTGAATAACACAAGGAGCGTTATTTGAACAAGTTCAACGATTTCATAAACATGATTTAGGGGTTTCGGATCCAATTTAGGACAAGGTGGAAGAATTTGGATATAAGGATGATTAAGTGGATAGTGTTGAGTTTTAATAAAGGGTATGCTTCATGAGTAATATTTTGGAATTTAGGAATCTGGCCTATGGTAATCATGACAAGGTCCAATCTACATGATAGAAGGGTATAATTTTTGGTAGTAGTCATATAAAGGCTGATTTTCATATTTGGACTTTTGAGATAAAGATATGATTGACAAATGATGATCAGATAAACTTGATGGTATCAGATAGAGATGATTAACTTGGCTTCCCTATGAAACCTTGTCTTTTGATTTTCCTATCAAAAGGGAATTTGACATTCCATATCCTAGAATCATCCTTTGAGTTTTCAATATCGTTGAATCCCAACTCCCTTGATCACGACCAACCGACTTTGGTCATATCTCTAATCATATACATATCCTGGATCACACTCAATTGGATTAAATTCAATTGTGACCTGGATTTCCATCATTGGATGCCCGTGTCCAGACTTCGATAACCTTGTTCTTCATCTTGCCTAAATCCTGTTTTGATGATCAACTTAGATCGTATCGAGACTTAAATTTTAATCGTGATTGGATTTCAATGTTATACCACTCGTGCTTTAACTTTTGATTTAATTCTTACTAATGACTAAGTTCTGTTCCAATCACGATTAAGCTTCATACTATCCCTGATCATACCAAAATTTCATGTTTGGTCATGCCTATGCTGCTATCATACTCTTCCTCATATCTATATAACTGTTGACCAAGGTTAGACTGACCGTATCTATGATCGTATTGAAATTTAATTTTGATCATGTTTGGATTTTAAACACTCGTGCCTAAACTCTTTTCGACCTTGATTCCTGATTATATATGAATTCCTTGTGATTAGTCATGCCTAGATGACCTGACATTACTAGGACAACTTTAAATCCCTTGATCGTGATTCTAGCGATCATGACTATACATATTACCTTGCCTCTAAAACGTGCCTAAAATTTTTAACTTTCGATCACGACTAACTAGTGTGACTACGAAATTAGTCGTGTTAGAATTAAAAAATTGATCATATCTGAATAAATTTCTACCGTGCATAAATGACTTGGGTTTCTTCCTAAATCGTGTTTATAAAACCTTGATTTCAACATAATGATTTTATCGTCATTCACAACTAAACTTGGATCTTGGTTGTGCTTATGCGACCTAGAGTCTGATTTTCCATCAAATCTAACAACCGATCGTTCTATACTCGAATTTGTTCTCCGTTCGCTTCTCTTAGCCTTGATTAAGATCATGACTATGCGACTTTGATTTTCATGATCATGATAATCTAATCCACAAAGCGTGCTAAAAACATTGACCTCTGATCACAACTATGTCGAAATAGATTTTCTATCGTACCTATATTTTGATTCTCTAGTTACTCGCGCTCAGGTTTCATTCCTGATCATAACTAGGTTTAAAATTTTTATCGCTTTATTCTAAATCGTGCCTGTAGAAGCATGAAAATTTCAGCATTCTTGACAACCATGCGCCCAAGCCAGGGAGACATATGCACCCAAGCCAGGGAGACATATACGCCCAAGCCAGGACAGCCCACATGCGCCCAAGTCACCAGAGCAAGCTATACGCCCATGTTGATGGCATACACCTCATATATGCCCACTCTGGATTCCTCCAGAAGGGGGCGCATAGACCTGTTTCAGGCTATGCGCCGAAGTCAGGACAGTCCCCCGACTCGGTCAACACCCACGATCAATCGTGCACCGAAGCATACGGCCACGTCAGTCTCCACGAGCAGTCGTGCACCAAAGCATGCGGCCACGTCAACCCCATGATCAATCCACGATCACGCAGTCTGCATGCGCCTACACTCTATATCCCAAAAGCAGGACTATGCGCCCACATGAAAATTAGTATATTTTCTCATACGGGTGCATAACATCATTCCAGCACAAAAATGACTATAAAAAGGGGTCGCATACCTCTTCAAAAGACGGAATGGAGAGCATTTCAAGAGCCAAATTGCTGCCGTTCTTGCCAGTGAGCCGAGAGTTAGCAATTTTCTTAGGTTTTCTCCCACATTTGTAATCGGAGTGTCAACGGAGTAAAGGAGCAACTGCCGCTCGATCTCCATCGTCCTATTCTCCAGAATTATTTTGTTACTCGGGGATCCTCAGCGCAGGATCTCTCAGGCGTACTCGATTTGTGGTGTCTTACGCCAATAAGAAAAGACAACATTTTTTCTTCTTTTTGTGTATGTCCATAAAAATGGCGACTCTTCTGGGGACTACATTTTCCGCTGACAAGAAGGTGGTGACGTAATCCAATATTGATAAAGTGGAGAGCACTCAGAAGATGTTGATCGTGAAGTTCGATCAGTAGACATTTGAAGAGATGCTCTCGAGGGATGGTGCTACTCCCTCAAATTCAGTAAAGCCGAACAAGTCTCGCAAGACTTGTCTTCCGAAGGCTCGTGGTGCATATCCTGCCAGTGTCGTAGAAGATATGCAACCAAAGAACTCTGTCACGTGGGCGCATAGGTCTTCTACGTGGGCGCATGGAGCTCCCCTGTGGGCACATAGCTTTGCCATAGAAGCTCAACAAATGAAGAAGCCGCATACCGTTCCAGGCTCTACTAGCCCAGCGACTTCTCTCTTGTGCAATCAACAACAGAGTGTTCAACGTTCGAGACTTGGCAAAGAAAAATACTACGATACCAAAAATCAAAGTGTTCGACGCTATGGGTAAACTCAACGAGGCTCACAAATAAAGAAGGCAAAACTGGAAGAAAATAACGCTGCTTCACGAAGCATGCGCCCGAAGCTATACGCCCAAGAGGGTGTGTGGACGTATAACTCTGGCCAGAAGACTTCTGTCTTCGACAGACTATATGCCCAGGGCCATGCGCCCAAGGCTATGCGCCCAAGCTCTGCTGACCCATACTATGCGCCCACATCCAGAAAGCTCAGGCATGCTGCCAGGACTTCTGGAAAGCATGCGCCCAATGGCAGACTCCAGGGTCTATGCGCCCACAGCAAAAAGACAGGCCCCAACGCGTATAGCACGGGGCTATCTTCAAGGTCATCACAAAACTTAGATGTGGGGGTTGCCCCTGCACGAGAACTAAGTCCAGATACGCCAACTCCCCTTACAAACCCATATACAAAGCTCGGCGATGAATGTGACATGGGTTTTAAGGCAAAACTCCCTTCCATTGATTTACGTGACATGATAAATCATAAGCATAAAGCGAGGAAGGATACGACAATTTATGGTGTACATCCGTGCACCAGTATTGTCATCAACTGTTGCTGCTCCAAAGCAACGAGAGTGACTCAGAGGCAGTCCGTGTTTCGACGACTACATCACTCTGATGATGAAAAGTCGCTATGTGTTTCATCCAACATGGCTTCATGGGGCCCTCCTTACGGGAGCCCTAATCAAAGAAGGTAGACCACGAACCCAACTTTTTCTCTTAGTTCTGCAAACAGAAGAAGAAGAAGAAGAAGTCTGCCAACAGATAGCCAGCGAGCTGTTACATTTGAAGAAGTTTATATGGGTACTCGGTCAAGGACGAGATTCCGTATAGATGACGAGGACTCCCAAGCTGGAGGTGAAGATCCTTCAGCTAGGGGTAGTATTCCCTCGTAGTCTGAAGCAGATGACCTTCACACCGGGGGTAGCCTTCCAGATGACGATGATCTCTCCGAGTCTGACGATGATTATCTACCTCCTCTACCTGAAGACGAGGGACTTTTCAACTCAGAGACAGACAATATCAGCACCAGTTGTACTGTCTCCTCTATTTATCCTTGCATGTTATCTACGTAAATGGCGGATGGAGGGAGACCTGAAGAAGCCAGTGATCAGACCAATAAACGGCTAGAGTGTCTTGAAACAGTATTTGCCAAGATCACTGATATGCTTACCAGTATCATGGCAGTCCAAACCGTTGGGGCTGTTCCTTTACCTCAACCAAACGTCTCAGCTCATGTTAGTTCGGCTCATAGCATAGCCATCCTTCACTACAAAAGGAGTATCATTCCGTTGTGCCTCCTCCAATTCTTACAAATGTTGGGGGTGGTCCTTCACCAACAATGCCTAACAACCGTACAGCTGTCGTTTCTCAATATCTGCTCAATCAACAGGATGCACATGATTCTCTTGTTGCCCATCTCGATACCATCTCACACAAAGATGAGCTTCAGAAGATGGGAATATCTCAACCTTATCCTCCTGAATAGAAGAATGCTACTTGTCCTCCTAACTACAAGCCACTGACGCTAAATTCATTTGACTGGATGACTTCTTCTCGCCAATACATGACATACTTCAACACGCAGACTCTATACTTACCCAGGGACGATCCATTCTTGTCAAAGCTATTTATTGGCACCTTGCAGGGGGTAGCTTTTGAATGGTTCTGCAGTCTGCCTGACGGTTGTATTAATTCCTTTAAAGATTTGGAGAGGTTATTCCTCAACAGGTTTTATGAGAGTGGCATGCATGTTAGTATGTCCACCATCATCGAGACCAAGCAAAGAAGGACTGAGTCTATTATTGCTTTCATCGAACGCTTCAGGTGACTAGTATTGAAGATGCCTTCGGTATACCAGACTCAGAACTTATGGATACTTGTTAACATAACTTCCTTCCTACAGTGAAGTTCTATCTGGGTATACATAAGTATGATACATGGTCTGCTTTTATTGGGGCCGCTGATGCTGCTGAAAATGACGTCCCTAATCTAGAATTACTTGGGTTGAAGACACCCAAATCTGAAGACAAAGGCAAGCACCCTCAAACTATCCCTGTCCGTGAGGCTAAAGGGAAACAAGTCTTGAAGGTCGACACTTCCAAGGGAGCTTCCAATTCTCAGGGCGCTCCTGACAAACCTAAGGAGACTTTCTCCTTTGACGAGGGTGATGTTATTACCATTTTTTACACGTTGATGAATGGTAATAAACTGACATTGCCTCCACCACGACGTCCTGTGGAGGCAAACCAACTCAACGATCCCAAGTACTGTCTTTGTCATCAGTACGTGCACCACTCTACCAAGGATTACACCGTCCTGAAGAAGAAGATAAACAGTTTATCGACAGCCAAGTGATCAACCTTGAAGCTGAAGACAAAGTCGTATATTCTAACATGATCTCTCTTCAATTTGGTGACTTTCCTCTCACAGAAGTCCCAGACGGCATAGTCCCAATCCCTAAGGCAATAATGGAAGTCGTCAACCTGCCGCCAGCTCGCAACTCAACCTTGGTGCCACTCACGACTGAACGTGGTAAGATCATGTGGGTCCATCCGGACCTTGTACAAAAAATGACGCAGGGGGTGGTATCTTCCAAAGTAAAGAGGGGCAAGAAATACAAATCATGTCATAATGTGTCTTCTCCCATTTACGAAGTTCTATCTGGCGAGACGCTATCTGGGAAGGCTTACCTATGGACTTATGACCCCACACAAGAAGAAGCAGTACCTTCTCAAGCTCCTGCTGCCCTAACAAGTTCAGAAGCTCGTCCATCTAAGTCCTCAACTACCGACAAAGCCAAGCATAAGGGGACGCGGTTTGATAAGTTTCTGAAGGCGCCAACTCCCGAAGGCATGGATCGGCCTTACAACTTTGACATACTGGCGCAGCTGGCCAATACACCTGCCAGATTATCTTTGTTCGATCTATTGCGACTCTCCAAAGAAATGCAGAAGGCCTTAAGTGAGGCATTGCTACATGCCGACTCTTATTTCGCTGAAGTTAAAGCCCCCGCTGAAGATCCCGTCTCATGTCCTCACTGCCACAGCACTATGGAAGTGGTGCCCAACATCACCTTTTCATAGAAAGACATGCTACTTAAAAACAATCATCATGATAGACCTCTATACTATACAGGGTATATCGGGGATAACATAAAATTCCTATTTGGCGATGTTCTTTGACGGTGTATCATGAACAGGACCTAAAGGAATTATCGTGGCCGGAGTAGGCATTGTGCTTGTGTTACCCGACCATCTGGGTATACACCGTACATATTCTCTCATGGAACCCTGTACTAATAATGTGGTCGAATATAATGTCCTACTGATCGGCCTTTAACTGGCAAAACAACTGGGTGTTGACTATCTAGAAGCTTACGGCGATTCTAAGCAAATAGTTAGTCAGGTCCGAGGGGATAATGAAGTTCGTCACGAAGACCTCATCCCATAACACAAAGCGACAATCGAATTGGCTTCTACTTTTGCTGGATTCTTCATCGAGCACGTGCCTCGACTACAGAATATAGAAGCAGATGCTTTAGCGGTCCTGCTGCTTCTTTGACCGTCCCTACCAATACTCAGCATTCGATCACAGTGTCTGGTCGAGAGCTATTCCGTGTGAAAGATGCCTTGCATATTCATCGCAGTTACGCAACAGAAACAAACGTCAACATTAATGACTGGAGATTTCCTTTCATAGACTACGCCATCTATGGAATCCTCCTTGAGGACCCAAAGGAAGCAGTGTCTATCCAAAGACGATCCCTCAGATTTTACTATGATACAGCTACCAAAATGTTGTTACGACGCTCTTACGACGGGCTACTGTTACGATGTTTATCAGACACAGAAGCCAAATATGCACTCTGTGAGGCTCACGACAGAGTTTGTGGCACACATCAACCAGGCCCCAAATTACAAGATTGCCTCAGACGAATGGGTTATTATTGGCCCACAATGATAGCAGATGATATTGAATATGTAAAAAAGTGTAGGGCTTGTCAGTTCCACGCAGACTTTATTCATCAACCTTTGGAGTTTCTACATCCGACGGCAGCATCTTGGCCTTTTGAAGCCTAGGGTATGGACGTCATAGGCCCAATCAGCCCGCCATCTTCCAGAGGACATCTGTTCATCCTAGCTATAACCGATTACTTCTCTAAATGGGTGGAAGCTATACCACTCACCGAAGTAAAGACGTCAAACGTGATCAGTTTTATTAAACATTATGTTATCTATCGCTTCGGCCTACCTCGCAGGATCATCCATGATAATGGTCCACAATTCGCGAGCCATTTGTTCTATCGGTTCTGCGATAAAAATCGAATCCAGAATATAGCCTCTACTGCCTACAATCTAGCAGCTAATGGGTTAGCAGAAGCCTTCAATAAGACCATCAATAAACTTTTCAAGAAGTTCGTGTCTTCAAACAAGCACGATTGGAATGAGAAGCTCGGTGAATGTCTCTGGGCCTATCGTACAACGGTCCGGACTCCAACAGACAGTACGCCATTCTCTCTGGTTTATGGGAGCGAAGCAGTTTTTCCCCTAGAAATCTAGATTCCCTCTCTTCGAGTAGCCTTAGCCAGTGAGTTGACTGCCGAAGAAAGTTACCGTCTGCGACTACAAGAGCTCGAAGCGCTAGACGAAAAATGCTTATTAGCTCAGCAGCATATTGAGCTATACCAGGCACGCCTTTCCAGAGCCTTTAATAAAAAGGTGAAAGAAAGAATCTTCCAAGTTGGTGATCTGGTCTTAGAAGTGAGAAGACCAATGGTCATGATGCACAAGACAAATAAAAAATTTCAGCCTAAATGGGAAGGTCCTTTCATTATAGAAACAGTGTATTCTAATGGTGTGTATCGACTAACCAAACCTGATGGTGACTTGCTCATGATGCCAATCAACGGCAAGTTTCTGAAGAAATATTATGTGTAACCTTCATGAACAGCGTTCACAAATACCCTATTTTAGTCATATAAATGTACAGTGTAATGTTTGTGTGATTCAAAAAAAATTATTTAACTATTATCCGTATTTCAAGAGTCTTGAATACCCCATGGATAATAGGTCCTCTAAAAATATTCTCCAGTGGAATTATTTCCGTTTTGGACTCTGCCCAAACTCGGTCTGACGAAAACAAGTCACGTCCATATTGCCTCTGAACTATTTTCCGATAATTATTTCCCCATTGTGATGATTAAGAAACGTTTTGCCACGTCCATATAACCTCTGAGCAAAGCATTCATCAAGGATAATCACGTCCATATTACCTCTGAATTATCCACTCCTACCTAATGTTATATATCCTTCCACGTCTATATTACCTCTGGTCAGACATAGAACATCCTTTGCTCTTATATCCATATTACCTCTATTAGCAGCTTCTTTTCAACTTATTATCTATATTCAAAGAACCTTGAATATAAAATGGATAATAAGTCCACATCAAATTCTCCAGCAAAATACCCACCAGAAATATCCCTACTACGTCCACATTACCTCTAGTTCTGATATTTCACAAACTTTATTCATGAATTTTGAAAGCCAAAAAGATTCTTTATTAAAAACGTCTATCAAAAGACAGAGAAGAAAAATATACAAGAGCCTTGACGGCTAATTGAGCCTATTAGAAGAGAAAATCTAAGGGATACACAATCGATTGATACTATCCCTTAGAGCCACAATTTTGGCTTCGGACTTGCGATAGCACGGCGTCGCACCTCTCCTTGATGAGCAACCTCATCCTGGAAGGGGATCAGATTCACGTGCTCTTCCTCCAACTTCACCAGCTGTTCTTTTAAGTGGTCAAAAGTTGTGGCGATCATGGCGGCCTGAACCAAATAGTCCTCCTGTTCAGACGTCGTTGCCCTCAAGCTGGCCTCCAGTTGAGCAATCTCACTTTGGATCCATGCAATGTTATTATATTTCTCAGTAATCTGTGCAGCCAACTTATTCTTTGACGCAGCACTTGCCTCACTCGCAGCGTTGAACTGCTCATACTGATTAGCCAATTCACTGATCTATTGAAAAAGGGCATCCTTCCTTTCTTGGAAAGTAGCCCCCTCTTTCGCGAGAGCCGCAACTAAGGCCTCGTCTTCTGTACGGAACAGCAACGTCGGGCTCTGTTGTTTGGCATCCCAGAATCTGGCCACCTGACTCTCTAGATCATTCAGAACCCTCCTTAGAGCATTAGCCCGCACTTTATAGCCGGCGATGCTCTCAAGGATTTCCATCTGGCATTCAGTAACAGCCTTCACAGGGCTAAAGATGGCGTTCCAGTTCAAGACCCCATAAAGCTTTACTTTCAAGATAGAATAGAAAGCTTTGACAACTTCATGGGCCATCTCGCCGTCTTCGGTGGAGGTCGTCGGGGAGGAAGCTTGATGAAGTTATTCCGCTCCCGGAAGAGATGCCTGACAAGAAGCCAAACCTGACAAGAAAATAATATATGTATCAGTAACAAAAAAAGAGTGTAAAATAGTTATAATTTTGTACCTTCGACATGCTCAGCGCCAACTTGGGCTAAGTCATTAGTCTTGGCTTCAGGGAAATCGAGAGCAGGCCCAGGTTGTTTAAGAAGAACAATATCGAGGCCTCGAGCAGCATCAGGCTGGGTATCTTCCACGGCCCCAGCTGGACCGAAACCATATTCAGCAACAGCCTCCTCAGTAGGCTGTTCAACCTCTCCTTCTGCAGTCGATGCCGGCTTACTAAAACCAGGGACTACCTCTTTTTCTCCCCCAATGCCTTGGGCTATCTCTATGAGTGGTTCTTTCTCCTTATCTACAAGGGAATATACAATGGCAGTCAGCCTCACGAGGAGCACGCAAAATCGAAGTCAAAAAATATCATCCTAAGAGTGGTGCAAAGATTACGTACCCGCAGAAGGGTGAGCCGATGGGACTTGATTCTCGTCCAACTCTTTCATTATGGCCCCGATTTCAGACATCGCCCCCAAGGTGATATCAAAAGAAGGACTGGCTTTCTGGTCGCCACCATAATCCGGGCATTCGCTCTGATCATCCTTTGATTTAGCTTCCTTGATTGGGAAGGATGAACGTCGTATGCCGGTCGAGAACAAGGAGGGGACACTGTTGTCACATCCACTTCCTCAAACAAGGAGGTACCTGCCTCCGCTACAACTTTAGGATCCTGTACAAAGGACAAATGCAAGGGTGAGAAAGCTTCTAATGGCTTGACCAAAATGGCTATGGAGTCTAGGAAGGGATCTACCTCCCGAATGGTAACGGCCTGCGACGTCATTCCACTTCTTCCAGTTTGTCAGGAAGACCTTCTCAAGGGAGGTGAGCCAGCACCCACTTCCTTGGCTCTCCTTAGGGCAACAGTCTTCTTCTTCCTTTTAAAAGTTGGCTCCTGGGCCAATTCAGTTGAAGCTTTCCTCTTCTGAGGAGGATTGGGAAGAGCAGAATCATCTTTCGTATCCTCCTTTGGAGGCACTGCCGGATCCCTAAGGATAGCCCTCGATCGTGGTGCTACGACTGGCTTCACGGCTGGAGCAGCGCCAACCTTCTTACGGCCCTTCGGCGCCTTTTGGGCTCGTTTCGCAGAAGGGGGGCCAAACCGATTCCCCAATATCAAGCTGTATTCACGATCATACCGGGAATGAAAGGTATTGATCTAAACATAAAACTTGACGGCAGCATAGCACAAGTGGGTCTTATGCTTATCTGCGGGCAGAGTGAAGGTTGCCCCCGTGCATCCGGCGTTGTAATATATCCAAGCACGTGCCCCGTCAATTATGTTGTCTATTGACTCCAAATGTGGGCTAGTATTTCCCAAAAGGAGCTGGCTGTAGCCAAACTGCCGTACGAAACGACTCGGCAGGTATGGCTCCAGATAGGCATGGTTCCTGTTTCTAAGCACCAGATGCGACGACCTAATAGACTGAATCCAGTAAAATTCCCCAGCAGTCAAGCTAGTGGTATGAACTCCCTCATCCACTAAGGTATCTCATGTACTGCCACTGCTAGACGGAGGGGATACCCTGAAGAACTCGTAATTCTACAAGAAGCTTAAATCCCTTCTGCAAGCGGGTACACCAGTGATGGCCCAGTCTGCATCACGAAATCTGCAAAAAAAAGGCGTCTCACGCCAAAGAGTTCGCTGTCGGCCTAGTTCATCAAGGTAGGACAGTGCAACAGCAGCACCCCATCAAGAAATGATACGGAAACCCGGTCCGGGCGAAGTTGGTTCTGCCGTCAGGAGTCACCACATTTCTAACAAAATCTCGTAGACCCCGTTTAGTGGCACAGACCATCGCGAGAAGCAAGGCAAGCCGGTATTCGAATACCAACTTCACAGCAGGAAGTATTATGCTCTGGCTCATCCTCTCAATAGTCCCTGAACCCCTAGGGACTATACAGTCACAAAGTCAGATCATCAAGAAAGCTGCCAGCACGACTTTCTCCGACAACGGATATTCAGCTTGACGGAAGTAGTGGCCGATCGGGAACTTCCTTTCATGATCATCACTATCTTCAGCATCCACTATATCATAATCTGCCATCCGAACTTCTATCTCGGACTTGGTCATAGGTTTTAAAATCGAAAATGAGGCCAGGTCCTCTTTTTCTCCTTGAACGAAGACGTAGCCCGTCCAAGCCCTTGTGTGGGGATTGGCCCCCTCGGTCCTTCCTTTCTTATTGATCCTATGGCAGATGAGGAGGTGGCAGAATAACTCTTTATATACATTATCATCTCAGAGTTCTCATTCTCCCGGTCTCGGAGCTCCTTATCACAAGGCATGTACTCTTCATACGGCTCTGTGCCCCAAGGAAGCTTCGACACTTCTTGCATCTCGTGGAGAGCCAATCCCATCTCTCCGCTCGGAGTAAAAAAAGTACAAGTGTGAAGGTTGTATAACTCCGCCAAGGAGACAAATATTGGCCAGTTGACCTTTACGCCATATTGGGTAACCCTAATAGCATAAAAAAGGCCAGCAGTCTTCAAGGTGGCTTCATACGTGGAAAGCACCCAGTCAGTGAGGTTGCTCCAGAATGAAACTGGATACCTCCAGCCTTCCATCCGCATCTTTTCCACGGGATACGACACGTCCCCCGACATCATCAAATTGCAAAGCGTGTCGGCAGCATAAGGGTGGAGGTCAGTCGGGATGTCGATTATTACGGCACCATGTTGCAACCCCCTCGTGGAATATGATGTAGAACCCCTGACACACTTGAAAGTGTCCTTCTTCCAATCTCCCAAGTCGAACTGTATTCTTCCGGAGATGACCCAGGGGAGCTCAGGGGTTAGCTCCCATTTCATCTATCACCGCGCGGCTAAGACAGTGAACGCAGACAAAAGATACTGACACTCCATCAATGATAGCCATATCCTCTGATTGTTCAGCCTGACCACCCGTGGGCTTCTCAAGCGTATTGTCTCACCATCTTTGAACCCCACACTGTAACCGAACAGGAAGTACGACTTTTTGAAACGATGTGCCCCTTCGAGCAAGAGCTTCTCGTCGTTAATCATCTACTTCAGGAAGGTCTTGTCCTGTTCAAGTATGGCGGTCGTCCGTTCTGTAGGCTGGTTATGACTGATCTTGGCCTGAACCTTTCTGACCATGTTGGTTATGAGGCTTGTGCCGAGGACTTGGCAAGCAGAGCCGAAAGGGATTCCACCAAGTTTCGGGACAAACATGTCAACTACAAGGACAGAAGAGAAAGTCAGACTCAGGATCTGCAAAACAAAACTAAGTGCTGGAGGAATCCTATGCTATGCGCCCAAATGGCATACGAACGCATAAACATACAAACAGCATGTGGGCGCATAACATGCAGCAGCATGTGAGCACATAACATGTAGCAGCATACGGGCGCATAACACACCACAGTGTGGGCTCATGCTTCTATGGGCGCATATGAATGCTCACAAAAACATGTTGCCTTGGGCACATACGCACAGTCAGAGGAAAAGTCTGGGCGTCGCAAATTAACGCTCAAGACTTTGTTTTGATGCATAGCCTCACCTAGGATCAGGTCTTAGACTAGCGAGGATGCTGTCGCAGGAGAAGAGCCACTCGGTGCAGCCCTCTTGCCCTTCGCAGATCTCTTGGCGGCCTTGGGAGACATGGTTCGTGCAGAGAATAGATGAAAAATCTTTTGAAAGTTTTAAAGGAAAAAAGAGTAATGAATCATCTCTCTCTCTCTCTCTCTCTCTCTCTCTCTCTCTCTCTCTCTCTCTTCAAGGCCTATTTATAGGCATGGGCCAAACACTATGCTCCCACTACTCCTATGCGCCCACTACTCCTATGCGCACACTGCATACTATACGCCCACTATGGCTTATGCGCTCACATGAAGACCCAGTCTCTTGTATATTATGCGACTACCACTTGCTGACGTGGACAACGTATGAAGGATGGACCTCTTCAAATTCTATTATGATGAATCCATCAATTCAGATTTTCGAGGAAGATCTCAACAGCCATCTCTTTGACAGTCTGGCCAAACTCTATGCGCCCAAATGGAGAGCTATGTTATGCGCCCATTATATCACGAGAAGACGGTCCATGTTTCTTTTAAAGTATTTCGAACTCGTTCAAGTATCGAAAACTTTGAAGGAGGTCTTGTAGAAGCATGAAACTTTCAGCATTCTCGACAACCATGCGCCCAAGTCAGGGAGTTATATGCGCCCAAGCCAGGGAGACATATGTACCCAAGCCAGGATAGCCCACGTGCGCCCAAGTCACCAGAGCAAGCTATGCGCCCATGTTGATGGCATACACCCCCTATACGCCCACTCTGGACTCCTCCAGAAGGGGGTACATAGACCTGTTTCAGGCTATACGCCCAAGTTAGGACAGCCCTCTGACTCGTTCAACACCCATGATAAATCGTTGCACCGAAGCATACGACCACGTCAGTCTCCACGAGCAGTCGTGCACCGAAGCATGCGGCCACGTCAACCCCATGATCAACCCATGATCACGCAGTCTGCATGCACCTACACTCTATGCTCCGAAAGTAGGACTATGTGCCCACATAAAAATCAGTATATTTTCTCATATGGGCGCATAATATCATTCCAGCACGAAAATGACTATAAAAAGGGGTCTCATACCTCTTTAAAAGACGGAACGGAGAGCATTTCAAGAGCCAAGTTGCTGCCCTTCTAGCCAGTGAGCCAAGAGTTAGCAATTTTCTTAGGTTTTCTCTCACTTTTGTAATCGGAGTGTCAACGGAGTAAAGGAGCAATTGCTGCTCGATCTCCATCGTCCCATTCCCCAGAATTCTTTTTGTACTCGGGGATCCTCAGCGCAGGATCTCTCAGGCGTACTCGATTTGTGGTGCCTTGTGTCAATAAGAAAAGACAGCATTTCTTCTTCTTTTTTGTGTGTGTCCACAGTGCCTAAGTGATTAGTCATTCCAAATATTTTGAGTGCATCTGAGTCTTGATTTCACTCATGACCAGATGGGTAATCCTTGATCAATGTTTGTGCTAAACATCTGATTATTCCTAACAATGCCCAATCATATTGTTTTCATTTATGATCATTCCTGGGTTACCATGGTATATTGGTACAATGTTCGATCTTGTTTTATTGTACTTGTATAGACGTCGAATCCTAAGGAGATTTTCTACCCTCTTAGAGAATCCTGCATCATGATGTGACATGTTCGGATCTATTATACTACTCGCAGATGGGGAGTTATTAGAGGTTATGCGATCATACTCTACTGGTTACTACTTGCATCATAGCTTTACTCTCGTCTCATGTAGGGTAAAGCCTGACCTGATACTACTTGTACCATAGCTTTCCATTTTGGCCGGCCTGATTTCCAAGTTTACCTGTGCTTGTTCTTACACCATATCCTGTCAAATGGAAAAGCCTGATCTTGATCCAAGCCGATCACATAATGCTCTAATATCTCAAGACACTGTTTATATTTATATTATACATCAGATATTACTGTACTGTTTTACATTCCAGTATTTCATACCCTGACATGATATCCAATTTTATGTATCCTGTTTATATTCCAATTTTGATATTTCATCTTGTATTTTATTATAATTGTCACTTATAGAATTTGTCAATTCACATAGAACTACTGTTAGTTTATGTACTCGTTTCCACCATGACTGGATACGTTGACAATATTTTTAGAAGTTGTTATGCCCTCATTATTGGACTACAGGATGTTGTTGGCTGAGGCAGATTCGATATTCTTTCACCGTGAGTGTCTCCCATGAGTGCTAGGCCTGGTAGTTATTTAGTTTTGCTATTATTTTTCTTCTGTTTTATTCTTGTCTCATATGATCCTTTATAGATTCTAGTTGTTCTAGTGATATTATTATTATTTCTTGTCTTATCTTCCTTGGCTTTTCTAATGTGATATGAGTACCTTTATAGTTATGGATCTTTTACATGTTGTAGTTAGTATCGGGTACTTGACAGTGCTTTACCGTCGACACGCGGCATAGGCTGGACGTGACTCACGTATTCGTACCCGTATATCTGGGTACGGGTCATGATGATCATAAGTCAAAGTCTAGAGACTTAATGTAGAAGCTCATTTGTGTCTTCCAATAAGTATAGTTCATTACATCAAATAGTGGAGATCAATTTTTGGATTGCCCTTCACTTATGGACATTGATTTTATGGCTGCTATATGTAAACTCTCTACAGTGTTATATATGAATATAACATGCTCTGATACCAATTGTAGGAACGTTGAGCACCTCTAGAGGGGGGTGAATAGAGTGCGTGTGTGTGTGTAGCGGAAAGATAATCACCCAAAAAAAATTGTGCAGTGTCACAAGTGATAATTGCTAGGTAGATGATAGCAAACTATGTAACAAATTTAATGCGTAAAAGTAAATGGCATCAAAAAAGAAAACTCATGACACAGCAATATATACTGGTATCCCTCTAAGCTGACTAGTCCAGTCTCGAGTACTTTTGCTCGATGTTAATACACTATGGCACAAGCTTTGAATTCGAGCGCATGCATCTCTTTATAACCACGAGTTTTTATCCAAATTACTCGCAACTGAAATACCACAAGCTTTTTATCCGAAGAGCTTGTCAACTTCAAACAACAAGTGTAGAGAGAATACTTTGAAATTCAAGCTTTTACAACTCGATCAGACTTTTGAAATTGGAACCACGTTGGCACTTGAAGGCTGGGAGTTGTATAGCTTAGGGAGATAGGAAAGTAAATATAGAATGAATTGGCGAATAATAATAGGGAATTTAATGCCTATTTGTAGGTTTATAGGGGACCGAGTTCAGGCAGAGTTTGGTCCCCTAACATTCATAAATTCGAACGTTGGAGCCTAGTCTCTAGGAGGGAACAAACAAATAGCAAACTGGGTCAGAAACAATGTTCGGCATAACTGGAGCAGAACTCATGCATAACTCATGCCGAGTTCGGTCTGTATGGTTTATGTGGATTTTTTGGCCAGTTTGGTTTGGTGGACTAGGATGTTTGTTTAAGGTTTGATCTTCCTAGTGCCAACACGACCCAATGTACATCTTGTCCTATAAAAAACATAAAATATATAATAAATGATAAAATTCAGACATCCTTCTTGCACGAGAATAGCTGCGATATGAATTGCTGACTTTGTCCTGACGTGCTGACTGATGTGCTGATTATGTCGTTTCGAGTTATATCAAATCATGGTTCGATCAATATCAAAACTAGGTTGACCAAATGACTATTTGGGCTAACATACTGTGTCTTGTCCTGGGTCGTATGTCTCCGCGTACTCCTGCTCGTCTAATCATGGAAAGAAACCAGGTCCTCAGAGTGACGTAACAAGATACATAATGTACAAGCCAGAATATACATAAAGTAAAAGAGTCCAACAGTGTTACAACAACTAAGTGTATATGCAATGAAGACAACTTTAGATATATGGGGCTGTCTCGAATTGGGTAATCCTGCAGTGGCGCTCCCTCTAGGCACACGTCATTCAGTAACATCATCGTGTATACTACTCATAGCTCCTACGCCCAGTGACTGTCTTCTCCTTCCAATGAGTCTAAAACGGGTCGACTCCTCGACACATTCAGTTCCTAATGCGGACTCCAGTATATAGTACAAATGAAATGTCTAACATGAACTATGCCGTCACACGTTCCGTCGTACTAATAATTATTTGGGTATGGGGATACATGTCCTATATCTCAGCATCACCTCTCTGTGTCCAAAGTAAGTATCAGGGTCCTGGGAGATATCAGTGTATATATTCAACAGTGTAGGGGTAGTCTCCAATGGCCTAGGCTAAAAGTAAAGAACCAACACAGTCATGCTCGGACGCGTAAATATAATAATCAATAAAATTGGCATATCATGAATTGTAACTGAATTAGAAAAGACATAGTGGCAAGGTATAATTGTGTGGATCCGAGGCTGAATATGAGGAGCTGGTACAGGTCCCGAGTCCAAAAGGTCCAGAGGTCCTATAATATAAGTTTGGATTAACTTATCTAATATGTAATATATATGGAATATAATCATATGAAAACTAATTGTATAAGCTTCATACACAAAATTTTATGTCTATCTAATGGACTAAGTGTTTATACTCGTTTGTTTAAAACCACCTTCAAGATACATGTTTATCCTTACTATTTATAGAAGCAGTAAAGTTTATCATTCACCCATTTCTCTACTTACCACGAATGTCCTCGATCATGTGCCACGATACCCACATCTCCTTCCTTACCAAAACTGGAGCCTACTCACATGTGCTCTAAAACTAGCTTTTGTATACCTATTGTCAGTTCCTTTAGCTCCTCCTTTCCAAACGGACACAGCCCTCTACATCATATAATTCCAGTTAATGATGATTTGTTTGAATACACAAGTACTCATACCGTAATACATCATAAATCTTATCTAGTCATGAACACACCAACATATATTTATTTGCTCCCCCTCCTCAAAAGGGCCAAGAATCACAGCTAGTCTTCCAACACCAACAGTAGTAGAGAAGGGAATGCACACGTTATATATCCACTAGTGGATAACCCGTGCCATAATGGCACGGACACGAACCCAGCCTTCTCGACGTAGGCGTGCAGGCACCGGGCCAGCGCTAGGGAATTCTGGACGGAGACGCGGCCTCCGAACCCGGCCTTCTCGACGTAGGTGTGCAGGCACCAGGCCAGCGTCAGGGATCCGAGCCCGGCGGAGGCGAACACGGCAAAGACCACGGTGACGACATTCGGGACGGCTTGGAGACTCATGGAGGCGAAGACGCGCAGGGCCGTCACGTGGCGTCCGAGGACAGCGAGGTCCGAGACGGCGGCTGTCCAAGAGACGACGTCCTTGTGCGGCATTCCGTCGAACACCCGCAGGACGTGGTCGGCGGAACCGTGTCGGGAGTAGGAGGTGAGCAGGACGGTCTGCATGAAGGGGTCGGGCCGGAATCCGAGGGCGTGTGCATGGAGCGACCTGGCGGCGGCGGCGGCGGTGGTTTTGTTGAGCAAGAAAGAGAAGGTGTGGGAGTCGGAAGGGACGCAACGGCGGAGCATTTGGGAGTAGATGGAGAGTGGGTCGACAGAGATGGCAATGGCGGTGTTGAAGGATAAGGGGTTGGGGTTGGTCATGGCGGAGAAGAGGGAGGCGACGAAGGAAGGGTCGGCGACGGCGGTGCGGTGGAGGAGGCTGCTTGCGACAAAGGGGTTACGGAAGAGGCCGGCGACGACGGCGTGGGTGAGAATGGAGCGAAGGCGGTGGAGGGAGGGGCGGTGCAGGAGGAGCGGGATGCGGGGGTACTGTTGGAACAACCGGTTGCTCCGCACCCAACATGGGACATCCTCCTCTCTTATAGAGTCCGTTCATCATCTTTGAACCAAAGCACGTGGGTCGGACCAAAAATCTACTGTGTTTTATATTATAGATATCGATCTCATAAGGCCATACCCACAACATTTATTCATTCAAGTGTTAATCCCATAATGCACAGCAAGGTCTAGCATAGGAAAGAAAATTTACACTCACGCAATCATCACCTCTTATTTCTTTCATATATACTACTCTCCTAGGCAATTTTCTTTCTTCCCATGTAGATTACTTAAATGGTTTTCCTTATTGTCTGACTACCACAGAGGATCCATAACAAGTTCTCATTTTGTCCATCAACAACACATTTTTTTAGATGCCTAATTTCTCCTTTCATAATACACCCATATATACTCAAAATTTACCCCTATATTTATGATAGATTTAGGGAAGCATAAACGAGGACAAAAGAGTAGATTACTACCTAAAGTAGGAGGTATTCGGCATGTACGAAGAAGGGAGGGTATCTCCACTCGTCGTACGCTCCAAGGAACAGAAAGGGACTGCTCCATGCCGCGACGAACCCATGCGTTGGTGACTATTCGAAGTTGACAGAGCCAAACGTTCAAGCAGGAAGTCGACTCCTCCGATGCACGGAGGCTCCAATCCGCAGAAAGATCGTCTTGCAATTACTATGCACGACTGGCCGCTAATGGAGGGCACGATGCCATATCGATCGGAAGGCTCTACGGTGGAGAGGTAGGCTGCTCGAGTGGAGTGGAGGGAGGTGGCGGCTAGGGTTAGGTCTTAATCGATGGGAAAGAAAGCTATTAAGAGAGAGAGAGAGATATATAGAGAGTGTGGGCTGGTGCTACAGCTGGGGAGGGCGTTGTTGTCGACTGTGGATTGGCTCCGCAAGGACGTGGCTGGGCGCTACTGCACAGTACCATGCAGCGGCAACAGACTACCGCCCCAATCGTTACCACATGCGGTTTTGGTTCGGGTCTATCCTTGGGTTGGTGACCCGTTCGACCCGAAATAGGACGTCGGTCCTATACTGGTGCTTAACTAGCCTATGTATTAGCATATATATATAGAGGAAAATGTACCTAAGGTCGACCTTAGGTAAGTTACCTAAGGTCGACCTCATTTTTCTTACTTTACAACATTTTTTTCTTGAATTTTTTTTTATGGGATTCATCTACACCTTATTGATTGGCAACATACCAAATTTCAAGAAAAAATAATATTGTTTAGCCCCCTATCAATAAGGTGCAAAATCGACGGTGTAGCAGCAAAGTTTTAGACCGTCGATTTTGCAAGGGATAGATAGGGGGCTAAACAATATTATTTTTTCTTTAAATTTGGTATGTTGCCAATCAATAAGGTGTAGATGAATCCCATAAAAAAAATTCAAGAAAAAAATATTGTAAAGTGAGGAAAATGAGGTCGACCTTAGGTAACTTACCTAAGGTCGACCTTAGGTACATTTTCCTCATATATATATATATATATATATATATATTTTATATATATATATATATATATATATATATATATATATATATATATATATATATATATATATATATATTTAACTATTAAAATAAATTTATATTCTCAATCTAATAATAAATAAATTAGACTAGGACATATATATGAAATTTGAATTATAAACCTAAATAATAATATACTAAATAATAATAATAATAATAGTAATAATAATAATAAGAGGGTGCTTACAGGGGCTGCTCCGGCGAGGTTGGCTGTGGGTGTTTGGTCGGGCACGGTGCAGGCGTTGGTCGATGTTGGTTCGGTGACAAGCCGGAGTAGGTAGGTAGTTGTGGCTGGAAATTGGAGGAAGCTCGATAGACCAGGGTCGACAAGAGAAGGAGCTGGCAGGCAGAAGGATTAGGGTTAGGGCTTAGGGTTTTGGTCTGGGTGTGTTGACACAGGAAAATTGGTGTCCTGCGGGGAAGATAGTATTCGGTATTTCGGACACAAAAAAATATAATTATACTATAAATTAGTGGAAGGAAATAGATGGACACGGAGATGGTGCACGGACACAATTTGTGAGACTCGTCTCACAGTATCAATATTTATATACGGATACGTATTTTGTATTGTATTTCGTATTTTCTTGGTTTTCGGAATGCTTTAAATTTTTTCCAAATTATAGATTTTCTTCTTGACCGGCATACCGACGGTGTATCAGTGTATACCGATGGCATGCCGTCCGGACAGATTTTCTATATTTTAGATATTTTTGATTTATGATATTTTCATGAATAGTGTTTCTGATATTTTCATGAATAGTATTTCTTATATTTTCGTGAATAGTTTTTAGATATTTTGATGAATAGTATTTAGATATTTTTGTGAATAGTGTAGATGCATTCTATTATCCAATGGACAATTGATTTTCTTTCAATGGCTAGGATTGATCTAGAATGTGACATGGATCACGATCCAACGGTTACGATTAATTCCATCTTCTATATATATCCATTAAGTTTTTCTCTCCTCTCTCTTTTCTTTCTTTCTCTATTTCCTCTTCCCTCTTCCTCAAGCCTAGGAAAGCTTGGCCATGAGGCCTAGAGTGTGGTTTCGTGCCCCTCTTGGTGGTGGAGTAGAAGATTAGGCTTGGAACTTAAACCTAGGCAAGTACATCTTGCTCAAAAGTGACATGACAATACTATAATTTTGTTTTCCATAGAAATTAAAGTTTTATTGTTCTATAATATGCTCCTTTAAATCGTTAACATCTTTAGTATACAGCACTTTTGGTTTTGATCGGTAGAATTACGTAGATCTGAGTTTATAAATATAATTTTTGAGTATTTTGAGGTATTGATCTTTCAAATGTTTTAATTTGTGAAAATTAATACTTCCATGTTGTGGGAAATTTATTCAATTTTGACTTTTGAAAATCCGAATTTCGATTTAAAATGAAGTTTTTATGGCCGAAACAAGTTTTGGCAAAAATCTGGATTTTGTTGCTGTTTGGAAAACCGATATACCAACGGTATACCATAGTATACCGAAGGTATGCCAATTTCTACACCAGAAACTTTCTGTCTTTAGACCGGTATACCGCAATATACCGCCGGTATGCCATTTTATGCCGTTTTAGGCTGTTTTTGTCCGTTTTTGTCCGTTTTTGATATTTTCTCGATTGTAATGGACTCTTAACATGATTAGATGACCTTGGATAGTTAGAGAATGATTGTATAACACATGCTTATGATTTATGTATTGTTCTATGTCCAGATTATAGATAGTGGCCTGTCATGGTGCACTCCAGATTACTGTATATGCCTAGCTCGATTTAGTGGCTCGTAGTAGCGCACTCATGACTTGATTTTCTTATTGATTTTTAGACCCGAGAAATGAGTACATGTTCTTTCTTGATACCGTGGATATAGCTTACTAAATGTTAATCTATTGTATCTTGGCACTGGACAATCAAGTGTGAGTATTGTTCCGTGTATCACGTGATGTTAGTACGGGGATGTTCGTAAGTGATAACTTACGAATTACTCGTACATAACACACGTCATCTTAGAAAATTCTTGAGTGTCCACGACTTAAGAATTTGACATGAATATGATAAGGTAAATGAATAGTATAAATTCAAGTATATCATTGTAGGAGGAAATTTGTGTAACACCCAGTTTCTAAAAAGAGGGTAATTTTAAAATTTTGTATTTTAATTTATTTAATTATGATATTTAAATGACAATATGATTTTTGGTGATTTTTTTATCATTTAAAACTATTTTAAGTTATGGCTTATGATTTTGGTGTTTGACTAGTGTAACCTTAGAGCTAGCCATGTGATTAGGATGTTTGACTAGTACATTATAGCCTAGAGGGTATTTTGGGCATTTTAGGATTTATTTGAATTTATTATGATTTATGGGAATTTGTGTGATTTTAATATTAATTAAATATTGCTATGTGTTATGTTAGTCATGACTAGTTGAGACTTGTAGACTAACCTAGAACTAACCCTAGTCGGTGACCTAGTCTAACTCTAGTCAACCTACTTTTAGTCATTAGAGATTGGTCATAAGGTAGGAAGGATTACTTAAGTAAAACTAGTTCATGACTTATGGCATAAGTCAATGACTTATGATTTATCAATGTTGAGACTTGTGATTAAGCCATAGGCCCATGACTTAGGCCCAAAACCAAATTAAATCCACCCATGGCAGCCAACTTAGGGTTTTCCACCCCTATTTAATGCCTCTTCCATCTAGGGTTGGCCCCTCTTGGAAATAGATCTCAAGTTTGGAAAGAGGTAAGTCCCCAACCTTAGAAATTCTTAATTAATTTATTTTAGCTCCTTTTTAGTCCTAGTCTTTTACAATAGGATCTAATTTATGTTTATATACTGATTTTAGAGGAGCACCTCAGTTTGCATACAATTTGGAGATTTGGAGTTGCCATTTGGAATCCCCTCTTTGGAGCTTGTTCTTGAGTTTTGATACTCAATAGGTAAACCACCTAAACCCTTGTTTCTTCCTGATTTCTTTACATATAGGGCTAGGTTTTAGGATTTCCTAGCTGTCCCCGAGATTTGGGCACAATTCGTGTCCATTTCGTGTCCGTATCGGACACGTATCATGATAGGTGCATAGGTGTTTGTAGAAATGCTTCTTAGGAATTTATTTTCGAATTGTGAGATTCTAATTACATGGATTTGTAGATCTAGGTGTGTGTATCAATGTTTGTGAAGATTGTTTGGTGTTTCGTGTCCGTTTGTGTCAGGTTTTTAACCCTGGACATGCAGCACGAGCCCTAGGCTGTGTCCTCCATATCGGGGGCTAGAACTCGAGACACAGGACACTTCAGGACACGGTTTTTTGTGGAAAGCATGGGGCAACGACTGACACCATGCTCCCAGAATTTGGGAGCATGTCGTAGAGTACACGCGGCGCAATCACGCCCACACTGGCCGCGCGCTGTCGCGCGCAGGCGACTGGACACGTGCACAGACACGCACAAACACGTGTCGTGTCCACTGTAGACACATCGTGGACACGTGTCAGGCTATCCCACGTGTAGCCCTATCCTAGGCGACCACGTGGGTGTGTGCACATAACACGAAGTGTCGTATGTCGTGTCCTACACACACGTGCATGCGTGCACGATACTGTGCAACACTGGGTGCACCCCATGTGTTTGCAACGTGTTGGATACTTCTGTGTCCTGTTTTTGGACACAACAGTGAGTGTGTGACACGAGCATATATTGGTTATTATTTACCAACTCCTTATTTGTAAATTTGATGATTAATTGGATTCCAATTCTTGATTTCCCCAAATGGACTGATACTGTCGAAGTATCAGTGTTTATGGTACACTGTTCTTCATTTTTTATCTGTATTTTACTGATTTTAATATGTTAGGTAGTTAATTGGTTCACCTACATGTGTTAGGGTTGAAGTTCAGGTTAACTTTGATTTGTGTTGATGCAATAGGTTTTTGGTTTCGTTTTTGATTCCTGAGATATGGTGTTAACACAGTCACAAAAACTGAGATTTTTGTCATACATTTCCTAAGATTGAATGTTTAAAATAGAGCATGAATTGATTTCTCCTTTTTGCCTAACTGAAAACTGAGACTTGGTTATGTTGATAACTGAGAATGGTCCTTCTAAAAACTGGAATTTGATTTCCTTTTAAAAACTGTTTGAATGTTAAATTGACACAGTTTAACCCCATATTCCTGAGAATGTGATTCACTGTACACACAGTCACAAATCTGAGAATTAGTTCTCTTTTAGCTAAATTGGTTTTGATGAATCTGAGTTCATTTGTATGGTGCACTGAACTGAAAACCTGGAACCCTGTCCTTGCACTAAAATTCCAGAGATTTGAAATGCTACTAGGTTGTTCACTGATTTCTTTATCAATGTCAAGTATTGAATACCTGAGCTCTTCTATAAATCTGAGATTTCCTTTTCACTGTTTTCCTACACATGTAACACTCTCATGAAACACTCTCTTCACTCATGTCTTCCCCTCACAAATAACACCACACACCACCTTTTATGCTCACTGTCACACACAGGACACTAAGAACACACACACATATGCATTGCACTGTTGACTGATTTGTAAATGTATTGATTTCCTTTCCCTTTTCGAATGGATATTAAAATGATTTACTGTCACTGAATTAGGTCCCTTTCCTTCCTTCCTGTAAACTGGATTGAAGATTATTCCTTCTTAATATACTGATTGCCTTCCCATTTCATTTCAATGTTTGTTTCCATTCCTTCTATAAAAACTGAGATTGTGTTCCCTCCATATGAACTGAATTGGATGAGTTAATGTGATTCTCATGCCTAGTTTTGTATTTTCAGTATTTAGATGGGGGAGGGGAAAGGTTATCTAGAACCTGAATTGGTTTCCTGTCCCTTCCTTATTTTTCTGAACATGTTTTGAATGAAGGCTATTCATTAGTATTTTTCCTGTGAACTGAGGGTTATTCTTCCTGTCACTGCACTCATTTTCAATACCTGAGATTGGTTGACTGTTTTAAGCTGAGATAGAAATGACTTAATTATTGGTTTTGTTAGAGAATGGTTTCTTCCTTTAACATTTCACTGATTGTTTCCCGTCACTGATTTTTACCTGCTTAACTGTAAACTAAAATGGGTAATTGGTTATTCCTAAGACTGAGATTAACATCCATGTTTCCTAATTTCATACTACACTCCACTGTTTTCACACTCTCATGTTCATTCACTACACACACCTATTACACTATCACACACACACTCCATGCTCATCACACACAGTCACACACTCACACCCTAACACCATTGCCATGATCACTCTCTCACTTCACTAGTACACACACACATGCACTTGGACATATCTTGTGTTTCCTCCTCTCTATATATATATATATATTTGTATGTATTACATATAATGTTGTGTGGTTCACACATGTGGCCTATATGTGATTTTCCTACTAGTATATATGAATAGTAATATGTGTATTATTAAAAATAAGTATAGTCTTGTAGATGTGATTAAGGTTCTATGATATATATATATTAGCCTATGGCCTATGTGAGTGTCTGTGAGTTAGTGTAGAGTCTAGATTAGACTTGTTTAGTCTAGTTAAACTTAGAATGACTTGTTAGACCTAGATTAGACTAGTTGACTTAGGTTTTACTTGGTTGACCTAGTTTGACTTCTAGGGTTGACCAGAGTTGACCAAGAGTTGACTTTGGCCTAGATTGACCTAGAATCATGTAGAATGCATATTAGGACTTCATTATATCATTTTAGACTTGTTGTGACTTGTGCTGTTCTGATTAGGAGCCAGACACCTCTCCTCGGACAGTACATTTTATCCGGACACTCAGATACAGGCGAGTACATTCTCTGATCATTTCATATCCTGCTTAGAATTATTTTCCTGCTTTAAATTACTTTACTTGATACTGTCACGTTGGTCACACGGATTGGTACTATATGGATCTTTTCATGAGATGTTATCCCCCTCGGGAGCATCGGATACTGCATGTTTATGCGTTTTACGAATCATCACGTATCTCTATGCTTCCTCTGATTCACGAATCGCCTGTGACACATGTACTCTCATGTTCACAGAGCCTCCATGAATCAACTTCATGTATCACTCATTTTATGAGCCATGTGAAGTTTCACGAACCTTAACATAACTTGAACGGATCTTTGTGTATTGATTGGGGTTAGGGGAGTAGAAATAGACATGTGAATATTATCCAAGTAGCTGTAGTCATGAATCACTCTCTTAGCTGTAGTCATGAACCTCCTATGCCATTCACATGTTTATATTTTACTCTGACTCACTAGTCACTATTAGCTCTCTACTTATAGTAGATATTTCCATTACAGTTTTCTCTCTCTATTTACATACTGTATTTCTTCAGTATCTATATCTTACTTTACTGCATGATTATATTTTCTAACCTACTATGAACTGTTGAGATGTACTGTACTCGCTCATGTCCTGACTGGACCTGTTGAAAATATTACAGAGGACAAGGAGGAGGCCTGGGAGGATACCTTCTTCGGACAGCTCTAGCTGAGGACATCACCCCACTGCCTAGACTAGTTTAGTTAGGCCTTATCTTATTTTCATGTTGTCTTGAGACTGTTAGCTAGATTTTACTTCTGTTCAGAGATGTTGAGTTGTATATATTCTTTCTTATTCAGTAGCTGAGATATGTACTCTGGATATTTGCTGGGATATTATCTTAGACTATTCTATCTTCAGTATTTCCTTGAGTTTTATATCATATCGTGTTTTTTTCCTCCTTAGTTGTGATTGAGTTCATTTACTGCTTAGTATTATATTGCTAGATGTATGTTGACCTAGGACAACGTTCTACCGCCGACACTGCGACGTAGGCTGGGCGTTGTGACGTTCTCGTACCCTCACAGTGGGTACGGGTCGTGACACATTTTTAGTGGTGGCCCATGCAGGTCGAGTTTATGTAGCGGTATTCGAACTAGAATACTACTACAGCCTGCAGTAGAACTAGGATATATTTGGTAGTACTCAATCACAGTTAGGATTCCTTGAAAGATTCCTGGGATGACCCTTGAGAATCTTATTAAACTTTAATTTGAATCATTTCCCTTGCTTTATTGCTCTCACTCCTTGATTATTGAATTTGATTTTGTTGGATCGTTGTTGATTTGATTTTTCCCATCGAGATGAATTTTTATGGCCTGAGTTACAATATTTTTCTGATAACATATGTCGACAGGAATACAGGGATGGTAAAACGTCTACTTGGTTATGGAACCTAGAGTTTATCGCAGCTATATTAGCTGGCGTGGCGGAAACATAGAGACCTGACTTCGGATGTACGTATCTTGGTTATGAGATTTGGAATTCCTCGCAGCTATACTAGTCGGCATAGCGAGAATTCCAGATGACATGATTATAGAGGTGCATGCCCCTGCTATGGACTCTACCGTTTATCGCAGCCTTGCTTACTAGCGTGGCGAGGATTCTGAGTATCATGATTTCTGGACAGACGCATATGATTATCAGATTGTATCTTGGAAAGGTTCTTAAATATATCATCTCTATCTTCATTCCAGTTATTATAAATTTTTTTTTCCATCATCAAATAATTTAGGAGTAGAGATCTTCTTAGCTTTATAGAGCTTATGCATATGTAGTTCTTTCTTAGTGTGATGATTTGATGACTTGTGATTAGGCCCTTGTCTTAGGAATGATAGTATAGCCTGGCTTTAAATAGTAATTCTTGTAGCTAGTTCTCCTTTGTTGATATTTACTAGTTTTTCAGCCTTGATGATTGATTTATATTTTATTTCCTTTCTCTTTCTTTCAGTATGGCACCCATGACCCGAGCCCGTCGCCTGAGAGCAGCTGCAGCTACTGAGAGTGTGCCTCCACCTCCTACTGTTCAGGAGGTAGTTATCCCTCTATCCGATCAGGGGGTGGTGGCACCTCCTGCCATTGAGGAGATGGTGGTAGCCTCGCCAGAGAGTCTTCCTTCACCTCCTGTCGTTCAGGAGAGAGCTGCGAATTTGCTTGAGACCGAGAGCCCTTCCCTACCCCCTACACTCCATACTGTACCACCCGGGGGTTTGCTACTTGATGCAGCCCAGGTGTTTGCATTTTTCCAAGAAAGGTTGATGGAGTCACAGAGAGTTCATGAGGAGGCCATGAGGGAGCAAATCCAGAGGTTGCTACGTCTGCGGGACTCTGTGCTTCTAGGAGGAGAGCCTAGCTCCAAGAGGGCGAGGAGCAGTACCCAGTCCTACCCAGAGTTTGAGGAGTACCCATTTATCCAGTCTATATCATCAAACCCAGCCCAGTCTCCTGTCCAGCAGAGGCCAGCTGAGCCGGAGCCTATATGTGCCTACTGCAAGAAGTCTGGACACAAGTGGAACAACTGTAGAAAGAGACTAGGATTGTGCCTAATCTGTGGTTCAGCTGCACACTGGATGCAGCACTGTCCTGCTATACCTGCCCCAACCAGGGCCCTACTTCCAGGAGGGAGTTCTGGTTCTCAGACCTAGCTGGAGGTGAGTTTGACCTAACCTTAGTATTCCTTTTTGAGAATTTTGGATGCATCCCTTGCTTATATGTTTTGATACCTTGTGATTGCCTAGTACTGTAGCATGGTTGGTATAACTAGAAGAGACCACAGACTGATATTGCATGCCATGACCCCATAGGTTACACTTTTCAACTGTATGATTTAAGATAGATTTCTGAGACTTTGATTGCTGGGGGCTTAACCTAGAAGGGGTGCGACCATCTTAATTTCGAGGACAAAATTTTTATAAGGTGGGTAGGCTTGTAACACCCAGTTTCTAAAAAGAGGGTAATTTTGAAATTTTGTATTTTAATTTATTTAATTATGATATTTAAATGACAATATGATTTTTGGTGATTTTTTTATCATTTAAAACTATTTTAAGTTATGGCTTATGATTTTGGTGTTTGACTAGTGTAACCTTAGAGCCTAGCCATGTGATTAGGATGTTTGACTAGTACATTATAGCCTAGAGGGTATTTTGGGCATTTTAGGATTTATTTGAATTTATTATGATTTATGGGAATTTGTGTGATTTTAATATTAATTAAATATTGATGTGTGTTATGTTAGTCATGACTAGTTGAGACTTGTCGACTAACCTAGAACTAACCCTAGTCGGTGACCCTAGTCTAACTCTAGTCAACCTACTTTTAGTCATTAGAGATTGGTCATAAGGAAGGAAGGGTTACTTAAGTAAAACTAGTTCAAGACTTATGGCATAAGTCAATGACTTATGATTTATCAATGTTGAGACTTATGATTAAGCCATAGGCCCATGACTTAGGCCCAAAACCAAATTAAATCCACCCATGACAGCCAACTTAGGGTTTCCCACCCCTATTTAATGCCTCTTCCATTTAGGGTTAGCCCTCTTGGAAATAGATCTCAAGTTTGGAAAGAGGTAAGTCCCCAACCTTAGAAATTCCTAATTAATTCATTTTAGCTCCTTTTTAGTCCTAGTCTTTTGCAATAGGATCTAATTTATGTTTATATACTGATTTTGGAGGAGCACCTCAGTTTGTATGTAATTTGGAGATTTGGAGTTGCCATTTGGAATCCCCTCTTTAGAGCTTGTTCTTGAGTTTTGATACTCAATAGGTAAACCACCTAAACCCTTGTTTCTTCCTGATTTCTTTGCATTTAGGGCAAGATTTTAGGATTTCCTAGCTGTCCCCGAGATTTGGGCACAATTCGTGTCCATTTTGTATCTGTATCGGACACGTATCATGATAGGTGCATAGGTGTTTGTAGAAATGCTTCTTAGGAATTTATTTTCGAATTTTGAGATTCTAATTACATGGATTTGTAGATCTAGGTGTGTGTATCAATGTTTGTGAAGATTGTTTGGTGTTTCGTGTCCGTTTGTGTCGGGTTTTTAGCCCTGGACACGCAGCACGAGCCCTAGGCTGTGTCCTGCATATCGGGGGCTAGAACTCGAGACACAGGATACTTCAGGACATGGTTTTTTGTGGAGAGCACGGGGCAACGACTGACACCATGCTCCCAAAATTTGGGAGCATGTCGTGGAGTACACGCGACGCAATCGCGCCCACACTGGCCGTGCGCTGTCGCGCGCAGGCGACTGAACACGTGCATAGACACGCACAAACACGTATCGTGTCCACTGTAGATACGTTGTGAACACGTGTCAGGCTGTCCCACGTGTAGCCCTATCCTAGGCGACCACGTGGGTATGTGCACGTGACACGAAGTGTCGTGTGTCGTGTCCTACACACACGTGCACGCGTGCATGACACTGTGCAACACTGGGTGTACCCCATGTGTTTGCAACGTGTTGGACACTTCTGTGTCCTGTTTTTGGACACAACAGTGAGTGTGTGACACGAGCATATATTGGTTATTATTTACCAACTCCTTATTTGTAAATTTGATGATTAATTGGATTCCAATTCTTGATTTTCCAAATGGACTGATACTGTCAAGTATCAGTGTTTATGGTACACTGTTCTTCATTTTTTATCTGTATTTTACTGATTTTAATATGTTAGGTAGTTAATTGGTTCACCTACATGTGTTAGGGTTGAAGTTCAGGTTAACTTTGATTTGTGTTGATGCAATAGGTTTTTGGTTTCGTTTTTGATTCCTGAGATATGGTGTTAACACAGTCACAAAAACTGAGATTTCCTGTCATACATTTCCTGAGATTGAATGTTTAAAATAGAGCATGAATGGATTTCTCCTTTTTGCCTAACTGAAAACTGAGACTTGGTTATATTCATAACTGAGAATGGTCCTTCTAAAAACTGGAATTTGATTTCCTTTTAAAAACTGTTTGAATGTTAAATTGACACTGTTTAACCCCATATTTCTGAGAATGTGATTCACTGTACACACAGTCACAAATCTGAGAATTAGTTCTCTTTTAGCTAAATTGGTTTTGATGAATCTGAGTTCATTTGTATGGTGCACTGAACTGAAAACCTGGAACCCTGTCCTCGCACTAAAATTCCAGAGATTTGAAATGCTACTAGGTTGTTCACTGATTTTTTTATCAATGTCAAGTATTGAATACCTGAGCTCTTCTATAAATCTGAGATTTCCTTTTCACTATTTTTCTACACATATAACACTTTCATGCAACACTCTCTTCACTCATGTCTTCCCTTCACAAATAACACCACACACCACCTCTTTATGCTCACTGTCACACACAGGACACTAAGAACACACACACATATGCATTGTACTGTTGACTGATTTGTAAATGTATTAATTTCCTTTCCCTTTTCGAATGAGTATTAAAATGATTTACTGTCACTGAATTGGGTCCCTTTCCTTCCTTCCTGTAAACTGGATTGAAGATTATTCCTTCTTAATATACTGATTGCCTTTCCATTTCATTTCAATGTTTGTTTCCTTTCCTTCTATAAAAACTGAGATTGTGTTCCCTCCATATGAACTGAATTGGATGAGTTAATGTGATTCTCATGCCTAGTTTTGTATTTTCAGTATTTATATGGGGGGAAGGTTATCTAGAACCTGAATTGGTTTCCTGTCCCTTCCTTATTTTTCTGAACATGTTTTGAATGAAGGCTATTCATTGGTATTTTCCCTGTGAACTGAGGGTTATTCTTCCTGTCACTGCACTCATTTTCAATACCTGAGATTGGTTGACTGTTTTAAGCTGAGATAGAAATGACTTAATCATTGGTTTTGTTAGAGAATGGTTTCTTCCTTTAACATTTCACTGATTGTTTCCTGTCACTGATTTTTACCTGCTTAACTGTAAACTAAAATGGGTAATTGGTTATTCCTAAGACTGAGATTAACATCCATGTTTCCTAATTTCATACTACACTCCACTGTTTTCACACTCTCATGTTCATTCACTACACACACCTATTACACTATTACACACCACACTCCATGCTCATCACACACAGTCACACACTCACACCCTAACACCATTGCCATGATCACTCTCTCACTTCACTAGTACACACACACATGCACTTGGACATATCTTGTGTTTCCCCCTCTCTATATACATATGTATATTTGTATGTATTATATATAATGTTGTGTGGTTCACACATGTGGCCTATATGTGATTTTCCTACTAGTATATATGAATAGTAATATGTGTATTATTAAAAATAAGTATAGTCTTGTAGATGTGATTAAGGTTATATGATATATATATATATTAGCCTATGGCCTATGTGAGTGTCTGTGAGTTAGTGTAGAGTCTAGATTAGACTTGTTTGGTCTAGTTAAACTTAGAATGACTTGTTAGACCTAGATTAGACTAGTTGACTTAGGTTTGACTTGGTTGACCTAGTTTGACTTCTAGGGTTGACCAGAGTTGACCAAGAGTTGACTTTGGCCTAGATTGACCTAGAATCATATAGAATGCATATTAGGACTTCATTATATCATTTTAGACTTGTTGTGACTTGTGCTGTTCTGATTAGGAGCCAGACACCTCTCCCCGGGCAGTACATTTTATCCGGACACTCAGATACAGGCGAGTACATTCTCTGATCATTTCATATCCTGCTTAGAATTATTTTCCTGCTTTAAATTACTTTACTTGATACTGTTACGTTGGTCACACGAATTGGTACTATATGGATCTTTTCATGAGATGTTATCCCCCTCGGGAGCATCGGATACTGCATGTTTGTGCGTTTCACGAATCATCACGTATCTCTATGCTTCCTCTGATTCACGAATTGCCTGTGACACATGTACTCTTATGTTCACAGAGCCTCCATGAATCAACTTCACGTATCACTCATTTTATGAGCCATGTGAAGTTTCACGAACCTTAACATAACTTAAACGGATCTTTGTGTATTGATTGGGGTTGGGGGAGTATAAATAGACATGTGAATATTATCCAAGTAGCTGTAGTCATGAATCACTCTCTTAGCTGTAGTCATGAACCTCCTATGCCATTCACATGTTTATATTTTACTCTGACTCACTAGTCACTATTAGCTCTCTACTTATAGTAGATATTTCTATTACAGTTTTCTCTCTCTGTTTACATACTGCATTTCTTCAGTATCTATATCTTACTTTACTGCATGATTATATCTTCTAACCTGCTATGAACTGTTGAGATGTACTGTACTCGCTCCTGTCCTGACTGGACCTGTTGAAAATATTACAGAGGATGAGGAGGAGGCCTGGGAGGATACCTTCTTCGGACAGCTCTAGCTGAGGACATCACCCCACTGCCTAGACTAGTTTAGTTAGGCCTTATCTTATTTTCATGTTGTCTTGAGACTGTTAGCTAGATTTTACTTCTGTTCAGAGATGTTGAGTTGTATATATTCTTTCTTATTCATTAGCTGAGATATGTACTCTGGATATTTGCTGGGATATTATCTTAGACTTTTCTATCTTCAGTATTTCCTTGAGTTCTATATCATATCGTGTTTTCTTCCTCCTTAGTTGTGATTAAGTTCATTTACTGCTTAGTATTATATTGCTAGATGTATGTTGACCTAGGACAGCGTTCTACCGCGACACTGCGGCGTAGGCTGGGCGTTGTGACGTTCTCGTACCCTCACAGTGGGTACGGGTCATGACAATTTGTACTACCATTCCCGAGCTCCAAGGGCCCCATGAGGCGTGGCTCAACCCTGGTAGGCAAAGGCTCCATGACCTACGAAGTTTGCGCGTATTGATACACGATCGAGTCACATGTCATGACGGGTTACGGCACAGTCAATTATATATGTTATATAATACGATCGAGTCACATGTCGTGCTGGGTTGCGGCACAGTCAATTATATATTTTCTTTTACAAGTATATGATATGGTTGTTCATGTTACAAGTCAAGACACGTTTCATCTGTCAGCAGTCTTGTTGGGCAATAGATGTACTACTCGTACCCCTGGACATCTGGGTATCTGCAGTCAGGTAGTTACGAAAATCCTCAACTTGCATACTAGTAATTAGGATTATGATAACCCTAGCTAGTTCATGATAGAAAGCCGTATGCAATGATCGGCCGTGTACTTTTGGTTGTGCGTTACTTTATATGCTCTTATGTCGATGAGTGGCCAGAGGCTAAGTTCTGCTAGGGAAAAGATCTGCAATCCTGGTCCTTGTTTGGTTTAAGGGTTGTGGCTCCGATTTCTAGTAGTTCCTAAGTCCCTTGTTGCTCATTGGTTTATTGTTCTCTATTGCTATATGGTTCAGTATTTCCATTCAGTCATTTATATTCTCGAGATACGTGCATTGGTACCGCACTAGTCTCGACCCATATTTATTTATTTCTGTTGTTATGTTGTTGAGTTGTTGTTGGGCTTTGTCGTTCACTTCGAGCGTTCCTTGTGGTACTTACTATTTGGGGTCTGACCCTACTGGTTTTGCATGGCCAGGTTCCATAGTTGATCACGAGGATCTACCGTCTTCTCCTTCGGATGGTTCGCACTCAGAGGACCGACATGGATTAGCGAGTGGGTTACCTTTATTTCCTACTTTATCTTGCACTTTTATTTTATGGTGTATTAGACAAGGACATATGTTAGTCCTTGTTTCTGGGTTTTGTTTCCTCCATCTTAGTACGGCGTGTATGTATATTCTAGACAGCTACTAGTTGTACATTTACGTACCTTTTGTATAGTCAGTTGATATATCTTTTATTATGTCAGCTCTCATGATTATGTATGTACTTGTGTTTGGGATGCCTTACCCATCTCATATATGATTTACTCTTTAATGCTTCTTATGTTGATTGGATTGGGATAGGATTTGTTCGACCTTAGGAGTCGTCAGTGGCATGCTAGAGTACACCCACTTGTCTTTTAGACAGCTTTGATCGTATCTCGGTGTATTGGCATACTCTGATATACGTAGCTGGCTTTGTTTCACCCCCGATCTCCAGTATACTAGTTCTGGGGCGTGACAGGGTTTTTTGGTGGCCCATGCAAGTCTGTCTTCAGACTTGTGGGGGATTAATCTTGTTAGAATCTCAATCCTATAGTTGTCTTCATTTGATCTTCCTTTGCTTATCACATTCTCATTTTCCTTGAACTGTAATCATGCTTGGCATACCCTTGCTCTATTCCTGTCCATTATTGATATCATGTGTCCTTATCCTTCAGGGACATCCCACATTCTTACCTATTTCTTTTGTGGATTTTATTGCGCTGTCTTATTCTATGGTTCAGGTAGTATGTCAGCATCAGATCCCGCCTCCACAGAGTCAGGTACCAGTACCATCTCAGCATCTGGTGGCAGCTCAGTTTACTTCACTCCAGTCAGTTCAGCTAATAAAGTCAGCCTGATCCCATGTTCAGCACCTCCTTCCGACGCAGTCTTAGCAGATTTAATGTCAGCATCCGGCGCAGTTTTCCCAGGTCCAGTAAGTCAGATAAAATCAGCAACAGGTAAGAGCAGCTATCCTGATGCATAGACATAGAGAGTTTGTTATCATTGAATAGATGTTGGCTAAGGGCAGTCAGATTATTAGTAAGCTTCTGAGGCGTTCCTTCAGTCATTCTCATTCTTGGGTTCCGTCGACTGCATTGTATTCCACTTATAACCGGAATAGGATGGTCGACTTGACATATTCGACAAGTGAAGGCGAGTTTCTCGTACCACTCATCTGCCTCTGTATCTCGTGATATGCGATATCTATCATGTATCCCGACTACGTAGGTGCGTCCTGAATTAGAGTCATGTCTTCGACTAAGTCATTGGTACCGACTTACTTCGAAACTTGACCCTTGTCCACTTTGAGTCAGCATAGGCAAACGAGGACGAATCCCTACTAAACTGACTCAGGGGTATATTATTCCATATGCCTCATTTTCTTGTATTATATATGTATGTATTTATTATTTTTCGCATTTATTTAAATTATGTATCTCAAATATCACTTGTACACGGGATGTTTTCTTTCGATGTGTTATAATTTTACATTATTTTAGCATGTGTATTTTTGTTCGACTGGCTTTAGGAAATTCTGACGGAATTTTTCTAAGTTGTGGAGAGTTGTGAGACTCGTCTCACAGTATCGGGATTTATATACGGATACGTATTTGTATTGTATTTCGTATTTTCTTGGTTTTCATAATGCTTTAAATTTTTCCTAAATTATAGATTTTCTTCTTAACCGGCATACCGACAGTGTACCGGTGTATACCGACGGCATGCCGTCCGGACAGATTTTTCATATTTTAGATATTTTCGATTTATGATATTTTTATGAATAGTGTTTCTGATATTTTCATGAATAGTGTTTCTGATATTTTCGTGAATAGTTTTTAGATATTTTGATGAATATTATTTAGATATTTTTGTGAATAGTGTAGATGCATTCTATTATCCAATGGACAATTGGATTTCTTTCAATGGCTAGGATTGATCTAGAATGTGACATGGATCATGATCCAACAGTTACGATTAATTCCCTCTTATATATATATCCATTAAGTTTCTCTCTTCTCTCTCTTTTCTTTCTTTCTCCATTTCCTCTTCTGTCTTCCTCAAGCTTAGAAAAGCTTGGCCTTGAGGCCTAGAGTGTGGTTTCATGCCCCTCTTGGTAGTGGAGTAGAAGATTAGGCTTGAAACTTAAACCTAGGCAAGTACATCTTGCTGAAAAGTGACATGACCATACTATAATTTTGTTTTCCATTGAAAATAAAGTTTTATTGTTCTATAATATGCTCCTCTAAATCGTTAACATCTTTACTATATAGCAATTTTGGTTTTGATCGGTAGAATTACGTAGATCTGAGTGTCTAGATGTAATTTTTTAGTATTTTGAGGTATTGATTTATCAAATATTTTAATTTGTGAAAACTAATACTTCCATGTTGTAGGAAATTCAATTCTATTCAATTTTGACTTTTGAAAATCCGAATTTCGATTTAAAATGAAATTTTTATGGCCGAAACAAGTTTTGGCAAAAATCTGGATTTTGTTGCTGTTTGGAAAATCGGTATACCGACGGTATACCATAGTATACCGAAGGTATGCCGATTTTTGTACCAGAAACTTTTTTTTTTAGACCAGTATACCGCAGTATACCGTCGGTATGCCATTTTATGCCGTTTTAGGCTGTTTTTGTCCGTTTTTGCCCGTTTTTGTCCGTTTTTGATATTTTCTCGATTGTAATGGACTCTTAACATGATTAGATGGCCTTGGATAGTTAGAGAATGATTGTACACCCTATATACATGGAACATGCTTATGATTCATGTATTGTTCTATGTCCAGATTATAGACAATGGCCTGTCATGGTGCACTCCAGATTAATGTATATGCCTAGCTCGATTTAGTGGCTCGTAGTAGCGCACTCATGACTTGATTTTCTTATTGATTTCTAGACCCGAGATATGAGTACATATTCTTTCTTGACACTGTGGATATAGTTTGTTAAATGTTAATCTATTGCATCTTGGCACTGGACAATCAAGTGTGAGTATTGTTCCGTGTATCATGTGATGTTAGTACAGGGATGTTCATAAGCGATAACTTACGAATTACTCGTACATAACACACGTCATCTTAGGAAATTCTTGAGTGTCCACGACTTAAGAATTTGACATGAATATGATAAGGTAAATGACTAGTAAATTCAAGTAGATCATTGTAGGAGGAAATTCGTACTACCAACCCCGAGCTTCAAGGGCCCTATGAGGCGTGGCTCAACACTGCTAGACAAGGGCTCCATGACCTACCAAGTTTGTGCATATTGATACACGCTCGAGTCACATGTCGTGCCGGGTTGCGTCACAGTCAGTTATATATGTTATATGATACGATCGAGTCACATGTCGTGCTGGGTTGAGGCACAGTCAGTTATATGTTTTCTTTTACAAGTATATGATATGGTTGTTCATGTTACAAGTCAAGACACGTTTCATCTGCCAGCAGTCTTGTTGGACAATAGATGTACTACTCGTACCCCTGGACATCTGGGTATCTGCAGTCAGGTAGTTGCAAAAATTCTCAACTTGCATACTAGTAATTAGGATTGTGATAACCCTAGCTAGTCAATGATAGAAAGCCGTATACAATTATTGGCCGTGTACTTTTGGTTGTGCGTTACTTTATATGCTCTTATGTCGATGAATGGCCAGAGGCTAAGTTCTGCTAGGAAAAAGATCTGTAACCCTGGTCCTTGTTTGGTTTAAGGGTTGTGGCTCCGATTTCTAGTAGTTCCTAAGTCCCTTGTTGCTCATTGTCTTATTGTTCTCTATTGTTATATGGTTCAGTATTTCCATTCAGTCATTTATATTCTCGAGATACTTGCATTGGTACCGCACTAGTCTCGATCCATATTTATTTATTTCTGTTGTTATGTTGTTGAGTTGTTGTTGGGCTTTGTCGTTCACCTCGAGCCTTCCTTGTGGTACTTGCTATTTGGGGTCTGACCCCACTGGTTTTGCATGGCCAGGTTCCATAGTTGATCACGAGGATCTACCGTCTTCTCGTCCGGATGGTTCGCACTCAGAGGACCGACATGGATTAGTGAGTGGGTTACCTTTATTTCCCACTTTATCTTGCACTTTCATTTTGTGGTGTATTAGTCAAGGACATATGTTAGTCCTTGTTTCTGGATTTTGTTCCCTCCGTCTTAGTACGACGTGTATGTATATTCTGGACAGCTGCTAGTTGTATATTTACATACCTTTTGTATAGTCAGTTGATATATCTTTTATTATGTCAGTTCTCATGATTATGTATGTACTTGTGTTTGGGATGCCTTACCTATCTCATATATGATTTACTCTTTATTGTGTCTTATGTTGATTGGATTGAGATAGGATTTGTTCGACCTTAGGAGTCGTTAGGGGCATGCTAGTGTCCACCCACTTGTCTTCTAGACAGCTTTGATCGTATCTGGGGGTATTGGCGTACTCTGATATACGTAGCTGGCTTTGTTTCGCCTCCGATATCCAGAATACTGGTTCTGGGGCGTGACACAATTGAATAATGGTATTTGGCTATGGTGGCTAGATGGTGGTGATGGTTAGGAATTTGTGGAGGAAAACAAAGGGAAGCTCCCAGGTGGAGGATTTTCTAAATAGTTAGGATTGAGAATCCAATTGTCAAATCCTTCCATAAATTTAAATTCAAAAAATATTTAATTAACCAAATCTAAATCACAATAATAACAATTTAAAACAATATCCAATATTTTCAAATAATTATAAAATATATTTTTGTAAATTTAAATTTAAACTAGATTGATCAAATCCCAATCTAATGATTGTTCACAATAAGAATTTTAAATAATATTCAATATCATCCAATAATTTATAAAAAAAAATTCATAAATACAAGTTTTTATTTCATATAATTATGGCAAGTTTCTTTGTCATTCAAAAATAGCTATAATTTTATTTACAAAAATACAAATATATTATATTTTCTAACTCAAAGTTTAAAATAAAAAATAAATTTTTTTTTTGAAAATTCAAAAACAAGGGTTACACATCAATATGTAGAATCTTGTGACAGAGTTCCCTAAAGTCTATAGGATGAAAGGATGCAAACTTATGAAGTCATTTAAACCGATGCATCTTTGCTCACATTGACATACTAAATCTCATGCAAAAGGTAGTCAAATTAACACTTTAGGAAACTACTTTACCTAAAATTATCATGGGTGCCCTATAATGCCATGTTGACAAACACTACAAGAAAAATGGCTTTACTTGACGGTTTATTTTTTACGTTCGTGCTAAACCATCAAAGAATGTTTTTATCTTGACGGTTTTAGACATGCGTCAAGAAAACATCCATTTTTTTGTTGTGTATCAAAATTTGACCATATTACTTAATGGTTTTAGATGAACCGTTATGAAAAACTGTTTGATTTATTGCAGTTTGGTTATAAACGTCAAGTAATGCAATTGCGAAAAAATTTGCTTATTTTTAGGCTAATTATAAGGGCACAGGTTTTTTTGATCGGGGCTAGCCAGGATTAGGGCTAGCCAGGTTTTGAGAAAATTTTACTCGGGCTGTCCAAATTTTTCATTCAGGGGCTGTCCAAACCCCACACCCCCAAATCCGAAAAATCACTCTCATTTCAAATTTTCACTCTCTCTCTTCACAAACCCTAGCTTTCTTCTTCTTCTTCTATCCATCTTCTTCTTCTCCACCATTTCCATTCTCACATCTTCATCAAAATCCTAGTTTTTTTCTCATCATCATCATCTTCTTCTTCTCCACCATTTCTATCATCACCATCTCCATCAAAATCCTAGTTTCCTTCTCTTTCCCAATTTCGATGGCACCCAAAAAATTAAATAAACCCTAAAATGTATGAAAATAAAGGTTAAATACTTCTTTCCTCACAAAGAATGCATGGAAATAAATCCTAAAATGCATATTTCACTCTATTATCAAAATTGAAATAAATCCTAACATGTTTTTTTCATTCGGGAATGTCGACTTTAGGACTGCCAGAAATTGTGGCAGTCCTGAAAGTAACTTGCTGTACAGCAAGTATCTTTCAGGACTGCCTCAATTTCTGGCAGTCCTCAATATGTCTAGGACTGCCAGAAATTGTGACAGTCCTGTTGTAGAGCATGTCCCTTTCAGGACTGTCACAATTTCTAGCAGTCCTCATTACTTCTAGGACTGCCAGGAATTGTGGCAGTCCTCATTACTTTCAGGACTGCCACAATTCCTGGCAGTCCTCATTATCTTTTATACCTACCACTTGGATAGCTCTGAGTAATTTTTTCAGTGGCAAACTTGTAAATAATGGAAAACTATCACTTGGACAGCCCCGATCAAAAAAAGCTGTGCCCTTATAATTAGCCTATTTTTAGATGTCATTTTGGTAAAAATTTTGATTTTGTTTTCCCATTGTTAGGGGTGAGCATCGGTTCGGTTCGGTTCAAACCGAACCGAATATATGAAAATCGAAATAACCGTAAACCGTATTTCTCAAAACCGAAAACCGAACCGTTTTTATAAAAACCGAACAAAATCGAACCGAATTAATTCGGTTCGATTTTCGGTCGGTTCGGTTTCATGGACCAATGTGCATGGCCTTCAAGTTTTTAGCAAAATGAGCATATTTAAATAAAAAAATATGACATTATTGTATTTATGAATTGTTATATTACATAGAGTGAAAGATATTAGTATATATATAGATTGAGGGTAGATAGAGAGAGTGCTCAAAGAGGCACCGACATAGAATAGGAGAAGAGAGTGAGCTCAGTTAGGGATTAATAAACATTAGTATATGTATATTGTGGGTAGTTTGATAAATTACTAAATCTAAATCGGTTTTCGGTTCGGTTCGGTTTTTCGGATTAAGAACCGAAAACCGAACCGTTATTTCAAATTTTCAAAATTTTAAACCGTAAACCGAACCGATAACCGAAAAATCGAACCGTTTGTCATATTTCGATTCGGTTCGGTTCGATTTTCGGTTTTCAACCGTTATATGCTCACCCCTACCCATTTCAACCGTTATATGCTCACCCCTACCCATTGTCATCTATATTGACGGTTTGACGGTTTTATATTGGAGAGGTTGTTTGGTTATATGAAGGGATTCCACAATTATTTTTACTTTTCATGAGCGTTCTCTCTCTTTTGTCCTCTTCTCTTCCCCCTATCTCATCCATTTCCCTTTTTCCTCTTCTCTCCTCTCTCGCTCTCATCTTTCTCCATTTCTTCTCATCTTCGAATCTCTCGAGCCCTAGTTTTGTACTGAAAAAACCCTAAATTTGTGGAAATTGGGATATAATTAGGGTTTTAGAGATGCATTTGAGATCTGGATGGACCGGATGCAGGAGTTCCTTACCATTACGAAGAGGTTGAAGAAGTCTTCTTTTCGGCACCAAGCTCTCCCGCCCCGAACTCAAGCAGGTCCGATCACTATTTTTCTTCAATCTATATATTTTTTCTTCTAGTACCTAAATCATGTTGAAGAATCCGGCTTGGATTGAAAGGAATAAGCACTAGACGGTGGTTAGCTATTATGACGATGACTCCGCCATCGCCATCATCTTTGGCAAAGTGGACGAGCATCGACGGCCTCCAATGGATCCCATTTCTCTCTCTATCACTCTCGTAGTGGCTGACCAGGTCTTGATCCCAACTAGGTCTCAGTCCCAACTCAACCTAGGTGGTTTTTGCTCAATTTTACTTGATTAATTTACAATAATTACTTAATTTTGCTCATTGCAATTTTTCTGATGAATTCCCAACTCCTCTGAAGTTATTCAATTTTTTTGTTATTGTTGTTGTTGTGTAGGTGAGGAATATATTGGAGAACCCAGAATGGAAGATGTTGTACCAATATGAGATCCCTATGCTCACCAAGCTCCTCCCTGGCGGCACCGAGGTCTCTGTTGTCTTCTTTTTAACTCAATTTCCTTTCGTGGCCATTATATGTTCGATTGAATACCAGTACTAGCATGTCACAAATAATGATATGTTTGTTAAATATGTCACATTGGTCAACACATTCTGTCAGAAAGCATTATTACATATTGAAGGTCAGGATATGGACATGGCGAGGCCAGAGCACTTGTTCAAGTGCCTCCTTGTATAGTTTAGAGTGTCCGTGTTGTGCACAATACATGTCCATGTTAACATACGACACATGATTTCGAGTATGCATGCCTCCTAAGACTTAAAAAGGAAGCTGGGTCATGTGCTCAACCATTGCTTGGTTTCTGATTCTTTTCTGACAGTTCATGTAAATATGTGTTTTCTTATGCCACTATTTGAATAGCTTTTACTTGCTCCCCTTATGGACTTTGGTTACCATTAAATGGCAAGGGCCATTGCTCTGACTCTTTTTTTAATTTGATTTGGGGCAATGATTTGCATTGCGAGAAGGAGGGAGGACAATATGTGCTGGGGTATCTTTAGAAATTGCATAAGAAAACACGTATTTACATGTTCCGAATCTATAGTATGATTTTATAGTTAAGAATCAACAAGCGTATAGGGGGTTGAATAACATACAATTGTAGTTTAGAACCATCACACATATTGGAAAATAAAGTTAAAAAGAGAAGGTGATACCACAAACACATTATGAAAGGATATTTTGTGGTTGATGTATCTTCAGAGAAAAGGTCCAGAACTTGCTCATTATAGATTTCAACCATTTGAACATGAATCTCATACTTGACATCTGCCCGCGTACAAGATATCTCAAACAAATCATTCAGAGCCAAGTAATTGATCCCCATGTCTTTAGCTGGTCCATCTGATGGGCCACACTGGCATCCAGATATAAGACTAGTGAGTCTATATCAGTCCATTTATGGCATTAGAAGCTATCACTTTTAGCGAAGATAAGCATTATCTTACCATTGTATGTGTTTTTCTAGACCCTGTCTGACCATAAGCAAATATGCAAACGTTGTAGCCATCCATGACAGATCTAACTAAAGACTTGTACACATCCTCTGCAGAGTTCGATAATAACACGAGAAATGTGATATTATTAGCATAAACACATGCAGAAGATCTCTAGAATTTACCTTGGGAAGAAGTAGGGCCAAAAACTTTGTTGAACTGAAACATTTTATGGGTATTTTGTGGCTTAAGTGGAACGATAATCATCAAGGAGCCATCTTTTCCGATGTAATCTATTGACAAACTTGCATCCGAGCGGAAGCTTGGTCTTATTCTGCAGAAGACTCCAATGTTTTCTGGAGAAATATATAATTAGAATCATCCTTTACTTTTGTCATGTTAGCTACAACTTACAAGGGAAAAAAACCTTTTAATTCTTGGAGCATATTATATAGATGCTTATTTTCTTTGACGGAATTATGATACCCAAGAGCAGCAGCAGAGAGCCCTTGAACTTGAGTTCCTAGACCAACAAAAAATATAACAATAGATATACATTAGGGTTAAGTGCAAATAAAGATCGTAATCATATAAGTTATAGTTTGCGATTTCCATATAGCTTAAACAAGTTTCCCATTGTAAAGCTTTTTCTTCACATACCTAATAGTGTTAAATCATTTTGAAGTTGGGATTGCAAAGCAACAAACTTTGCTCTGGTCATCGATAATAAGGCCTTTAGTTCCTGGAAAAATAATGCACTTCAGAAAAAATAAAATAAAAAAGAAATATCCACAAAATAATTGGAGAAGAAGTCTGAATGTTGGCAGTCAACCATAATTTCAGATGCTGAGTATTTGAATAGATTGCAGTTGGAAACTTGTTTATCAATGTCCATAGTAAAATGATCATCTATAAAAGATAGAATTTGGTGATAAAACTTCAATATCAAAGCATATAAATACTCTATAATATGAATCAGAAATTTGTAAGTATCAGCTCATACTTTGAGTATTCGGAGGAGAACAACCTAGTCATCATATGGAAATTTTGACACAAATAATATCATGTATAAATAGAAATATACAATTTTACATTTAACAACTTGTTGTCGAGCACCTTCGAAACTATTAATTCCTAGATGACATCATGGATATGAAGATATTTGGGTCAAAGGTTTCTGAATAAGTATTCTCATGAATAAGTAATACTTCGGATGCATAATTAGATATTTCAAATTTGGGAGCTTTCCAAATGTCAAAACTAGTTGAATTAAGTACAACCATTCCAAATGTCAGGTAACTAGTCATTGAGTTTGTCCTCAAAGTTTGTTTCTTATTCCTAATTACATCCAGGAATTACACACAAATAGTCATGAGTTTGTATATGGATTAATGTACTCATTTTAGTGTTGGAGTATATCACACACAAGTAAGTCATGAGTTTGTCTTCAAAGTTTGTTTCTTATTCCTAATTTCTTGATTGCTGCCAAACAAGAAGGTCTGGAGAAGAAGTTTAAGCTGACAACTACAATTAGCATTAGCAATATGCATCTTTTTGATCCAAAGGGTGTCATTAAGAAATACGATACATCTTTTTGACAATTTATTTCTAGCTTTGGTATTCCTTGTTGGTACTAACATAACTTCTCTATACATGAAAATAATGGGTTTCGTTATTTTAGTCATGGATGATGCCACAGACAGTTAGTGAGAGGTTTGGAAAATGTTTGCTTAAACATAGAGGAAATAATGTTCTAATTGTCATGGATGATGCTGATATTCAACTTGATGTTCGATCCATTCTGTTTGTTGCTGTTAGTACAGCTGGCCAACTTGATGTTAGAAGTATATTGACTCACTTTCTAATCACCTGAGGGCTCTTCCCAGAATATGAGCTCATTTGTACTAAGCATTTACTCTTCCCAGAATATTTTAAGGTTCAATTTTTGTTTGGAGTCGGTGTGGTTACACAGTAAATGGTTAATGGAATCTGCCCATATTTTGTGATTGGTGTACTAGTTCTATTGATGGGCATTTTTTTTAGGAAACATGTTTCCTTTTCTTTTCTTTCAAAACTTTGATAGTGGTGTAAGCGCAATATACACAAAAAGCCACAAAATACTTTCAATTGGCCACAACTAGACTAGCCCGAGGCATGCTTAGGCATTTCTTCAGCATCATCCCTCTAGCATGTTATAGCTGCAAAAGGCACTGTATAAATGGCATTATCTTGATTCGATCAATTTAAACAACTTTGTAAGAGCATGTTTGAATATAAGTAGAAATGCTACGATGCCCGACGGGGGCACTTGTACTGATAATTTTGAAGTGATGTGTCAGAAATCCTTGTTTTTGCATCTGTGATGGCAACACTTGGTCTCCAGATAATATACCAATCAATGCCCTCTTTGATAGTTGATGTGAGCATCCCATAAATTATTGCAAGTCCATTTTTGTTCTTCTATTATAATTTCTTCAATTATTATATTGGCATGGGGGTACCATTTATGTTTCTTAACCAATGTTTTGAGGTTAATCTTAAAATATCATGTGCTCACCTTTTTGGCATCTAAGTTGCATTTCTCAACTTATTCAAGTGACTCATATCAGTACAATTGTAGATGCAGGTTATTTCATTGCTCCATATAATCTTGAAAGAATCAGACAAGCAAAAGAAGCCAATAGAGTGTAGGTCTGATTGTCTGTCTTTCCTTAGAAATTAACAGGATGACTTTGTTAAATTGTTAAATGGACATGCTATTGATTGTACACTTTAGTGTCATGGTTATGTCAAATGTCATTACTCTTACTAACCAGATATTGACACTAAAATGCATTTGATTATACATTCTCACTTATTGAAAGAATCACACAAGCAAAAGAAGCCAGTTTTTTGTTGTTTGTCGTTTGAGTATCAATATCAATGGCTTTGAGTATTAGTGGACTACTTTAAATTTTGTTTCATGTAATCTTGTACTTTTGGATCTTCTGAGAAATAGTTTGGTTTGTTTATTATCTTTATTTCTCACATATTACCACCATATATTATGGACTGATTTTTAAGCTTTATGTAATTATGTTTTTGTGTGTTATGTATAACTGGTTAGTGTAAGCTTGATCTGAGGACTACTTTGGACGTATAGATCTCCTTAGGACTACTTTGAAAACACAAATATGTTGTGACCATCTGAGGACAGACTTAAAAACACAAACATTCTTAAAAACTTTCAGGTTGTACTACATGAATTTATTTTGATAATTGTTGAGTTGTCTATAATATTTGCATTATTGATTGCAAATTGTTAATGTAGAAGTTCATACTTCATAGTTTTTTACTTAATTCTTTTCCTTTTTGTTTTGTTGCACCTGGTTGTGACCACCTGAGTACTATTTTTGGTGCACAAATAAAAGTTGTACTGTGATGGAAGGATGTGCCCCGGTTACAGATGTATTTTGGTTTACTTGCATAAGTTATAAGTTTGTGGTTGGACAAGTGTTGTATATTTGCGGTTGGACGTATGTTGGATGTGTTGAAAGTTTATGGTGTATGAAGGGTATACAGTTTGTTAATATAAAATTTTGGTTTTATAGTTATTTGATGTATTAAATCTTCTAGATTATTGATACTATGTGTGTTCGATTCATGACATGTAATTATAAATGAAATTTTGGCTTTAGCTTCTGGTAACAGTCATAAAACGTCAACAATTAACTCAATCTTGCTGCAGAAGGGCTTTTTATTTTCAAATTTAACCGTGAATAAATAATTTCCTTGACGGTTAATAACCGTTATCTAGGCCGGAGTCGAGAAGAGTTTTCAATTACATTGACGGTTTTTCAAAACTGATTTCTTAACGGCTAAAAACAGTTGTAGAAGCATGAAAAATATTAAGGAGACGCATAGATGTCATGCATCCAAAATGTAAATATTCCTAAAAGTTGGAAGCTGTTAGTTTCTAAAGGAAAGATACATGTTTAAGAAGAGGGCCATTCAGATGCATGGTCCATTCAGACGCATGATCTATTTTTGTCTCTTGTGTGAAGAGACAAGTCTTGAGCAGTGTGTAGTGTTCAGACTGCGAGGAAGGTGTCAGTGATTTCGTCATCATCATCATTATACTTGGCCAGCTGTAAAAGAAGAAGTCGTATGCGCCTACTTCCAGGTCAATGTTTGCGAGAAAATAATTGAAGAAGCTATGCATTCGAGTGTTGACCGACGCATAGTTATTCGGAAGAAAGTTATCATTTGCAGTAAGCAATGAGTGAAGCTACGCGTTCTAGTGTTGAATGATTCATAGTGTCTCAAAGAAAAGTCATCATTCGCGGTAAGCAATGAGAGAAGCTATGCGTTCTAGTATTGAATGATTCATAGTGACGCGAAGAAAAGTTATTATTTTGCAGTAAGCAGCCAATGGCTATGCGTCTAACAATATTTTGACGCATAACTAGTCTCCAGCAAACTGATCATGTGCTGACATGGCGGTGATTTGTACAACACATCTCAAAACACGTGGTGAGCAATACGTGATTCTCGAACATGTTCATTCCCAACTAATCCCCAGGGCTCATGCGCCTACTCAAACTCAAGCATCTCTGAGGCAGAAGACAGTGTATTTTCTGCACATACGCACATGGCTATTCCAGTAAAGAAAAGCTATAAATAGAGGACAGTTTCTTCCTCGCAGGAGACATAGAGAAGGAAAGACACACGAAGAGAACACATGCATAAGGAAAGACTACGTAAATTGCTTCTTTGCCTAGAACTTTCAAAGACAAAGAGTGAGCTTTCAGAGATAAAGTTTCCCTTGTAATCGAAAGTTCATCAACCACCAAGCTTCAACAACTTCTGCATCAGATCGTCAACGTAGTAGAGAAGTCGAATTAGACTTAATCTTCCTCGCTCCAATCTCCAATTTTTTTTATTGTACTCAAAATTTTTGTTTAAGATTCTTGTTGTACTTCTTCTTTTTACAATAATACAAACGATCCCTACATTTCCTAGACTCTTTTTGTGTTGAAACAAAAATGACGACTCTACTGGGGACGACTTTCTCCACTAATTAGAAAGTGGTGGCGCAATCTGATATAAACAAGCTAGGTTCAGTTGAGAAGATATTGGTCGTACGGTTCAACCAACAAGCATATGAAGCAATATTGTCGGACAAGGACTCTACTCCGACTATCAAGAGGCAGAAATCCATGTATGTTTGTAAGACTTGGGTTCTAAAGTCTTTCCTTGCTCTCCCTAACACCGCTGAGGGAAAAGGAAAAGCTCTGGCCTCTGTGAGCCTGATTTATAGTTCAGAGGCGTATGGCTCAATACTAGCCACAATATTGTATAAAGAAGTTCCTGTTATCCAGACGCATGAGACACGCCATGCGTCTTAAAGAGGCTCAACCAATAAGCTACAAGCTAAGCTCTATGTTTTTCATGAGAAGAAGAATGTTAAGCAGACGTATGATAATCATGCGTCTGGAAAGAAAGTCAATGCTTGTAACGGAGCCCTTCATTCCAATGTGGGCAAAAAGAACGTACAACTTTTGAATTCCGGCAGAGGAAAAACACTACGATGCTAAGAATTTAAATGTTGGGACTTTTGCCTCACAATTGGTGCATCAAGGTGAAGGTTTTGCCTCAATACAGAACTTTGGATGCATAAATGGGGATAGGAAGTCTATTTTCCACAGACTTTCGTTTTCCAAAGATTCTATGCGTGATGAAAGAAGCTCGATTCATGCATCCATCTGTGTTATACGTGCTGATGATGGCAAGCTACACAAGACGAAGTCTATGCGCCCCAGCCAGTCATCTGCCTCTCTTCCACACAATGTGGACTCATGTACATTGCCTAATGTACATAAAATGAGTTTGCATAACAAAGCAACTCAAGATCTAAGTGTTGGTGGTTCCTATGTACGTAAAATAGGTCAGCGAGTTAAGAAACCAACTCTTCCATGTATGGACTTTGTTCCGGCGCATAGAAAGGGAAAGGAGGTGATACACCTTTCTTTCGATTTGCGTGATATACTTCGGCATAAACGTAAATCAACAGAGGTGTCTACAAACACAGTTATGTCTTATCAGAGGCATTCTTTTGCAAAGATTGTTATCAACTGCTGTTGCTCAAAGGCAGTTGATTAATCAAACAGGCGATCAATTTTCACCAAATTGCAACCAAACTCTCCGAATTTGTCCTGTTTTGGACGACAACTTTCGGATAATGAAGATGAATTATAAGAGGCCTCGGTCTATGAAACATCTACTCCAGGTGACAACCAAGAACCTTCATCCTCTTCATCTGGGAGAGATCAAAGAGCTACTTCACCTGAAGGGGTTTATCAAAGAACCCGTTCCCGATCTAGGCATTTCTCTAGTGCACTCCATACTCATGAACAAGATAATACTGGGGGGTAGCATCCTTCCAGTATTTGACCATTCCACATCACAATCTGATGAGAGAGTACCTCACATTTCGGAAAAAGATGATGCAGTTTCACAATCATGATCAAACAGTACTGGTTCTGGTGCTTCTTTGCATACTTCTCCATCTTGCAGTCCATATATGACTTCTGTATACGTAACGGGTAATGAAGAAGGTGTTACTAGTGATCGACAAAGAATTGATACTCAGGAGAATATGTTACAAAATAATATGGCAGTGATGCAGCAGATACAAACGACCATGAACCTGCAAACGACTCTGCATCAACCTCATTCATCAGTTCAGTCTCCTGTCGATCAAGATACAGTGGGGGTGTCTTTTAACCCTAATCATGTCACCAATAGTCGAAAATGTCTCTACGCCAGTATTACAACATGCACAACCGACTATCATACAGTCGACTCTTGCAAGCCAGTCAATCGATACTATTGAAGCTATTCGGGGAATCAATGCTCGATTGGATGACATCACTTCGAAGGAGAAACTTCATCAGATGGAAATGTCACGTCCTTATCCTTCAGAGTTGGATGATGTAGTTTTTCCTCCAAAATACAAGCCTCAATCCATGATCCCGTATGATTGAACAGGCTCTCTGAAGCAACATTTGACGTACTTCTATTCCCAAACCGTTCACATACTAAGTAATGCTGCACTATAGTCCAAGTTATTCATTGGTACATTGATAGGTGTAGCTTTTGAATGGTTCTGTAATCTGTCGGATGCTTGTATCAAAACATTCAAAGATTTGGAGAAATTGTTCCTTTCTAGATTCTACAAAGGAACAGGGGACGTCTCTATATCAAAACTCATTGCCACAAAGGAAAATAACAAAGAGTCGGCCCGTGAATTCATTGAACGGTTCAGGAGGCTGTCGATGAAATTGCATCCTGGGACTCCTCAGATGGTACTAATTAACACACATAGGGGTAACTTTTTACCCACAGTCATATTCTATATTGGCCCCGGAGATTATAATAATTGGCTAGCCTTCATCGCTGCTGCTGAGAAAGCCAAAGACAGTCCAGGTCCTACATTTGATTGGACTGAAGTCATCTGATGACAAAGGGAAGTGTCCCCAGAATAATAACACTTATGGGGAAACCAACAAGGGAAAAGAGTCCTTCACAGTGGATGTTTCTGTAGCTACTTCCCAGCCTAAACTAAAAGCTCCAATTGCTTCAAGACCTAAGCCACATTATACCTTCAATGAAGCCCTCACACTGAACATGTTCTAGGTACTGATAAAAGGGAACAAGCTTCAACTTCCTCCACCTCGAAGGCCTGAAGAAGTAGGGCAAACCAACGATCCAAAGTATTGCTTTTATCATCAGTATGTACATCACTCTACGAAGGATTACTGCATATTGAAGAATCATATCCTGTAGTTGTTGGATTCAAAGGCCATTACACTACATACAGATAAAAAATAAGTTTATGCAAATCTTGTTTCTCTCTAGTTTGGAGACTTCCCTGTAATAGAAGTGCAAGATGGTGTCACATCGATACCAAAGGCAACGTTACAAATTGCCAATCTCCTTCGGGCTCGCGATTAGACGACTGGACTTGTACCACTTACTATCAGCGTGGTGAAGTCATGTAGATCCGTCATGATCTTCTTGAAGTTGTGGATCAAAAATCTGCCTCATCTACTTCTAAGACTCAAAGCAAGAAGAAGAAGAGTAAGTCATGCAATATGGTTGATGGAGCATTGGTTGGAGAAACCAGATTCGAAAAAGCATATCAGCATTTCTCCAATCAAGATAAAGAAGATAACCCTGTTATTGTAGCTCATGCTCTTAATCTACCTACCATTCAGGCTTCATCTGGGTCTGGGCCATCAAAGCAGACTACAGTAGAAAAGAAAAACAGAAAGAGGTAAGGTTCGATAAGTCCCTGAAGAAACCTAACTCTCTCAAACTTGACAAACCTTCTAATTTTGACATATTAGCACAGCTTGCCAATACTCCAGCTCGACTATCCATATTTGAGCTACTTCGTCTCTCCAAAGACATTCGCGATGCATTGAGTGAGGCATTGCAGCATGCAAACTCTTACCTATCTCAGATGGCGGAACCTGATGACGACCCTGGGACTTGTTCACATTGTCATAATGTATCAGAGAATATTTCCAATATCACCTTTACTCAGGAGGACATGTCATTGAAAGATAATTATCATGATAGACCCTTGTACTATACAGGGTATATCGGGGCTTGTAAGGTGGACCGCATTCAAATAGATCCTGGCTTATCTGTTAGTGTGACTCCAAGAAGTCTGCTTCAGGTGTTCGGGATCCCAATGCACAAGGTGTCACCTACTTCTACCACCATTACTTGCTTCAATGTAGGATGATATCATCCTCTGTAGAAAATTTGGCTTAATTGCTAAATTGTAAATCTTCGGACAGAAGTCACATGTTATATAATTGACGCCAATGTCTCTTACAATATTTTATGGGGCAGCCGCAGGTACATAACAATCTTTTGGTACCATCTACTCTTCATCAGTGCTTCAAATATATGAACAATGAAGGATTAGTGTGCACAAAATTTGCTTACGTTGATCCTTTTATGGGGTTGAAGTTTACTTCTATGATTCAAGGTTGTATAAACCTCGTGATCAGAGACATGTTGATGATGAACCGTCGCATCTGATTTTAAACAAATAAGACAAGGTTATACATGAAAAAGAAGAAGCATCTACTGGTCAGACGATAGATGAACCTCTAGCCATATACTTGAAAGTTCTTGTGTGGAAGGAACCAGTTGAAGAACCCATAGAGATATACTTGTAGGGCCCTGTATGGAAAGAGACAACCGGAATTCCTCATGAGACTCAATATGGGGGTAGTACACCTTTTGTTGCTGACTTGCGTAAAACTGATGCCAGCGTCAAGGCTGAAGAACCTCTAGTATTCGATCTTAGAACGAAGAGATACGAACCATTGATTATTGACTTACGCACTAAGAAGGAGCAACCGTTGGTGGTTGATCTTCGCCGAAGCAAACATCCACCTCAATCAGATGAACCATTTGTGATCAATCTGACCCGTTTCTCCATTACTGCAGAAGCGAGTGTTGTACATAAACCTCCATGATTAAACTTTCCGAGGATGTTTTCCCGGAAGAAGAAATCATGTACATACCTAATAAAAGAACTTTTGCTTTTGATTACTTTGATGTTCCTTTAACTAGCTTAAGGACTACTGACTTTTTGTGCTCCCTTATCACGAATACAAAGTTGTCACTGCCTGTGTCTATTTCTTCTAAAGATAGTACACCATGTCTATCATACGAAGATTCTTATTTTGAGGTGCCATCTAGGTCTATTGGTGAAGCACCGATTATATTTGGTTGAGCAGAGGTTCATAAAGAAGCTTTGGTCGACGAGCCTGAACCAGATTTCGATGGAATGCAATTATACCAGTATACTCCTTAAGAAAAGAATATCATTCAAAGAATAGACTATGACTTAAATAGCCAGCAAGGTCTCAACTTTGGTAAAGGCTGTCGCTTGCCACTTGCGTATCCCAACACCGAGAGGGAAACTGCAAGACTATTATCGCGATACTCGATCTGGATTGGGTTATGTAACTCCTCCGATTACACCAGAGGTATCAGAAGAAGAAGACATCGATACATGTTCCCATTCTTCCTATTCCTCACTATGGGATTCAAATCATAGTATTGGGGCAGTATTCAAAGATGTTTTCTCAGCTTATATAACATCTGGTGATCAAACAGAGGATGATGACCCTCTTGTGGAACCTTTTGAAGTTGAAACTTGGGCGCAACAGTTCGATACTCAATGGAAAATGAGATTTGAATAGTGGGAACCTCCAACCGAAGATGAAGTGGTTCAATTTAATGTAGGTGATCCAGAATCGCCTAAACCAATATTTATAAGCAAAAGTTTATCCGATGAAGACAAACATTCACTCCTTGATCTTTTCAAAGAATATATAGATGTACTTACTTGGAGTAAAGAGGAAATGCCTGGGCTTGATACGCAGATAGCAATGCATCGTCTTAATATACTTTCTAATGTCAAACCGGTAAACCAACAACAACGACGATTCCATCCAGATATGATGGAGGCTATATTGTGAATGAGGTAAAGAAACTCATAGACAATGGCTTTGTCCTAGAAGAACAACATCCTGACTGGGTTGCCAATATAGTCCCGGTTATGAAAAAAATGGGAAGATGAGTTTTCTCTTCCAATCACGGACCAAAAGATGAGTTTCTCTTCCAATCATGGATGTTATGATTGATAACACATATGGCTTTGAACGTATGTCATTCATGGATGGCTTCTCTGATTACAATCAAATTAAAATATTTCCAGCAGACGAAAAGCACACATCATTCCGAACACCGTTGAGGGTATACTGCTAAACAGTGATGTCCTTCGGTTTGAAGAATGCAGGAGCTACATATCAACGCGCCATGTGTATAATTTTTCACTAGCATTTGCGAAAAATGGTGGAATGCTACATCGACGACATTGCAGTTAAAAGTCGTTCAAAGGGCGATCACCTTCAAGATTTAAGAATGGTGTTCGAATTGATGCGTGAGCTCCAAGTCAAGATAAATCCAAGGAAGTCATTCAATGCGCCATGAGTACAATTTTTTGCGAGCATTTGCAAAAAATGGTGGAATGCTACATCGACGACATTGCAGTTAAAAGTCGTTCAAAGGACAATCACCTTCAAGACTTGAGAACGGTGTTCGAATTGATGCGTGAGCAGCAACTCAAGATGAATCCAACGAAGTCATTCTTAAAAGTCTCCATCGAAAAATTTCTTGGATTGGTCATAACTTCAAAGGGAATACATATCAACCCTGACAAAGTTAAAGCTATCTTAGAAATGGAGCCCCCAAAGAACATTAAAGTACTTCGAGGCTGACAAGGCAGATATGCTTACATCCGAAGGTTCATTTCAGATCTATCCGGGCGGTGTCGTCCTTTCACCCAGTTAATAAAGAAAGGAGTTTCCTTCTTTTGGGATGAAATATTTCAGTAAGCATTTAAGGTCATTAAAAGATATCTCACCAATTACACAATATTTGTGGCTCCGGTGGTGGGCAAACCATTTTTGTTGTATGTTCGTGCCATTAAACATTCTCTCGACGTATTGTTAGCCCAGAAGAACGACGAAGGATACGAACAAGCTATCTATTACTTGAGTCGTATGATGATCGGCGTCGAACATAGATACAATCCTGTTGAGTAAGAGTGTCTCGCATTAATATTTGCAATTCAAAAAATACGACATTATGTAATGGGACAAACCATTCATGTTATATCCAGGGTTAACCCTATCAGGCTTTCATGACTAAGCCAAGTGCGCTCAATTTTTGCCTTGCTACATGGGTAATGTTATTATCCCCCTACGATACGATATATGTACCTCAGAAGGCAGCAAAATGACAAGCTCTGGTTGATTTCCTAGCTGCACACCCGATAGCGGAAACTTCCAAGCTATAATATAAAATTCTAGATGAAGTATTGGAGTCTAATACGATGACAGAAGAATCTGTTTGGAGGTTGTTCTTCGATGGAGCCTCAAGAATGGGTCCAAACGGTAACATTATAGCAGGAGTGGGGGTAGTGTTGATATCCTATGATAATATGGTCATCTATCGTGCCTATTCTCTTATGGAACCTTGTTCTAATAACGTTGCAGAGTATAATGCTCTACTTATTGGACTTCAGTTGGTTAAACAGCTCGGGGTAGACTATCTTGAAGCTTATGGCAATTCTAAGTTGATAGTTAGTCAAGTTTGCGGGGAATATGAGGTTTGTCATGAATATCTTATTCCGTATCATCAAACAATGCTCGAGATTGTTGATACTTTCTTTGGATTCTTCATCGAGTATGTGCCTCGGTTACAAAATATAAAAAGCAAATGCATAGCTGGTTTGGCAGTGTCACTGGCTATCCAGTCAACACCTAGAAGTCAATTACAGTGATTGGTCAAGAACTATTTTGTACTAAAATAATCTGGATGTTTGTCAAAGCTATTCAGCAATAGTGGATGTCAACCTCAAAGATTGGAGATTCCTATTTATAGAATACGATGTTTATGGAACCCTCCCTGATGATCCAAAAGAAGCTATTTCAATCAAGAGGCATTCGCTCCGTTTCTTTTATAATGCAGCTACGAAAATGTTGTATCGAAGATCATACGATGGTCTCCTTCTAAGATGTCTATCCGAAGAAGAAGCTAAACATGCTCTTCGTGAAGCTTTTGTTTGTGGTATTGACGAATGGTTTCCCGAATCAATTGATCTTCGCTATACTGGTGGTCTTCGTATCCCTTATTTCGATTTTTTTAAATGACCCACGTAGCGGCCGCAGCGACGATCTGGTGGCCATGGGATGCGGTGGCCCAGGAAGCTATGAGGTGGTGAAAGTTGTCACCTCCATAAGTCATTCTACAGCGCTGGGAGAGGGCTCTCCTGACTTTTACCGGTAGGCTCCCCTGACTGAGGATGTGGTTGGCTGTTTTCGATTGGCGATCAGAGCAGCATGTGTACGCAGAGGCAAGGCTGAACCCGATTGTGTTTAGATTGTCATAAGTGGGGAGGATATTACGTAGGACTCTCCAGAGGAAGAAAGACCACTTCTTAGGGATGAACGTCTGCCAGAATGAGGCAATGGTAGGGGATAGGGCCGCGTTACCCAGGATAACGTTTCTGACAGACTTAACCGAGAATGCGCCGGCACCATCGGGCGACCACACGAGCTGATATGCGTCCAGTCCGATCCTCAAGCCGCTACGACGAATGTAATCGACCGCTTCGGGCCCACCCCAAGACGTGACTTTGGTCCAATTCCAGGTGTTATTAGGAGGGTCCCAGAGATCCTTGATAGTGCTGTTCCTCGGAGCTGCCGTTGTGTTGGGAAGCAACAAATCGCCTACCCAGCGCTCTAGGAATGGGAAGCAACAAATCCGATGCCCACCTTAAGGCGAATCGTCGGTTCAGCGAGGGACCGCCCGAGGAGGATGCGGCGCCAGGCCGCGGATGATCTGTTGTTAGCGATGGCGTGGACGGGTGAATATGCTTGTAGTATCTGGCCTTCATTAACCTGGACCATAAGTACTTACTAGTACGAAGCGTCCACCGCAATTTCATCGAGAAAGCGTTAACAATGTGGGAGAGTTTTGTCACCCCCAATTTTCAAGAACAGGGATATTTTGGTCATTTTTCATTTTTTTGAATATTTTTGAAATTTATTTTATTATTTATGATATTGTTTTGGGGTTAATTGAGTCGGGTTCGAATTTTAACACAATCCGACTTGTAACGTGGACCCGGGGTAGTTTTGACTCTAGTGGGACCCACTCATTAGTTAGGCATGGCCCACATGACATTATTTTAGTCAGTGTGTTAGACTAATTTTTTTTATAAATAGGTTTAGTTGATTAGAGACTTAAAACTAGACTAATTTAGCCTCAACATAAAGCCTATTCCTAATTTAATTCAATAAGAGACTAGTGGGGGTATTTTAAAAATTAGCTAAGGGGGACACCTAGCCACATAGGGCCGGCCATGAGAGGAAGGGGAGTGAGTCACCATCATTTCATTTTATCCACAAATTTCTCTCTTGTTCTTTCCCAAATTTTGAGAGGAACTACCATTGATTTCATCTCCAAATCAATCCCTTCTTCCACCAAATCTTCTTCATTTTTTCTCTACTCCTTGAAGAGAGGGTGCTAGCCAAGTTTGGGAGGATTTGGCTCTTGTACGTGTCCATTTGGAGGTCTCTTCGTGTCGGTGTCGTATCGGAAGGAGTTTCCTTGGTTTTGATCAACCGGAAGGTATAATCTCTTCTTTATTTCATTCCTACATGCATTTAGGATTAATTTGAGCCCATAGGAATGATCCCCATGGTTGTATCTCCATTTGTGTCCATTTTGTGTCCATTTGGAGGTCGTAGGAGTGTCCTTTGTGTTGTATTTTGTGTCCTAGTGGGAAATCCCCAATTTTGGACACACCATGTGGTTGATATTTGTGTGAATGATTATTTCCTACTTTTAATTTCAGATTTTAGAATTTCTAGAATGTTGGTATCATATTGTATCATAATATATATATATATATATATATATATATATATATATATATATATATATATATATATATATATATATATATATATATATATATATATATATATTTATATAAAAAAAAATATAAATATATATTTATGTGTCTTGTATATATATATCATGTGGTGTGTGTGTTTATATTTTGTATGTATCTATTTTTGTGTTTGTGTTGTAGTGTTGTGGTAGTGGTAGTGTGGTTGAGGGTTGAGTGTTGTAGTGGTTATGTGGAGTGTGTGTGTAGAGAGTGATAGAGAGAGGGATATATGTGTAGATATAGAGAGAGTGTTAGAGTGAGAGGGGGATATAGAGAGAGTATTAGAGAGTGATAGAGAGAGATAGAAGGAGAGAGAGGAGGTCGAGAGCTGCTGCCATTAGCAGCAACATGTTCAGCCATAGCAGCAGCAGTCCCTAATGGGGACTGCACAGTGAAACAGCAGGTGTATAGCAGCAGTAGCTGCTGCATATAGCAGCAGTTGTATCACCAAATCAGCCCCCATTCTTCCGTATTTTCAGCCATGCATTCATTCAATTTCAGTCCCTTTCATTCACCCTTCATTCAGTCATCTAACCATCCCTCCATTCATTCTTCTATTCCCCAATTCAATTCATTCATCCATGCATTCATTTCATCCCTCCATTCATTCTTCCATTCCCTCATTCAATTCATTCATCCATACATTCATTTCATCCCTCCATTCATCCTTCCATTCCCCCATTCAATTCATTCATACCATTCATTTCATCCCCACAAATTCATTCACTCTCCCGTTCAATTCGACCCATTCACCACATATTTCATTCAGTCCATTCAATCATACATCCATCAATTCATTCATTCACTCATTCATGTATCACTATTCAACCCCTCCTTCCACATTCACATATCCACATACATTAACATATACCATTTGAACCCCAATTTGCCCCACTCTTAGACCCTATTGATGCCCTATCTAACCCTTAGTATTGTCCTTAGTTAGAGCCTAGTAGTGGGTTTTGAGAGGGGTATTTGGGAGGGTTATTGTGGGTAATTGGTGTTAGTGCTTGAGAGTGATTAGATAGGTTAGTGCCCTAACTAGGTTAGTATCCTAGTGGACTAGTAGAGAGGGCTAACCTAGACACTAGGAGAGTGTGGGAGAGTAAACTAGGAAGGTTGGTAGAGAGTAGGGTGTGGTATCTCAAGATACCATAGTGTATCATGACGATACACTAAGGTAAATGTTGAGATGACTAACATGGAGATAAGATGGACTAGATGCCCAAGAATCCTAGATTTCTTGGTTGGTAAACCCTAGATAGGATAGTATCTAGCTACCCTAAGAAGCCTAGGCTAGTATACTGAGATCTAGAAGGGTTTCCTTTGTAATGGGGCAAGGTATCGGGAATACCTTGTAAAGGGTAAATACAGGAGTTTTGGGTAATGTAAGGATTTGGGGTTCTGATTTCTAGATGTGGTTAGAATATGGTTCCCTTGGTTGGTAATGGTCAAAAATAGTGCTCCTAGACTAGTTTTGACTTCGGTTGACCATTTTGACCAAAAGTCAACAAAAGTCAACCGAGAGTCAAACTTAGCCTGAAAGTGACTAGAATTGACCGAAACTAAACCAGAGTTGACCAGTTGACTAAAAGTCAACTGTTAGTCAACATTTGACTAGTTTGATCTAGGGTTGACCCAGGATTGACTCAATGTTGACCAGAGTTGACAAGAGTTGACTTTTTGACCAAAAGTCAACTGTAAGTCAACTATTGATCCAGATTGACCTAGTTTGACTTGGATTGACTTCCTGTGACCTTGTTTGACCTTGGTTGTCCTAGTGTGACTTAGTTTATCTCAGTATGATCTAGTATGACCTAGTTTAGCTTGGTGTGACTTAGTTTGACCTAGTTTTGACTTAGACTTGCATATCATGACTAGATTAGCTTTTCTTTCATTATTAAACCCTGTTTGGACTCATGGTATCTAATCTTTAGGTCTGTGATTACTTTGAGCGTCTGCTCACCTTATCAGCTCAGGACCACAGGTGAGTACATTCACTGATAGTTTTCATTGTCTTGATATCTGCTATATCTGATTCAGTTGTAGTGTCTTACTCGATTTCCAGTCACGATAGTTCAAGGACTGGTATATGTTGGATCATGACATGAGATTTTGTTCCCAGATTTTTTTGGTATATTGGTACATTTTCTGTTTTATTCCCTGTACTTGTATAGACACCAATTCCTAAGGGGACTTGCTACCCTCTTATGGAATCCCGTGTCATGACGTGTCATGTCCAGATCCATTATATTATTCGGGAGTGGGGAATTATTAGGGGCTATGTGATCAAAGCCTCATGTCACTATATTCATGTGCTTGCGCCACTCTCACCTCACGTAGGGTATAGCGAGATCTTATTCATGTGCTCGTTATCCAGGTTGGCCGGCATGACCCTTTCCAGTAATTTTTATGTGATTGTCGGGCCAAGTGGATAGCCTGTCCTGTAACATTTCCCAAGACGATCACATGACGCTCTAATAATTCAAGTCACATTTTATATTTTTTTTATCATAGGAGGCTAAGTTCTGTTCGGGAGAAGGGTTACAATCCCGGTCCTTGTTTGGTTTAAGGGTTGTAACTCGACTTCCGAATAGTTCCCAAGTCATCCTATATATTGTCGTCCTATTCAGTACTCACATCCTATTACATATTTTCTGTTGATTTGTTTTGTATTTCACATGTTCTATATGCTCTTATGCTATACCTTGATTGGAGGCTAGGTTCTGTTCGGGAGAAGGGTTACAACCCCGGTCGTTGTTTGGTTTACGGGTTGTTGCTCGGATTTCGAATGGCTCCCAAGTCATCCCACATCTTGTCTTGTATTTTATTATAATGTCTCTTATAAAATTTGTCAATTCATATGGAACTGCTGTTAGTGTTTGTACTTGCTCATTTTTCAGACAGGATACCGTTGATATATGTCACGACCCGCACCCTGATGAGGGGTACGAGCACGTGGTTACGTCCAGGCTACACCACAGAATCGACGCTAGAACAAAGTATATAAGGTCTGTAAATCCTACGACTAACAGTATAAAGGTACCTGTATAGTATATACACTCCGAATGGAGGTGACATAGCAATACAATCTCAATCACAAAATAAAACTAAGGTAGATAGCATGGAAAGGAAATATGATAGATGAAAACAGTAAATAAGTTCAAGATCCACACAAGCCCAGAGATATACACAACATCACAGAGTCATAGAATATAATATAAAATACTACAGTCTTAAAGTACTAGCTGGATTGCAGTCCAGGCAAACCTAACTAAGCTACACTACTCTGGGTATGCAAAGTCTAGTGGCTCTACTATCAAGCCATAGTCCAGGTCTACTCCATCTAACCCGTCCCCATAATAGGTCGGGCAATCTGCCTCAGAATCATCTGTAATATATCAACGGTATCCTGTCAGAAAAATGAGCAAGTACAAACACTAATAGCAGTTCCATAAGAATTGACAAATTCTATAAGAGACAGTATAATGAAATATAAGACAAAGATATAAGATGACTTGGGAACTATTCGAAAGCCGAGTTATAACCCTTAAACCAAACAAGGACCGGGGTTGTAACCCTTCTCCCAAACAGAATTTAGTCTCCAATCAAGGTATAGCATAAAGGCATGTAGAGCAAGTGAGTAAATAAATATCATAGCATAGTGAGAAAAGTACTGAAAGTAGAACTGAGCAGGATATAAGATACGATAAATAAATATAAAATGTGACTTGAATTATTAGAGAGATATGTGATCGGCTTTAGGTAAGTGACAAGACAGGTTATCCACTTGGCCCGACAATCACACGAAAGTCTCCGGAAAGGGTCATACCGGCCAACCTGGATAACAAGCACACGGAGGAATCTGCTACACCCTACGTGAGGTGAGAGTGACGCAAGCAAAATAGTGACAGGAGGCTTTGATCACATAACTCCTAATAATTCCCCAATCCCCGAATAGTATCACGGATTCGGACATGGCACGTCATGACACGGGATTCAAAAGCAGGGGGCCAGCCCACTCCCAAATCGATGTCTATATAAGTACACAAAACACGAAATATCACGCACCAATATACCAAGAAAGTCCAGAAATAACATCTCATGACAGGATTCGACGTATACTAGTCCGTGAACTATCGTGTTGGGAATCAAGTAAGACACTACAACTGAATTGGATATAGTAGATATCAAGACAATGAAAACTATCAGTGAATGTACTCGCCTGTGGTCCTGAGCTGATAAGGTGAACAGACGCTCAGAGTAATCACAGACCTAAAATGAGATACTATAAGTCAAACAGGGTTTTATAATGAAAATAAAACTAATTTAAGTCATGATATGCAAGTCTAAGTCAAACTAGGTCAAACTGAGTCAAACCGGGTCAAACTAGGTCAAACTGAGTCAAACCAGGTCATACTAGGTCATACTGGATCATACTAGGTCACTGGGAGTCAATCCAAGTCAAACTAGGTCAAACGGGGTCAAAGGTTGACTTATAGTTGACTTTTGGTCAACTAGTCAACCCTGGTCAACTCTAGTCAACTCTAGTTCAACTCTAGGTTAACTCTGGTCAACCCTAGGTCAAACTAGTCTAATATTGACCAACTATTGACTTTTACTCAACCGGTCAACTCTGGTTTGGTTTCGGTCAATTCTAGTCACTTATAGGCTAAGTTTGACTCTCGATTGACTTATGTTGACTTTTGGTCAAAATGGTCAACCAAAGTCAAAACTAGTCTAGGAGCACTATTTCTGACCATTACCAACCAAGAGAACCCAATCCTAACCATATCTTAAACCCTAAACTCACATACCTTAGCTAACAGTTACTAAGGAAATTACCTACATTACCTTACCCTCAAGACACCCTCTACTTAGGTATCTAAGATATCCTTTGACTTAGATATCTAGATACCAACAAATATATATATATATTTTTTTTTTAACAAATATATATATATATATATATATTTGTTGGTATCTAGATATCTAGATACCAACAAATATATATATATATATATATATATATATATATATATATATATATATATATATATATATATATATATATATATATATATTTTATATATATATATATATATATATAAATATATAAAAAAAAAAAATATATATATATATATATATATATATATATAAATATTTATATATATATATATATATATATATATAACCCAATAAAAAAAAATATATATATATATATATATATATATATATATATATATATATATATATATATATATATATATATATAACCCAATAACTTAGTTATCCTCATCTAAGTATCTTAGATGTCTACTATCAAGGATACTAGATATCCTAACAACTAATTCTTAGATATCATAAGATATCGATCCAATATCTAGTTTTCTAACTTCCCAAAACTAACTCACTAACAATCCTACTAACCCTTTACTAAATGGACTCAAAGTGGGCTAATAGGTCAACAATTTGGGGGGCTAATTGGGGCTATCCTCCCTCATAGAAACTGCTACTAAGTAGCAGTTATTACTGCTACTGTACTGTTGTTATAAACAGTCTAAGGGGCTAATATAGGGCTGTCCTAGGGGCTGATTTGGCTGCCAAATGGACTGCCAAGTGGCTGCCAAATAGGCTGAATATGGGGCCTGATATGGGGCTGAATCCCCCCTCACAAAACACACTGCACAGCAGTGTTAATCACTGCTGCTGCTACTACAAATCAGTCCCCACAGGGGACTGATACTACCTGCTGCTGTTATAAACCCAGCAGTGCACATCCCCCCCTCTAAGCATCCTTCACTCACTCTCAATCCCATTCTCTCTATATCTCTATATACTCCCTCTACCACTCTAACACAAACACACACACACAATACCAACCAACTCCACCACTCTCTCATGCCCGAAATTCCCTACACACACAAATATGAATATTGACACCCCACCTATAAACACATATATAATAAGACACAATATATATACATAAATTAAAAAGACTATATATATATATATATATATATATAACACAATACCAACCAACTCCACCACTCTCTCATGCCCGAAATTCCCTACACACACAAATATGAATATTGACACCCCACCTATAAACACATATATAATAAGACACAATATATATACATAAATTAGAAAGACTATATATATATATATATATATATATATATATATATATATATATATATATATATATATATATATATATATATATATTGACACATATATATATATAACTAACAAATGATATAAATATATTTACATATATAAATAGAATATGATACTATAAGATACCATGAAGAACACACTCTCTAATAATATAAAATCTGTGACTAAAATCTAATTAAAATCATTCACACAATATATGTTAAAATACAAGTGTCCAAAATAAGGATTTTCCACTAGGACACAATACCACACAAGGGACACTCATAGAAGTCTCCAAATGGACACGAAACAGACACAAATGAGACACAACCATGGGGGTCATTCCTATGGGTTCAAAATACACCTATATGCATGAAGGAATGATGTAGAGAAGAGATTATACCTCCCGGTAGATCGAATCTAGGAAAACTCCTCCTGATACGACACCGACACGTAGAGATCTACGAATGGACACGAACTAGTTCCGAAACCTCCCAAACTTCGCTAGCTCCTTCCCTTGCTTGAGTAGAGAAGAAATGAAGAAGGTTGGGTGGAAAAAGGGATTGATTTGATGGAAAATCAATAGGAAATCTTCTCTAAAATTTGGGGAATAACAAGAGAGAAAATGGATGGATAATATCAAAGAGGCTCAAGCCTATCCCCCCCTTAGGTGGCCGGCCATATGGGCTTAGGTGTCCCCCTATTGAAATGTCTATAAAGCCCCCCACTAATCTATTTAATTAATATTAGGAAAGGGTTAAAGGTTGAGGCAAAATTAGTCATGATTAAGTCTCTAATCAAACTAACCGTATCCATAAATAATTAGTCTAACCCACTAACTAAATATAATGTCATGTGGGCCATGCCTAACTAACGTGTGGGTCCCACTAGAGTCAAAACTATCCCGGGTCCCCGATACAAGTCGGATTGAGTTAAAATTCGAACCCGACTTAAATAACCCCAAAATAATATCATAAATAAATAAATAATTCTAAAATAATTCTAAGGTGGAAAATGACCAAAATACCCCTGTTTATGAAAACTGGGAGTGACAAATCTATCCACCTTAAAAAAAAATTGTCCTCAAAATTAAAACAAACATACACCAAAATCACATGCAGAAACATAAAAATTGCACCTCAGGGCACCAAGAGATAAGGGAAACTCTCCCGCATGTCGTCCTCTCTCTCTCAAGTAGACTCACGTGGAGAGTGATGTCTCCATGCAACACGAACCAAGGGTATGACCTGGTTCCGGAGCACCTTCTCCCTACGATCCAGAATCTCCACTGGCTGCTCTGGATAGTGAAGAGTAGGCCCCACCTCGATCGCTGAATGGTCCAATACATGGCTGGGGTCTGCCACGTACCGCCTCAGCTGCGACACATGGAACACATTGTGCACCCCCTCTAGCGTAGGTGGCAAGTCTAGTCGATAAACCACTGCACCGACCCTCTCAAGGATAGTGAAAGGTCCGATGTAGCACGGACTAAGCTTTCCGCCTTCGCCAAAGCGAATCATGCCCCGTGTCGGAGAAATCTTCAGGAACACCAAAGCACCAGCCTAGACATAAAATAAACTCAGCACACAGGACAAACAAATCACAGGCATCACAAACAGGAACTGAAACTAACCTTGAACTCTAACGGTCTCCGGTGGCTATCAACCCAATGCCGCTGCCTATCCTGAGCCACCCGAAGTCTGTCTCTAATCAACCTGACCTTCTCAGCTGCATCCACTACCATCTCCGGTCCAAGCAGCACTCTCTCGCCGACATCGTCCCATGACAAGGGAGTATGGCATCTCCGTCCGTATAGAGCCTCGAATGGCGACATCTCTATACTGGCCTGATAGCTATTGTTGTAAGCAAACTCTACCAGGTGAAGATGGTCCTCCCAAGAACCTCCGAGATCAAGCACACACGTGCGAAGCATATCCTCCAAAGTCTAGATAGTCCTCTCTGACTGCCCGTCTGTCTGGGGGTGATAAGCGGTACTAAACTTGAGCGAGGTGCCCAAGCTAGCCTGCAAACTCCTCCAGAAGTGGGAAGTAAAACGGCTATCCCGGTCAGAAACTATGCTCACAGGAACCCCATACAATCGTACGATCTGACGAACGTACAGCTCTGCCAGCCACTCCGTAGACAACTCCACCTTGAAAGGCAAGAAGTGGGCCGACTTGGTCAATCTATCAACTATGAACCAAATTGCATCTTTCCCTCCAAGAGATCATGGAAGTCCGGACACAAAGTCCATGGTGATGTGCTCCCACTTCCACTCAGGAATGGGTAGTGGCTGTAGCAACCCACCAGGACTCTGTCTCTCGGCCTTCACCTGCTGACATACCAAGCAGTGAGATAGAAACTGAGCTACCTCGCGCTTCATGTCGTACCACCAAACGTGCTCCCTCAGATCTCTGTACATCTTGTTGGCCCCAGGATGCATAGAGTACTGAGAGCGATGTGCTTCCTGAAGAACCTCCTCCCGAAGCTCTCTACTCAGAACGCACAGTCTAGCACCGTGCCACAGCGACCCATCTTCGCAATAGAGAAATCGTCGAGCAACCCTGCCCGCACCTGCTTCCTGATGCTCCTCAGGGCAACATTATCATACTGTGCTGATCTGACTCTGTCCATCAACTCAGACTGAATCTGCAAGCCCCACATCTGCACCTCTATGCTCGGAATAATCACCTCAATTCCCAAACTGTCCAGTTCAGCCAAAAGATGACGATCTGCCGTCAGATACATAGCTACTGGATACCTGCTCAAGGCATCTGCAACTACGTTGGCCTTTCCTGGATGGTACTGCAAGGCGATATCGAAATCCTTCATTAGCTCGAGCCAACGTCTCTATCGCATGTTCAGCTTCTTCTGAGTGAACATGTACTTCAATCTTGTGATCAGTGAAGATCTCAACCCGCTCTCCAAACAAGTAGTGTTTCCACAACTTCAAGGCAAAGATAACAGCGGCCAACTCCAGATCGTGAGTCGGGTAGTTCTTTTCATGAGGATGTAACTGCCTAGATGCATAGGCAATCACCTTCCCGTGCTGCTGAAGAACATAACCCAAACCCCTGCCAGAAGTGTCGCTGTAGATCAAGAAACCACCGGTCCCAGACGGTAATGTCAAGATCAGACCTGATGTCAACCTCTTCTTCAGCTCATCGAAGGCGGCCTGACACTCCTCAGTCTAGACGAACTCCACGTACTTCCTGGTGAGTCTAGTCATCAGTACCATAATCTGCGAGAAGTATTGGACGAACTTTCGATAGTAGCCCGCCAAACCCAGAAAGCTCCGAATCTCGGCAACTGAACTGGGTATAGACCAAGACTCTACCGCTGTAATCTTTTTCTGGTCCACTGAGATCTCATGCTTGGTCACAACATGACCCAAGAACTCGACCTGGTCCAGGAAGAACTCGTACTTCGAAAGCTTCCCGTACAACTGCTCCTTTCTCAGAGTCTTGAGCACAATCCTCAGATGCACCTCGTGCCCCTCCGGTGTCTTTGAGTAGACCAAGATGTCATCTATGAAGACCACCACGAACTTGTCAAGGTACTGATGGAATACCTTGTTCATCAAGTTCATGAACACTGCTGGGGCATTGGTCAACCCAAATGGCATAACAGTGAACTCGTACTGGCCGTACCGAGTCCGAAAAGCCGCCTTCGGAATGTCTTCCCGCTTCACCTTCAGCTGATGATAACCGGACCTCTGGTTTATCTTCGAAAACACCTTTGCACCGCTCAACTGATCGAACAAGTCGTCAATCCTCGGCAACGGATACTTGTTCTTGATAGTGAGGTTGTTGAGCGCCCTGTAATTGATACACATGCATATCATACCATCCTTCTACGGTACAAACAGAACTGGCGCTCCCCAAGGTGATGAACTGGATCTGATGAATCCCTTGTCCTGTAGCTCGTCGACTTGCTTCTTCAGCTCTGCCAACTTGCTGTTATTGACCCTATAGACGTGATGTGAAATAGGCTCAGCACCCGGTACTAAGTCTATAGAGAACTCAACATCTCTATCTGGCGGCATCCCAGGCAACTCTTCGGGAAAACATCCATGAAATCAGCTATCAATGGATGCGGCAATGCCTACCCCGCAAGCAAAGCTCCACAGAACCCATCTTCCGGCTCAGCTGCTCCCCTAGCAAACACAATCTTTGGCTCTCCCGACAGCCTAAACAGAACCCTACCTCCTCTACAGTCTATACTAGCATGGTGCATGCTCAACCAATCCATTCCGAGTACCATATCGTACCTCAGAAGGGGCATTACGAGCAAGCATGCGCTCAATTCCCGGCCTCCTAAAGTAACTCTTCATCCCTTACAGATATTATTAACCAGGATGATGCCTCCCCCGGTCAATATCTTGTAAGTCTTACCCATATATTCAGCAATAATGTTGTGTCTCAGAGCAAAGGAAACAGACACAAAACTATGAGTGGCACTAGAATCAAACAAGGTAAAAGCAGGGAATGAATCAAGGAGAACGTGACCTGCCACAACATCACCCACTGGACCTGCCTCCTCTTCTGCTGTCAAGGTGAACACTCTGCCCGCAGGGGCTCCCCTCTGGTGCTGTACAAAGCGCTGCTGCTAGGTCTGAAGTGGAGGACGTCTCTGCTGAACTGCTGATCCTCTAGCATGTTGCACTCTGTCCTGGCCTCCTCAAACTCTACGAAGATGGTAATCCCTCAGCAAGTGGTCGGGCGCTCCACGGTATAGACAGACGCCCAACCTCTTCCTACAGGCCTCTCGAGTGTGCCCTGGCTTCCCGCAGAAGCCGCACGGAGTAGTCTGTCTCTGGTCCTGTCCCTGGTGCTGCTGGGCACGCGCTGGTGCCTGCTGAAACTGTAACTGAGGCTGCTGCTGAATCTGCCTCTGCTGGAAATGAGAGCACTTTGTCGACCCCGTACTCGAGCTTGCTCCTAGAACATCGCTGCCCCTCTTCGGCTTGAGGCCGAAGTCCTCCTCTGCGATCTGCGCCTCCATTAGAATCTGCTCGAATGTCGCATCGCGTCGTCCGGAAGTACGAGTGCGAACTGCATAGATAAGACCCCTCCGAAACTTGTGGGCCTTGTACCCCTCATTCTGTATCAGATCGGGTACAAACCTACTAAGACGGAAGAACTCCGCCGCATGCTCGTCCACCGACGATTTACCCTGCACCAAACCGACAAATTGTCCCTCCAAAGCTGTCAAAGACACATCTGGGTAGAACTTCTCCTGAAAGAGCCTCCTGAATCTCTCCCAAGTCAAACCCCTCACCGACACACGAGGATCTGTGCAAAACAAAGTCAGCGCTATATCGAAAAAGTAGCTCGCTGCAGGCGTCACCTAAAGCCCTTTCGGGACCTCTGCTAACTCCAGGCTCTGTTGGACATCCTCCAACCAGTCATCTGAATACAGGATACCCTCGGTACCCTTGAACTCCCTCGGGTTCATCTTTCTGAAATCTAGGCATGTGCCAGGCCTCCTCTGACCCTGCTGCTGAACGGGGGCACCCTGAACTGTACCCTGAACTATACCTGGTGTAACCCTCTCTACTGCTGCCATCGCCAGCTGGTGTGAGTTCTCCATGCTCTGCCGTAACACCTCTGTCTGGCGGTAGAACGCGTCAGCCTGATGCTACTGTGCCTCTGCTTGGGCCCTCTGGGTCTGCAATATCTGCTGTAGAAGGGCCATCATCTGCTGAGCATCAGTCGGTAGCGGAGGCGGTGGTGGAAGAGTATCAGGAATGACTATGGACGGTCCCGCTATTGGAGGTGGAAGACCTCCTGGAACCGTCGCTGCTACTCCCGCCTGAGGGGCAGGAACTGAGGTGGCAGCTCCCTCAACTGCAGATCTCGTAACCGGAGGTGGAGGTCCTACCGGATCGGGCCTCTCCGGAACAGCACTAGATCATGCTGCCTGAGAGCGAGTAATCGTCATCCTGAGGATAGATTAAAACAAGGAATCAATATGGCACATGATAGGGAATATCAAAGAAGAACAATTAAATTCAATGCAAAAGAGTTGTCATGGTAATCAAAAGATCAGAAATTTCCTAAAATGTGATTGAATAACTCCTATCATATCCTAGGTCCTACGTCCAAATTGCAGGCTCGTAATTAGTACTCTATGTCGAGCACCATTACGAGATTGCACTAATTACGACATAAACCTGCATGGGCCACCATAAAAACGTGTCACGACCCGCACCCTGATGAGGGGCACGAGCACGTGGTTACGTCCAGCCTACGTCACAGAATCATCAGTAGAACGCTGTATATAAGGTCTATAAATACTACGACTAACAGTATAAAGGTACCTGTACAGTATATACACTCCGAATAGAGGTGACATAGCAATACAGTCTCAATCACAAAATAAAACTAAGGTAGATAGCATGGAAAGAAAATATGATAGATGAAAACAGAAAATAAGTTCAAGATCCACACAAGCGTAGAGATATACACAACATCACAGAGTCACAGAATATAATATAAAATACTACAGTCTGAAAGTACTAGCTGGATTGCAGTCCAGGCAAACTTAACTAAGCTATACTACTCTGGGTCTGCAAAGTCTAGTGGCTCTACTATCAAGCCACGGTCCAGGTATACTCCATCTAACCCGTCCCCATAATAGGTCGGGAAATCTTCCTCAGAATCATCTGTAATATATCAATGGTATGCTGTCAGAAAAATGAGCAAGTACAAACACTAACAGCAGTTCCATATGAATTGACAAATTCTATAAGAGACAGTATAATAAAATACAAGACAAAGATATAGGATGACTTGAAAACTATTCGAAAGCCGAGTTACAACCCTTAAACCAAAAAAGGACCGAGGTTGTAACCCTTCTTCCGAACAGAACTTAGTCTCCAATCAAGGTATATCATAAAGGCATGTAGAGCATGTGAGTAAATGAATATCATAGCATAGTGAGAAAAGTACTGAAAGTAGAACTGAGCAGGATATAAGATACGATAAATAAATGTAAAATGTGACTTGAATTATTAGAGCGATATGTGATCGACTTTAGGTAAGTGACAAGACAGGTTATCCACTTGGCCCGACAATCACACGAAAGTCTCTGGAAAGGGTCATGCCGGCCAACCTGGATAACAAGCACACAGAGAAATCTGCTACACCCTACGTGAGGTGAGAGTGGCGCAAGCAAAATTGTGACAGGAGGCTTTGATCACATGACCCCTAATAATTCTCCCATCCCCGAATAGTATCACGGATCCGGACATGGCACGTCATGACACGAGATTCAAAAGCAGGGGGCCAGTCCATATAAGTACACGAAACACGAAATATCACGCACCAATATACCAAGAAAGTCCAGGAATAACATCTCATGACAGGATCTGACGTATACTAGTCCGTGAACCATCGTGTCGGAAATCAAGTAAGACACTACAACTGAATCGGATATAGTAGATATCAAGACAATAAAAACTATCAGTAAATGTACTCGCCTGTGGTCCTGAGCTGATAAGGTGAACAGACGCTCAGAGTAATCACAGACCTAAAATGAGATACTATAAGTCAAACAGGATTTATAATGAAAAGAAAACTAATTTAAGTCATGATATGCAAGTCTAAGTCAAACTAGGTCAAACTGAGTCAAATCGGGTCATACTAGGTCAAACTGAGTCAAATCGGGTCATACTAGGTCATACTGGATCATACTAGGTCACTGGGAGTCAATCCAAGTCAAAGTAGGTCAAACGGGGTCAAAGGTTGACTTAAAGTTGACTTTTGGTCAACTGGTCAACCCTGGTCAACTCTGGTCAACTCTAGGTCAATTCTATGTCAACTCTGGTCAACCCTAGGTCAAACTAGTCTAATGTTGACCAACTGTTGACCTTCAGTCAACCAACTCTGGTTTGGTTTCGGTCAATTCTAGTCACTTATAGGCTAAGTTTGACTCTTTGTTGACTTTTGTTGACTTTTGGTCAAAATAGTCAACCGAAGTCAAAACTAGTCTAGGAGCACTATTTCTGACCATTACCAACCAAGGGAACCCAATCCTAACCATATCTTAAACCCTAAACTCACATACCTTAGCTAACCCTTACTAAGGAAATTACCTACATTACCTTACCCTCAAGACACCCTCTACTTAGGTATCTAAGATATCCATTGACTTAGATATCTAGATACCAATAAATATATATATATATAACCCAATAACTTAGTTATCCTCATCTAATTATCTTAGATGTCTACTATCAAGGATACTAGATATCTTAACATCTAATTCTTAGATATCCTAAGATATCGATCCAATATCTAATTTTCTAACTTTCCAAAACTCACTCACTAACTATCCTACAAACCCTTGACTAAATGGCTCAAAGTGGGCTAATAGGTCAACAATTTGGGGGGCTAATTGGGGCTGTCCTCTAGTGAATGAATGGGTGAACTAGGAGGCTGAAATAGGGATGTCCTCCCTCCTAGAAACTGCTACTAAGTAGCAGTTATTACTGCTACTGCACTGCTGTTATAAACAGTCTAAGGGGCTAATATAGGGCTGTCCTAGGGGCTGATTTGGATGCCAAATGGACTACCAAGTGGCCGCCAAATAGGCTGAATATGGGGCCTGATATAGGGCTGAATCCCCCCTCACAAAATACACTGCACAGCAGTGTTAATCTCTACTGCTGCTACTACAAATCAGTCCCCACAGGGGACTGATACTACCTGCTGCTGCTGTAAACCCAGAGTGCACATCCCCCCCAAGCATCCTTCACTCACTCTCAATCCCATTCTCTCTATATCTCTATATACTCCCTCTACCACTCTAACACAAACACACACACACACACACAATACCAACCAACTCCACCACTCTCTCATGCCCGAAATTCCCTACACACACAAATATGAATATTGACACCCCACCTATAAACACATATATAATAAGACACAATATATAAACATAAATTAGAAAGACTCAATATATATATATATATATATATATATATATATATATATATATATATATATATATATTTATAGAATATATATATATATATATATATATATATATATATATATATATATATATATATATATATATATATATATATATTTGTTATATATATATATATATATATATATATATATATATATATATATATATATATATAACTAACTAACAAATATATATATATATAACAAATATATATAACAAATATATATATATATATATATATATATATATATATATATATATATATATATATATATATACATATATTGACACACACACACACACATATATATATATATATATATATATATATATATATATATATATATATATATATATATATATATATATATATAACTAACAAATGATATATATATATTTACATATATAAATAGAATATGATACTATAAGATACCATAAAGAACACACTCTCTAATAATATAAAATCTGTGATTAAAATCTAATTAAAATCATTCACAAAAAAGAAGTTAAAATACAAGTGTCCAAAATAGGGATTTTCCACTAGGACACAATACCACAGAAGGACACTCCTTGAAGTCTCCAAATGGACACAAAACGGATACAAATGGAGACACAATCATGGGGGTCATTCCTATGGATTCAAAATACACCTATATGCATGAAAGAATGATGTAGAGAAGAGATTATACCTCCTGGTAGATCGAATCTAGGAAAACTCCTTCATGTACGGCACCGCCACGTAAAGATCTCCGAATGGACACAAACGAGTTCCAAAACCTCCCAAACTTGGCTAGCTCCTTCCCTTGCTTGAGTAGAGAAGAAATGAAGAAGGTTGGGTGGAGAAAGGGATTGATTTGATGGAGAAATCAATAGGAACTCTTCTCTAAAATTTGGGGAAGAACAAGAGAGAGAAAATGGATGGATAATATCAAAGAGGCTCAAGCCTATCCCCCCTAGGTGGCCGGCCATATGGGCTTAGGTGTCCCCCTATTGAAATGTCTAAAAAGCCCCCTACTAATCTATTTAATTAATATTAGGAAAGGGTTAAAGGTTGAGGCCAAATTAGTCATGATTAAGTCTCTAATCAAACTAACCCTATCCATAAATAATTAGTCTAATCCACTAACTAAATATAATGTCATGTGGGCCATGCCTAACTAATGTGTGGGTCTCACTAGAGTCAAAACTACCCCGGGTCCCCGATACAAGTCGGATTGAGTTAAAATTCGAACCCGACTTAAATAATCCCAAAATAATATCATAAATAAATAAATAGTTCCAAAATAATTGTAAGGTAGAAAATGACCAAAATACCCCTGTTCATGAAAACTGGGGGTGACAATATATTACAGATGTTTCTGAGGCAGGCTGCTCGACCTTCTATGGGGTCGAGATAGATGGAGACTTAGGCCAGGACTGTGGCATGTTAGTTAAGCCATTAGACTTTGCACTCCTAGAGTAGTTAGCTTAGTTAGGTTTCCCTGGACTGCGATCTAGCTAATAGTTCTAGACTGTAGTATTCTATATTATATTCTATGACTATGTGATGTTGTGTATACCTCTGGACTTTTGTTGGATCTTGAACTTATTTTCTATTTTTTTCATCTATCATATTTCCTTTCCGTGCTATCTACCTTAGTTTTATATTGTGATTGAGACTGTATTTGCTATGTCACCTACATTCGGAGTGTATATACTGTACAGGTACCTTTATACTGTTTAGTTATAGTATTTATAGACGACCTATACAGCGTTCTATCGTCGATTCTGCGGCGTAGGCTGGACGTAACCACGTACTCGTGCCCCTAATCAGGGTACGGGTCGTGATACATTTTTGTGGTGGCCCATGCAGGTCAGTATCTTAATTATTGCGATCTCGTAATGGTGCTCGACTTAGAGTACTTATTACGAGCCTGCGACTAGGACATAGGATCTAGAATATGATAGGAGTTACTCAATCACATTTTAGGAAAAATTTGATCTTTTGATTACCAGGACAACTCTTTTTGCATTTGAATTCAATTGTCCTCCTTTGATAATATCTTATCTTGTGCCATATTGATCTCTTGGGTTCAATTCGTCTTCAAGATGACAGTGATTCGTTCTCAGGCAGCAGGGCCTAGTGCAATTCCAGAAAGGTTCGATCCAGTAGGACATCCACCATCGGCTTCGAGAGTAGCAATCGAGAGAGAAGCAGTCTTAGTTCCCGCCCTTCAGACGGGAGTAGCAGCGGCAGTTCCAGGAGGTCTTCCACCTCCAGCAGCGGGACCGTCCATAGTCATTCCTGAGACTCTTCCACCGTCGCCTCTGCTATCGACTGATGCACAACAGATGATGACCCTTCTACAGCAGATGTTGCAGACCCAGAGGGCCCAGGCCGAGGCACAGTACCCGCCAAACGTAGGTATTACGACAGAGCATGGAGACCTCCTACCAGCTGGTGATGGCAGCAGTAGAGAGGGTTGTACCGGGTACAGTTCAGGGTGCCCCAGTTCAGCAGCAGGGTCAGGGGAGGCCTGTCATATGTCTAGACTCCAGAAAGATAAACCCGAGGGATTTCAAGGGTATTGAGGGTATCCTGTATGCAGATGACTAGTTGGAGGACGTCTAGAGGAGCCTGGAGTTAGTACAGGTTCCGAGGGGACTATGGGTCACAGCTGCGGCGAGTCAGTTCTTCGACATCGTCTTGACGTAGTTTCGTACGGATCCTCGTGCATCAGTGAGAGGTTTGACATGAGAGTACTTCAGGCGGCTCTTAAAGAAAAGTCTACCCTGATGTGGCTCTGACAGCTCTGGAGGCCTGGTTCGTCGGATTAGAGTAGGAGAAC